>CM056049.1:106308265-107010765 GCA_029574335.1 Rana kukunoris | reverse complement strand
TCTCTCTAACCACCGCCGCAACACACTACACAAGGCCGACCTGCAGGCGGCCTTTTATAGTGTGGGGCGTGTACTAAACCCCCTGAGCCATAATTGGCCAAAGCCACCCTGGCTTTGGCCAATTTAAGGCTCTCCATTTTTTGTGCGCTGTGCTTGGCCAAGCATGCGGGTCATAGTGCATGCTTGGCCAATCATCAGCCAGCGATTCCGCAGTGAATTATGGTCTGTGAAACGTAACTGTCTCAAACGACCTGTTTTTGTTCGTGTTTCGATGAAGGATCAGACATATGATGTTCGCGTCGAATATGAGTTTGACTCGAATACGAATCTCATCCCTAGTGAAGACAACCCTGGAACATGCTCCTACCAAAATGAGTCCTGGATGGCTGTCCCACATTTCTTCTCTGACAGGTTCTCTTGATGTACTCCTGGCGTTTATTACATCTGAAGCTCTCGCCAACAATTTGTAACTACAACAGGTATTAACTTGCTTCTATATTAGAATAAAAGATACTATTATTTTTTTAGGCTAAAATTTTGCCATTTATGAATCATCTTTTCTTGGCAAGGGAAGCCTGAGACCAATACGCTGAATTCTTCTACAAAGGCTGTCATGATGATCCAATGGATTACGTCCTTTCTGAGTCACGGACTCTGAAAAAGTATGCAGATTACAAATCTGACTTCACTCTGTTTTTCTTTCCTTCAATTCTTGTCCCAGGAAACCAGCATTTTGTAGAAGGTCAGCAATGGCAGCATTCCCCCTTCTTCCAGTTTATTAAAGTTTATTAAAGTTGTATTAAACCCTCACAGTCCCACAAGGAGCACACTAAATGAACATTTCCCAGTACTTGCAATTTACAATTTTTAATGCTGCTGGGCCCTGCTCTCTCAGTGCTGCTTTCCTGGTCTTCACAGGAAAGAGTTAACAGTGGAGAATGCAGGCTCCAGTCTGTTAGCTGGAGGAGGAGAGTGCCTTGTAATCCTACGCTATGGGGCTGTGTGTTTCTATTGATGCACACAGTGTAGGGCGACACAACTGTAGACCCTGCATATAAGGGTGGCTCCGTTGTATGCAGCAAGTAAAAGGAGTCACCCTGAAATTAGAAATCTGGGTCAGTGGTCATGGCACCAACTTAAACTGGAGCAAAAGCAAGGATTAAAAGATAAAAAAAGCTTAATTCCACCTAACGCAGATTAACTGTAGCAGAGCGACCCCCCCCCCCCCCCCATGCTGATCTGCTTCTTCCGGGTAGGGGGTGCGCACACGTGCCGTCCCATCTATGCTGCCATTTTCTGCAGCACAAGCAATCAATCAGCATGTCCCGTCCAATGATTTATGGTCGACACCCACTGATTGTCTGAGCAAATGACAGAAGAGAGCTCTGTGTAAGTAAACAACACTTACTTCTCTTGTCACAGCGGCGATGTGCCATTTTTTTTCTCTCCCTCCAAAGCACAGTAAACATTGTAGGCACACAGTTAACTCTTTGATTGCCTATAGATGTTAACCCCTTCCCAGCCAGTGTCATTAGTACAGTGACGGTGCATATTTTTAGCACTGATCACTGTATTAGAATCACTGGTGATGTCAGTGACCGTGAGTCGGTTCTCCCCCAGCATCAGTTGGTGTCAGATTGCTTGCCACACTCAGTCTCACTAAAAGTCCATTGATCGCTACCATTAGTAGTATAAAAAAATAATTTTAGTGTGTGTGTATATATACACACCATAGATTGTAGATGTTATATCGTTCACGCAAACCAATTAATACACACTTTTATTAGGATTTTTTTTAAACTAAAGACTACATTTTGGCCAAAATTTACATTTTTATACATTTTTTATTTTATTAATCATTCATCTTACAGGCTGAACAAGATAAAATGTTGCCATTTTTGGCAGCCTTTAAAGAGGAAATACATTTCTGTGTATTATTTGTACCTATAGATACTGTAAATAGCTCCTAAAAGTGCGCTGTTCTACTGTATATGCAGCTAATTACGTCGTTGGCGCATGCGCTCTTCCGGTGCCGTTTCTGCAGAACCCTGTGCTGTGACCGGTGGCTTACGTGCACATGTGTGGGAGTGACGTCACGTGGCTCCGGCCAGTAACAGAGCCGGGGCCGGTGGACCAGGAAGGGAGACGAATGAAGGTGGATGCGGCCTCCAGGGGGACGACGAGAACTTTGTTTGCAGGAAAGTTTAACATACTGTGCTAGTATGCGATGTATACTAGCACATTATGCCTTTACTTTTACAGGTCAGACAGTAAAACGCACTTTACGTCCTCTTTACATGTATGACACTCTAAATATTGTTGTTTTTCTATGTGTGTCTTTTATCAACTATAGTCTCTATCATTTCATGTACGTATTTTATCAGTCCTTGGTTGATCCCGACAGTCACCTTTCTTGTTCTAAACTGACCACAAAAAGCACACAAACTGATCTGTGATAGCGTGGTGCCTATTTAAGTACAACCGCATAAGAAAGTGTCCATAACATAGCATGTTTACAACTACTTTAATAGTGATAGGGTTGTTTTACCACTTGTACTAGTACTGTGCTACTTTAACAGGTATTTGCGCGTTCATGCAACGTTGTACCCAAACAAATTTGATATATATTTTTGGCACTACCCCCGGAGGAGCTGTTGGATATTTGGGCGGCGTATTACCTCTTGGCTCCTCCGAATTTCTAGGGGTGGTAAAGGAATATAGTGGAAGTAAAGGAATGTCCACGACAGGTGCTCTTTGCTGTGCTCTCCATTACCCAGCCGGGCAAAAACAACACTCATGGCGAGGAAAGTAAAGTTGAAGAAGAGAGAACTGTAGATTCAGGCTTTATGATAAGGAAACAGTCCTGTTCCCAAACTTAACAGTTCTCTGCGCCACTCCCGCCAGAGTGGGTTTAGTGTACCCGGACAGGTCTCTCTCACTGACCTGGCAGCCGGAGTATCGCTCGGACAATTTCAGGATAAAGTCTCTGCCACAGACCCTCCTTGGTGAACTTGAACTTGAGGAGAAAGTCTCTGCCACAGACCCTCCTCGCCTCAGAAAGGTACTTCTGCCACAAGCCCCCTTTCTGGATTGAATTCTCGGAGGTAATTCCTTCTTGGATGAGTTGCGTCTGGATTTCCTTCAACTTGTCGCCCAAGTAACGACCGACAGGTGATCAATCCCTCAGTGTCCGGTTACCTCAATCCCGGTGGTTTGTCGAGGCCTTTTTGGACCGACAGCCCCTCAATGGCGCTCCTCAGACCGACTCCCCACCGAACAGCAGTACAGCTTGGGATCTTCAAAGATGGGAACCCAGTCACTCGCTGGGTCCCCGTCGCTGTTCAGATCCTCCGGGCCAGCATGGCTCCAGAACTAGGAACACCACGTGGCACGCACGCCCCGGCCAGGTAGGCCATATCGCTGGGGAGCCATGATGTGGCTACCCTAAAGGTGGGTGCCACACTGGACGAAGAAGACCCAGAACCAATGGCGTCTGCCTCATAAATACCCCTCCCCAGCATGCACAGCGAGGACAAACCCTCCTGATTGGCTGCTGGGAAAGAGCACCCAAACCTTGACTCCACTGCTGCCACCTGCAGCACTGGGGCTAGAAGAACACCCCCGTACAACAGAATAAGCCTACAGCACAGCCAAGCTGAGACAGAGACTTTGTTTTGCACTTAACAATCTGGATCAGAGTTTAACTACACTCTGATCTACCCTTAAATTTAACTAGAACCAGTACCATAAAGTACATAGGCGCTACATATTTTTTTCACACAAATTTTTAAGCTCATAAGGTCTTATAATGTGTTAGAATTAATTTTTGTTATTTATAATAATGATGATGGAACTATTTTATTTGGGCTTGTTACGTTATTTTAGTTGGGAGAGATTGGTAATTTGATAGTGGTTATGAATGTCCTCCACATTGCAGGTCTGTGGTTAAGCCAGCGCTCAGCAGTGGTAAAAGATTCGGCTTCTAACATGACCTGTGTGCCCGTGGAATGCCCCTCTGGTTCTCTAATGGAGCTCTTATCTAACAGCTTTTACTGGTTTGTCATTAGAAAGGAAATGGAAGTTTGCTTAACAGAAAGGCAAATAAAGCCTAGAACAAGACCTGGAGTAATGGAGCACTAACTGCCACACTGTATGTACAATTAGTCAATTCACATTTGTCCTTACCAGTGTGTACTATGGTAGGATTTCCCATCTGGAGGTATGTTTACTTTTCAGGGCTATATATGACAGATTTAGGTCTAGTTTATTGTGCATTTGCACAGATAACTGTATAAATGTCACTGGCAGGGAAGGAGTTAACAGTAGGGGGCAATCAAGGGGTTAAATGTGTGTTCTCTCAATGTGTTCTAACTGTGGGGGGATAGGACTGATTTGGGGAGGCAAAATATTGTTGGTCCTACTTACTAGGAACAAACGATATGTCTCCTCTCCCCTGACAGAACAGGGATATGTGTGTTTACTCACACAAATCCCAATGTTGTCTCGTGCATGCTCATCGGGTCCCCCGCTGTGCAGTGGGCGTGCGTGTGTGCCTCCGGTGGCGCGCCCACGTCCTCTGGCAGCTCTTAAAGGGTTTGGCGCAGGTAAACAAAAAAAGACGTAAGCCCGTTGGGAACCGGTTAAAGTTCATATGCGTGTAAAGGCAGGTGTCCCAATACTTTTGGTAATATAGTGTAGCTGCTAATCCTAGATCTTTGCTTTCTTCTGCAGAAAGGACCAACTGCCAGTGCCCTGCCTCCCCGCCTTCCCCTGTAGCTGCGAGCTGCACTGCGACTGTGAACTCTGATACAAAAAAATGAAGGAAACTCTTTAGACCCTGATTCCGTGTTGGGAAAGGTTAGGGCTCTACAGAGCCTGATGTGAAGAGGTAGTGACCCTGATAAAAGTGGGGTGGTTTCAGGAATCCTGGCGTAAGAACGGAGGTCTAGGAACCCTGATATAAGAAAGGGGTATCTCTGGGGACCCTGATTTAAGGTAGGTGGGGGGTGTCTGGGGAACCTTGATGTAAAAGAGGGTGACTCTAGAGACCCTGATGTAAGGAGGGGCCAGCTTGTATCAATGTATCCGTGCATATACCATACTTGTGGGATCCCCTGGAAGCTGGAAATCCCTGTAGTGCAGTAGGCACCATTGCTATAGAGACCTCCATTAGCTTTTGGGTCCTGTGCTGAGTGGCTGTTGCACTGTGAACATAGGAGTTTGATTGTTCAGCATGCACACCTCTCACATCATGAGGCAGTGATGTCGCAATCTCCATCTCCTCCAATCAGATAACACTTTGCATTCACTGAGGCACTGAATGGTGCCTCTGGCACCCCCCCCCCCCCCCATTTAGTCCTGCACTCCTGTGACCCAGATTTAGCTAACAGCGGGGTAACGTCTACTGTTTGCCCCTGACACACAGAGCAGGGCCAAACTCTGCAGGATTCCTGACAATAGTGTTGGGATCTGCCCAAATTCCCCACTGGCAGCTGTCTCGGCCTCCCTGTGTGTTCTACAGAGCCTGAGCCAGCTGCTCCAACCCCTCCCCAGCCTGGGGCTCCAGGGAATGCTTAATGGGCAGAGCAAAGAGCCATTGACTGATAGTCATGGCACTGTGCTCAGTGTGGACCTGAGAACTGAGCGATCAGCGGTCTTTGATCGCTCAGTTCTCGCTGTAGAGCGGGCAGGGAACAGCTGTAGCATACTTTCCTTTTAAATGAGAGCAGTGTGTGTACCCGATATCAGCCTCTTCCTATGCCCTGCAAAGCAGAACTGGGACAGGAAGAGGCAGCACAAGCAGCCAATACATGTAGTGCACAATGTATGTGCCTACCTGGAACATGCTGATAGGACAGACCAGATTGACAGGCACATCAAGCGGCTGCTTTTACCTCGCTGTCCATTCTAAGGGTTGGGGGAGAGACAAGACCTAACTATATCACTTACTGCTGTAGAAAAAGTCTGTTCTCCGGGATGGTTGTGCTGTGGTAGGCTTGTTTAAATCTCAGGAATGGATGAACAGAAATACATGTCCTTTGGCTGGTAATCTGCTCTCATATATGTAATTTATGCTGTGCGTAGTTGGCTGTTTGGCTGGAATTCAGCTATAAGTATGTTCTGTAAAAGACCAGAAACACGTGCACATTTTTCCATCATTTATTAACCGCACTGCATGAAATTTTGCTTTGCTGTGCTGCAGTTAAAGAACATGGAAGTTGCATTTGCTCAGTTCTGTTTCTGAAAATAATGCCCATTCATTGCCTTATACTAAGGTGACCAGATTTTTAAAATTAAATCCGGGGACACATTTTTTCTTTACTAGTAATGGCAACAATCAGCGACTCTCTGCCCGTCACCGCCGCCACCCACCTCACAGCCTCTCAAGTCTTACTCTTTGGGCCCTGGCTACTACTGGATGGGGAGCGGAGGAAGATCCGCCAGGGAAGGCAAGGAGATAGGCAGGAGGCTGGCCAGGGTTTGAGCCAAGGCAGAAGAACATTCGAGCGAAGCTGAATGGGCATACACCCGAAACTGAAGAAATATTCCCTCCGCTCCGACCAGAACATGATCATCAGAAAGGGGCACAGATAATGGGAAAGATACAACCCCCCTATGCTAGTAGGCACGGCGGAGCGGGGGTGTGTAATTCTAATTTTAATTCTGCACAGACTTTCTTTGAAATTGCCCCTGCCCCCTATTAACCACTTGCCAACCGCGCTATAGCAAAAATACTGCTACAGCGCGGTCGAGCTACTGTGACACGACGTCCCTGGGACGTCGTCGTGCACTTTCTCGATTGCGCGTCCCCTGGGACGCGCTCGCCAAAGTGTCCGTGCTCGCCGGGTCTAGATCACTTGTAAACAAACCGGCGTCATTTGATGACGCCGGTTCCTCCCTCTCCTGCGTCTCCTCTCTGTACCGTTCGGTACAGTGTGCGAGGAGAGGGGGGGGGAGCGGGGTGTCAGCAGCTGAGCTGTGGCTGGATCTGTGACAAATACAGTCACAGATCAGCCATCCCTCCATCCATCCCAGCTCTGCAGTACCCCAGCAATCCCCCAATACTCAACAATACCCCAGTACTCGGCAATACCCCAGTACTCGGCAATACCCCAGTACTCGGCAATACCCCAGTACTCGGCAATACCCCAGTACTCGGCAATACCCCAACACTCGGCAATACCCCAATACTCGGCAATACCCCAATACCCTGCATGATACTTTGCAATACCCCAATACTCTGCAATACCCTGCGCGATACTCTGCAATACCGCCTATGGGGATTTTTAAGTAGCGAAGTTTGGCGCCATTCCACGAGTGTGCGCAATTTTGAAGGGTGACATGTTGGGTATCTATTAACTCGGCGTAACTTCATATTTCACATTATGAAAAAAAATTGGGCTAACACGCGTTCAATAAATTTCTGCAAAAATACCGTGCGAGGTAAAAAGTTGTAACGGCCGCCATTGTATTCTCTAGGGTCTTTGCTAAAAAAGAATATATAATGTTTTGGGGTTCTATGTAATTTTCTAGCAAATAAATGATGATTTTTCCATGAAGGAGAGAAATGTCAGAATTGGTCTGGGTGTTCCAGAACGCCTGGTGGCGTTCCCTGCATGTTGGGCCTCTGTATGTGGCCACGCTGTGTAAAAGTCTCACACATGGGCTATCGCCATACTCGGGAGGAATAGCAGAATGTGTTTTGGGGTGTAATTTGTAGTATGCATATGCTGTGTGTGAGAAATAACCTGCTAATATGACAGAAACAAGTTTTTTTTTTTTCTACAGAATTTTCAGTCGTTTTTCTTTTATAGCGCAAAAAATAAAAAACCCAGAGGTGATCAAATGCCACCAAAAGAAAGCTCTATTTGTGTAAAAAAAAACAACAATTTCAAATGGGTACAATGTTGTATGACTGAGTAATTGTCATTCAAATTGTGAGAGCACCGAAAGCTGAAAATTGGTCTAGGAAGGGGGTAAGTGCCCAGTTTCAAGTAGTTAAATCTCTGGGACAAAACCAGGGACAGACTCCCGGGGACAGTTCCTCAATCAGCTTTGTGTGCTGGTCCAAATCATTTGGTGGAGGGGGATTATAGTGTGGGGTTGGTTTTCAGGGGTTGGGCTTGGCCCCTTCGTTCCACTGAAGGGAACTCTTAAGGTGTCAGCATACCAAGACATTTTGGACAATTTCATGCTCCCAAATTTGTGGGAAAAGTTTGGGGATGGCCCTTTCCTGTTCTAACATGACTGCGCACCAGTGCACAAAGCTAGGACCATAAAGACATAGGGCCAGACTCAGGGTGGCGAGCAGTTCTTTTTGCCGGCGTAACGTTTCTCATACAGAAAACAAGATACGCCGGCGCAGATTCTGAGTTATGCCGGTGTATGACTGATATGCCGGCGTAACGGTTACTGAATCTGGCCCACAGATGAGCGAGTTTGGAGTGGAGGAACTTGACTGGCCTGCACAGAGTCCTGACCTCAACCCAACAGGGCACCTTTGGGATAAATTAGAGCGGAGACTGTGAGCCAGGCCTTCTTGTCCAACATAAGTGCCTGACCTCACAAATGTGCTTCTGGACGAATGGTCATAGACACACTCCTAAACCTTGTGGACAGAATTCCCAGAAGAGTTTAAGCTGTTTTTAGCTATAAAGGGAGGGCCAACTCAATATTAAACCCTACGAGCTAAGACAGGGATGCCATTATCCCCCGTACACACGATCAGTTTTCCTGTCGGAAAAAGTCAGATGAGAGCTTTTGGTCGGGAATCCCGACCGTGTGCATGCTCCATCAGACTTTTTCCAACAGTTCTCTTTTTTTCCCCTCGGGATTGCAGACCGTGTGTGCTAGGGGATAAAAGTTCATGTGCGTGTAAAGGCAGGTGTCCCAATACTTTTGACAACATCGTGTATGTAGATCAGGAGTTCTCCCATCACTCTGATTTTCTCATCTTCAAGCTTGCTGGTGGTCAGAGACTTGGAAAGTGTTGAAGCCAGAGACAGGCAGGTATTATTTGATTATAGAAGATCAGTAATGGCAGGCCTTGTCTTCCTATTTCTACAGGGTTTCTTAAAGCGGAGTTCCACCCAAAAGTGGAAATTCCGCTTAAACCACTTCTCGCCCCCTTACATGCCACATTTGGCATGTCATTTTTTTTTGGGGGGGGGGGGGGGGTGGGACTTCCTGTCCCACTTCCTCCTTCCGCCCAGGGACCGATTAGGCGACTTGTCATATCGCCTTAGGCAGCCCCTCCCTTTAGGCGATAGCTTGGGATACGTGACCGGTCCCAGGCTATCGTCTGTCCATTCCTAGAGAGCACAGTGCAGTGGTGCCTGGCCGTGAAGCCGAAAGCTGTCACGGCCAGGTGCCCTTAGTCTGAATGGAGGCGGAGAAGTGGGGGGCGGGTGGAGAGGAGTGGAGCTCCTGGCGGCCGTGTCGCTGGACAGTGGAACAGATAAGTGTCTGTTTATTAAAAGCCAGCAGCTACACTTTTTGTAGCTGCTGACTTTTAATAAACATAAAAAAGGCTGGAACTCCCCTTTTAAGTGCATACCTCCCAACTTTTTGAGATGGAAATGAGGGACACTTATTAGTAAGTTTAAGTTTATATAGGCATAGGACACACCCCTACCCTGCTGCCTTAAAGGAGAATTTTACAAATTAAAGAGGATGCAAGACAAAGACATAATGAGCTAATATACATAGTACTTACCTGAGATCGGAGCCCCCGCAGCCGTCCTCGTTCGCCTCCTCCGTCGCCCCCATCATACACGGAGTGACTTCCGGCTATCGCGGCTCCAGCGCTGTGACTGGCTGGAGCCGCGATGACGTCCCTCCCGCATATGCGCGCGGGAGCTGGCCACTAACGGCATGTCCCATTTCATTAATGGCATGCTCAGTACACCTGCGCCGATGCGCGCCGTAGACATCTGTGCTGCCTTTTCTGCAAATATCTCCTAAACTGTAGAGGTTCAGGAGATATTTCTTGCACCTACAGGTACCGTATTTTCCGGCGTATAAGACGACTTTCTGCATGTAAAATCGTGCCCCAAAAGTCGGGGGTCGTCTTATACGCCGGGTACCTGTGTGTGCCTGTGTGTCAGTAGACGGCCATCCATTATTCAAAAGCCGCGCCTCCTTCACAGGCTGTTCCGTGGTAGGCGGAACACTATTTTTCCCATTAGAGCCTCTGTTTAGTGTTCCACCTATCACGGATGCCTTCTCATCCTCCGCCTCGAACTCGGACGAGAGGACATCCGTGATAGGCGGAACACTGAACAGAGGCTCTGCTGGGAAAATTAGTGTTCCGCCTATCACAGAACAGCCTGAGGAGGAGGCGCGCTTTTTTAATAATGGACGGCTAAGTCGGATGACAGCGCGGCTTTTGAATAATGGATGACCGCCGTCAGGAGAAGGAGTCTGCAAACAGGAGAAGGTAGGGAATGGTGGGACACAGTGAGGCATGTTAAAAATGGCACAGCAGGGCATGTAATAATGGCACAGCAGGGCATGTAATAATGGCACAGCAGGGCATGTAATAATGGCACAGCAGGGCATGTAATAATGGCACAGCAGGGCATGTAATAATGGCACAGCAGGGCATGTAATAATGGCACAGCAGCGCATGTAATAATGGCACAGCAAGGCATGTAATAATGGTACAGCAGCGCATGTAATAATGGCACAGCAGGGCATGTAATAATGGCACAGCAGGGCATGTAATAATGGCACAGCAAGGCATGTAATAATGGCACAGCAAGGCATGTAATAATGGCACAGCAAGGCATGTAATAATGGTACAGCAAGGCATGTAATAATGGCACAGTGAGGGGTCGTCTTATACAGTGAGTATATGCCAAAACCAACATTTTAGCTGGAAAATTAGGGGGTCGTCTTATACGCCCAGTTGTCTTATACGCCGGCAAATACGGTAAGCCGTAATCTAGGCTTACCTGTAGGTATAAGTGGTCTGTAAGGCCTTGTACACACGAGGGGATATTTCCGCTGAACATGGTCCGACGGACCATTTCAGCCCAAAAATCCCCTCGTCTGTAGGGGCAAACGGACGCTTCTTGCCGGATTCATCCGGCGGAAAAATTTCAAAGCATGCTTTGAAATATTTCCGCCGGATAGCTGGCCGTCAGATATGTCCCTGGTTAGTACGGCAAACCAGCGGACATATCTTGCCGCACATGCGTCGTATCCTGTGAATGGATCCGACGCATGCGCGCGGAAGTGTTTACTTCCTGGTGCGGTCACGTGGCGGTGACGTGGCGGCGTCAGCGTCACCGCGATGTCCGCCGGCGGGGAATTTGATCCGATGCTGTGTACAGCCATCGGATCAAAGCAATCCGGCGGACAGATCCGATGGGAACGGTCCGTCGGACCGTTCCCATCGGATTTATTACCTCGTGTGTACAAGGCCTAAGGGTTTACAACCACTTTAAAGATTAGTTAAACCCACAATTGCTTTTTTTTACCACTACTGTTCCTTTTTATATTTGGCTTTTGAAATTTGATAAAAGGTTTAGCACTGGGAAACACTATTCGAAAGATAAAAAAAATGCATTTTTTTTTATACAACTATATAGATGAGACCAAAATGAGGGACAAATAGAGAGGGACTTTGTTTCAAATCAGGGACAGTCCCTCGAAATCAGAGACAGTTTGAGCCATGTAATTCTAGACCACGTTTCTGTTTAGAAAGCTGTTTGTACCAAGCGTGGAATAAACTGCCAACTGTATACCGGCATTGTATTTACAAATTAAGAGCGGAGAAATCCTAAGCGGCAATGCCAGTCTTTGATTTGTAAACAATAACCCTTATTAGTACTGCCAACAGTTTGTAAGAATAACAGAGTTAGAGGAGCTACAAAGGACTTGGCATTGCATCATAGACTCTGTGAGTATAATGTAAGGAGGAGGCACCGGGACTCTACTGCAATCAGCTGAAATGTATAGGGGCAGAGATATTTATAGCATTAACGTGACATTAAATGAAATGCTTATTCTCAAAAAATAATTCATACGCATCCGCTACTTATTGGCTTGTATTCTGTTTTTCATGGTTTCTTAAAGGATCACTAAAGGAATTTTTTTTAAGCTAAATAGCTTCCTTTACCTTACTGCAGTACTGGTTTCATGTCCTTATTCTTCGTTTTTGCTTTGAAGTTGCTGTAATCCTGCTCTGTTCTCCACACTTCCTGCTTGTCTGTTTTCTTATAACCACAGTGCTGGGAGCTTTCTCACGATGGTCTAAGCTGTCATTACTGTGTGTCTAAAACTTCCCAGAACCAATCAGATTCATTTTAAAAACAAAACACTGCCCTGGATTTGTTTGTTTTTGTTCTGTGTTTCTATTTCTACTTCACAGAAACATGAAGCCAGTTCAAAAGTGAAATTAACCTGCAGGCACATTATATGATTGATTTTTATCTATTTTTAATCATTTTGAAAAGGAATCAGTTAACTTTTATGTCTCTATACCCTGTAAACAGTCATTTCAGCAAAATTTATTTTTTTCCTTTAAGCCCTGTACACACGGCTGGGAATCCAGTCAGAAAAAAACGTTGGTTTTCATGAAGGGATTCCTGGCAAGCTTGGCTTGCCAAGCCGTGCATACAGACGGCCATTCAAAAGAACCAGGGTTCTTTTTGAATGGCAAGAACGCGGTGACGTCATCGACTACGATGAGCCAGCGCTCGTCACATTCAATGCCGTCGCCGCCATCTTGCTACACCCTACACTATGCCTTATGCTACCGCGTATGTGTCAAAGGCTTATCGAGCATGCACGGGTTTACCTTCGGACAGGTAAGCATACAGATGACCGGTTTTCTAGGCAGGAAACACTCTGCCGGGAACCCCGAAGAGAAAATAGAGAGCCAGGTTCTCTAATTTCCCGTTGGGATTCCCGGCTGTTTTCCTGATGGGAAAACTGCTAGGGAGCATACACACGGCTGGTATTCCCGGCCAAATGCTCTCCTGGCAGTTTTCCTGACGGGAAAACTGGTTGTGTGTACGAGGCTTTACTATGTTTTAATGGCTCTGTGAGCCCCCAAACCTCTACTTTTTTCAACAAAAAAAAATGGAATATGCAGTGCATGTTAGTTGCAGTCATGGTCCCTGCTCTACACATCCTATACTTGTTATGGGATTAGTTATACCAGGCATGTCCAAAGTTCAGCCCGCGGGCCAATCGCGGCCCACGTTCCGGTTTCGAATGGCCCGCCTGGTAATTTGGACATGTATATCTTTTGTGGCCCCCCCAACGAATTTCTAAGCGTCGGGGGCCACAAAATAAATTTTTACATGCTGGAGGAGACAGGGAGGGGGCGGGACGAGTGCCGTACATACAGGTGAATTTTCTGTTTGCACGGCGGCCTCTGTAATAGGAAGTCCCGTCTCCTGCGCTGCCATTGGACGACTGTTCTGTCCATCATAGGAGGTGGGACTCTTTATTAAAGAGGCTTCTGATAAAACAGATTCTGCTGTATGTAATCTGTTGGTGCTCATCCTGCCCCCCTCCCTGGCCGATCCGAGGTTGCAGATGGGTATCAATCAGGCTGCATTCCTGGCAATGGTAAGACATGACAGAGGCAAGACTGCATTCATGGCAAGGGCGGGTCTGCATTCATGGCAAGGGTGGGTCTGCATTCATGGCAAAGGTGGGTCTGCATGAATGGGAATGGTGGGTCTGCAGATGGGCACTGATTAGGCTGCATTAATGGGCACTGACCCTTATTTTGCTTCACAGTTCTTTATTTAAAATTAAAATTTTTCCTGAAACTTCCCTTTTAAAGTGAAGGTGCATGTTATACACCGATAAATACGGTTTGGCCAAATAACACTCCCGAGCTCATCTCTTCACCTCACACTGCCACAAAGACAAGAGAATTCTTGTTGTCAGTGTATTAATGCTCGGACGAACACTTAGACCGAGTTTTAATGGTTCAAAGAAATTCAGGCAAAATGGTCAGCCCTCACGCATGTTCAGTCCATCAAATCTGGCCCTCTTTCAAAAAAGTTTGGACACCCCTGAGTTATACAGTACTTGTTTTCTTGTTTTCACGTGTTTCTGTGCTGTTTTGTGTAAACATAAGATGCTTGTTGCTGCACTGAAGACCATCTGCCCCAGCAATACTATTTGGAGATATTTCCTCTTTATATATCCAAAACCCTTTCTACTCCAGCTGTAAGGCTGCATTCACACCTCAGCGAAGTGTCTTAGAGTGTTTTTCCAGTTTTTTTTTTTATAGCATTTTTAACAGCGCCTTTGGTGTGTTTTCATGCGCGATTTCAGTGTTTTTTTTTTTTTTGCAGAGTTTTTGAGCTTTGGTGTATTTTTATTAGCCCATCCTTTGTTGCTAGGTTTTCAGCTTTTTTAGATTTTCAATCAGCTTTTTTAAAATTATTTTAATTATTATTATTATTTATTCATTTTTATAATTTTTTTTTGTTAGGGTAAGGCGTTAGGCCGCTTACACATGATCAGACCGGTCCGATGAAACTGTGGCCAGTTTCATCAGACCAAACCGATCGTGTGTACAGCCCATCGGACCGTTGTCCATCAGACCAAAGTTTTAAAACTTGCTTTAAAATCGGTCCGATGGACGCCTGACCATCGAACCAAAACGATGGTTAGTACGCAAAAGCATCGGACCAAAAACCCGCGCATGCTCAGAATCAAGTCGACGCATGCTTGGAAGTATTGAACTTCGTTTTTTTCAGCACGTCGTTGTGTTTTACGTCACCGCGTTCTGGCCCGATGGGATTTTGGACTGATGGTGTGTATGCACATCAGACCTTCAGAGCACTTCAGCGGTGGCACGATGAAAACGGTCCGTCGGACCAGTCTCATCCGTTTGGTCCAATCGTGTGTACGCGGCCTTAGAGTTAAAAGAGAAGTATGGGTATTCTTTTTTTGGCAGAACCATACTTACCTAGGTGGATGCAGCAACGCTTTGATGCTGCATCTGTCCACCGGCGGCTCTGAAACAGATAACGATCAAACACCGCCGATCACTCAGTCACCGCTCTTTGCTATGCACCCCCCTCACTCACTGGAGCCCTGGGGCTGTGAAGGGGCAGTAGCGGTAGGCTCAGGCTCTCAGTGGCTTGCTGAGTGTTAGAATATTATTTCAAATTCTTAATGCCCTTGAGATACAAGAATATTAGATATTAATAAATATTCTTCACTGAGAGGCTAAGCCAGGTTCTGGCCAGGCATGTGGGCACATCCTGACTTAAATGTTATGATCTTTCCCAAGCCTGGACCGACTTTGACGTTGGCTGACAGTGGGGTTCAGCCCGCTGTCTACTGAAAACGGGTTACAGGAGTGCAGAATGAACGACACGTACAGCCAAACAAACTTTGGTTGTACTTCTTTAAAGCAGAACTTCAGTAATTTTTTCATCTTTCCATCTATTAAATCTTCTGCCCTTGTTTTAACTTTTTATAGTAAAACATTTTTTTTCTGCCAGTAAATGCCTTATACAGCTCACTTCCTGTTTCTTGTCTGGTAAAAAGCCTAGGCTTATTACATCATGCACAGCTCTCTCTCTGTCTCATGACAGTTTGCTAGGAAGGGGAGGGGTGAGTCATAAGAGGACCAATGAGAGCTACAGAGCTGGAGGTGTGTCTGTGTAAATCCAGGAAGTGAACAGGCAGCAGCTTCAGCTGCCCACAGTTAAAATGATTGCAGCCAGACTCAGTGGAGGGAGATTTCTGCAGCATATTTGGCAAGTACAGAATCACAGTATATATATAAAATAATATGCAAAGTTATATGAGGGAGGCTTCTATTAGGGCAAGGATTAGGGGTTGGGGTTAGAGTAAGGATTAGGGCTGGGGTTAGGATTAGGGGTTTGGGTTGATTATTATTTATTTATTTATTGTTAGAGTGTTAATACTACTACTATTATTATTATAAATAATAATAATAATATTAAATGATGAATAAATAAATTAAAAATAATCAAATACAATAAATGTATGTAATAGAGCTACACAATTATGGCTAAAATGAGAATGATTTAGAATATAATCACGATTAGAATAAATATAACGCGATTGGCACTGCGCTGACAAGCCGTTCACCTCTCAGCCAAGGGTTCGGATCCCGGTCTCGGCTGCATGTGAATTGAGTTTGGTGGTCTCAGCCCGGCTCCCGGTGGGTGTGCTATGCGAGGTAAGCCTGCGCTTAGTATGCCCACCCCCCTCCCACAAAACCACCACACTTACACGCACTCAAAATTGGGTTAACATGCACGCACTTTGGCCACGCGGTCTCTAAAAAAAGAGAGGCGAAGGACTAATGGGGCTGGCTGAGCGGGCTAGATCCTCTCACTCCCTCATAGGAGAGTCCCTCTGCCCCGTTGGGCTTCAAAGCGGAGCAGGTAGGGCGGGCTGTGTGGGAGGACCCCCTCACACCCGCCATTGCCACCCGGGTCATGGAGAAATATGGCAGATTGCCTCTGGGGGAGGTCTGCCTACTCCCAAACTCCTGCAGTCCGGCTCCTCTCTCGTGTACACGCACAAAATACACTTTAAAAAAAAAAAGAATAAATATCTCGATTCTCTCACGATTCTCGCGGGTAACATCATGTTTCACATTGTCCCCCCAAAAATTGGGCTAACTTTACTGTTATTTTTTTTTTAATTCATTAAAGTGTATTTTTTCCCCAAAAAAGGCATTTAAAGGCGGCTGCGAAATACAGTGCGACATAAAATATTGCAACAACCGCCATTTTATTTTCATGGTCTCTCTTTTTTGGACACACCTTCTCATTCCAAGAGTTTTCTTTATTTTCATGACTATGAAAATTGTAGAGTCACACTGAAGGGATCAAAACTATGAATTAACACATATGGAATTATATACATAACAAAAAAGTGTGAAACAACTGAAAATATATGTCATATTCTAGGTTCTTCAAAGTAGCCACCTTTTGCAGCAGACACATCTCTAGAACAACTGTTAAGAGGAGACTGTGTGAATCAGGCCTTCATGGTAGAATATCTGCTAGGAAACCACTGCTAAAGAAAGGCAACAAGCAGAAGAGACTTGTTTGGGCTAAAGAACACAAGGAATGGACATTAGACCAGTGGAAATCTGTGCTTTGGTCTGATGAGTCCAAACTTGAGATCTTCCAACCACCGTGTCTTTGTGTGACGCAGAAAAGGTGAACGGATGGAGTCTACATGCCTGGATCCCACTGTGAAGCATGGAGGAGGAGGTGTGATGGTGTGGGGGTGCTTTGCTGGTGACACTGTTGGGGATTTATTCAAAATTGAAGGCATACTGAACCAGCATTGCTACCACAGCATCTTGCAGCGGCATGCTATTCCATCCGGTTTGCGTTTAGTTGGACCATCATTTATTTTTCAACAGGACAATGACCCCAAACACACCCCCAGGCTGTGTAAGGGCTTTTTGACCAAGAAGGAGAGTGATGGGGTGCTGCGCCAGATGACCTGGCCTCCACAGTCACCGGACCTGAACCCAATCGAGATGGTTTGGGGTGAGCTGGACCGCAGAGTGAAGGCAAAAGGGCCAACAAGTGCTAAGCATCTCTGGGAACTCCTTCAAGACTGTTGGAAGACCATTTCAGGTGACTACCTCTTAAAGCTCATCAAGAGAATGCCAAGAGTGTGCAAAGCAGTAATCAAAGCAAAAGGTGGCTACTTTGAAGAACCTAGAATATGACATATTTTCAGTTGTTTCACAATTTTTTGTTATGTATATAATTCCACATGTGTGAATCTACAATTTTCAAAGTCATGAAAATAAAGAAAACTCTTTGAATGAGAAGGTGTGTCCAAATTTTTGGTCTGTACTGTGTGTGTATGTATATATGTGTGTGTGTGTATATATATATATATATATATATATATATATATATATATATATATATATATATATATATATATATATATATATATATATATATATATATATATATATATATATATATATATATATATATATATATATATATATATATAAAATGTTTGGGGGTTCCAAGTAATTTTCTAGCAAAAAGTCTAGTCTTTAAGTGGTTAAACTGCCCTTATTTACAGATGAAGTCTATCCCTTTTGATCTAAAGCAGGGGTCTCCAAACATTCTAAACAAAGGGCCGGTTTATTGTCCTTCAGACTCTTGGAGGGCCAGACTTTGATCAGCGGGGGTGTAAATTTTCCTGGCATCAGTGGGACTAAACATCTGGTATTAGGGGGAGGAATAGTGCCCCATCGTTGGCATCATAGGGAGGAATAGTGCCCTATTAGTGGTGTCAGTGGAAGAAATGGTGCTTGACGGTCGGTGTCAGATGGCAGAATAGTGTCTTGTATCAGTGGGAGAGATAGTGCCCCAAGGGCCGGATAAAGGCAAGCAAAGGGCCGCATTCGGCCCTCGGGCCACAGTTTGGAGACCACTGATCTAAAGAACTAAATTGTTACAATGTTTCTCTTAATCTCTGTGTGGTGATAAACTTGGCAGACTGCCTGGATTATTTTTTGTCAGCTGTCAGAAGTGAGCAGAGAACTCTCTGCACTTGTTACATAGAATCGGGAAATGCTGTTTTAAGATCATGAGGAGAGTTGAATCACGATTTTGATTCTTTAACGATTAATCGTGCAGCTCTAGTATGTAATAATAAATCCATAATTAAACCGTAATCTCTAACCCTTTATAAAACAAAAAAATATAATATTAATTAGTAATAAATGGCTAAACACCCTAACCCCAAATAAATTATTATTTTTATTTATTATTATTATTATTATTATTATTATTAAGCGTTTTAAAGTTTTCACCATAACAGAAGACGTGTCTTTGGAACAGGAAGTGAAGGGAAATCTCCCAAATGGGACACAGATTGCAAAGAGAAATGGGGGGTAAACCATTACTTTCTTAATGTTGATGCATAGTTCCCAACGGTCCCTAATTTCGAGGGACTGTCCCTGATTTGGAGCAATGTCCCTCTGTTCTCATTTGCCCCTCATTTTGGTCTGATCTATATAGTTGTATATAAAATGCACTTTGTATTCTTCAACATGTGTTTCCCAGTGCTAAACCTTTCATCCAAATTCTAAATTGCAGCATTTGTAAATTTTAAAATCCAATATAAAGAAATAGTGTTAAAAAAAAAAAAAAACCTTGTGGATTTAATTAATCTTCTTTTTGGTTAATTCTCCTTTAAGGGGGTGTGACAGGGGGCGTGTCCTATGCCTACATACGTTTGCTAGTAGGTGTCTCTCACTCCCATCTCAAAATGTTGGGAAGTATGTTCATGTAATGTGGGCTACTCCAGCTTTCACCCCATACCTATGTATGGGCTTTCTGTTTGTCAGTGAAAAAGAGTGCTCATGGGCACAACCCACTGACATTTTTTAATGAACCCATTATAAAATAAAATTTAGGATACATTCACACGTGGGTGTGTTGCGCTAAAGTAAATTTTTTCATGAATTAATGTGCGTTGCGTGAAGGCAACCCGTTCAAATGTAGCATGCAGTTATATGTTGTAGTGTGCTGCAAGGCATCTGCATTGGAGCTGAGTTTCCTTAGCCCATGGGTGCCTAACCAGTGGCCCGGGGGCCACATGTGGCCTGCGGAGCCCTCTGATGTGGCCCGCGACCTCCTGCTTTGGGATGGAATAGAATACTCTTATTAAAGGTCAGTTTATTACTAAAATCACAGTGTATATGGGCATATCTGTTCTGCAGTGGTTACTTGGCTGCTTTCAAACTGATCTGCAGGTGCAGAGCAGTATACCTGTGAGTTCCTTGCACTGAGCCATAGTCTTCTGTTATTACTAGGGTTGTCCCGATACCACTTTTTTAGGAACGAGTACAAGTACCGATACTTTTTTTTTCAAGTAGTCGCCGATACCGAATACCGATACTTTTTTAAATGTCCCCCACATATGTAGCCATGTCCCCCCCCACATATTGCAGACATGTCCCCCCCCCCACATATTGCAGACATGTCCCCCCCCCCCCACATATTGCAGACATGTCCCCCCCCCCCACATATTGCAGACATGTCCCCCCCCCCCCACATATTGCAGACATGTCCCCCCCCCCCCACATATTGCAGACATGTCCCCCCCCCCCCATATTGCAGACATGTCCCCCCCCCCCACATATTGCAGACATGTCCCCCCCCACATATTGCAGACATGTCCCCCCCCCACATATTGCAGACATGTCCCCCCCCACATATTGCAGACATGTCCCCCCCCACATATTGCAGACATGTCCCCCCCCACATATTGCAGACATGTCCCCCCCACATATTACAGCCATGTCCTGTCCCCACATATGTAGCCATGTCCCCCCCCCCACATATGTAGCCATGTCCTGTCCCCCATACCTGATGTGCCGCAAAGCCGCCGCTGCTGCCATTAATCCCGGTGCATGACAAAGGCGAGCATTACAAGCTTTCACTTGTATACTTGTAAAGCCCGCGCTGCCATGTATAGACACTCCCCCTCTCGTGATTGGACAGATCCGTCCAATCACGAGAGGGGGAGTGTCTATACATGGCGGCGCCGGCTTTACAAGTATACAAGCAAAAGCTTATAATGCTCGCCGCTGTCATGCACCGGGATTAACGGCGGTTTGTTGCGGCGGGGGGGGGGGGGTGGGAAGTCTTCTATTTGGGTATCGGGGGTATTTGCGGGAGTACAAGTACTCCCGCAAATACTCGGTATTGGTCCGGATACCGAGTATAGTATCGGTATCGGGACAACCCTAGTTATTACCTGTGAGTTTGGTGAGCTTTCTGAAAGTGCACCAAACCTGCAGAATATAATAGAAGTCTATTGCAAAGTTCAGGAAAGCCAAAGGTACACTGTGTTGCACCCACAGTGCAGGTAAACCGCAGCGTGTTAGTGTGAAAGCAGCCTTGGACCCCTTTCACACGGTCAGTCCGACCAATTAGACCCTCCATTCACCTCTAAGTAGTGGCAGACATTAACCGACTTGTGTTCTACCTACAATACTATCCTCTAAAACAGGGATCCTCAAACTACGGCCCTCCAGCTGTTGCGGAACTACACATCCCATGAGGCATTGTAAACCTCTGACATTTACAGACATGACTAGGAATGATGGGAATTGTAGTTTCTGAACAACTGGAGGGCCGTAGTTTGAAGATCCCTGCTCTAATAAGTATTTTGGGCTGCGTCCATGTCCGTATATGCAGAGCAGACACGGACATGCTATCCACCCGCTCCGCACATTGTGGCCCGCGACCGGTTACCAAGTCGCTCTTCAAAAGGTTGGGCACCCCTGCCTTAGCCTGTTGGGGTGCCATTCAAAATGAATAACACGCTAACACAGGTAACTTGTGTTATTGTGAATTGTGGTTGTGTGCATGTTACCACAACACACCGCAGAACAAAGTGTGTTTCAGTTGTGGTCAGATTCTCTCTGTGATGGTCAGTGCCCTTC
This sequence comes from Rana kukunoris, assembly GCA_029574335.1. Classification (NCBI taxonomy): domain Eukaryota; kingdom Metazoa; phylum Chordata; class Amphibia; order Anura; family Ranidae; genus Rana; species Rana kukunoris. The sequence continues at coordinate 106,989,302 of CM056049.1, read as the reverse complement.
AGTGTGATGATCAGTAGCCTTAAGTGCAGTGGTCAGTGCCCTTCAATGCGATGCTCTGTGCCCTTCAATGCGATGCTCTGTGCCCTTCAATGCGATGCTCTGTGCCCTTCAATGCGATGCTCTGTGCCCTTCAATGCGATGCTCTGTGCCCTTCAATGCGATGCTCTGTGCCCTTCAATGCGATGCTCTGTGCCTTTCAATGCGATGCTCTGTGCCTTTCAATGCGATGCTCTGTGCCTTTCAATGCGATGCTCTGTGCCTTTCAATGCGATGCTCTGTGCCTTTCAATGCGATGCTCTGTGCCTTTCAATGCGATGCTCTGTGCCTTTCAATGCGATGCTCTGTGCCTTTCAATGCGATGCTCTGTGCCTTTTTTAATTCGGTGGTCTGTGCCCTTTAATGCAGTGTCCAGCGCCCTTTTATACGATGGTCAGCTCCCTTTAATGCGGCGGTCGGTGCCCTTTTAATGCGGCGGTCGGTGCCCTTTTAATGCGGCGGTCAGTGCCCTTTAATGCAGTGGTCAGCGCCGCTTATGCTGACTAACTAGCCTGTCTTAGCCGTCCCCAAGCCTGGTCCACAGTTTTTAGCGCCTTGGCCTTAACTGATCCCAAAGTATCAAATGAATACATGCCACTTCTATTGTATATTAACCAGTAGGAACTCCCTTCGCAGTGCATGTGCAGTCCTCCTGTTATAGAGAAGTTAGTGGAAAAAGATGAAAAGATTTGACCTTTTCCTTCTGAAAAATGTGCTTTTGACCTCATTGGTGACCGTGCACTGCGCCAGGAAATCCATTTATCTCAGTACGATTTGGCAAGTATTAGAATTTATGTAAGATAAAGTTTTGCTTTGGAATGATCCTCAGTCTCCGCACGTGCCAGACACCGCTTTCTGACTCTCCTTCCTGACATTTTCCTGGTTTGTCAGAAATGTAGTACAGAAAGTTACATTCATGTATTTTATTTCCGATGGCCTATCACCACACCTCCCAACTTTTTGAGATGGGAATGAGGGCACCTGCAAAAGTATGCAGGTAAGGACACACCCCTTGCCCCGCGCCCTTAAAGGATAATTCTACAAAAAAAAAAAAATAGTTAAACCCAGAAGTGCTTATTTTACCACTATTATTTCTTTATATTGGCTTTTTAGATTTAAAAATACAGCAATTTATCTGCAGTGTTTTATGTCTCTTGAAAGCCATAGCTGTCTTCTGCTCCTTTCTTCTGTTATTAGACTGATGACTCCTGACAAGTTCTCTGTCACATATGATAAAAGCAGCCATTTTGTGTTGGGGAGGATGCTATAAATAGATTAGCAGATAGCTGAACTATTCAATGATCTAAAAGTCTCTACCTATGAGGAGAGGGGTATGTGCCTTTCCTCCAATCAGCTGTCTTGGCTGTATGCCCAGGCTTCACTGCAGTGTTGAATAGGTAGAGATAATCTCCTAACACAAACTTTCGAAAGAGTATATAAAGGTGAAGACTGAAGAGATATATATATATATATATATATATATATATATATATATATATATATATATATATATATATATATATAATCTATATCTTATGTCTTATCTATCTATCTCTTATGTAAGGAGATTTGTTTCCTCTCTGTGTATCATCTGAGGCTGTTCACTTCACTGGATATATGTGAGGGATAAACATCCACTTTAAGGTACCCCATACATATGAGATGACAGTTTTTAGCTTGATCAGGTAAATGTATTCGTTTGTGAGTACCCCCCGAGCCCACCGTGGCAAGTGCATGCATTCCTCCTCATTTAAAAAAAAAATTGCCCCAAGGTAAAAAGGTTAAGAGTTTTTTTTTTTTAGATTCACACTTACCTAGGTGGATGCTGCATCTGTCCCCTGGCACCTCTGCACTGAAAACCAAGCGATTGAACACCACCGATCACTCTTTTTTCAGAGCTCCGTGAGCAGAGAACTGTAGACTGTCAGTCACAGCTCTCTGCTCTTCTCCCTCCTTGTTCATTGAAGCGCTGAGCTGTGGATGAGTAAAGTGCGCAGTCCCAGGCTCTCAGCGGTTCGCTGGGAGCCTGAGAAGGGTGTCAGTCCAGGCACCTGGCGGGTCCAGACTCCCATTGTCGGGATGACGCATTGCCTGGACTGATATCTGTGACGTCAGCAGAGAGCGGGGTTCAGTTTGCTCTCTGCTGAAAACAGGGTCACAAGAGTGCAAAACGAATTGTACTCCTGTGATCCACAGAAGTTCAGCCAAACAAGCCTTGGCTAGATTTCTCTTTTTAATAGATTATATTTACATCTCAGAATCGTTCTGCCATAAGAGACCATAGAAAGGTAATGTTCCATACTCGGGGCACATTTGACCGGGGTGACCTCCCCGCCCCATCACAATGTTAATGACTGTTTAATTTGTGTTGTTGAATTAATAGGGCAGAGTTTACTCTCAGAAGGGTCAAGAACTTGAGCGAAGGATCAGTTCTGTGTGTTTGTGTTCCAGGAAGTTTTATCGTGACCTGGCACAGAGCAAAAAGTTCTGTTTATAGGAAAATAGAACTACACGTAAAAACAACAACTCCGCCACTGCACTGGCTGACGTTCTCACAAGGTCGTTCGCTGGAATGAGCTTTGTGTAGTCTTTCTATTGTGTCTGGTGATCGGTGAACAGGGAGGAATTTACAGAGGGGTGACTCTTGTCAAATTGTTATACTTCCTACTAGAGTTTTATTCTAGTTTGTGTCATTGCTCTATTAATAATACAAGGTATGTATTAGTCTTCTTTTTAATGGTTTCCAAACCTTTTTGAAGACATAAGGGAAACAGTGTTTGGCCTCTGCAGTGTGGGCAGGGTGGTTGGACAGGTTGCTCATTTAGCGATGACTCCCATGTCAGTAGAGCCTTCCCACCAAGTACTTGGTGGATCAGCTTAGGAGCGTCCCTACAGAGCGGGATCCATCTGGCATTGGCCGAGGTCAGGGGTGTCCAAACTTTTTTCAAAGAGGGCCAAATTTGATGAAGTGAACATGCGTGAGGGCCGACCATTTTGTCTGACATTCTTTGAACCATTAAAACTTGATCTGTGTGTTCGTCCGAGTACGTATACACGGCCCAAAAAGAATTCTCTTGCCTTTGTGGCTGTTTGTGGTGAAGAGATGAGATTGGGCATGTTATTTGGATAGAATATATATAATATATATATGTATGTATGTATGTATGTATGTGTATGTGTGTGTGTGTGTGTGTGTGTTTGTGGCCCCAAGGAATCCCTGAGCGATGCTCAGGACTAAGGATGAACACGTACGTATTATTTGGATATACAGTATTTGTCTGCATTTAATAGACATGTGCATTCGTTTTCGTTAGAATGCATTTTCGTCCGAAAATCAGTTTTTTTCTTTATCGTTTTAACGAACGATAACGAAAGCGCAAGAAACTAAAACCCAAAGATCCGACATAAAAAATGCTTTATTTTCGTTTTCGGTAAAAATTCGATATAGAGAGATTCAACATCATAGGGAAAAGATTCGACATCATAGAGAAAAGATTCCACACTATAGAAATAATAGATTCGACGTTAGAGAATAGATTCGACATTATTACTAGTCATACAACATTAGAATTATTGTAGGCGGAATATTCTAATGGAAATGTACGATTCGACGTTCCGTCGAATATTCTTTTGACCATTCGACAGAAACCAAGTATTATTGGATTTTCGGACAAAAGCTATTCCCCAACGAAAAACGAAATAAATCAAAGAGGAAGGGTTTAATTTTAAATACTGTAAAGAACTGTGAAGCAAAATAAGGGTCAGTGCCCATCAATGCAACCTAATCAGTGCCTCGCTGCAGCCTCTCCATTGCCGTGAATGCATCCTTACCATTGCAATTCAGCCTCACATGTGCCATGAATTCAGCCTGGCCATCAGTGCAACCTGATCGATGCCCATCCGCTGCCCTGGGACCTCCTATGACAGATGCCCCCAAATAAACAGGAGATTCTCCTGTATGTAATCTAACGGCGCTCATCCTGCCCCCTTGGAGGCAGCCCTGATAAATACATTATATAATATAATCTATATCACCAGGGGGGCCTTATTAAACTGGAATGTGGGCCGCAATTGGCCTGCGGACCGTACTTTGGACATGCCTGACCTAGGTAGACCATAGAGTACCTTGCCTCTGTCCAGAGCCTTGCATCCCAGGGGGGGGGGGGGGGGTTAGAGGGCCTTCCTCTTCCCAGGTTTTGCCATTACTGTATCATCTTACATGTTTTTTTTTTTTTTTTTTTGTATGCTGTGAATTCACCATTCACTTTTTTTGTTCATAGGGGGTTCAACAAGCACCACACTATGGAGCCCCGTAAAAATAATTAAAAATGACACTTCAATTATGTCTTCACACAATAGTACAGTATATTGCACTGCAGTGTGATGACAAGTGGTGCCATCCAGTAAGCAGTGATAAAATGCAGGTATGCAGATACCTATCGGGTAAAAAAAAAAAAAATGGCTTGTAAAACAACAAATTTGGTATAAAATAGTAATGACATATCGGGAATATGAAATGTTGGGGTAATAAACACTTTAAGTATATGTGAACACTAAACACTTAGGGCCAGATTCACGTATTCCAGAGCATCTTTGCTCTGGAGTAACGCTTCTGATTTGCGTTGCGCTGCCGAAATTTTAGGAGCAAGTGCTGTCATTCACGAAGCACTTGCTCCTAAAGTTGCGGCAGCGCATCACAAATGAGCCGGCGGAATTCAAATGTAGCGGGTACGGGGCGTGTAGTATGCTAACTACGCGCGATCCCGCCGCCAACGTACTGCGCATGCGTCGAGTGTCAAAACATCCCCGTGCGCATGCTCCAAAATCTGTGAATGAACGTCAATGACGTCACATTCCCATTCATGACCGTTTTACGCAAGCGACGTTTTTTTTTTTTTTCCCGACGCGATGACGACGCCTATACCTAACATAGGATACTCCAACCCCATGTAGGTATATCTATGCGCCGCGTATCCCGTCCGGAAACGTCGTATCGTCATTGCGTCGCGCCGGATTTCGATCGTGAATTGCCGATTTCCGCTCATTAACATATTTTTTGAGCGTAAATCGGCGGGAACGCCCCCGGCGCCATTTTGAAGTTGAAGTAACGATGCGATGGCGAAACTCAGTTACGCTGCTCGCATCGGAACTTCAACCCGGCGTTTCTTGTTTTCTGGTTACAGAAAACAGAAACGCCGGCTCAAAGCCACAGTTAGGCTGGCGGATCACTCGATCCGCCAGCGTAACCTTTCCTGAATCTGGCCCTTAAGGTTAAAGTAGAGAGTAGGTCTAATCTGTGGCATACATTGTTAGCCCCTCACCTAGCCAGTGTTGCAATTAATAGTATTGATAGTGAAATCGGAAGTCCAAGATGTATTGGTTAGGTGGACAAACAAGTTACCTCAAAAAGATGCGTGGTGATGGAGCACGATCTGTAACAGTAAAAGTAAAGTAAAATTTACACACAACCAGAAACAAAAAGTTTTGGTTGTGTAGCACCCTCCTAGTATAGAAAAGGCTGCCAGGGAAATTTGGTTTAGCTCCTCTGTAATCGGCTTGGGACAATTTAGATACTTTCTTCCTGCACAACACTTGGTACAGACTATCTCTCCTTCTCCCTCCAGCACAATTCTTTAGGCGCAGCTAGCACATGGTTATGCCTGACTCATGTCTCAGCCAGGCTTTAGCAAAAGTAACTTGTTACAGGCAGGGACCACGGGCCCCTATGGTGTAGCAAAGAAAGTTCTGGTGCTATCTCCCCTTTTTGGTGGACTACTGATCCCAGTCAGCCCTTTGCAGACCCTCCCAGCTGCAGCAACCTGACTTTACTGACAGTAACATCACAGTCTCTCCCACTGGCTGTACATCCATCTCAGACTGCACACACCCAATCCTCTCTGGCATGCCTCTCCCAGCTTTCCCGACTGTGCCTGTCACTCACCCACACCTAATGGATCCCTCCTGGAGACTTGCCCGGCAGTATTCCCCACTGTCCTCTCCTGCTCCTGTTTAGGACACCCCTTGGTGTGTGGGGTCCCTGTTCAGCTCTGAGCCCCTGGCCCAAGGTCACCCCCTCCCCCCAAGAGTAGGGGGCTTTCGCAATGGCCCCTACAACCTAATACTCCATCTCCAGTTCTTCCACCCGAACAACTCCTCCCCAGGTGGGCTGATTCTAAGTATTTAAGGAGACCTGACCCCTGCCAATCCAGGTTGGGGATTGGTCAGGGCTCCTTAGAACACCCCAGACAGCTCCATTTTTCTTCCCCACCTTCCTTCTAGAAGCCTCTAGATAAAGAAGAGAAGTAAAGAAAAGATGAAACCTAGCTGTGAGTCACCAGCCTACTCTAAGACACTCCCAGCCCACAGATCAAAACAAACAGGCCTAGCTTCTAGCTAGCTAGGCCTGCTTAAATTTACCTGCACTACAGAAAAATATCACTCTAGATAGAGTAGGCTGGTGCTACAGAGGATTGCAGGACAAATTCTGATACCTAATCTGCCATGTTTTACAATGTAGCGCCCCCTTACTTTCAGAAAGGGTGTTACACTAAAATTAGTATGGTAAAACTTGCTTGCTCTTGCCCAGGTTGATTTGTTCAGGTTTGGCAGCTGTCAGTTCTGAATTGTCCTGTGGGTCATTCTGCGCTCCAGGGATGTTATCCCATCTCTGGGTGGCAGGTGGCGGGTTCATGACAGAGCCACTTTTCCCCAGCAGCCAATTGGAGGAGCATTTCCCTTACAGGGCATGCTGGGGAGGAGTGTATCTGTGGCAGACGCCATTTTTCAGGGTTCTTCACGGGTTCCTGGTTCCGGGTGCTGCACCCACCTTTAGGGTGTGCGCACATCACGGGCCCCACCACTATGGTCTACCTGGCCGGGGCCCATGCCACGCAGAGTTCTTTTCCGACTCTGGGTCCTCATGGCTCAGAGACACTGAAGTGACTGAGGGACCCCAGTGACTGACTGGGGTTCCTCATCTCAAGAAGACAGAATTGAGAGGATATGCTCTATTGCTCTTAAGTACCGGACCTGTGGCAGAGGCATCTACTAATCTTCTCTAGAGCAAAGACGGTGGCAGCGACTTATTCCTTCTCAGCTTTCTCGGTGACACTCTGGCTGCCAGGTCTGTGTGAGAGGCCTGTCCAGGTGCACCGCACCCACTCCGGCTGGAGTGGCGACGTGACTGATTTAATTACAGAAGGCAGGACTGCTTTCTCTATCCAAGCCTGACTCTGTGAAGTTACTCTACTTTTATCAGCCTTTTCCTATCTACCTCAAGTTGGTGTGTTGGTCGTGTTGGACCAGAGAAATAAAGCATTCAGAAAACTTCAGCTACAGGTTAGACATTCGTTACTGCTTTGCTCACTACATCTACCCCTAGACACCACACAGAGATAACTTAATTTGCCGATTCCAATCTAACCAGCGGCTCCTGAATGGGGTAGCGCTACACAATATGTGCAATTACTATTATTTTGGGTCTCTCATTCAGAGGTGTCGTTATGGCACTCTACACACTCTGAAGTAAGGGAAAGATTACTTGGCACTTTTCTCACCAGCATGTGTTGTTAACACGTGTTTCATTTACATGGCTTGATGCAGCAGTCTGAAAGACAACCACGTCACAGCCCCATGTCTCAGCTAAATATGACATTCCAGAGCTATGAAGGAATGAAAACAAGCGCGTCTTGTTCTTTCATACTGTGGTTATATAACACCTGAGGCTGCTAATTGCTTTTGTGACACTATGTGATATTCCAGCATCTGTACTGGTGCTCCATGGACATATTGGTTGAAGCTGAATTCCCGGTGTGTACTATATTGCATAATAACATTGGTCCAGCTTATGTGATAACAGCAGGTTACTTGTGTTGGTGTGTATGAAGACAACCCACCTGCACCGCAGCGTGCTGGAACACACTACTAGGCATTGCGTTCCCAAAAAAGGGTTGGGTTCAGTTTTGGACGTGATTAGGTGTTTTGGCAGCCAAGTTAAAGGATCACTAAAGGAAAATTTTTTTTAGCTAAATAGCTTCCTTTACCTTACTGCAGTACTGGTTTCATGTCCTTATTGTTCGTTTTTGCTTTGAAGCTGCTGTAATCCTGCTCTGTTCTCCACACTTCCTGCTTGTCTGTTTCCTTATAACCACAGTGCTGGGAGCTTTCTCACGGTGGTCTAAGCTGTCATTACTGTGTGTCTATAACTTCCCAGAACCAATCAGATTAATTGCCCTGGCCTGGATTTGTTTGTTTTTGTTTTGTGTGTCTATTTCTACTTTGCAGAAACATGAAGCCAGTTCAAAAGTGAAACTGACCTGCAGGCACAATATATGATTGATTTTTATCTATTTTTAATCATTTTGAAAAGGAATCAGTTAACTTTTATGTCTCTATACCCTGTAAACAGTCATTTCCTGTAAACAGTCATTTCATTTAATGCACTGCACAATTGTGAACCTGGAAGAGTAGCCATAGCAGTTTAGTAGTAAATAAATAAAAATGTGTTGTGTGCGTGAATGTGTGTATATTTCCATGACTGTTTTTTTTGCAATGTGGAAGGTAGGGCAAGAAACTTGGTAACTCCTAAATTTAGCAAACGTTTTTCCTTCCTTCTGTTTTAGCCAATTGAGCACAGACTTTGCATGATCCACTGTTTACCAGGCTAGTTGAAGCTGAGATTTGTATAGCTCAGAGCCCAGAAGTGATCAGAGCTGAGCACTTCTGGGTTCTCACTCTGCATGATATTCCTTGATGTCCTCCTGTTCCCATCCTGATGTTTTTTGTGGTTCCAGGCTTCCAAAGGTAATGGGAGACACTTTCTCACCTGTTGGGCCGGCCATAGGCAGTTTGAATCTTGGCTGGTTCAGCAGGAAGCAGCCAAGATTTCTAACAGTGTATGAGCAGGCTAAATGTACCAAGTTGATCGATTAATCAACTTTGCTATAATCGCAAGAAATTTTGACAGGCTGGTTGTACAAAACGGCTGCTGTAGCTGCTAGCAACAATCACTGTCTGTTTCAGCAGGAGGGATGCCTCTTTTAGCACTGCCTGTGTTGAGGAGGGAATTGTGCAAATTTCTTTCCTGCAGGGCTCTTTCACCTGTGTTTTTTAGTTTTTTTCCCCCTTCAGCCGTTTTTTCAGTTTTTCGAGTTTTCCATCCGTTTAGTTTTCCGTTCCGTTTTTCAAGTTTTTTTCATTTACGTTTTTTTTTTTTTTTAGAACTTTTTTTTTTTTACATATTTTGTGAAAAACTATGGCGGATGGTAAACTGCCTCCGTTTTTCGTCCGTTCCGAAGGTTTTCTTCCGTAAAAAAACGGAGCTTACCGCAGACGGATTCACATGCTCATCCGAACGGACGCTAACCCATAGGGAAGCATACCAACGGACGTCCAAAAAACGGACGAACTGAACGGACGTGTGAAAGGGCCCTAAGGTGTAATTTTCACATGGATGTACCAATCCATACACCTGGGGCCATCTTCAACCACAAGTGTTCTGTGCCAGTCTGTTCAAATCAATGTCTCCACGCACATCCTGGAATGTTTATCCTTGTGGGTCTGATGCACTGATCAGGATGCAGACAGACTGCATCGGTCTCCCATACAGCTGGCCACCTACCAGGAGCGACCCATCTATTAGGGGCGCGCAAGCGCTGCCCCCACATCCCATCCATGTCCGGCCCCCTGATCTACATACAGGGAGCCGGACTATGGATTCCTATTGGGGGGGTGGGGTTTGAAGCATGCAATTAAAGCCGCTATTGCCACACTAAATCTCATTCTTTCCAGGAAGCAGGTCGTGTTTTCCACCACCCCCCCCCCCCCCAAAAAAAAAAAACACCACTGATTTGAACTGGCTACTTGCACAAAATTCCTGAACGTCCCACCTTTTTGAAGACGGCCCCTTCACATGATGCATACCGATCAGTACATCCGTGTGAATGAGGGTTAAAAGTGATCTGGGTGGTTATAAATCTTCCCAAATAACTTTTCCAACGGGCCCTGAGCCTGCTAATGAAGTCAAATACAGACTTATTGCTGCCATTGCAGCCACAAGCTTGTTTTTCCCCATTCTATACAAAACACACCTACGGTATATTTAAATATTTCCTTTAATTGCACAAGGAACAGGGCTGTCTTCCTGTTTTCTTATGCCAGCAGTCATATATGTATGTAGCAGCCACTTGCGTGACAGCCAGGAAGCCTCGCTGTGTGCGGCAGATAGAGATTAGCCGTGGCCCGGAGAGGTACACACCTGTGCTTTGAATAGGTTGTTTGGGCGCAGTGTTTGAGGAAGAGGAAAAATGTAACCGATCCACCTGGCCTATTGTTGTAGCTGTACACAAATCAAAACGGACAACCTTATTTGAATACACCGGCTTGGCATGTTTTTTTTTTTTTATGGTAACACGATCATTTTATGACCCTTTATTCTCTTATTTTTCTCTACAGTTGCAGAGATGATGGAGCTCAGCCTCACAAAAGTCCCCCTTTATGTAAGTACATATCATGTCTACCTTTTTTTTTTTAATTTTGTGAAAAAATATCCTAATATTCTTCATGAAATTCAACTTGTGAATATATGATATATCATAAAATAAATGGTATGGATTGTTGAATAAAGAGACGTACTGGCAACACACTGGATTGAAGTATGGGACTACCATTGCTGCTCGCCTCATGTGAGGGCTTTGTTTATCTGTACGGGGATGCACAAGTGTTCCATACATCCCTGTGGTGGCACTTCCATTGATGTCCATTGGGATGCAGCATCTGCATGGACAGGGGTGTACCTAGAGCATTTGGCACCTGGGGCGGATACTATATCTGGCACCCTCCCCCCCACATTAACATGTAAAAACACACCACTGTGTCCCCTGCATATCTCTGCATCCTTCATTATCTCTTTGTCACTACTGTGTACACCCTCTCCACAACTGCACTTCTGGGCCCCTTTACATTACACAGCACCCTGAACCTCTGGACCCCTTTACATTGCACAGCACCCTGCACCTCTGGACCCCTTTACATTGCACAGCACCCTGCACCTCTGGACCCCTTTACATTGCACAGCACCCTGCACCTCTGGACCCCTTTACATTACACAGCACCCTGCACCTCTGGACCCCTTCACATTACACAGCACCCTGCACCTCTGGACCCCTTCACATTACACAGCTCCCTGCACCTCTGGACCCCTTTACATTACACAGCACCCTGCGCCTCTGGACCCCTTTACATTACACAGCACCCTGCGCCTCTGGACCCCTTTACATTACACAGCACCCTGCGCCTCTGGACCCCTTTACATTACACAGCACCCTGCGCCTCTGGACCCCTTTACATTACACAGCACCCTGCGCCTCTGGACCCCTTTACATTACACAGCACCCCGCGCCTCTGGACCCCTTTACATTGCACAACACCCTGCACCTCTGGACCCCTTTAAATTGCACAGCTCCCTGCACCTCTGGACCCCTTTTCATTACACAGCTCCCTACACCTCTGGACCCCTTTTCATTACACAGCTCCCTGCGCCTCTGAACCCCTTTACATTACACAACACCCTGCACCTCTGGACCCCTTTTCATTACACAGCTCCCTGCACCTCTGGACCCCTTTTCATTACACCGCTCCCTGCACCACTGGACCCCTTTTCATTACACAGCTCCCTGCGCCTCTGAACCCCTTTACATTACACAACACCCTGCACCTCTGGACCCCTTTTCATTACACAGCTCCCTGCACCTCTGGACCCCTTTTCATTACACCGCTCCCTGCACCACTGGACCCCTTTACATTACACAGCACCTTGCATCTCCCTTTGAATTATACAGCCCCCCACAGCTCTTGACCCCCTCCCTTTAGTGCAGACCCCCTCCCTTTAGTGCAGACACCAAATCCAGTGACATGGGAGCCGGGGGGCAGGGTCGAGTCTGCTGTCTGTGTCAATGGCAGCAACAGGACTCAAGAACGAGCCTGCACTGGTGCCACCATGAAAAGCGTCTCTCCATGGGGGAACTCGATGAAGAGAAGGTACACCACCGTGCTGATCTGAGGTACAGAATAAGGGAGTGGGGGGGGGGTCTGCACTGAAGGAAGGGAGGGCTACACTGAAGAAAGGGAGGGCTACACTCTCCCTTTCTTCAGTGTAGCCCTCCCTTTCTTCAGTGTAGCCCTCCCTTTCTTCAGTGTAGCCCTCCCTTTCTTCAGTGTAGTCCTCCCTTTCTCCCACACCCGGGCGGCAGCTGGAGAGGAGAGGACAGTGTGCAGCTGTGCCGCCCGGGTTGATGATCGAGGAGGATTTAAAAAAGTAAATACCGCAGCGGTGGAGAAGAGAACACGGCCTCAGAGAAGGAGCGAAGCACTCTGGCGCTTGAGCACCTCCACCTCCGTGGCGTCTGGGTGAACTGCACCCCGCGCGGCGCTGCTGGATTGCTGCTGGTCTGAGGTCTCTATCGGGCGGCCGCCACATTTCCGCCCTGTCCCCTGGCTGGCGCTGTAAGGCAAGTGCCAATGTTGCCTTGCGCTAGCGCGGCCCCCCCCCCTCAGCTCAGCGCCCACGGCAGACACACCGGCACCCCCCCAGTTGTTACGCCACTGAATGTAACTATGCATATACCATACCTGTGGTATTCCTCTAACTGGAAATCACTACACACATTCCCCCTCCAGTGTTCTCCAATAGCTGCAGAGCGGTTGCCCTGCAGTATTGTGAATACAAGAGGTTGCCCACTCAGCTTGGACTTTGCAGACCAATGCCTTTGCCATGCAGCAGCCTATGCGGCACAAGTAATGAATGGGCGCAGAAATTCTCTGATCAATAAACAGGTCGCACTTGAAACAAAAGTTTTTTCCACTTTTGGCACTGCCGTGAGTGAGTAATTAATATAGCGCTACAAATGCGAACTACATCGCCTCAAGGCGCTGTAACCAATGTGGTCGTCCAGCCATGCTTCAGAATATGAGTCCTACGTTTTGGTCTGAAGGCCCGATTTTCCTCTAACCGAATGTCTGCGGGTAGAGCGTTCCATAACCGAGGTTCTTGGACAGCAAATCTTCGTTCTCCTTTTGTTTTGTAGCGAGATTTGGGGATGTGGAGGAGGTTCTGATTAGTTGATCGGAGGTATTGCTGCGCGTTTCCTTGCGTGCATTTGTGGGTGAGGTAGAGGGTCTTGAATGTCACCTGGTCCTTTACGAGTAACCAGTGGAGGGTCTTCATGGCCGTGGAGATTGGTTCCCAAGGTTTCTTACCTGCTACCAGTCTGGCTGCAGTGTTCTGGACAACTTGTAGACCAGCAATCTGGTATTTCGGTATTCCTGGGTAGAGGGAGTTTGCGTAGTCGAGTCTGGAATTGATTAGTGTTCCAACTACTACTGCTGTGTCTTCATGGTTTCAGCATTCTCATAAAGGGCCTCTTTTCCAATCCTTTCACAAAAGCTTCCCTTGCAATGTTCTGTACACACTGGAAATGACTTATTTCGCCTCCCCTGGATTCTGGTATACTTCAGATCATAGGAAATCCCAACTTTTCCCCACGCTAACAGGACCATTCTTTTGCAACGCTGATTCCTGCTGAACAATTTAGACTCTTCAAGGGAAAAAAATTCCAATCCACCCCAAAATTCCATAGATGACAACTCCCCCCTCCCCCTGTTGATTTTTGGAGGGTGGTGCAATAAAGAACATTCTTAGTAAAATTAGTAAAACGCACACTCCAGTTTGGCCCTATAAAGCCCTTTGAACATATTTGTACCGGAATTGAGACTGTGAGACACCCTTTTTCTCAGCAATGCCCTTTTCTTTTCACCTCCAGAAGACTACATTCCCTATTACCCAATGGGAGACTGAACTGGAGTAGACTACATTGTATTTTTAAGAAACCGGATAAAACATCCCTACTAGGTGGTACCATTTCCTATCCAAATTACATAAACGTTTCCCCACCTCACTATCCGCATGTTGGAGGTGTATTGATGCCCTTTTTTACATCCTTTTTTCAAACAAAGTTAGGGACCTCGTCAAAACGCTTACTGATGTTGATTTGGGACAAGATGCGAACCAATAGACTTAAACCTGCAAAACTTCTCTAGGAAACCGACGTTCCTTATACACTTACTTAAAGGATCACTAAAGGATTTTTTTTTTAGCTAAATAGCTTCCTTTACCTTACTGCAGTCCTGGTTTCATGTCCTCATTGTTCGTTTTTGCTTTGAAGTTGCTGTAATTCTGCCCTGATCTCCACACTTCCTGCTTGTCTGGCTCCTTATTAAAAAATTCTCATGGCAGCTTTTCACTGTGGTCCAAGCTGTCATTGCTGTGTGTCTAAAACTCCTCGGAACCAATCCGATTCATTTTAAAAAGAAAACACTGCCCTGTATTTGTTTGTTTTTGTTCTGTGTGTCTCTTTACATCACAGAAACATGAAACCAGTTTAAAAGTGAAACTAAACTGCAGGCACATTATATGATTGATTTTTATCTATTTTTAATCATTTTTAAAAGGAATCAGTTAACTATTATGTTTCTATACCCTGTAAACCGTCATTTCAGCAAAAAATAAATGTTTTCCTTTAGTGACCCTTTAATGCAACTAGGACATGTGTGCCTGCAAAGTGGAAACAGACCGAACCTCTGGCTATTACTTAATGGCTGGGTAAGGTGGGGGAGATTTGTCGCATGGATCACCATCTCTATGCAAAATAAAGGAGAACAGTTTGGAAAACTACCGGTTTGTGGTCATAACCTCTGGGAAATATGAAGCCCTAAATCTGGGAATAACTGAGGTTTGGTGAGAAAGTTCAAAGTCCTCACTCCCTTGCTGCTTTTTGACTCTAGCTATTGTACAAGGTAGTTATGATGGGCATTTTACAAACACGACATCAAAATGCCTATCCCCCACCCCTAGTCATCCCCCCCCCCTTTTTTTTTTTTTTTTCTCTGTCCTCTGCTTTTGTTTCCACTTCCCAATTTTTGCTTTCTATTTCTATTCCTCTTATCCCCCAAACTGTTGGGACTGCAGTGCGATTCTACAGACCATATGCCAAGAAGCATGCAGGTCACAACTACAGTGCCTTAAAAAAGTATTCATACCCCTTGAAATGTGCCACGTTTTGTTACAACCAAAGACGTAAATGTATTTTATTGGGATTTTATGTGATAGACCAACACAGAGTGGCACATAATTGTGTTTTCAAAAAGTTCTACAAAAATTTGAGATGTAGTCAATACTTTGTAGAACCACCTTTTGTTGCAATTATAGTTGCAAGTATTTTTGGGGATGTCTCTACCAGCTTTGCACATCTGAAGAGTAACATTTTTGCCCATTCTTCTTTGCAAAATGACTCAAACTCTTGTCAGATTGGATGGAGAGCGTCTGTGAACAGCAATTTTCAAGTCTTGCCACAAAATCTCAGATGAATTAAGGTCTAGACTTTGACTGGGCCATTCTAACACATGAATATGCTTTAATCTGAAACATTCCATTGTAGCTCTGGCTGTATGTTAAGGGTCGTTGTCCTGATGGAAGGTGAACCTCCGCCCTGTCTCAATTTTTTTTTGCAGACTTGAACAGGTTTTGTTCTAAGATTGCCCTGTTTTTGACTCCATTCATCTTCCCATCAACTCTGGTCAGCTTTCCTGTCCCTGCTGAAGAAAAGCATCCCCACAAAATAATGCTGCCACCACCATGTTTCACGGTGGCGATATTCAGGGTTATATGCAGTGTTAGTTGTCTATCACACATAGTGTTTTGCTTTTAGGCCAAAAAGTTTCATTTTGGTCTACTCCGACCAGAGCACCTTCTTTCACTTGTTTGCTGTGCCCCCCACAGGGCTTCTTATGGCTTTCTTTCAACAATGGCATTCTTCTTGCCACTCTTCCACAAAGGCCAGATTTGTGGAGTGCATAATAGTTGTCCTGTGGACAGATTCTCCCACCTGAGCCGTGGTTCTCTGCAGCTCCTCCTCTTGGCTGCTTCTCTGAATAATGCCTCTCGGTTTAGGTGAATGGCCATGTCTTGGTAGGTTTGCAGTTGTCCCATACTCTTTCTATTTTCGGATGGTGGATTGAACAGTGCTCTGTGAGATGTTCAATGCTTGGGATATTTTTAATAACCTAACCCTTCTTTAAACTTCTCCAACTTTATCGCTGACCTGTTTTGGTGTGTTCCTTATCCTTAATGATGCTGTTTAATCACTAAGGTTCTCTAACAAACCTCTGAGGGCTTCACAGAACAGCTGTATTTATACTGAGATTAAATTACACACAGGTGGACTCTATTTATTAATCAGGTGACTTCTGAAGGCAATTGGTTCCGCTAAATTTTAGTTAGGGGTTTCAGAGTAAAGGTGGCTGAATACAAATGCGCACCACATTTTTTAGATATTTACTTGTTAAAAAATTTGAAAACCATTTATCATTGTCCTTCCCTTTTATGTGCCACTTTGTGTTGGTCTATCACATACAATCAAAAACATGAATGTATTTTACTGGGATTTTAACATGATAAAATGTAGGAAAATTTCAAGGGGTATGAATACTTTTTCAAGGCACTGTATCTCTTGTTACACATCCTTTTAATTCATGTGTACAAACATGTTGTACTTTACTGTTAACATAATGTGAGTGAATGCACATATGTAGAGGTAGACCGATATGGGTTTTTCTCTGGCCGATGTAGATATTTAGAAATTGGGACAGCCGATGGCCGATATATGATGCCGATTTTCGTGGCCAATATTTTAGGCCGATTTAAAAAAAAAAAAAAACACCTCACCCACTCCACTCCTTCCTGCTTACTCCTGTTACTCTAGCACACACTTGATGTCCTCAGTACAGATGGAACTGGCAGGTAGCACTGGTTTGGAACTGACAGATCCCACTATTGGCACTGGCAGGTGGCACTGATTGGCACTGGCACTGACAGATGGCACTGGTTTGTAACTGACAGATGGCACTGGCTGGCATTGGTTGACATTGGCAGGTGGCACTGGTTTGGCACTGGCAGGTGGCACTGATTGGCAATAGCAGGTGGCACTGGTTTGCAACTGACAGATGGCACTAGGTTAGGACAGATGGCACTGGCAGGTGGACCTGATTGGCAGTGGCACTGGCAATTGGAACTGGTTGGCACAGGCAGGTGCCACTGATTAGCGGTGGCACTGTCTGGCAGTGGCGGGGTGACACTGGTTGGCACTGGTTGATGGCACTGATTGGCGGTGGCACTGGCAGGTTTTACACTAAGCCGAGTGTAACTGTGTGAAACTAACAGAGAGGAGAGAGAGAGGATCTGTCAGCTCGATGTTGGGGGTGGGCAGGACCCAGCAGCTTAATTACACCAGCCAATGATTGAAAGGGGGTGGGGCCACATACACGTAGTGGCCCGCCCAAATACCATCCCATTGGCTGGTGTAATATAGCTGCTGTGTCCCGCCCACCCCAGACATCGAGCTGACAGCTCTCTCACAGCTCTCTCTCTCTCTCTCTCTCTCTCTCTCTCTCTCTCTCTCTCTCTCTCTCTCTCTCTCTCTCTCTCTCTCTCTCTCTCTCTCTCTCCTCTCTGTTACTTGGCAGTTTCACACTCAGCGTGGCCCTTGATGCTGCCAGAGCCGCTGAGTGTGGAGAAGGGAGGAGGCACGGCGGTCAGTGTAAAATATTGGCCTAATTTTGATAATAATCGGCCAATGACGATTTATCAAAAAAGGCCAAATATCGTCCGATATATCAGTCTACCTCTACACGTATGGTGGATCTATTTAACTGACTTGCCTTGGTATTATATGAAAAGTTTGTTATGCACCTAATTATATATATTTTTTTATTGTTATACTTTTCGTACTTTGACACTGTAAGCTATGCTCAAAATAAAGTATTTATAAAAAACACCTAGGGGAACATTTAGGAAATCGTAATGGAAAGGTCACTTTTACTTTATATACCATCATGGCTTGTGTAGCAATTATATGTGTTCAATAATTTTGTTTTCAGGAAGGTGCGGTTTTCTTTTAATGTAGTTAATAGTTTCAGTGCAGGTGCAAGCAAGAGACGTTTTTTAATACCTGTAGAAGGGAATTTATCTTCTTAATGCTGTAGAAAAATACAAAGGCATTCATAAAAGACAAAAAAGCAATACAGGGAATGGTTGTGACCCAGGAAAGTCCCAGTCATGCCATGTCTGTCCCATTGGAAATGTTATTCAGGTTTCTACTTTCTAAAGTTTCATGTAATTGGTTGAAGAAATGATTGCTGTCACAACTTACTAAATGACTTTTTCAATGCATACAAATTGCGCATAGAGCATTTGAAGTGTTCAAAAGAGTTCATCTGAGATCTTCAACTCATCAGCTCTATTGAGAGAAGCTTCCAGCATTTCACTGAAACTTACAATGACATTTTTTAGTTTAAAGGATAACTAAAGGCATTTTTTTAGTCTTGGTTGGAATGGAGAGGGAACACGTGTCACGCCGCGTACACACGACCGAGAACCTCGGCAGAATCCAGCGAGAAGCTCGCTGGGATCCATATTCTGCCGAGATACTCGGTCGTGTGTACGTTTCCGCCGAGCGTCCCGTCGAGAAAGCCGTCGAGCCAAAATAGAGAGCAGGTTCTCTATTTGCTCGATGGCCCATCGAGAACCATGGCTCGGCGCCTTTCCCGACGGCTTGGTCGACGATTTCGACGGCCGGGCGAGAACCTCGACGGGCGGAGCGATGTGTTTGGCCCGTCGAGGTTCTCGTACGTGTGTAAGCGGCCTCAGGTTTTGTCTTGCGGTGTGTGCCCCCATTAGGAAGCTCTCTCCCTTTAGATTTGCTCTGGTGACTCGCTGAAAGGGAAATTCAAAGTTGTAGGTTGTCCCCAGAAAAGGAATAAAGGGGAAATCTTCCAATGGGGACACTAGTCCTGGTGACCCCAGGGATTCCTCTCCTTTTGGAGAGATTTCCTCTCACTCCCTGTTTTGGCTCTGGGACAGGAAGTAGTAATGGAACCCAGATGACAGAAAAAAAAATTGACCAATGTTGGCTGGAATCCAGGCATGCAATACAATCTACAGAACATAGTCTAAATGGTTTAATGCTTAATATGTGACTTTTAGAAAAAAAAAGTTTTATATGTGATGTGGCTGCTTTATTTCAATTTTTTTTTTTTTTTTTTTAGTTTTATAAAGTGCAAATATGTCGGCATATAAAAATAACTATAGCATAAAGGGCTTCTCAGTAGATGGGTATATTGTTCAAAAACCTTCCACCTGAGTTAGAGCAGAAATGGAGAAAGGGAAAAGGCAGGAAGACATGGAAAGAAAACAGAACACCACAAAGGGGGAGGAAAAAAAAAGAGTAGCCATCTGTAGTTCAAAACTGCCTGTAGAAAATAAGGTAGGGGAACCAGGGAGGGGGATTTTCCCACATGGTCCAGCTTGCCAGACAACCCATCAGACCTCCCGAGCAATCAGATAGATGGCAAGAATTGGTCCAGGTCCAATTGATTATTAAAGGTGATCCATGGGTCCCAAATCTTTAGGAATTAAGCGCGGGTATTCATTAGATAGAAGTGAGTTTCTCATGAACAATGATGGTCCTCATGAGCCACTATTTGACCTCCGCAAATTTGAGAAACTGCTCGTGCCAGGCTCTGGCCAGTGTCTGTCGAGCTGCTAGGAAGACGAATCCCACTAGCTTCCTCCTGGGCTTTAGTCAAAGATGGAAAAGACTTGTGCAACAAGGCTTCCCAGGGGCCACACGCCAATGAAACTTTTAGAACTGATCTGATTAACGAGTAGACCTGGGTCTAAAATCTTAAGGCTTCGGGCAGGTCCACCAGATATGAAAAAGAGTACAGTACCGGGTTTCCTACAACCCTGGAAACAAAATGGCGCAGAGGGGACAAATTTTGCCTGAGTCATATAACAGCAGGAGAGTTGCTTGTAGGCATTCTCCTGAGCAAAAAATATTCAAGCCAGATTTGGCTCTTGGGGGTCATCCAAAGACTTCCCTAAGGCCGCATACACACTATCGAACATGTCTGCTGAAACTGGTCTGCAGACCAGTTTCAGCGGACATGTTCGATCATGTGTACAGCCTATCGGACCGTTTTCTAGCGGACAAAAGTTTCAAAACATGCTTAGAAACCTGTCCGCTGGAAACCTGTCCGTCGGACATGTTCGATGGTTAGTACACGAAATCATCGGACCAAAATCATGCGCATGCTCAGGATCAAGTCGACGCATGCTTGGAAGCATTGAACTTAGTTTTTTCATCACGTCGTTGTGTTCTACGTCACCGCGTTCTGGTCTGAGGGGATTTTGGTCCGATGGTGTGTACGCACATCAGACCAACAGACCACTTCAGCCTGGTCCGATGAAAACGGTCTGTCGGACATGTTTCATTGGACATGTCTGATCGTGTGTACGCGGCCTAAGTCTCCTTACAGCTTTGTAACGTAAGGAAACATACAAGGCCCAAGGTTGTCTGTTAGTAAGTTATTTTCAAATGGGGCGACATGACTGAATGTAACAGTAAGCAAGTATTTAGACAACAGTTGGGTTTAAAACAAATTAAAGGACATATAAGGGCTCATTAACGAGGGTTGCATCTTAAATGCTGTAATTAGATGCACACGGTTTTGTAGGCATCTAAATGCAACAATATAGTAATCAAAAAGAGGTTGTTCTACATTCCTTAGATGTTGTCCGAGCTCTGCGAGTATATCTCGCTGCTACGGCTCCATTCCGGAAGTCCGACTCACTGTTTGTATCGGTTACTAGAGGCAATTTAGTTTGCATGTGCAGCGCTATACAAGTTCCTCACTCACTCTCACTGGCCCACCATCTTGTCGGCCATCATTCGGTGGATCAGACAGATCGTGATTCAGGCCTATGCCCTATAGGGGCGGGCACCTCCCTTTCCTGTAACGGCGCATTCAACCAGAGCGATAGGTGCTTCCTGGGCCGTCCGGGGCCTGCAGCTTACTCATGTATTTGCAAATGCGTGCAACTAAACCCCTGTTTTTAATGCACTGTTAGACAGGTGAATTCAGTTGGTTGCTGACTGGTTGGTAAGTTGAGATTGGAAATTCGGTGTGTTTTTTAACATGCGTTCGCCCCTTCTAGTGCTCCTTGCTGTAAAGGCCAGTTATAGGTAGGGGCAGTGACGGTTGTGTTTTTTTTTTTAAAGTAATCAATGAGGCCATACACACAGCTGTGCCTACAAGAGAAAATGTGTGCTACTTTTAGCTACATACAAAAGAGTAGGAAAAAGCTGCGCCCAGGGCCTGCCAGATCTGCAGATTTTACGCATTTGTGTATGTAGATGCACACTTGCATAAGCCATTAGAAGGAATATACTTGTATAAAAGCTTTAGACATCCAAATGCATCTAAATGTGAGTACTTTAGGTAAATATTTTGCGCAGGATCTTCTGTTATCTCAGCCAGCAAAAACCTGCATCCGTGAAGAATATATGCATACGCCTGTGTAAAAGAAGCATTCAACACGAATATATGCACTTTGCCAAAAACAATACTGTCTTACAATTGGTTTTTATCTCTATTGGGGGTTGTACTATACTATTATTTATGTTGGTCTACCCCAAGTTTCAAAGCAGTATGAGGATTCCAGTAATACAACAAATAGAAGAGGGAAGGTACTTTACAGAAAAAAATACACGTTGCCTTATTTACCCAAAACAAGGTATAGAAAGCATAATACTATTTCAGGTCCTGTGTCGACTGGCTTTTGCCAACTTCAAGCAGGTTTTGCACTTCTACACAAGTCACGCAAAACTTGCTTGAAGAAGGTCAAATTTACCTGTCAATGAGCTCCGATCTCAGAAGCATCATCAACACAAGCCAAAGCCCGTCAACACTGGACCATGGTGTATTTTAAAGTTTAAAATAATCCCACACAAAACGAATACAAAGTGCATATTTGATAAAATGTGTTTTCTTCATCGTACAGCCACTGGGGCTCATTTTTGGAGCCATTGACTTTGCCCTGGAAGCCATACATAAATCCTGCTGGTAAGAAGAAGCAAGGCCAGCCTGTAATGTGCCTCCAGGGAACTTGACTCTGCTACTCGCTCACCTAGGCAAAGGATTGTGCTGAGTTCGTAGAAGTTTTATATATTTTTTTTTAACTCTTGGTTTCTGTATCCAAAAAGGAGGACAATAAAAATACATGAGCATAGAAAGAGTTGTTGGTTGAGTCACCAATGCTAGCCATACACTTTTTAAGTTTAGTAGATTCCCTATCAATGCTAAACAGTGTGGATGGAGGAATCTGCCCTGCCAATGATTGTATTCTGATGGCTGCTGCTCCCCTGGCTGCCAGAATATCCAGAAAGTGTTAGCATCTGATTGGCTGCATTTACTGTGCAGCCGAGAATTCTCCATCTGTCTTTTTTATTTGTTTTTTTTTTTACTTTAAAGATATTTTTATTTGAAAGTTTACAACAGTCAGAATCATGGCTCTATATATGTTATAAAGAAATAGAACAAGATGTTTCCAATAACCGTAAAACAAATTTCTCATTACTGTATAAACGGGAGGCGTATAGTAAGCTTTCCTATTCGAAGAAATCATTAAATCTAAGTATAAAACTCAAAAGGGCCCTTCCACATGGTGTGGACTTAGTTCTGATCAGCAGGGGAGCTGTCCGCTGATCAGGGCGGATGACGGGTCTGTGTCTGCTTAGTTTCTGCAGAGTGGACACAGACAAAGCCGCTCTGCTGTTTGGGCGGCTGGGTGTAAATGGACTCCGCTGTCTGTTTACACCACCTGCCCTCTTGACCAATCTGCCTAGACCAGGGGTAAGCAACCTTTTAAGAGGTGGACATCTAATGTTCTTCTGTACCTGAACAACATGGAAGAGTTCAACGATCTCCGGGGGTTCATTGCCCTTATATAAAAAACAAACAAAACAAATGTCACTGTAAAAATATAAACTTGGCCTACTTTAAAAGTGGACGGCATTTGTCGTAAGAGCAGTGGGCGGCATTTGTCCTAAGAGCAGTGGACGGTGTCAATCAGAAGGGCAGAGGTTTGTGTCAGTAGAGTGGAGTACGATGTCGGTAGTTTTTTTGTTTTATTATTATTATTATTATTTTATTTTTTTACAATATTATGTATTTTTAATTCTTTTTGAGTTGTGGGGGTGAAAGATGAGGGGACAAACCCTTGATGTCTCACCTTTTGAGACAGAGGGATTGAGGACACTGTACGACTCTATACAATACAGTAATGTAAAAACATAATACACCCAATGGAAATTGTTTTTCAACATACTAAAACAGGCAAACAGATCTAAGAAACTGACATGGTGCATTCATTTTGATAAATAAAAAAAATGCAGATCTGTCACAAGAAAAAAAAGGAAGTGCACCTGTACATTTACCACTACTTCAAATCCATGAAAATGTAGAATCTGGTATTCCAGATTAGGTGCCAATCATTAAAACCTCCTTAGGCTAGGCTCACATATGTGTGGGTGATTCCTGCTTCGGTTCTGCATCCGTTCCCACAGCTGCTACCACCCACACAGAAAAATGTGATGGATGTGTGTGGGTGCCATTACCCCTGTGAATGTCCATTCCCCGATCTCCTCTGTGAGTAGGAATTGATAAACATTGTCACTTCTGGGTTCAGAGCTGTCATTTGATCTGTGCTTGAATAACTGCAGTGAAGGACAGGGGAAACATTTGATGTCTCCATAGAGAGTACCTGTCACCTCCCCATGCTATCGCATATCGAATATGTTAGCAATCTTGTGATGGCAATTAGGGATGACCCCCCCCTGCTTCGGTTTGCACCAGAACATGTGAACAGACAAAACATAACATTTGGGCGAACAACGTTGGTCTATGGAACACGAACATGAAAAATAAATAGTGCTCATTTTAAAGGCATATATGCAAGTTATTGCCTTAAAAAATGTATGGGGACCCGAGTCCTGCCCCAAGGGAAATTAAATGGGTAATGTAAACGGATGACCCCGGCCCCCTCTGACAGCATGTGACCTCAGAAGGCATGCGCGGAAGTGTTTTACTTCCTGGTGCGGTGATGTGGCGGCGTCAACGTCACCGCCACGTCATCGCGCTGTCTGCTGGCGGGGATTTTGGTTTGCTCGTGTGTACACGCGAGCAAACCAAAATGCCACCGTTTTGAACAAATCGATTGCCTCGTGTGTACGAGGCCTTAAACTGCTGTATGGTCTTGGCCACCATGCTGCAGCTCAGTTTCAGGGTCTTCGCAATCTTCTTAAAGCCTAGGCCATCTTTATGTAGAGCAACAATTTTTGTTTTCAGATCCTCAGAGTTCTTTGCCATGAGGTGCCATGTTAAACTTCCAGTGACCAGTATGAGAGAGATCCTGCATTCTATGTTTGGTAATCCGTGCCAGTTGTATTGATTTGCTTTGCCATTCGGGAGTCTAAGTGCACCAACGAAAGTGGCTAACTGTAGACCGAAAACCTCATCCTTCTCGAAGGGACTGAAGTTGCTGGTGCCATACAGGCACGCACATGCATGTTCAGAGCTCTGTATATGAAGTGGATGTGCAGGATTGTTTGCCTTGAAGGTTAATTCATTGAATGTTGATCTGGGTACAGTGTTTGTAGTTGGGCCTGTGGTCAAGGATGTATCCTGGCCTAGGCCAACAAGGCCCAGGTCTAGGGCAGCACTTTGCAGGGGTGAAGCACGGAAAGAGTCCCTGCCGGCTTGCGCTACACTGTTAGTGTAACGCAAGCTGCTTCTAATTTTGTGCAAAAACAGTGTAGCGCTGGACAGCATATACCACATAAGTATCTAAAGTAACTGGTGTAAACAGTGTTAATCTATAAATGGTAACAATCAAAATGTGAATACACAAAAGCTATAAGTGCATAGGTTGTTATAACACTGTGCCAATCAATATGGCACTGAGCATAAAGTACTTATAAATATCAACAGATTAAATAAACAGTGTAAAAATAAAGTGACCAATTCAGCATATGAGGTGCAAAACAAATAGAGTCCACAGAAAGAAGCTGGGAGTTATTAGCCCCTTCCAATGCAGGTGATGAAAAGATGCAAACAATGAAAGTCCAATTAGGAGATCCACAGGTGAGAAAGGAGGGAGATTTCAGACATCAGTGGCCCAACACCAGTAGAAATAAAGGCTTACCAGAAAGCCTGTGACTATCCCTTTCAGGAGTAGTCTAAACAGGCATAGCAGGAAATTCTGATCCTTTGGGGTGTCAGGAACGAATCCGCATCTCTCCACAGATTAGATGGTAGAATCCACAGCTCCTCATGGGGTTAACCACTGCTTCCAAATGGAACTTGCATCGATGTATGTGAGCGTGTGTTTATCAAACACCATGTGGGAAAAAAGAAAGGGACAATCCCATAGTGTAGGCGTAAAAAACGAGGGTTTATTTAAAAACTAAAAAAATTGAAACAGCTTAAAATACTCTCATTCATAGAGAGTGATACAAAAGTCCTTGCAAGGATAAAAAGCTCCATATGAATATCAGACCGCCTAAGGCCGTTAGCATATGCGCAATACGAGTGTGTCTGCCCGACGATCGTTTCGTCGTAATGACATCATCAGGGGCACGATGAAGGGGCACTTCTAATTTTGACTGTCCTATCATCCTGAATGAATGAATGAATGAATGATTGAAAAAATTATATAGCGCGACACATGCAAACTAAATCGCCTCTGGGCGCTCGTTGTTCCAGTATCTCATAACCTCAAAAGAGCAGAGTTTTAATCCGTCTTCTGAAGGTTAGGTGGTTTTCCTCCAACCGAATGCTGGTTGGTAAAGCGTTCCATAGTCTGGGACCTTGGAAAGCAAACCTTCTTTCTCCTTTGGACTTGAATCTGACCTTGGGTACTTTGACCAAATTTTGGTCGATGGATCGCAGAACGCGATTGGGATTGTGGGCTTTTCCATGGATGCCAAAGATATTGCGGGGCTTTTCCATGGATGCATATGAGTCAGACAGAGAGCTTTAAAAGCAATTCTGTCCTTTACTGGCAACCAGTGAAGGGATCTCAGAGAAGGTGAGATTGATTCCCAGGATTTTTTCCCAGTCACAAGTCTGGCGGCCGTATTTTGGACGACTTGCAGCCGAGTGATTTGGTACTTAGGGAGTCCGAGGTAAAGGGCATTTGCATAGTCCAGTCTGGAGTTCACAATTGTTCCTACCACGACTGCTACGTCTTCTTTGGGAATGAATGGAATAAGTCTGCGTAGTAGGCGCAGCAGATGGTGAGATCCGCTGACTACTGACCCTATTTGTGCGTCCATTGTCATGTGGGTGTCAAAAATGACCCCGAGACTTTTGACTTTGGCGCTAGGGGTGATGATCTGGCCCAGAATGGGCGGAGGTGTCCAGGTTGTTGCCAGTTGACTCTTGCGACTGGCATGAAACAGAAGAAGTTCTGTTTTGGAATTGTTGACCACAAACCTTCCACACTGTGCTATATGTTTCCTGCTGCACCATTGGCATGACTATAGCTTCTTAGTCCTCTCCATACATTTATCAGAAATGTGTGCTTAAAGCGGTTGTAAACCGCATATACAATTTTTTTTTATTTATTTTTTTAAACCTGCAAGGCAAAAGGCATAATCAGCTAGTATGCACTGCATATTAGCTGATTATGAAATACTTACCTCGGAACGAGGTGTAGAGCACTTACCTGGTCCACGCCGAGCGAGATGTCCTCTTGCTCCGGCGTGTCTTCCAGGGCATTGCCGCTCCAGAGCTGTGATTGGCTGGAGCGGCGATGACGTCATTCCCACGCTTGCGCGCGGGAGATTTCAAATCGGCAAGGTCCAGCGGCGCATTGCGAGGGGAATATCTCCTAAACCGTACAGGTTTAGGAGATATTCTTTATACCTACAGGTAAGCCTTATTATAGGCTTACCTGTAGGTAAAAGTCAAAAAGTGGGGTTTACAACCACTTTAAAGTAGAACTATAGGCAACACTTTTTT
This sequence comes from Rana kukunoris, assembly GCA_029574335.1. Taxonomy (NCBI): domain Eukaryota; kingdom Metazoa; phylum Chordata; class Amphibia; order Anura; family Ranidae; genus Rana; species Rana kukunoris. The sequence goes on along the minus strand of CM056049.1, from coordinate 106,962,293 downwards.
TTATTTTTTATTTTGGATAGAGTAAGGGAGGGTTATAGCCCGTCAGTTTATTTTTTACCATCTCTGTCCCATTGCAGAGATTTCCCTTAATTTCCTGCCCCATAGCCTAACAAGAAGTGAGAGGAAATGTATGCAAATTAAGGGAATCCATTCACCAAAGCCCCCCCCCCCCCCCAAGCCCCAAGAGCTAGTGTCCCCACTCAAAAATTTCAGGACAAGTCTTAAACAGAAAGGGGCGTGGCCTTAAAGGCAGGGGTGGCTCATATTTAAATTAGGGGGTGCACGAGTTTAGTCAGGCCTAGGGCAGCACGAAACCTAAATACACCACTTCCTGTGGTGTCAGGAGACAGAAGAGAGAGAGGTCTGACATAAATGGGGTCGATCTTCTGCTCTTCTCCTACCTGGACTCATAGAGCCAAATTTGAGTAGAAGTAACAAATCCAATATAAAGTGTCATATTGTGATTTATTTGCCATTTAAAGCGGAGTTCCACCCAGGAAAACAACATTTGCCCATATTGCTTTAAAAAATTAAATAAAAAATAAAAAAATACTCACCCGAAATACCTGTTGCTATGCGGAAGTCCGTAATCTGCCTCTTCCACACCGCGTTGTCTCTTCTACTTCTTCTTCTTCTTCTGCTTGTAAATGGGGCGCGCTGCTTTCTGGGAACTGTGTGTGTTCTCAGAGAGCAGCGCGCCCATTCACAAGCCAGCGTGAGACTCACGCAGGCGCAGTAGGAAATGGGCAGTGAAGCCGTACGGCTTCACTGCCGGTTTCCCATAGTGTGAATGGCGGCGCGGGACCCGGAGCGATCGTGGGATCGGCATCGGGGGGGGGGGGGGGCCATCAGCGCGGGCAAGTAGGACAAGGTAAGTGTCCTTATTTAAAGTCAGCAGCTACACTGTTAGTAGCTGCTGACTTTAAAATAAAAAAATTGCGGCTGGAACACCCCTTTAAGTGTGCCTCTGCTCTTGGGGACATTCGCAAGTTTGGAATCCTCTAAAAGCAGCCTGAATACAGTATTGAGCTATATTGCTCTTAATCTCTTATTGCTCTCCAGTTGATTACTTGAATATATATATACTGTTACTTTTCCACAGACAACTTCTGAGTTTTATCATAACGTGTGTGTTTCTCATTAATCATTGCACTTACACTATTTCCAGGTGGGCCAAGAGGGGCAGAGACTGTTATTGGGGTTGTGAGGCAGAGTATGCAACAAACATACTCAAGCGGCTCTTGCGGGGGTAGCGCTACACTTGCATAGGAGAACAGAGTGTCCAGAGCAATCCAATCTTTATTGAATAAAATCCATAATACACTAATATCACGGCTCCCACGTGCAAAATGACAGCAATGGTTGACGCATTTCACGCAGCTAGCGCTTAATCATGACTTGGTTATTATGGATTTTATACCATAAAGATTGAAGGGATCTGACATTTTGCAATGCGGTCAACATCTGCCTTTTGGATTCATGGACTCATGCGATCACGGATCCGACCGGTTTCTAGTTGCACAGTGAATGGACTGACATAGGATGAGTTCACCTTGTTTGCTTTTCTGTTTTAAGTTTCTGGAGAACAGCATACATGTGTGAGAACAGCATTACATGAGAGCAGAGAGGAAAAAACAAACTTCCTACAGGCATCCATAAACACACAGATTCTAGTATATCACTACAGCACCATCTATAGTTTGAAGTGCATAAAACATGCTGTTGCACTTCCAACAACTGAACCACTTACAGTCAAATTAAATCGACTATGAATTCTGCATTCCATTAAAATGTGCTTCATGAGAATATGATGCCATTTGTCTGAAAGTTCAAGTTAAACCGGTAATAGATTTTTAACATGATACTGATCTGAGGCACACAAATTCCAGAAAGAACATCTCAAAAAGATGAAAGTTTCCCTTCCCTAGTCAAATTCTAGATCCCACTGAGAGATTGTGAAGGGATTCAAAAGGGGCAGTTTATGCAAAGAAACCCAAAAACATTGCACAACCGAAGGAAATTTGCATGGAGTCATGGTCAACATTTTCACAAAGTCGATATCAAAAAATGTGGGGAGTTGTTCAGAACGCTTATGTTGTCATTTCTGCTAAATGGGTTAATGGCAGCTTATTTTTGTTGCATAAGTGACTGAAAAGCAAATTTCCTTGTGTTTTTTTTTTTAAAGTATATCAGCTTTACCTGCAAGCACTGTTTAAATAAAGATATAGGGCCAGATTCAGAAAGCCCGGCGTAACTTTGTGCGGGCGTAGCGTATCTTCTTTACGCTACGCCGCCGCAACTTAGAGAGGCAAGTGCTGTATTCAAAAAGCACTTGCGTCCTAAGTTACGGCGGCGTATCGTAAATGTGCCGGCGTAAGTGCGCGTAATTCAAAGTAGGCAGGTAGGGGGCATGTTGTATTAAAATTAACCGCGACCCCATGCAAATTATGTGGCGAACGAACGGCGCATGCGCCACCCATGGACGTATCCCAATGTGCATGCTCAAAATCCCGTCGCAAATGGTCAATGCTTTCGACGTGAACGTAACCTACGCCCAGCCCCATTCTGAATCGACGTATGCAAACGACGTGAAATTCGACGCCCGTTCCGACGTCCATACTTAACATTGGCTGCGCCATCTTTTTGGTGGTTTATCTTTACGCCTGAAAATGCCTTACGTAAACGGCGTAGCTTTCTGCGTCGGGTGTACGTATGTTCGCGAATAAGCATATCTAGCTAATTTGCATATTTTGAATGGAACGCCGAATGCGTCCAGTGTAACTATGTAGGCAAGTTACGCCGGATGGCTGAAGCCATGTTTTTCGCCGTATCTTGCTTTGTGAATCGGCGCAAAGATGCGACAGCGTACATTTGAAATTACGCCGGCGTATCTCCAAATACGGCGGCGTAAAGGTACCTGAATCTGGCCCATAATGTTTCCATAAGTAAATATGTTGAAAAGGTCAGCAATTTCTTTTTGAGTGTGCTTAATTTTTTGCAGGGTGGAGGGCTCATTCTCCTCTCTCGGTTTCAGTGCATTGTGCTACAATGCATGTTACTGCAGTGCACAGCAAAGCACCAAACAAGCGTTCGCATTCCTTTTTTAACAATACCTCCAGGGCAAGTGCATTTTAGCACAGTACAGTACATATTAACGCAATACTGTGCGTTGTTGTGCACTGTCAGTAAAAAAGGACAATTTTTTATGTGTTGGCAGCCCATCAGTTTGAATTGGCTGTCTTAATGCTGAACACGTTAACATCATACCCAAGAGGGAACAAGTCTTAATGCGTCCTAACAGTATCCAGGCCTGGTGGAAGGGAATACAATGCTACTGTAGGATATTTTTTTGGAAAGCGCAATAAATATGCTCCCATGTTGTTACAATGTCCACACAGTCTAGCAGCAGCTATTTCCTAAATACTTAAAGTTATTGAAACTCATTTTTTATTTTATTTTTGTTTATTTATACATGTCAGTGACGTCCTCATGTCTTATTAGACAAGCCAGTGCCTAGGAGATATTATGTGCTTGAATTCTTGGGATGGTGACTTATGTAGAGTCCTGTGAATGATATCACTTGTTGCAATGTTCCACTGACAACCACCGTTTGTTGGAGATTTCTGTTGCTGTGTGTGAACTCAGTCCTGCTTACTACCCAGTCTAATGTATATGTGATACTAGAGGACTACAGAGAGAATGAGTACCTCTGTTTACTGTCTAATAAAAACATTTTTATTATTTAACTTTTTTTATTTTGATCGGCCGTTATTTGTTTCAATGTAGCCTACATTCCCAATAAATGACAGTTGTTTGTTTCACTTGTGGGAAACTATATACAGTAAAGGGAAACAAGTATTTGATCCCCCTGCTGATTTTGTACATTTGCCCACTGGCACTGACAAAGAAATGATCAGTCTATAATTTTAATGGTCAGTTTGTTTTACCAGTGAGAGACAGAACAACAACAAATATATTCAGAAAAACGCATTTCAAAAAAGTTATAAATTGATTTTGTATTTTAATGCGTGAAATATTTGACTCCCTTTCAATCAGCAAGATTTCTGTCTCCCAGGTGTCTTCTATACAGGTAACAATCTTGGATTAAGAGCACTCTCTCAAAGCGAGTGCTCCTAATCTCAGCTTCTTACCTGTCCAAAAGACACCTGTCCACAGAAGCAATTAATTAGATTCCAATCTCTCTACCATGGCCAAGACCAAGGAGCTGCTCAAGGATGTCAGGGACAAGATTGTAAACCTAAGGCTGGAATGGGTTACAAGACCATCCCCAAGCTGCTTGGGGAGAGGGTGACGACTATTCGCAAAATGGAAGAATCACAAAAATAACTGTCAATCTTCCTCGGTCTGGAGCACAATGCAAGATCTCACCTCGTGGAGTTTCATGAGAAAGGTGAGTAATTAGTCTAGAACTACACAGGGAGAATCTTGTCAATGATTTCAAGGCAGCTGGGACCATAGTCACCAAGAAAACCATTGGTAACACACTACGCTGTGAAGGATTGAAATCCTGCAGCACCCTCAAGAAAGCACATGTACAGGCCCGTCTGAAGTTTTCTAATGAACATCTGGATAATTCAGAGGAGAACTGGGTGAAAGTGTTGTGGTCAGATGTAACCAAAATCAAGCTCTTTGGCATCAACTCAACTCGCCGTGTCTGTAGGAGGAGGAATGCTGCCTATGACCCCAAGAACACCATCCCCATCGTCATATATGAGGTGGTTATGCTTTGGGGATGTTTTTCTGTAAAGGGGACAAGATTACTTCACCGCATCAAAGGGACGATAGACACGGCCATGTACGGTTAAATCTTGGATGAGAACCTCCTTCCCTCAGCCAGGGCATTGAAAATGGGTCATGGATGGGTATTCCAGCATGACAATGGCCCAAAACACATGGCTAATGCCTAGTACACGTGATCGGTTTTCCCAATGGTCAAAAGACCGCCGGCAAAACCGGGAACTGGCTCTGTCCCTTTTCCCCTGTACACACGGCTGTTTTTCGCGACAGGAAAACTGCCAGGAGAGCTTTGGTTGGGAAAACCCGCTGTGTGTATGCTCCCTCGCAGTGTTTCCCATAGGAAAACTGCAGAAAAACCCTTGCGATTCGCGGTGAGAAAAAAGAGAACAAGTTCTAATTTTTTAAACCGCAGTTTTCTTGTCGGGAAAACTGCTAAGGAGCATACACACGGCCGGTTCTCCTGGCCAAAGAAAACACAGCAGTTTTCCTGACTGGAAAACCGATTGTGTGTACTAGGCATTAGGCAACAAAGAAGACACACATTAAGGTTCTGGAGTGGCCTAGTCAGTCTCCAGACCTTAATCCCATAGAAAATATGTGGAGGGAGCTGAAGTTTCGAGTTACCAAATGTCAGCCTCAAAACCTTAATGACTTAATGAGAGGATCTGCAATGAGGAGTGAGACAAAAATCACTCCTGAGATTTGTGCAAACCTGGTGGCCAACTACAAAAAAATGTCTGACCTATGGGAGAAATCTAAAGTGCTAATTTTAAAGGCTAATATGCAAGTTATTGTCCTAAAAAGTGTTTGGGGGCCTGGGTTCTGCCCAAACTGACGTTTTTTCGGGAGCAGTGATTTTAATAATGCTTAAAGTGAAACAATAAAAGTAAAATATTCCTTTAAATTTCGTACCTGGGGGGGGGGGGGGGGTGTATAGTATGCCTGTGAAGCAGCGCATGTTTCCCATGCTTAGAACTGTCTCTGCACAAAGTGTCAATTCTGAAGGAAAAAAAGTCAAGTTCGGCTCATCCCTACCAGCAAGTACTAAGTCATGTTTCGCAAAGGGGTCAAATATTTATTTCACTCATTAAAATACAAATCCGTTTTATAACCTTTTTGTGCTTTTCTGGATATTTTTGTTGTTGTTGTTCTGTCTCTCACTGTTTAAAATAAACCTGGCAATAAAATTATAGACTGATCATTTTTTTTGTCAGTGAGCAAACATACAAAATCAAATACATTTTTTCTCTCATTGTAAAGCAGTGAGTCTGACATTCACTGCAAGTGGATCTGCCTGTGGCATGTGTTTTTTAGATGACAGTGACTGATATTTTTGAATGATCAATCGCAGGAGCATTCGCATGAAAGTTCTCATTGGTACATTTGATCACTTGATAAAAGTTGGAAACACTCAAAAGCAAACTTTTTTTCTTCAATATTTGATTTTGGAGTGAATGGACTTTCCTGAACAAAAACATATTCCCTGTTAAAAAATCGCTGTTTAAAATGTTTCCATCCTGCTCCATTTGAAAAAATATATATACTGTGGTTCAAAACCAACATTGATTTGACCCCACTAACAATTGGAACGTTTAACCATGTTCTTAAATTGAAAAACATTTCAGTGACATTCTACAGTTGTATGTCACATCATGACATCAATCCGGGACCTTTTTTCAAAATTGTATTTTACTGTTTGAAGTGGGGACTTTTTTTTTGTGGCTGCAAAGTCAGAGTTAAACCCATCCTGGAAAACATCTGGAGAATGATTCAAATTGGTGGCTTGGCTGCATCATTGACCAGTACTTGCAGGATGGTAGTTGGTAATACAGTTTTTTTCAAGTGAATTAAGACAGTTAATATACAGTTGGGTGTATATAAAAAATATATATATATTAATATACATTTGGACACAGGCACAATTTTTTTGTTTTTTTTCAGGTATTTACCAAAACATATTGAAGCTATAGTTATATCATGGACATGAGTTGAACGTGCAGGTTTAATTTGAGGGTATATTAATCTAAATCGGTAGAAATGGTTTAGGAATTACAGCTCTTAGAAATAGCCACCCCCTCTTTTTTTCAAGGGCCCAAAAGTAATTGGACAATTGAATCAAAAGCTGTTTCATGGCCAGGTGTGGGCTTATTACTTTATTTCATAAATTAAGCAGGTAAAAGGTCTGGAGTTGATTCTAAGTGTGGTATTTGCATTTGGAATCTATTGCTGTGAACATACATTATGCGCTCAAAAGAGCTGTCCATGCAAGTGAAAACAGCCATTGTAAGGCTTCAAAAACAAAACGAATCCATCAGAGAGGTAGCAGCAACAATAGGAGTGGTCAAATCAACAGTTTGGTACATTCTGAGGAAAGAAGAACGCACTGGTAAACTCAGCAACATAAAAAGGCCTGGACGTCCATGGAAAACAGTGGTGGATGATTACAGGATTCTCTCTATGATAACGGAAAACCCATTCACAACATCCAGACAAGTGAAGGACACTCTCCAAGAGGTGGGCATATCTTTGTCAAAGTCTACAATCAAGAGAAGACTTGGCAAATACAGAGGGTTCACAACAAGGTACAAAACATTCACGGAGAAAAGAAAAGCCAGATTAGACTTTGCCAAAAAACATTTAAAAAAGCCATACCAGTTCTGGAAAAGCATTCTTTGACCGGATGAAACTAAGATTAATCTTTACCAGAATGACCCAAAGAAAAAAGTGTGGAAAAGGCTTGGAACAGCTCATGCATGGCTTCCAGTGGCACTGGGTCTTGGTGTTTATTGTTGATGTGACAGAAAACAGAAGCAGCTGGATGAATTCTGCAGTGTTTAGAGAGATACCCAGAGGCGATTTAGTTTGCATGTGCCGCGCTATATACGTTTTTCATTCATTCATACTGTTAACCTAGATTCAGCCAAATGCAGCAAAGTTGATTGGATAGACAATGATCCAAACACACTGCAAATGCAAGCCAAGATCTTTTGAAGGAAAATAAGTGGAATATTCTGCAATGGCCGAGTCAATCACCTGATCTCAACCCAATTGAGTATGCATTTCACTTGCTGAAGGCAAAACTAAAGGCAGAAAGACCCACAAAGAACAACTGAAGACAGCTGCAGTTAGAGCCTGTCAAAGCGTCAGAGGAGGAAACCGTCTTTGGCAATGTCTATGGGTTCCAGACTTTAGGCAGTCATTGCCAGTAAAGGATTCTCAACAAAATTAAAAAAAAAATTAATTTTATTTATGATTATATTTATTTGTCCAATTATATTTTAGCCCTTGAAAATGTGGGGACTGCGTATAAAAATGGTTGCAGTTCCTAAAATTTGTCCTTGATATTTATGTTAAACCCCTTGAATTAATTCTGAAAGTCTGCACTTCAAATTCATTTGGATTGTTTCGTTTTACATTTATTCTGGTGGCCTTCAGAGGCAAAAGTATGCAAATTGTGCCTGTGTCCAAATATACGGTATAAACCCAAATGTACTGTATTTATTGGCATATAAGACTCACTTTTTACCCTGAAAATAGAGGGTAAACTGTGCCTGCGTGTTATACACAGGGGGCTGTGGAAAGTTTTTTTCCTGAAATTTCCCTCTTAAAGTTAGGATGCGTGTTATACGCCTGTGCGTGTTAAACGTCGATAAATACGGGTAATTGCAAAACATACAGGTATGTATCGTTTAGCACTAGAAGTAATTGCTCATACTAGTCAATCAGTTTCTCTATTATGTTTCTCAGTACCGTATTTTCCGGCGTATAAGACGACTTTCTGCATGTAAAATCATGCCCCAAAAGTCGGGGGTCGTCTTATACGCCGGGTACCTATGTGTGCCTGTGTGTCAGTCGGCGGCCATCCATTATTCAAAAGCCGCGCCTCCTTCACAGGCTGTTCCGTGATAGGCGGAACACTAATTTTCCCATCAGAGCCTCTGTTTAGTGTTCCACCTATCACGGATGCCTTCTCATCCTCAGCCTCGACCTCGGACGAGAGGACATCCGTGATAGGCGGAACACTGAACAGAGGCTCTGCTGGGAAAATTAGTGTTCCGCCTATCACGGAACAGCCTGAGGAGGAGGCGCGCTTTTTTAATAATGGACGGCTGATTTGGATGACAGCGCGGCTTTTAAATAATGGATGACCGCCGTCAGAAGGAGTCTGCAAACAGGAGAAGGTAGGGAATGGTGGGACACAGTGAGGCATGTTAAAAATGGCACAGCAGGGCATGTAATAATGGTACAGCAAGGCATGTAATAATGGTACAGCAAGGCATGTAATAATGAATGAATGAAAACTTATATAGCGCGGCACATGCGAACTGAATCGCCTCTGGGCGCTTGTTGTTCCTGTCTCCTTTTGATATCCAAAGAGAAAAGTCTTGACCTTTTTCCTAAATGCTAGGTGGTTCTCCTCCAACCGAATGCTGGTTGGTAAAGCGTTCCATAGTCTGGGACCCTGGATCGCAAATCTTCTCTCTCCTTTGGACTTGAAGTTGGCTTTCGGAACCTGGAGCAGGTTCTGATTCGTGGATCGCAAAACGCGATTTGGATTATGCGCTTTTATTAATTCGCATAAGTAAAGGGGGGCACTCTCATGGACACATCTATGCGTAAGACAGAGAGCTTTAAAAGCAATTATGTCTTTAACTGGCAGCCAATGAAGGGATCTCAGTGAAGGTGAGATGGATTCCCAGGGTTTTTTCCCAGTCACAAGTCTGGCGGCCGTATTCTGAACGACTTGCAGACGAGCGATTTGGTACTTGGGGAGGCCGAGGTAAAGGGCATTTGCATAATCCAGCCTGGAGTTTACAATAGCTCCCACCACGACCGCTAGGTCTTCTTTAGGGATGAACGGAGTGAGTCTGCGTAGTAGGCGCAGTAGATGGTGAGATCCGCTGACCACTGACCCTATTTGTGCGTCCATTGTCATAAAGGAGTCAAAAATGACCCCTAGGCTTTTGACTTTGGCGCTAGGGGTGATGAGTTTGCCCAAAATAGGCGTGGGGGGGTCCACGCTGTTGAAAGTTGATTCCTACGCTTGGCGTGAAACAGAAGAAGTTCTGTTTTCGCTCCATTGAGTTTAAGATAACTCTTTGTCATCCAGTCCTCTATCAAAGAGAGACATGTCTCTAGATTGAGGTGGTGATCCTGTCTGTTGCAGATGCGGAAATACAGTTGCGTGTCATCTGCATAAGAGTGATAAAGCAGTTTTTGGCTGCTAATAATCTCAAAAAGAGGACGAAGGTAGATGTTAAATAGCACTGGTGACAGAGGCGATCCTTGAGGGACTCCGCATGTTACTGTGCGTTTTTTCAGACGTAAACGGTCCTAGCTTCACTGTTTGCGATCGGTTTTCCAAAAAAGAGGAGAACCAAGATAAATCGCCTTCTGCGACCCTGGCTACTTCAGTAAGCCGAGTCAGTAACAGATTGTGGTCTACAGTGTCAAAAGCTGCACTTAGGTCCAACAGAACCAGGAGACAAGATTCTCCTTCGTCTGCGGCCTTGAGAACATCGTCCCATACTTTCAGCAATGCTGTTTCCGTCCCATGTCCGGGACGGAAGCCTGATTGCAATGGATCAAGTAGCTTGTGGGTATCTAGATGCTGTTGCAGCTGTTGTACCACTACTTTTTCCATTATCTTAGAGAATATGTTGAGGCTTGTTATGGGACGGCGGTGGAGTGTGTCCTTGGGGTCCAGGGAGGGTTTCTTCAGGATGGGTTGGATTATACCCTCTTTCAACTGTGAGGGCACTATGCCCTCCAAGAAAGACTGGTTGATAAGCTGCGTAATGGGAGGAGCCAGGATGTCGGCGCATTCCTTCAGTAGTTTTGTGGGGATAATGTCATTTGGCGCTGTGCCATTGCGCAGAGTACAAATGACATTTTTAGTGGACTCAACGGAGATGGGTTTCTAGGGTGAACTTACCTGATATCGAAGAATTACTATGGGTGCTGTGTGAGAGGCTACAGGGGGGGCTGAGGGGTACAGCAAGGCATGTAATAATGGTACAGCAAGGCATGTAATAATGGTACAGCAAGGCATGCAATAATGGCACAGTGAGGGGTCGTCTTATACAGTGAGTATATCCCAAAACCAACATTTTAGCTGGGAAATTAGGGGGTTGTCTTATACGCCCAGACGTCTTATACGCCGGCAAATACGGTATTTTTTTTTAGTAAAATGAAATTCTCATTCATAAAGTTTGGTGCATATAGGCCAAGTTAAAACTGTGACTTATCCTCTCTTTTACCCTCTGTATTTTCTAGGGACAAATAACGGTGTATGCAAACTTTGCTGAAGACCTCCACCTTCCAGAAGATGCAGAATTTTATTTTGTATACAATGGATCCAGTCATCGGCATGTCACATTCGCAGAACGTGTCAATGCAAATTCTTTGTGCTCCATCCTACCAGGTCAGGAACTTTTATTTATTTATTTTAGATTAGATTTTGACAACTACATTGTTACAAAATAAAAAGACAAAACCGCCTTACACTTAAAGTGGTTGTAAACCCCTAAATGTACCCAGGTGATGCACAGAGATTAAAAAAAAAAATCCACCTACATAAGTTGTACCTGTTTATCTGTGGCCCTCCCAAAGCACACATTTTATTCAGCTTTTCTCAGTGCTAGCATGCATGGGGCAGGGATCTGATGTCACACACTGCAGAGCATAGCACAGGGAGCTGAGTGTATACTGAGACCTGAGTGGAGGGAAAGGACAAACCCCTCTACACTGTTTCATTGGTGAAATTTTCACGTGTGTGTGGGGAGGAGGGGGCTTCGAAATCTGAAGTGACTCATTCAGATATCGGAGAAGAGGAGACAGAAATCACACTAGGTGAGTTGGATACGAGCAAGGACACACTATAGAAGGCTATTCTTTGTTCATTTCAGAGATTCACAACCACTTTAGTCGTTTTGATGAATAAAGATTCTTTCCTGTGAAAATAATGCTGGCTGACATAGTCCTACTATTGAGACCACTAGCACTGGGTGATAAAAATGGGCCATGCATGGCTCGATAGACAAGCAAATCCTGTTGAATCGTCAGAAATCGGAGCCGAGTGATGGGGCCCTGTTACTTGGTTCAACATACTGCAATCTGAAGTGAAAATTGGCAATCTTGGTCTGTCATGAGACAAATACAGATACTCCCATTATGTAACTTTCTGAAAAGGTTTGATGTCTGGCTGTTATGCTGCTCCTCTGGCTTCAGTATATTTTGATTTGTGGAGGCAATTGTAATGAATAGGGAAAGTTCCACATTCATAACTATGCTACCAAAATTAGCGTGTGCTGTAAATTGCCTTCAGCATTGTTTCTTCTTGCCGGAGGTTACCATTTTGCTGAAGCCCAGAGCTCCTGAGCAGCAGTTAGGCTAGTTTCACTCTAGTGCAAGTCGTGCGTCCTAAGGTTGTTCAAACACGGCAGCCCATTCATTTGAATGGGCTGCTGTGCCGCGTAAACCACACAAAAAAGGTGGCCGCAGTGGTTTTCACGATTGTGCTGTGGGCTCGCAAGAGCAGTGCAATCTGGGTGCGGTAGTGTGAACCTAAACTAAATCTTTATTGCACCACATAGTTGATGGCAGATCTAAATGAGATTGTACAATCAGATTATACAGTGTGTATAGCCACCTTTATTGTTATGGGTCTCTAATCTTTATTGTATTAGCATACAGAAGTAAAAGCTACTCTCAGATAAGAATTATGAAAGTAAATGTCTTTTATATCTCTTTTCCCAGGACATAATTGCTCAGAATCCTTAACCGTGGCTGTATGTATGCACACCGATGGCTATTCCCCAGTTATTGTGGCGTGCACCACTGTAGACTATGTGATAGATAAAGCTTGCAGTATTTCCCACTTCCTGAAAAGCAACAGCGACAGCCTAACTCCATGCAGTCACGAGGACATTCTCGATCAGTTTGATGTAACTCTCAAGGACTTGCAGTTACTGGACCGTAACATGATGCTATGCTTTGCACATGAGGATTTGTCACCTTGGAATGTTCTTGGATCCTTTTATGAAAAAGGTAAGATATACTGTATAATTTGACATTTGTGAGAATTGTATCCACTGCTGGTTTAAAGTTTAAACACATTTTCACTTAAAGCTTCTGTCTAAATTTTCTAAAGCCATGTGTGTCCTTCCATCAATCTTTCTGTGATTTGTGCATTACTTCCAGATCTGTGTAGTATTCCAGTGTAAAACTTTACTTCTGTGCAGAAGCTTCCTGTAATGAAGACCGCTCACTGCTGCTCCCTCTCCTTGTGTAGGGTGACTAGTCTTGTATCCGCCCCCTCCTGTAGTTTTCTGCAGGCAGCCTGTAGTGGGTGTAGCCTGCTGGATCCCTCCCCTTCTCTGCACAGGTTATGTACAGCACAATGATAATGTCACTGCTACTTCTACAAGGTTATACCTGGGATTGTAAACTAATTAGGTGCATGCAAAGTGTATTTATATGCTTTGTGTTCATTAAAGTGTACACTTAAAGCGGATGTCCTCCGAAAAAAAAATATTAAAAGCCAGCAGCTACAAATACTGCAGCTGCTGACTTTTAATATTGGCACACTTACCTGTCCTGGAGTCCAGCGCCGTCGGCAGCAGAGGACGAGCGATCGCTCGTCACTCTTCTGCCTCCACTGCCATCCTCTGTGAGGGAACCAGGAAGTGAAGCGCTCCGCCTTCACTGCCCGGTTCCCTACAGCGAATGCGCGAATCGCGCTGCGCCGTGCTGACTGGTTCCCGTTGTGTTCTGGGAGCTGTGTGTTTCCCAGAACACAACGGGGGGACGGGGGGGGGGGGGGGGGGGGGATATCTGACGTCCTGCCTGCAGTCTACCCGCAGACTGTGTGGCCGGATGTGAGTGCAAATACCTGTCTTTAGACAGGTATCTGCACCCCCTAAAAGGCGTCAAATGTGACATCGGAGGGGGGGAGGGTTCCGATGAGTGGAAGTTCTACTTTAGGGTGGAGCTGCGCTTTAAATTAAAATGTCTGAGCCTGGAGTTCAGCTTTAACATCTTTATCTGTTATTAGCTGTAATGAAGATAAATATCTATTCTACCAGTAAGCATTTTTCCTGTAACTATTTTTGCCCAATAGACGGTTCTGTTTGGAGGTGGTAATCCTATCTTGCACTGAGCTAAATATATGAAACTACTCGTTCCAGGAGGCTGCACGCAGTAGTGCCTGGAGACAGGTAGCCCACCATATATATAAGGCTGCTGTGACAAATAGAATTATTCAGTTTTAGTAAAAATGCGATTCGACCTTGAGGTCCACAGCCTGTTTTTTTACTTTGTGAGTGATACTCAAGTATAGGGACAACTAACAAGGGATAAAAATTGAGTTTACCTAAAAGAGGCCTCCTTCATTACTGTAACACTGAGCATCTGTCACCTGCGTGTTCAGCCACCTGTGGTGTTGTGGTGATTATGCTCATGTGGCAGTTATGCCAGTCCAAACTGTATTTTGGGACGTGGCAGCCTACTTTTATTAAGTTAGTTCATATAGAAATCGGTTGCCCATGCAGAGGTTTCCACCATCAACATGAAAAGTCAACCAAACGTATCAAGCCACCTAGCTTCCTTGTCATCGACACTGCTGTTCTACTTACCAGTCCCTCTGTTTTCCAGCTCTCCTGGTTCACTTGGATCACTTAGCCTTTATGCCGCGTACACACGATCACTTTTTGCGCTGAAAAAAAAACAACGTTTTTTAAAACGTCATTTAAATTGATCGTGTGTGGGCAAAAAAAATTCCAACATGCTTAAATTTTTTGTGTCGTTTTTCAAAACGTCTTTTTGTGTCATAAAAAGGGATGGTGTGTGGGCAAAACGATGTTGAAAACGAAGTTTTTAAACCCGCGCATGCTCAGAAGCAAGTTATGAGACGGAGCTTCAATGGAAAAGAGTGCCGTCGAACGTGGTGTACGTCACCACGCTTTGCTAGAGCTTTGTAGAAAAACGATGGTGTGTATGCAACGTCGTTTTGGAAAATGAAGTTTGAAAAACTTCGTTTTTTTTCATGATCGAAAACTTCGTTTTTTTTCATCGCAAAAAGTGATCGTGTGTATGCGGCATCAGTCACAGCGCCCTGCTGCGCGGCCCACTTCTGGCCTTTGGATAGGGATTCTCCAGTCACACCAGTCTACCGGATTCCTGGGACAAGATCTCCTGTCTCCTGGCTGGGATAACTCTGACCACTGGTTGAGACCTCTTGTCTCTTGAATCCTGCTGGGGCACCTCTGACCCCTGGGCGAGAGCTCCTGTCTCCAAACTGTGAGCTGTCTCCAACCTGGGAGCCTGAGGCAAGAACTCCTAATAACTCCCCTCATGGATCAGGCCTCTCAGTCACTCCCCTCGGGCATCAGATTCCTCAATGACTCCCCTCAGGGATCACATCTCCCAGTGACTCCCCTCGGGGATCACATCTCCCAGTGACTCCCCTCGGGGATCACATCTCCCAGTGACTCCCCTCGGGGATCACATCTCCCAGTGACTCCCCTCGGGGATCAGATCTCCCAGTGACTCCCCTCGGGGATCAGATCTCCCAGTGACTCCCCTCGGGGATCTGATCTCCCAGTGACTCCCCTCGGGGATCTGATCTCCCAGTGACTCCCCTCGGGGATCTGATCTCCCAGTGACTCCCCTCGGGGATCTGATCTCCCAGTGACTCCCCTCGGGGATCTGATCTCCCAGTGACTCCCCTCGGGGATCTGATCTCCCAGTGACTCCCCTCGGGGATCTGATCTCCCAGTGACTTCCCTGTACCTGCTAGGATTCATGGAAGTTGTAGTCTCCTCACCTGGTAGTACATTACAAATGAATGACATTTGTCTGATCCAGCAGCCTATGTTCTTGGGCTGGTAGTGGCTAAAAGAACTGGGACTCCCAGGAAGACAGGCAACAAACCAAAATTAAAACAAGGACAAAGTGACCAGCCGACACTATTGTGAAAATACTAATAGGTGCAAGGTTGCAATTAGGATTTACTATACTTGAGTTCCTACTGATTTCCATTTCTTTCTTTTTCAACACTAACAATAAGAGGATAAAAATGGAGCAAATGAAAAATAACACAAAAGCATGAAATAGGGAAACAGAGGGACATCCCAATATGCAGTTTAGTACATCCCGAAAGAAAGCAGTAAATCGAACAATAACTAATAAAAACTCAAGTAGCCAAACCCAGACTGATCAGAATATAATGGATTGAAAGCCAGAAATCGAGCCATACAATGATTCACAGGGCTACTAGGTGCTGGCAGACTAAAGGCAGGACTGGGAATGTAGGGTGGAAGGGATTACAGGGATTTTGGGAAAAGCACAAGGTGACAAAATAGAGTGTTTGGCAATCTCTAAAGGGAGAAGCAGAGTTGGGGCCTGTGGTCCATACTTTGGGCCAATATCAATGGCAACAATTTGACATCGGTTTGAGATGCTTCTAAGATCCTTCAGAGTTTATTGATGGGTATATTTTACCTCTAGTTGACTTACTTCAAGCAAGGTTTGTACCATAGACTTGTATAGGAATGCAAACCTATTTGAAGCAGATAAAGCTTGTTGACAGAGAGCCTTATAAAGCCTCTCAATATTGATGATGAGTAACACAGAGAAATGCTGCTGGTAATCAGAAGCTCATGCTGACAGACTACATGGTTGCTACCTGTTCATTATTTCCCATAATCCATAGTTATTTTTAATTTGCTGCTATTTTATAATGAGCTGACTACTCAGCTAAACTATTAAACGGCCAGAAGTACCCAACCCTCCACAGCTGGGATGTAACAGGAGTACATAAAAAAGCCTTGTTCACAAAGGGTGTGCTACAGCATACACCCATGTCAGGCTGGGTTTACTTGCACAGGGATGCACAGGCGTTGCATGCAGGCAGTCCTAATGATGTCAGTTGGGATGCAGCAACTGAACGGATACAGCCGCTGCTCCCAATTTGACAGCCGTGTGGGTGAATGCCCCCAAATTTACACTGTTTGTGTTCGTGACTGTGTCAAAGTGGGAGCTGCGGCCCACTGATGAGGACCTTGCTGCCCCCCTTGTGACCATGTTAACAGTGCACTAGTGTCTGATTGCCTGACAGTTTTGGCCCTTCTTTTTGTCTGTGAAATCTGAATAGAGGCTTTGCTGCATTGCAGAGTACTGTGAATGCATAGCTCCCAGCGATCCCTGATTTTGAGGGACTGTCCCTGATTTGGAGCAATGCCCCCCCCCCATTTTGGTCTGATCTATATAGTTGTATATAAAATGCACTTTTTATCTTTCCAAAAGTTTCCCAGTGCCAAACATTTCATCCAAAATCTAAATGGTAAATTTTAAAAGCTAATAATAAAGGAATAGTAGTGGTAAAAAAGGCCCTTGTGGATTTAATTAACCTTTTTTGTTAAAGCGGAGCTCCAGCCGCGATTTTTTAACAGTGTAGCTGCTGACTTTAAATAAGGACACTTACCTTGTCCTACTTGCCCGCGCTGATGGGCCCCCCGATGCCGGTCCCACGATCGCTCCGGGTCCCTCGCCGCCATTCACACTATGGGAAACAGGCAGTGAAGCCGTACGGCTTCACTGCCCATTTCCTACTGCGCCTGCGTGAGTCTCACGCTGGCTTGTGAATGGGCGCGCTGCACTCTGAGAACACACACAGTTCCCAGAAAGCAGCGCGCCCCATTCACAAGGAGAAGGACAAGAAGAAAAGGCACCGCGGAGTGGAAGAGGCAGATTACGAACTTCCGCATAGCAACAGGTATTTCGGGTGAGTATTTTTTTTTTTTTTCAGGTTTTTTTTATTTAATTTTTTTAAACAACATGGGACAATTTTGTTTTCCTGGGTGGAGCTCCGCTTTAATTCTCCTTTAAAGGAGTTGTAAAGGAAAAACATTTTTTGCCTTAAATTAATATCTGCAAGGTAGACAGACAGAATAGTGTAATGATTCTGTTAAAAAACGAGTAAATACCTATTAAATTCCTTCATCTATATCGCCTCCGGCATTCTAGTTTCTGTTCTCTCATTCACTTCCTGGTTTGCGGCGCTCCTTCATGTAAGAACTACATTTTCCAGTATGAATTGCGACACACCCAGTAATTCACACCTCATTGAAGTCTCTAACACGTAGAGAGGGTCCTGCCGCACAGATGTAGTTCCCAGGAGGGGGTGAGCACGTCACTGACCACCGCAGTAAAGCCTCCCTTCACTGTGGCGAGTAACAATCAGACAAGCAGGAAGTGAACAGAACAGAGAAGAAATAGAGCAACTTCTGAGCAAAAACGAACAATGAGGAAGTGAAAAGAGGAATGTCTGCAGGTAAAGGATGCTTATTATGAAAACATTTTTTTCCTTTACAACCCCTTTAAGGGGGGTTGGCAGGGGGCGTGTCCTATGCCTACATACATTTTCTAGTAGGTGTACCTCATTCCCATCTCAAAATGTTGGGAGGTATCTGAATGGCGGTCAGGGCACAATCCAATCAAAGCTTTTTGCCATGCTGTATAACTTTGACTGCGGTGCAGTTCCTCAACTTCAGCCATGTAGAACTAAGGCCTCTTTCACACGGAGCGGTCCGCTTTTCGATCCGCTCCGTGTGTCCGTCGGCTCAGTGGGGGGTCTCCGCTGAGCTGTCGGGCGGACCCCACACACTATGCAGGGACCGCCCTGTCTCTCCTCTGCTATTCCCTATGGGGAATCGAATGGAAACAGACCGTCTGTCCGTTTGCATCCGATCCGATCCACCGGACGGAAGAAAAATAGGACATTCTTCCGTCCGAAAAAACGGATGCGGATCTTGCGGACGTTAGCGGATGCATCATCCGCTAACGGATCCGCTCCCATAGGGGCCCATTACAAGTCCGTAAACGAACTTGTAATGAGCGGACGAACGGGGCTGACATGTGAAAGGGGCCTTAAGGAAGAAATATAAGAAACCCTTGTTTTCCCTACTAGGTGCAGATGTACTGAAGGAAGGGCCCTGTGTCTCGTAGCCTCTTCCACTAAGGAGCTCCTGCTTCCCTCCACAGATGTCGGGACGGACAGTTGACATCTGTTCATTCACATGTTGTTAGGCTAAAACCTGTATTGCTCAGTAGCTTTTGTCACTTTCCCATGACCAGATGGGTAGATCACAGGGAGAGATGTTTGGTCGCAATTAATTTAGGTGGGGGGGGGGGGGGGTGCCCCTTCAATCATGTCAGATCTTCACATGTCCCCTGAGTGTCGTTTTCCGTTTTATTTCCTCTTTCTTTGTAGCTTTTGGTTTATAGCTGTGCAGACCTTTGTCCCCAGCACTGCTGGACACATAAAGTCCTATTGCGCATAGTATACTTAATGTGAACTTTCCACTTCATGTGTTTTCACTGTTACATTGTGCCTGCAAGTTAAACAGCTGTACCACTGCAGGGTAGATACATACAGGAGAGGTAGGTTGTTTAGGGCCATGAGAACTGAGATGTGTTGCTTTACATCTGGCGAAAAGGAATTTTTCTCCCAGAAACATTGTCTTACCATTCTCTAGCCATGTTATTAAAGTGATGGAAGACCCATAAAGCAGAGTGCAATTTGCTGTTATTGCTGTAGTGGTTCCTATGATTGCCAGTAAACACCCGTTAGCTGCAGTGTGAACTAAGGGAGGCCATACATGGTTGTGGTTGAGCAAAATAAATGTAATCGCTTCCCCCATCCACTCATTATGCCGCGTACACACGATCATTTTTTGTGATGAAAAAAAACGACGTTTTCTGTGAAGTAAAAAACAACATTTTTGAAACGCCACTTTTCAAAGACGATGTTGCATACACACCATCGTTTTTTTCACAAAAAAGCGAGGTTACGTTCACCACTCTTTTCCATTGAAGCTCGCTTCATAACTAGCTTCTGGGCATGCGCGGGTTGAAAAACGTTGTTTTAAACAACGTTTTTGCTACACACGGTGACTTTTTGTGAAACAAAAAACAACGTTTTGAAAAACTACACAAAAAATTCAAGCATGTTGGAATTTTTTTTTGGTCGTTTTTTTTAAGACAAAAAAACTGAAAATTGTTATTCTTACCTACGGTAATTTTCCTTTCCTGGCCTGTCCTCACGTCAGCACATCATGGGTTAATCCCCTCCTCCGGTCCACCAGTACCACCTTCTTCTAGCTAATAAGTAGGGGGCCCCTCCTCCCAGTCCTTGTTCCACTAATTTGGCGGACGACAGACTATAGGGAGGGAAAGGCTGTGCTGACGTGAGGACAGGCCAGGAAAGGAAAATTACCGTAGGTAAGAATAACAATTTTCCGTTTTCCTGGCCAGTCCTCCCGTCAGCACATCATGGGATTTAATTTAGCACCCTAGGGCGGGAAAATGTATATAAGACTCGGACGACAACTATAAATGCTGCTTAAGTGAATCTTTCTTTATTTTGCCTGACAAGGAGCCGATACCACGGCATTTCCGAAACTAGACGCCTTAGATGACGTCCCGTCTAGATTGTAATGCTTTGCGAAGGTCTTGCAGGAACTCCAACTGGCCATCTTGCATATTTCCTCAACTGGTATTTTGGCAAATGCTGCCCAGGAGGCTGCCACCCCTCTGGTAGAGTGAGCTCTAGTTGCCTGAGGAGGCGTCAGCCCTTGTTTCTCGTACGTGAGTTTTATTACTTTGGTGATCCAGGTCGAGATTATTCTTGTTGAAGCGGCTTGTCCTTTTTTAGGCCCAAATGGTAAGACGAAAAGGGAATCCGTTTTGCGTACTTGAGAACGATGCAGGTAAATTGAGAAAAGGTTGACCATGTCCAGAGGTCTGAGGTCCAGTTCTTCCTGCATAGGCGGTGATGTAAAGCTAGGTAGCACTGCCTCCCAGTTAAGGTGAAATTTTGAAATTACCTTGGGCGTTGCTATTGGTGAAGGCCTCAGAATGACCTTGTCTGGAAGGATGATGCAGTACGGTTTCTTACTGGACAGGGCTGCTAGCTCGGATACCCTTCTTGCCGATGTTACGGCGGTGAGAAAAAAACAGTTTAAGTGTTAGAAACCAGAATGGACAAGATTCTGCGGTACAAAAGGATGTAGAAGCAGTGCTCTTAGTACTGTGCCTAAGTCCCGGGCCGGAAATAGAGACTTCCTTGGAGGATTCATTTTCATGGTCGCTTTTAAGAATTGTTTTACCAGTGGTTCGTCTGCCCACCTGTATCCTGTAAAACATGACAAGGCTGAAATTTGTACCTTCAATGTACTATAGGCTAAGCCTTTGTTTCGAGTAGATTGCAAAAAGTCCAGTACTTGTGCCACATTCGGATCCACTGAAGCGAAATTTTTCTGTAACGCAAAAGTTGTAAAAACTTTGCCCAAATCCTGTTGTAGGTGGCGTTAGTCGAGGCCTTTCTAGACTTTAACAGTGTTGAGATTACTTCCTTTGAAATGCCTTGTGCCTGGAGTCTGGTTGATTCAGCAGCCAGGCCGTCAGTTGCAACCTGTTCGGGTTGGGGTGTACCCTATGGCGCTGTCATTAGGAGATCCCTCTTTATCGGCAGACGTATTGGGGGGGCCGACGCCATGTGTAGTAGTAGAGGGAACCACGGCCTCTGCGGCCAGAAGGGTAGCATTATTATTGTATGGACCTTTTCTCTCGCAATCTTTACCAAAGCCCTCATTACTAGCGGCACCGGCGGAAAGATGTAAACTAGGGGAAAATCCCATGGAATGGAGAAGGCATCTTGGGTCAAGGCTTTGTTGCAATGGAACCTGGACACAAATTGGGGTGTCTTTGTATTGACTCGGGTCACTATTAGATCCACTGAGGGTGTCCCTCACTCGGAAAAGATTGGTTCTAGGAACTTCTTGTTCAAGGCCCATTCGTTCTTGTCGGGGAGCTCCCGACTCAGATGATCCGCGATGGAATTCTGGCTGCCCGGAATGTAGGCTGCTGTTAGGGCTTCCAGATGTGCTTCGGCCCACACAAATATTTTGGTTGCCACCTGCAGAAGTGGCAAGCTCTTGGTTCCGCCCTCTCTGGCTATATATGCCACTGCCGTCTTGTTGTCTAACATTAGTTTGACTCGAGCTCCCTGAACTAGCTTCTCAAAGGCCCGCAGGGCCAGGTATGCGGCTTGCAGCTCCAAAAAGGTTGGAGTGTCGGGATTCCATCTTGCTCCAAACTCCCCGCATCTGCTTGCCGAGGCAGTGAGCACCCCAGCCCCGGAGACTGGCACCCGAAGTTATCGGAATCCAGTCCCCGGGGCCGAGGGGCATGCCCCGCAACAGGTTCTCTGATGACTTCCACCAAGCTAGGTTCTGTCGAATCCGGGTTGGTATGCGAATCCTCTGGTGGAGAGAGGTACCGTCCCATTGGTTCAACAAGGTTGCCTGGAAGGCTCTTGTGTGGAACCTTGCCCAAGGAATGGTTGGGCTTGCTGCAGTAAACATCCTGAGTAGGGTCATACAATCTCTTGCCGTTAGTGACGTTGACTTCATCACGCTGCTGACGCAGGCTACCAATTCTGCCTTCTTTCGTTCGGGTAGGAGGACAAGGCCTCTGTTTGTATTGAGAATCAGTCCCAGATATTCCATCTGTTGTGAGGAAATCAATTGGCTCTTTTGCCTGTTGATTATCCAGCCAAATTTTGATATGATTTCTAGAACCATCTCGCGTTGAGACGCCAAGAATCTTAGGTATCTTTGGCGGCTCTCGTTGATTGGGACGTGCAAATATGCATCCGTTAGATCGACTGATATCAGCCAGTCTCCTGGTTGCAACACAGAGATGATTGTAAATACAGATTCCATCTTGAACGTCTTGGGTTCTATGAAGTGGTTTAGAATTCTCAGGTCCAGAACTGGTCTGAGATCCCTCGATGCTTTGGGAACTAGAAAGATTGGAGAGTATACCCCTTTTCCTTGTTGGGATAGGGGCACCGGCAAAATTGCATTCTTTTGCTGTAAGCCGTCTAAATATTCTTGTAAGCAGATCCGTTTCCTCTGATCTGTCGGCCATTCTGTGTGGACCACCGTATTGGGTGGTTTCTTCTGAATGGATATTTTGTTATCGTATCTGACCGTCTTGCGGACCCACTGGTCCTTGACTTCTTCCGCCCATACTTCCCAGAAGGACATTACCTGGCGCCCACCTGGGGGGAATGGGCGGTTAACCCGTCAAAAAGATTTTTCAGGTTTTTTCGCAGTCTGTGCCGCTCTAGACTTTACTTTCTGCATGAAAGAATCTTGTGGATTTTTCCAGTAGGGTCTTGTATATTCCCGTCCTGGCCTGTATGACCTGGTGTCATACACCCTCTTGTAGTCTGGTTGGGCTGGCCGGGTGGCCTGCTGTGTCTTCCTGGGTCTCTGTGGCATTAGACCCGACTTTCCCCCTGTAGCTTGACTAATAGCTTCTTCCACGGTCTTTCCGAACAGCACCTTGCCGTTAAACGGAATATTGCAGAGACTCAGTTTTGAGGTGCTGTCTGCTCCCCAATGTCGCAACCAGAGGGCCCTCTTTGCCGTCACTGCAAAAGCCATGATTCTTGTGAGTAACTTTGTCAGGTTCTTAGAGGCTTCTGCTATGAAATCGGCGGCAAGATCGAATTCCTCCATTGTCTGTATGACTGATTCTGACCCTGTATCTGCTTTTAGTGCTGCTTGGGTTCTCGTGGTCCAAACCTTGAGTACTCTGGAGACTGAGGTTAGGGCAATAGCTGGACGGCACGCTGCACCCGCAGCTGAGTACACCTTCTTTAGGTCTGTGTCTGCATGTCTGTCCATTGGGTCTTTGAAGGTTGTAGAATCTTGCAATGGCAACGCGACCTGTCAGGCCAGGCGCCCTAAGGCCACATCTATGCCCAACAGGGAGTCCCAAAGGTCTGCTTCTGGGGTTTTAAAAGGGTACAACCTTGAGAAACGGTTCTGTATGTTTGCCCTCTTTTCCGGCTTTTCCCATTCTTCCTCGAACCATTCTCGGATCTCTGGCAAGAGGGGGAAAGTAACCCCTTGTCTCTTCCGGCTAGGAAAAAATCTTAATTTTTTCAGGTGGCTGAACATCTTGATCCCAGTCAATGGCCTCCCTTACGGCTGTGACAAATGATTCAATATATTGAAAATCAAATAAATATTCTGAGGGATACGCACATCAGGCGGTGAAGCAATTGATACCAGTGTACTAAGAAAAAAAGTGTGTACCTAATTTTGTATTTCTTATTTATCTATATATTTTATTTAATTAATAATAATAATAATAATAATATTATTTATATATATATATATATAATTTTTTTTTTTACCTATGCACCCCAAAATAATATCCACTGTATGTATGTACATTTTTTACAACCTCCTCTTTACATTTAAAGAGAAGGAAAAATTCCAGGGTGGCAGCAGGTGTTTAGAAAAAAAAAAGGTACCTTTTAAGAATAGTGCAGCGCTGACACAATCTTTCACACACTCCTCCTCAGCTGGAGGCTTACCTAGAGCTTCCTCTCCCAGACAGTGGCAGACCGCACTGAGCCTCCTGCCCTGGAGAGTCTTTATAGCCGATTTGGGCCCGCCCATGGCGCGCCCCCCGGCCCCACCCCACCTGTGACATCACCGCCGACTAACAGAAAGTGGAGGAAGGAGGGGCGGCGCGCTCCTACGGAGCTCAGATCTGAACAAGGAGAAGGAGCCACAGCATGTGCTAGCAGATGGACAGGAGACACACCACAGCCCCTGTTAACACAGTAAGCTTCCTACAAGCTAAAACGCCCACAGCTCATGCACCTGAGCGTCCAGTGTCATAAAGGGGCATACCTTTATTACTTCTGGACCTTCCAACCCGAGGAGAGGCTGAACCTGGGTGGGGATGGTTCGGCAGGGGGGTTCTTTTCTTCCTTGTCCCTTGAAATTTTGTTTGTTTGTCTGGAAGAGTCTTAGGTGGTCTGATCGTCCGACCAAAAAAAAGGAACAAGGACTGGGAGGAGGGGCCCCCTACTTATTAGCTAGAAGAAGGTGGTACTGGTGGACCGGAGGAGGGGATTAACCCATGATGTGCTGACGGGAGGACTGGCCAGGAAACGACGTTTTGCCCACACACGATCGATTTAAATGACGTTTTAAAAACAACGTTTTTTTTCATCGCAAAAAACGACCGTGTACGCGGCATTAGAGGTGGATGGAAGAATCCCTTCCAAGGAGTTCTTGTATTCTGATGGTGGTGAGGCTTCCCAACCGTTATGCCCCATACACACGTTCGGCAAAAGTCCGATGTGAGCTTTTAAATGGAAATTCCGACCGTGTGTATGCTCCATCGGACTTTTGCTGTTGGAATTTCCGTCAACAAAAAATTGAGAGCTGGCTCTCAAATTTTCAGATGGAAAAAATTCCAAAAAAAGAAAATCCGATTGTCTGTAGCAATTCCGACGCAGAAAATTGAAACGCATGCTTGGAAACAATTCGACGCATGCTTGGAAGCATTGAACTTCATTTTCTCGGCTTGTCGTAGCGTTGTACGTCATCGCGTTCTTGACAGACGAAAGTTCAGAGAACTTTTGTGTGGCTGTGTGTATGCAAGCCTAGTTAGAGCAGAATTCCCCAAGGTTTTTCCAACGGAAAATCCGATCGTGTGTACGCGGCATTAGAATACACTAATCAGTAGACATGTGCAGACTGGAATATTTCGTTTCGTTTTTTTTGTTTTCGTTTGGAAAATAATTATTTTGTTCTTCGTTGGGGAATAGCTTTCGTCCGAAAATTCAATAATACTTGGTTTCTGTCGAATGGTCAAAGAATATTCGACGGAACGTCGAATCTTTACGTCGAATCGTACATTTCCGTTCGAATATTCCGCCTTCAAGAATTCTAATATTGTATGACTAGTAATAATGTCAAATCTATTTTCTCATAAATCGAAATCTAATCTCTGTAATGTCGAATCTATTATTTCTATAGTGTCAAATCTTTTCCCTATAATGTCGAATCTTTTCCCTATGTTGAATCTTTTCCCTATAATGTCGAATCTCTCTATATCGAATTTTTACTGCAACGAAAATAAAGCATTTTTTATGTCGGATCTTTCGGTTTTCGTTTCTTGCGCTTTCGTTATCGTTTGTTAAAACGATAACGAAAAAAACAGATTTTCGGACGAAAATGCATTCTAACGAAAACGAATGCACATGTCTACTAATCAGCACCGTTGGCTATAGTCAGCAGCACCGACTGAGAAATAAATGTTCCAACAGTCTGGTTGTACAAAAGTCGACAGATCGACTTCTGTACAACCTACCTGCCCATACATATGTTGAAATTCGGCTAGTTCCTGGTGAACCTACCAAATTTTGATCCATCCATGGCCGGCTTAATATTAAGCCTGTTGACACCAGTGGCTGCGCTAGAATCCAGCTACAGGTTTGCTTTAGGATGACCACAGAGCTGATGCGCCAAATGCACCACGTTGTACTTTTTGTTTTGTTTTTTTGAACTTTATTGAAATGTGCACTGCGCTACTCTGAAAAAAAGTACTGCATGCCATAGTTTTTTCCAGCACACAGTGCCGCAAAGCAGAGGTGTGAACTGCCATTTTGCTTTGTCTTATGGTGGGACTTCCTGGAATAGCCGTCTAGTCCTACCACGATGTTGTGAACAAGTCCTATGGGTCAAATGTTCAGTCTGGATCTGTCTGTAGGTTTTTCAGACGGATTCAGACAGAACCACAATGTATGTCAAAGGGCAGGCAGATGTAAATGAGCGTGTATCTGTTTACCACTGCTCACATTTGAGCCCATTTATGACAACAGAAAAAAACAGAGAAGATATGCATCCTTTTCCATATTTGGATTTGAATGGATAATGTTTGTATACATTCATTTATTTTCCGGACATTTTTAGAAACCTATTTTTTGTTTTGCTTTTGTGATTTATGAACATTTTCTAAATCTTGCTGCATCTATCCCTACCAGGCATGCTGCTGAGTGTACAGGGGGCCTAACCCTTCAATTTTTACTTAGTCCTGTGTTCAGTTTCTGTGCGGAGAGAGTTCTTCTGTTTTCTTTGTATAGTGAATGGTTTGGATGCTGTGTTCTAGACAAAACATGGCTCACCATGAACTGTATAGTTTTTCCACCGTCAAAGGTGGTTAAGACCAACCAATGAGAAATGACCATGAATCCTTTGTTTTAAGTTGCTTGCCTGTTGGCTGTAATGCTCATCCTGTGGCTTCACTACTTAGTAGGTGACTGACCTAGAACCAAATTACAGCCGTACACATAGAGCCGCTTCATTCTGGATAAAATGAGAATCACAATTTTTTTTTTTTGCTTAGAATAAAGATCACGATTCTCAGCGTAACATCATCTTTCACATTATACAAAAAACGTGGGCTAACTTTATGTTTTTTTTGTTTTTCTTTTAATTCATGAAAGTGTATTTTTTCCCAAAAATACAGTGTGACATAAAATATTGCAACAAATTTCTTTCTCTACGGTCTTTGCTAAAACAAAATATATATAATGTTTGGGGGTTCTAAATAATTGTCTAGCAAAAAATACTGGCCCAGATTCATAAAGCAATTACGCCTGTCTAACTGGTGTTAGACAGGAGTAATTTCAAATTTCACGCGCCATATCACTAGTTTGAATCCTCAAACCATGATACGGCGGCTTCGGGCTTCGATCCGAGAGGCTTACGTCTTCGTAAGCCTTCGGATCTACGCTGCGATATTTTTGCGGCCGCTGGGAGGAGTTTGCGTCGTTTTGATGCGTCAGGATATGCAAATGTGTTTTTACGGCGATCCACGAAGATACGAACGGTCTTCGCAATCGCTTACGTCTGTTTTTTTTCTTTACGTGCTGTTAGACCAGCTTTTTGCTGGTCTAACGGTGCGTAGCCCATGTTAAGTATGGCCGTCGTTCCCGCGTCGAATTTAATTTTTTTTTTTTTTTTTTTACGTAACTCGTTCGGGAATAGAAATGTCCGTAAACGACGCTACTCAAAACGACGAATGACAAAACGACGTGATTTCGCGCAATGCACGGCGGGACATTTGCAAACGGAGCATGCGCAGTTCGATCGCCGCAGGAACGCGCCTATTTTAAATGCTTCACGCACCCTACTCGCGCAAATGGATTGCGACGGGAGAAATACACTACGCCGCCGTCGTTTACTGGACAAAATCTACCTGGATTCCACGTAGAGCCAGGTAAAAAACGGCGGCGTAGTGTATTTCTGATACTCTACGAGAATCTAATTCTCTGTGAATCTGCCCCACTTACTTTAACTTGTAAGCAACAAGTGTCAGAAAAAGGCTTAAGCCCCATACACACTATCAGTTTTCCTGCA
Source organism: Rana kukunoris (assembly GCA_029574335.1). Taxonomy (NCBI): domain Eukaryota; kingdom Metazoa; phylum Chordata; class Amphibia; order Anura; family Ranidae; genus Rana; species Rana kukunoris. Next base: position 106,934,235 of record CM056049.1, on the reverse strand, counting down.
GATTTTTCTTAATGCCGCGTACACACGATCATTTTTTAGCATGACAAAAAAACGTTGTTTTTCAGCATGTCCAAAAAATGCAGTTTTCCCAACTTTCGGCATTAAAAACGACGTTGCCCACACACCATCGGTTTTAAAAAATGATCTAGCAAAGCGCGGTGACGTACAACACGTACGACGGCACTATAAAGAGGAAGTTACATTCGCCTTTGGGCTGCTTTAGCTGATTCCTGTTAGTAAAAGACGATTCGTGCTTTTCTATAAGTTACAGCGTGATGAATGTGCTTACTCCATTATGAATGGTAGTTTTACCAGAACGAGCGCTCCCGTCTCATAACTTGCTTCTGCGCATGCGCGGCTTTTTTATGTCGTTTTAGCCCACACACGATCATTTTTTACAACCCGAAAAACATCATCGTTTAAAACGATGTTAAAAAATGCAGCATATTCAAATTTTTATTTTGACGTTTTTCCGAACCTGAAAAATGATGTGTAGCCCACACACGATCATTTTAAATGATGTTTTTCAAAAACGTTTTTTTTTTCATGCTGAAAAATGATCGTGTGTACGCGGCATGAGAGTTTCAATTTGTATGCACTACATGGTTTTGGTAAACCTGAATAGAGAAACCTGCAGGAAAACATAGTGTGTATGGGGCTTTAGTCATGTTTTTTCAGTGGGCCCCAATGTGATAACAAATAGTAAAGGGACTGTAAATGGACCCCAACACTGGGGTGATGTGCCAAAAACAGAGAGGGGTTGGGAAATTGGAGCCTAGTGTGAATAAGTGGTGAATAGTAGGACAGGGTAAAGGAATACCTGAAGGTAAACATATGAATGCCAGGGAGCAACCAAGGCCACGAGGATAACCGCCATATGGGGAGAGACTACACTGGAGGGAGTATAAATACTTGTTGTGGGTAGGGGGTGGTTCACCAATGGCACGTGGGTCGTTCAATATGAGGAGGTGGCGTATAAGCAGTGGGGCAGCGGATGATTCCCGCCGTCCCATGCTAGCCACCTCGTGGAGGACGCCAGATAGAAAAATCAACAGCGTCGGCACACTGACGTCACACATAGTGTCGCAGTGAGCACAGCGTCAGAAACGTGCCGTCGATGCGTAATTGGGCGTCCCCCCGACCCCTCACATACCCAAAAGAGATGGGAGAGAGGAGGCACGTTCCAATGAATTGGCTTCTTTTTATTGTTTCTAGTATGAACTAATGTTGTTTTATCTCTATTATTGATATTATGAATTGTTGGAATTTATGCACTATCAAATTCTTTGACTATTGTACCAGGGTTATCATGCTATTATTGTATCTGTTATATTTTTACACTATTAAATAACTGACTGTCAATTGTTGTTATGCAATGCTTTCATGTTATGTGTTTAGTTCTACTGGACCAGTTACCTGCCATATTCAATTGTCATCGTGAATCTCCTGGGGTGCATGCCTCAATTAAAGTCCCACCTTTGTCATAGTATGTCTTTTATGATGGATTACTTTTTATTTGACCCTTCAGATATGGACACAAATCTATATCGCTTAAAATAAAAGGGTATTTAAAATATATGCCATGCTTTAGTTGGTATTACTTTTTACTACTAAATGTCACATTCCATTTCAAAATATTTGAGGTGTAGTTTTATGGCAGTAGGCTTGACACTTTATTTTTTTACTGGCAGCTTTTGGTTTACTGCTTACTAAAATCAATGATGCAATGTTTAGCCACTTGCATCTTATTTCTGTAGACCAGTGGTCTCCAAACTGTGGCCGAATGCGGCCCTTTGCTTGCCTATAGGTGGCCCATGGGGCACTGTTCCGCACAAACTGATACAAGGCACTATTCTTCCCACTGACACAAATGATGGGGCTCATTTCTTCCATTGACACCAATGATGGGGCTAATTTCCTCCACTGACACCAGTGATTAGGCACTAAACCTTCTCCTTCTCCTCCTGACAACTGGAACCATCATTTTTTTTTTTTTTTACTCCCACTGACCACAGAACCTGAGATAATCCCACTTCAGTCCGTTCAGGTCCGTCTGTCAGTTTTGCGTTATGCATTTCTATGGAGCGTCGGATGTCAGCGGAGACCTGATCCGATCCGCTAAGAACAGACGTATGGGGGATACTTCCCCATCTGTCCATGCGGAGCAGATCGGGTAAGATCTGATGAAAACGGACATGCTGAGCAGAGAGGAGCTTGTCATCCGTCGGCTCAGCGGAGATCTGCGGACTGATCTCCCGCTGAGCTGGCGGACTCCGTCGGGACGGACTGTGACTAAGTCCGCCAAGTGTGAATGAGGCTTTAATGAGTAACTCTATGTTTGTTAGGGAAAGAAAGCATTCCCCTCGCGGTGAACTACTGGATGTCCATTGCAGGGATTTTAACAAATGTTGTTGCAGATTCCTACCTTTTGTTCTGATGAAATTACTGTTTGTCTATGTTCATGTGCAAGTGAATCTAATAGGAGTGATTTTATAATTGTCAATCAGCTGCCTTTGGGAGTATCTCACCAAAAATAACATTTATGTTGCAGGGGATGCTCAAAATCTTAGTGCAGACTTCTGGGAAAATAAGTAAGCCAATCACACAAAAAGGAAATTATATTTCTGGGTGGGCATTCTGTATGCCACCTGTGTACAGAACATTTTCAGGTAGCCATATTGCATTGCATTTTTACAGAAAATTATAGTGCTGCAGATTAAAAAGGAAAGGTAATTTTTAATAACATTCAGTCTTTTGCCCGAGACGTGTGGCCGGAAGTGGGTGCAGATACCTGTCTTTAGACAGGCATCTGCACCCCCCTCCCCCTGAAAGGTGTCAAATTTGACACCGGAGGGGGGGAGGGTTCCGATCAGCGCGACTTCACTTTAGGGTGGAGGCTATCATTAATATTTTGTTATTTCCACAAGCTAGCTTCTTACAAACCTGAAAGAAATACATGCAGAATATTAATGTCATTTTGCATTGGAAATTGTTTAGTGTAGTATAGTATAAATTTATATTCTGGCAAAAATTTGTATCTCGAATATCCTAAAGGTTTTTATTTTTTATTTTTTTTCAGTGCCCATGGTAAATTTCCAAGCAGTAATACTGAAGCTCACCAATAGAGGGAGCTCTGTTTACTCGTATCATAACATTTTGTTTGTTTCCTGAACAGAAAAGACAGTTTTATTCACATCTTGTTTGTTGCTTTTTAAATAGCACCTAACATTGTGTGCATCCATGCTTGCAATACCTAAGATGCTTTCAACACCTGATGTTTTGACCTTTTTATTATATATGAGGAAGCGATGACGCTCAAAGGACAATGTAGTTCAATCCTACCAGTCTGTATAATATAACAAATGTATTATTATGACTTATTAAATATTTCCTACTAATTTATTGAATAGGGTGAATTTAGTGTGAAGTTGGCATAGTGTGCAGTGTGAATTGACTGCTCATTGTACATCACACTGATGATGTATCCATACCTTCCAACATTTGAACTTCTCAATGAGGGACACTTGAGGCAAGGGACAACCTGCCTCCAAAATGTGGGTGTGTAAAGTATAGAGTGCAGGGGTGTGGAGTGTGTAATGAAGAGAACGTAGGGTTTAGGAGGGTGTAATGCACAGAATGCAGGGGTCATGATGGTGTAATGCACAGAATGCAGGGGTCATGAGGGTGTAATGCACAGAATGCAGGGGTCATGAGGGTGTAATGCACAGAATGCTGGGGTCATGAGGGTGTAATGCACAGAATGCTGGGGTCATGAGGGTGTAATGCACAGAATGCAGGGGTCATGATGGTGTAATGCACAGAATGCAGGGGTCATGATGGTGTAATGCACAGAATGCAGGGGTCATGATGGTGTAATGCACAGAATGCAGGGGTCATGAGGGTGTAATGCACAGAATGCAGTGGTCATAAGTGTTTGGAGTTGCGCTATGTACTGAGTGCAGGGCTGCGCTATGTACTGAGTGCAGGGTTGCGTGGTGCGCTATGTACTGAGTGCAGGGTTGCGTGGTGCGCTATGTACTGAGTGCAGGGTTGCGTGGTGCGCTATGTACTGAGTGCAGGGTTGCGTGGTGCGCTATGTACTGAGTGCAGGGTTGCGTGGTGCGCTATGTACTGAGTGCAGGGTTGCGGGGTGCGCTATGTACTGAGTGCAGGGTTGCGGGGTGCGCTATGTACTGAGTGCAGGGTTGCGGGGTGCGCTATGTACTGAGTGCAGGGTTGCGGGGTGCGCTATGTACTGAGTGCAGGGTTGCAGGGTTGCGGGGTGCGCTATGTACTGAGTGCAGGGTTGCGGGGTGCGCTATGTACTGAGTGCAGGGTTGCGGGGTGCGCTATGTACTGAGTGCAGGGTTGCGGGGTGCGCTATGTACTGAGTGCAGGGTTGCGGGGTGCGCTATGTACTGGGTGGCGGGGTGCTCTGCGTACTGAGTGTAGGGTGGCGGGTGCTCGGTGTGCTGAGTGTAGGGTGGCGGGGTGCTCTGTGTTCTGAGTGTAGGGTGGCGGTGTGCACTGAGTGCAGGGTGGCGGGGTGCGCTATGTAATGAGTGCAGGGTAGAGGGGTGCGCTATGTAATGAGTGCAGGGTAGAGGGAGGGGGAGAAGGAGGGGGGGAGAGAGAGGGGAGGGGGAGAGGGAGGGAGGAAGGGGGAGAGGGAGGGAGGGGAAGGGGGGAAGAAGGAGGGGGGGGAGAAGAGGGAGAGGGAGGGGGGAGAAGGGAGGGGGCGGGAGGGGGAGGGGAGAGGGGAGGGGGGAGAGAGAGGGGAGGGAGGGAGGGATCCTAGCCCTGTCTGTAGTCTCTCCTGTGGGAAGGTGTGTGTGTGTGGTGTGTGTGTGTGTGTGTGTGACACAGTACCTTCCATGCAGTGCCCATTCTCATAGCTGGGTGGTCACAGGAGGTCACGGCCAGCGGATCTCTTTGCTGCTATCTCTGGCTGCCTGCACGTCCTCGTTCTCCAGTCAGCCTGTCTGTTGGTCCTGGGCTGGGAGCTCTTCGGAGCTCTTCTCCCTGCTCCAGGGCAATCAGTTCTGGCCGCCCATGCGGGCCGCGGCTCTTCATCCCCACTGCATCATGGAGCCCTCCAGTGCACCCGTTCCCAGCCAAAGATTGGGAAGCAGGTGGAGACACAGCTGGCAATATGAAGAGATGACACTGACGGCTCATCTTGGAGATGTGCACCCGCTCCCAGCCACAGACTCCTGGCTGGGTGGGGGAGGGGGAAATCGGAGCCGCCCACTGTAGATGAGCAGAGCCGGTAAAAATTTTGAATCACAGTGTGCAGGCACCACCCTGTCATCTGCCGGCTCAGCGGGTATCAACGGAGCGATTCCCGCTGAGCAAGCGGATGAGAAATGTACGGCTCCTCACGGTATCCGTGAACGTGAAAGGGCCCTTAGTCATGCACTCCACAGATCTGACCTTTATGGAAGTGTGGCACGGAGAAAGCCGTTGTTGAAAGAAAGCCATAAGAAGCCCCGTTTGCAGTTTTTACGAGAAGCCATGTAGGGGACACAGCAAACATGTGGAACAAAGTGCTCTTGTCAGGTGAGACGAAAGTGTAACTTTTTGGCCTAATTGCCAAACAATATGGGCCAGATTCAGGAAAGAAATAATCCGGCTTATTTCCAGATAAGCCTTCTTATTACAGCGTCTGGCCCTCCTATCTATGCGCCTGATTCATAGAATCAGTTAGGCATAGATTTCCATAAGATCCAACAGGCATAAGTCTCTTACGCCGTTGAATCTTATTTTCACATTTTAGGCTGGACGCTAGGTGACGTTCCCGTCTAAAATATGTAAATAAGCATATACACCGATTCCCGAACGTGTTCCCGGCCGGCGTATCTCCTTACGTCGTTTACGTAAGACTTACGCGCGGCCTAAAGTTATCCCTGCTATAGCTGGCGCAGCCAATGTTAAGTATGTACGTCGGAACCGACGTAATTTACGTTGTTTGCGTACGTCCATTCACAATTGAGCTGGCCGTCATTTACGCTGACGTCGCTTTCATTGACAAGTAGCGACGTGATTTGGAGCACACCCCCTACCTGCCGAATTTGAATTTGGCCAGGTGATTTACGCTACGCCGCCTCAACTTTACACTTGCCTGAAAAAGTTGCGGCGGCCTAACGTAAATGAGATATGTTAGGCCAAATTAAAGCTAGGCTCTCCATCCTGAATCTAGCCCTATGTGTGGCAGAAAACTAACACTGCACATCACCCTGAACACACTATCCCCACCGTGAAACATGGTGGTGGAAGCATCCTGTTGTGGGGATGCTTTTCTTCAGCAGGTAAAGGGAAGATGGTCAGAGCTGATGGGAAGATGGATGGAGCCAAATACAGGGCAATCTTAGAAGAAAACCTTCCAGCAGGACAACTATCTTAAACATACAGCCAGAGCTACAATGGAATGGTTTAGATCAAAGCATATTCAGGTGTTAGAATGGCCCAGTCAAAGTACAGACCCAAATCCAATTGAAAATCTGTGGCAAGACTTGAAAATTGCTGTTCAGACGCTCTCCATCCAATCTGACAGAGCTTGAGCTATTTTAAGAAGAACAGGCAAAAATGTCACTCTCTAGATGTGCAAAGCTGGTAGAGACATCCCCAAAAAGTCTTGCAGCTGTAATTGCAGCGAAAAGGGGTTCTACAAAGTATTGACTCAGGGGGCTGAATACAAATGAACGCCACACTTTTCACATATTCATTTGTAAAAAAAAATATATATATATTGAAAACCATTTATAATTTTCCTTCCTCTACAAAATTATGTGCCACTTTGTGTTGGTCTATCACATAAAGTCCCAATGAAAAACATTTGTTTTTGGTTGCAACATGAGAAAATGTGGAAAAAGGGGTATGAATACTTTTTCAAGGCACTGTATATTGCTGTGCTGCACGCTACTTCACCCGGCGCGATTGTCAAAGAACACCCAGTGGAATACGCTGTCCCCGGTGTACAGTCATGTGCAGTGTTTGCTGAAGCTGTAATCCTGTTCAGATGCCGTGATCTAAAGGTTAGATCGTGTCCGACACGGAGAGAAAGAGTTCTCAAGAAAGTTTTCCTAAAATACACAGAGCCAGCTGTGCTGCACTCTCTGCTCGCTCTCTGGGGATTGGGGATGAGCCCTCAAATAATTCCCATATAGTTCTGCACAACATCCTCTTAGCTGTGTTTGTTTGTTTTTTATGATGTGTAAACAATCGTTCAATTAAGAGGAGTTACTCAAAGTTTTCCTATGGCTTTTAGAAACTGGGTTGGCTTGATGTAGATCAGTGGTTCTCAACCTCCGTCCACAAGTACCCCCAACGGGCCATGTTTTGGGAACTTGCATTAGATAAAATGGCTCTTATCAATACCATGTCATTGATATTGATTTAAAGCAGATTTGCAAAGTAAAGGAAAACCTGAAAACATGTTCCGTTGGGTAGGGTGACCAGACATCCCCAGTTTCAGGGGACAGTCCCCTGATTGAGGACACTGTCCCCTGACCAAGTCTGTCCCTGGTTTTGTCCCCAGATTGGATTTAATAGGGGGCAGGGGCAATTTCAAAGAAAGTCAGTGCAGAATTAAAATAAAAATAAAAAAATTACCCCCCCCCCCCCGCGCTACACCGTGCCAGCTAGTATAGGGGGGTTGTATTTTTCCCATTATCTGTGTCCCTTTCTGATGATCATGTGCTGGTCGGAGTGGAGGAAATATTTCAGCTTCGCTCGCATGTTATTCTGCCTTGGCTCAAGTCCTGGCCAGCCACCTGCCTATCTCCTTTTCTTCCCTGGCAGAGTGATCTTCCTCCGCTCCCCATCCAGTAGTAGCCGGGGCCCGAAGAGTAAGACTTAAGAGGCTGTGAGGCGGGTGGCCACGGGCAGAGAGTCGTTGACTGTTGCCATTACTAGTAAAGAAATATGTCCCCGGATTTCATTTTAAAAATCTGGTCACCTTACCGTTGGGGGTACTTGAGGACTGAGGTTGAGAACCACTGATGTAGATAATATAGATGGGGATTTTTGGAACAACTTTATCCTAGATCATTTACATGCGACGTAAAGGGATGTTTAACATGGACAGGAAAATGGTTGTAATCTGCATTTGTATGGCCCCATCCACCCCGACCACCCACCTAAATCCCAACTTTGCAGCTGAACAGGGTGGTACACATGCGGCGGCCAATCTTTTGCTTGACTTGCAGGTGGCACCACCGGTCAACCTCACCCATTGGGGTCAATTGGACTGTACTGCAACTGCAGGCTCGTGGTTGTAATGTATATCAAAACAAAATCACCCTTGGGATAAAAACAAAAAAATAGTTAATGTTCCTCCCAAAAAATAAATAAATAAGAAAAACACATTCAGGAAGCCACAGGATCACCTCCTGAATGTCTGGCAGCCAATGAGCCAAAGATCAACCACCCTCTGAAAAGCTTTTTACCATGCACCTTGCATGCAGTGCACCCGATTGGTTCCCAGTCTGAGCTCGACTGTGCAGGAGATTACAAGAGACATGACGTCAAATCCAAAGTAAAAAAATGCAACTACAGTAAAACCTTGGATTGCGAGCATAATTTGTTCCAGAAACGTGCTTGTAATCCAAAGCACTTGTATATCAAAGCAAATATCCCCATAAGAAATAATGGAAACTCAAATGATTTGTTCCACAACCATTTATTCATAGGTTCTTCAGTTTGTAGTCCAATGTGACCAGGTTGTTTTACCATAAAATGCCCATCCACAAATGGAAGCCTCCACAAGGGGATTGATTAGAAGCAAAATCCAGCAGGAGCTACAGAGTATAAAAGAGAAGAGAGGCGCCTCTAAGTGTAGCAATATGTTGTACCTTCATTAAATGGAACCATATTGCTACACTTAGAGGCTCCTCTCTTTTTTTTTTATTCCCAGTTGTGACATGACGCTTCTTGTATATCATGACATCACTTGTATATTAAGTCAAAATTTATTAAAAAATTTAGCTTGTCTTGCAAAATGCTCTCAAACCAAGTTACTCTTAAACCAAGGTTTTATTGTAATTTATTCATATTTCCTCTACCCAGTAATCCCTCACATGGATGATTGTATGATGTATCTGTACAGCAGCTCAGAAGGTGAAAGGCAGCATCCTAGGTGTGGTGCACAGAAGTAATAAAGACTGTACAGGCATTGGATTCACAGGATTGTGTCCTTTCTGGACCAGCATGTTAGTACAGGAGTTAGATGCTGATCCTGGAGGATGCCTGAACAAAGATGGCGCTGTAATTCACAAGGGCGAAAGAAAGATGAAAGCATCCTCAGGATGAGCACTAGCCGTTTTATGAGCTAATAAATATGTTTTGTTTGTTACGGGTTCCTTTTCATCACTGCTCATAAAAATAATAAGAAACACAGCTAACTATGAAGCTTACATACACCTAATGTATGAATTATCTTTTTAATTCAACATAGTATTGGCGTATATACTCGAGTATAAGCCGACCCGAGTATAAGCCGAGGTACCTAATTTTACCACAAAAAACTGGGAAAACCTATTGACTCGAGTATAAGCCGAGGGTGAGAATGCAGCAGAGGAAAAGAGGATCAACAGCCCATTTGCACGCCTCACTATGCCCATTGCATGCAACCTCACTGTGCCAATTGTCACTGTGCCAATCCTCACTGTGCCCGCCATCACTGTGCCAATCCTCACTGTGCCAATCCTCACTGTGCCCGCCATCACTGTGCCAATCCTCACTGTGTCCGTCGTCACTGTGCCCGTCGTTACTGTGCCCATTGTCACTGTGCCCGTCATCACTGTACCTGAAATTGAGAGGCTGCAGGCGTCCATTCAATGTTTAAAACTCACAGTCCCCTCCTGGTCCCCTTCAGTGATAGGCGTTTCTCAGCTGACACAGTCCCGCCTATTACGGATGTTCTCTCGTCCTCAGACTCAGTTTCCCAGCAGACACCGTGTTCAGTGTTCCGCCAATCCACGGATGTCCGAGGATGAAAAGGCGTCTGTGATTGGTGGAACACTGAACACAGTGTCTGCTGGGATCGGTGAGGATGAGAGAACGTTCGTGATAGGCATTTCTCAGCAGACAGAGTTCCGCCTATCATGGAAGGGACCAGGAGGAGACCGCGAGTTTTAAACAATGGACGCCCGCAGCCTCTCAATATTTCTAGGTACACTGACTCAAGCATAGGCCGAGGGGGCTGAAAATCTCGGCTTATACTCGAGTATACTCGGTATATATATATATTTTTTTTTTAGTAAAGTTTCACCCTGCTTTTATAGCCTGAAATCCACATTTATTTTATCAGTCAGATATTATTGGGATTATTATTAATATTTTTGGCATTTATATAGCACTGACAATTTACACAATGTTCCTGCATATTCAAGGCCATCTTAATGGCGCATCATGGGCCCTTGGGAAAAGTAATGCTCTGGGGCACCTACAATGGAGACAGTGCAGGTAAACAGACATCAAGTAGGTAGGAGGCAGACAAGCGGAGCTTCCCCTTTTGGGTGGAGCTCCGCATTAGTACATGAACAATAATTCTGTACAGCAGAGAAACCGTGGGAAAATACTACAAAATACATACATAAAGTAACAAGATTGATGCCTCCCCAGCACTATGGCCCCTCTATGCACTAGATATCCCCCTAGCACTCTGACCCCTCTACACCCTAGATATTCCCCCCAGCACTGTAACCATATACCATAAGATACCCTTTGTAGTGAGACCTCACTACATCCCTAAAACCCCCTACCCTGTGGCCTGTATACATCCCTTCCTTTGAGTCCTGAGCATTCAAGCTGCATGGGGCGTGGTCGAAGCATCACCGGTGCTCCGGCCCTGCCCCTCCCTGCTGGCTATGAAATAATAGGTATCATTCTGCACAGCACAGCGCACCACTGCCAGTCCTGCTTCCCCTGTGTATCCATCACTCTCAGTGCCATCATGGGGCCCCCAATTTCAGGGGCAGCGTGGGCTCAAGGGCCAGCTGCTTTGGGGAAAGTGGGGGGGGGCATGCAGCTGGGGCCCCTGGGCAGTGCCCAGGTGTTCCCTCTCATTAAGACAGCCCTGTGCATATTGTACATTCACATTAGTGCCTACCCTCAAGGAGCTTACAATCTAATGCATACATATACTGTACATATCAGGACCAGTTAAGGCAGAAGCCAACTAACCTACCAGCAAATTCTTTGGAGAGTGGGAGGAAGCCCCTGCAAGTACAGGGAGAACATGCAAACTCCATGCGGATATTGTCCTGACCGCGAGAAGTACTAAGTCACTGTGCTGCCACATGAATGGACTTGCTTTCTCTTTTTTTCAGAGGTCAGTAATGTAATGTTTGCTTTCTTTTTTTTTTTCCAGAAGATCTGTGCCATGAGACGCTCCTACATCTAACAATGAGATGGGGGCTCCTGGAACTGTCACATTACTTCATCTCTCTGCCTGGAGGAAGGGCAGCACTGAGCAAAGTAAACACAGAAGGAGAGACTCCAGTGGATCTCGCTATTCGGAATGGTCACAGCAGACTGGTCAATCTGTTGAGCAAGTGAGTACAGCTGCTGCTATTCGGTTGTGTATTACTTTTACATAGAATATTTTCCATCAAATTTCTTCACCGATCTGTTCGTCTAGTAAAACAAAGTGACCTACCGATACTTTGAGTACGGAAATGAATTCCACATAACAGCAGCTCTAGTGCTTGGTGAATGGCCACTTAGGTACCCATTCCTGTCACATGGTGTCAAGGAAAGGGTCTTTTGCTTTGTGTAAGCTCCCAAGAAGCTTGCAGGGAGCTTCTTCCATGGACAGAAGGAGTGATAGGGGATTGACAAAAAGTATGCACAGCTGTCAAGGGCAGCAGTTAAGCCAAGCCCTTTGTTTGCCCTCTCTTGGCAAAGTGCAAGTTCACTTTCTTGGATAACAGCATGAAAAACTAAGACTTTGTGTATTTATAAGACGGCCATTACAATATGGGTTCCAGCTTTCATTGGCTAACAAAGACCATGATGTTTTTTCAACAACTGGAGGGTCTTTAAGAAACGATTTTCCTCCAGTGCAGCCTCCTGCCATTTCTGTGACAAGTCACACATACGCAGGTCTGACCACAGGGAATATCAATGTTTATGATCTTATTGTAATAGAATATGAATAATCCCAATGCAGGAGTAGAGACCAGGCCATATGCAGATACATTGCACTACATATGTATAAACTGTTTGACCATTGGATGACATGGACAACCTTTGGGATATGTCTGCTGTTCTCCACAGATTAGACAGAGGTAAGCCAGCATGCATTGCTCTTATGCTGACAAGGGATGTTCATTTTAATAGGAAAAAAAGATCATCTTGTGTCATGACCAATACTGGTGCTATGCAAGAACTGTGATAAACCATATCTAACAAATCTAAGTTAAAAGGTAAATAGTGGCGCTAAGTGATAAAACAATGCATAGATAAGTATTACACACCCAATGAGTAATGCTGTGCAAACATGAAACATATGAAAACAGTCAATATAATAAGACAATAAAGACAACGTGGTATCTTCATGAGAAGTTCAGTTGATTGACTGATCCGACACCGCCCCACGTGATCACTATCGTGTCCCCACTCCCCAATTAGATGTACACTCACCAGCATTAATTGCCTCAAACTCTGGTATTTGGCATATAAAGCAGTAAACCCCTTGGGGTCAAGTATTACAAATCAAAAATGTTCCAAGTATCCAGAGACCCGGAATCCGAAATATGTGGAAGAAAATAAGACTCCAAATTGTGTAATAATGTCAAACATTGGATATATTAAAATCACACGGACTAATGGTAATGCTCTTGCATTTCTCCAGTAAAAATCATAATTTCTTTGCTAGAAAATTACATAGAACCCCCAAACATTATATATGTTTTTTAGCAAAGACCCTAGAGAATACAAAGGTATTTGTACAGCTATACCTAGTCAGTGTCCATCATTTCCTGTCCTTACAGGACCCCAGTAAACTGTCAGTATTCTCGGCCCATGCAGTCAAGTCCCTCCTATGGGGCATACAGAAGCACCAACCCGTAGTCGGTGGCAAAAATATCGCGAGTGCCCTCTTCAGGCACATGTCTGAAATCCTTACTCGTTCTCCGTTTGGATGACTAGGCTGGACAAAGCCCCAATCGGCCATCTACGGTTTCCTATGACCTAGTGAATATACCTTCCGTATCTACGGCAGTCTGACGCCACCTGACTTGCTTTCTGAATGATTACACCCTTCATCTCATTCTGCAAAATGCAACAAACTGGCCCCCGGGGTTTGACATCAACCCCTTTTCATACTAACGAAGCCTGATGCCCAGTGACATTGCTCAACCAACTACTGTCCCATCTACCCAGCCAATTTGATGGTAGTTCGTTGCTACCATTTTTAACCAGCCCCCTGAGTGGCAGCAAGTTTATCAAGCATGACAGAATCCTCCTAAGCAACTTGGGCTTCAACCCCAGTCGGTTCTCTGTACATTCCTTCTGCATTGGAGCAGCCTCAGCTGCCTCCCAACATGGAGTACTGGACCACGTAATCAAGAAATTAGGCCGATAAAAGTCCGCTTGTTTTGCCACATATCACAAATCCTTAGGAAGAAATAGCACAAGCCCTTCACCAAGCTGGCTCAATAATCACAAGAATCAATTAAGAGCTATTCCTCTATCGGAGTCTTTTGCCTTCTTTTCTTGGCATGCCGACCAGACCACCAAGGCACACTTTAGGTCTATTTATGTTGTAAGTCTTGACGCGTGTTTATGTGATCCACATCTCTCTCGGTCATACGGCAACGACCATAAATAAGAATGCCAGTATGGTGGCCTGAACTTATGGGAGGAGCCCAGGGGAGGGTATTTAAGCAGCCCACTCGCCCATGCTCTTTGTCGGTTCCAGTGCGCGATACCCACCCCCCTTTCCCTATATATGCTCAAGCAGATGATAACTGACTATAAAAGGCGAGAGAAATGCTGGTTAAAGCCAGCCATACATGTATTAAAATTCCAAATTCATTCCAAATTTCAACCTATGTATGGACAGGCTGGCGGAACACAATAGCCCCCATCGACACTCATTGGGGTTGATTTACTAAAACTAGAGAGTGTAGAATCTGGTGCAGCTCTGCATAGAACCCAATCGGCTTCCAGTATTTTTTGTTAAAGCTCAATTGAGCAAGCTGAAATTAAAAGCTAATTGGCTACCGTGCACAGCTGTACCAGAATTTGCACTCAAGGGGCCAGATTCAGGTAGATGAGAGCATCTTTGCTCCAGAGTAACGCTTCTCATTTACGTTACTCTGAAGACCCTTTCAGCGCAAGTCCTGTAATTCACATAGCAGTTGCGCGTAAACTTGCGCCAGAGTAACGATAATGCGCTGGCGTAACCCGACGCAAGTGGAAGTGGGTGTGATCATATGTAAATGATGGGCGGAGCCCAGCGCAGAGGCTTACGTTCAGCGCATCAACCACGGAGCATGCGCAGTGAGTGCGGCTCCACTCGCCCCCTTTGTGCGCATGCTCACAACTTCCGTCGGCACCACTTCACGGGAAACGTCAGCGCAATGCCTTCCGTTGGGCGTTTAAATGCGCCCGTAGAAGCGCCATTTCGGCACTAAAGTATATCCTGCTCCCCCTCCCCGCAGTGATGTTACTTTTGTTTTGAGATGGCTGCTCCCGTTCCCGCAAACACACAGGAGAAAGCTGAACTTTAATGGCCAGGAGCTGTCAGCCGTCATCTCGGCTATGGAGACCTATGATGTCTTCCTCCATGGCTGTAAAATTTGACAGACAAGCATGGACAGAGGTGTTGTCCTGCAAGTGGGGGTGCTCAGCTAGCTCTTATCGTCGGTAACGCTGCTGTAGCTGCTCTCCTGCTGACCTGTGGCCATCTGGAGTAAAGATAAAGCAGCCTTTTGTAGAAATAACTTTGCGCCGGACGGACGAGATACGCGCGGCGCATGTAGCCAGCGTATGGTGCTAATCCGTTCGTGAATTGTGAAAAATCCCTCATTTGCATATTTGCAGGGAAATCAATAGGCGCGACTGATGCAACGAAATTAAGCGCTGACGATACTCTGGCGTCGGAACGTTCCGCCAGTCGCAAATGACCCGTTATTGGGCGCATCTAGTTTGGTGGGTACGGGCACATAGAAACGACGGCGCATCATCACAGTTACGCGGCGCATATCGAAATACTCCAGCGCAAGTGTTCCTGAATCTGGCCCAAGTTGTAGTAAATAAACCTCATTGTGTTGATGGGGGAATCAAACCATTTTCTTTTCTTCAACCTATGGTTAGAGGAAAGAAAATCGCATAATGTATGGCCTGGATCACATCCGCTGAAGAAGTCCCGCCCTAAGGGATGCAACGTTCGGTGGGGAAGGACGTGACGTCACCCGCAGCCGTCCACTGTTTGCATATCTCGCTGCTTTGCCTGGCACTGGCTCAGTGCACATGTTTGTGAGTTTTTTTACATTTTATATGAATACATTTTGTACTATTATCTGCGGAGAGCACTATGGTTTCCCCTCTTTTTACATGATTCGTCCACGATTGCAATACATGATTTCACCTGCTAATCTGACTGCCTGGTTCCTGTTGGGGTATTGCCTAGGATTTTACCCTCATGGGAAAGCGTGATTGACCTTATCTAATAGAGGGTCCACTCCGTGAGGTGAGCGGCCATTTCAGCAATTGGTGGAGGTGTCATTCTATTTTCCATGCTCCTCACCCACATGATTTCTACATACAGTCACCTTTTAGGATCACGTGGATGACCTTTATATGGACTTGTTACAATAGCGCTGCACTATCTCTTGTACATTTAACGTAGGATTTTTTTTTACTTTGACTCCTAGTGTTCAGCTGCTTGTCACTTTGCATTTATTGCGCTGATTTGTTTTTCTTATTATATGGCCTGTATTAGCCTAGTACACACAGGCCGAATGTCGGCCAGCCTCAGTCCGGTTCAATAAAAAGTGGCCAACATTTGGCCAGCTTCTGTCAAAGGCTCATGGCCAAAAAAGGTCTGCTGACCAGCTCCCTATAAGTGTTTTCAGCCAGTGGCTAAGAGTGCTGACCTGAGTGTTCTGGTGGAGGCAGGCCCGTAGCTACAGGACAGGCAAAACGAACAATTGCTTGGGGCCCCCGAGCTGGCCTGGGGCCCACAACTTCCCCTTCCCAAGCTGTAGCATGGCCTCTTCCTTCCTCCTGGAGTCCTGTCAGTCCGGCTGGGTACCGCGTGTGGTACAGGAGATTCAGTTTCCTGTTCCCGGCCAGACTGACAGTAAGTGCACACTGAGTGCTCACTTCCTTTCAGTCCGCCAGGAACACAGGAAACTAAATCTCCTGTAACGCGCGGTACCCGGCCCAGCCTGGGCACGATCTGATAGGGGACTGGGGACACATAAGGATAGAACACTGGACTGACAGGAAGAAGAGGAGCTCGGCCACGCTACAGCGACAGCCTACAGGGAAGAATGGTAGGTAAGAATAGAAAAAAATAGGGACTAGGGAGGGGGCGGGTAAGAACATGGGTGTAAAAAATGTGTAGCGCTAACGTAGGATTTGCGTGCGGGGGGGGGGGTTGGTGCTTGGGGGCTTGGGCCCCCAAATTCCTTCAAAGGGTCCTGGGTGGAGAAAAGCAGGGGAGATTGCTGAACTAACATTAGGTTGTTGGTATAGCTGCTCCGACCTGAGCCATCAGGTTTTTTCTTTTCATTCAACCCAGTGGGGGTAGTAGTGTATGCTAAGCTTTAGTTTACCCATAATGTGCTTTGAGTGTAAATATTTTACACTCAAAGTACATTTTACTGCCTGTTTTTACCCTTTAGTACCCCTTTATGGTCTTTAAAGCCCGATAAATGTAATTAACAGTTTCCCAAAGACATTTCACAGCACATCATGACTTATGTGAATACTTTAATGCTTCTTAAACCCCAGCGAGGACTGGTGTGTATCCCTGCAAACCTCTTTCTGGTTATGTATTAGTAAAGCAGATCTGCAGACGTGATGTAAGAACTATTTATGTCTCAGACAAAGCAAAAAGTCCCCAATGTATGGGAGTCTCGTTCTGTGCTGCCTGGTATTTCACAGTTTACTCTCAGTCCTCGTTCTGCGCCTGTGTCATTTCTATCAGGGATGTGCACACTGCCATTGGTATGACACAAGCACGTCCGTGTCTGCTGGTACATTGTGTTATGAAAGTCTCATTTGTTTATAACTACTTAAACAATGCTGAGCTCCCTTGAGGCGCTGTCTGTTTTTACCAGTGGCAGACGTACAGAGCTGCTCCCTTCCAGTAAGCTGGTCAGTAGGAGTGCTTCCATGCTTGGCTCCGTACACACCGATCCATGGAGGTAATTCAGTTTTCTTCCAATTGCATTGCATAGAGATAATGAGCTCTGTTTATTTAATTATACAACATCACTGACAACATATTTGGTGGATCAGGCAAACTGAGAAATACCATTCTTCTCTTTACGTAGATCAGATGCTAGTGAGGATATTGGGGGGGGAAAGCCAGAAAAGGTATCTTTCTTTTTTTAAAGACTTTGTATATTTATATGTTTTATTCATTTAACCCTTCCTCTTCAGTTCCCAGGACATCCCTCCTCTTGACTTCTGTACAGCACCAATTAATCAGAACTCATTTCTACGCTTCTGTCGTACCTCTGGAGTACTAACATTAACCCGCCAACAAACTTCTGGAGACTCGCTGGAATCGGACATCCAACTCTTTAGGAAATGTTTGTGTGATACAAACTTTTTTGAGAAGGTGAGCTTGATAAACTGCATTATTTATTTTGCTGGAAATGTTTGTGTTTTGTAGCAGAACCACATCAGTACCATTAATGCAGGTGGCTCACGTTCTAAAATGGCTTTGACTCACTTAGAGGCTAGTGCTATTCTATTGCGTGATAGGAATGCTCTTACTGTTTACTGTATTTATTGGTGTATAACACTCACTTTTTTACTCTGAAAATAGAGGGTAAACTGTGCCTGTGTGTTATACGCAGGGGGCTGTGGAAAGTTTTTTTCCTGAAACTTCATTTTAAAGTTAGGGTGCGTGTTATACGCCGATAAATACAGTACTTCTAATTTATCCACCTGAGCTCCAAGCCATGTGTGCCATGTAGGAGGAATGTCAATGCTGCTGCATTCTGTGTCAAATAGATGAAAAAACTATCAAGCAGAGTGAGACATCTCTCATTATAGTTTTAGCAGGTGATTTGTCTAGTTAATTCTAGAAATTAACATTATTCACTAATGCACTGCATTGATCCTTAAGCCATTATTAAAAAAATAAAAATAAACTGAACTGAACATGGCAGTTGATATTGGCCATTCAAAAGAGATAATTTAATGTTCAATTACTCGCTATTGGTTCTCAAAATGCTACAGCTTACATGAGATGGGTAGATATGTCAGATATGTTTTATAGCAAATGAATGTGTTTTTTCAGCCTTATAAACACAGATATTTCTGTATAGTTCCTCAAAAAAAAAAAGTTCAAACCACACATTTTAAATATTTTAAAAATACTAGGCCAGATTCAGATAGCCTTTACGTCTATCTGTAAAGTCTATTCTGCGCCGGCGTATCTTTTTTCTGTATTCAGAAAACAAGATACACCGGGATTCAGCTAAGATACGCGCGGCGTAAGTCTGTTACACCGTCTTATCTTAGTTGCATATTTACGCTGGCCGCTAGGTGGCGCTTCCGTAGATTTACGTGTCAAATATGTAAATTAGGGAGATACGCCGATTCACGAACGTACTTGCGGCCGGACGTCGTAGTTTACATCGTTTGCGTAAGCGTTAGTCCGTCGTAAAGTTATCCCTGCTATAGTGAGGCGCAGCCAATGTTAAGTATGGACGTCGGGACAGCGTCGAATAGTACGTCGTTTACGTTGTTTGCGTAAATCGTTCGGAAATGGGAGTGGACGTAATTTTCGTTCACGTCGTTTACATTGACAACTTGCGAAGGGGTTTTACACATGCGCACTGGGATACGTCCACGGATGGCGCAAGCGCCGTTCAGAAAAAACGTAAATTATGTGGGGTCATGATTCATTTACATGAATCACGCCCCCACATGACTAATTTGAATTAGGCGCCCTTACGCCGGACACTTTACGCTACGCCGCCGCAACTGGAGCAAGTGCTTTCTGAATAAGGCACTCGCCCATAAAGGTTGCGGAGGCGTAGCATAAAGAGCATACGCTACGCCCGCATATAATTATGCCCCCTTTTCTAAATCTGGCCCACTGTGTTTACATATCTATTTTTTTCTTTGTTATCATATATATATATCTGTACAAATTTGATAAAAAAAAAAAAAAAATCCTAACTGATCATTATTGTAATGTGTATTTGTACATTATTTAGAATTTGTGATTTAAACTTTTTAATGAGAAATTTGGATAAATGTGACAAATACCCATTTTTTATTTCTCTTTAGGCCTCATCTACACTGCTTCTGTTAAAGGACCACTAAAGAGAATTAAAAAAATAAATAAAATAACAAATATATTATACTTGCCTCCACTGTGTAGCTTGTTTTGCACGGAGTCTCGGCTCCCCCCCCCCCCCCAAGAACTTTCCACCGTCATGCGTGCTCTCTCACATGGTAGAAAGTTCTTGAGGGCGCGCTCCCGTGAAAACAGCCAGCGGCCATAGCTGCTCACAGTATCACTCTGCCCCGCCCCCCCCCCCAGCGCACCATGTCATTGGATATGATTAACAGCAGCGCGAGCCAATAGCTGCGCTGCTTTCAATCAACCGATAAATGATCCCGAGAAGCCTGCACGTTCACGGCGGGCGGGACTTTTCGAAGGGTCAGTTACAGTGCCTTGCGAAAGTATTCGGTCCCCTTGAACTTTGCGACCTTTTGCCACATTTCAGGCTTCAAACATAAAGATATAAACTAATTTTTTTGTGAACAATCAACAACAAGTGGGACACAATCCATGAAGTGGAACGAAATTTATTGGATATTTCAATCTTTGTTAACAAATAAAAAACTGAAAAATTGGGCGTGTAAAATTATTCAGCCCCCTTAAGTTAATACTTTGTAGCGCCACCTTTTGCTGCGATTACAGCTGTAAGTCGCTTGGGGTATGTCTCTATCAGTTTTGCACATCGAGAGACTGACATTTTTGCCCATTCCTCCTTGCAAAACAGCTCGAGCTCAGTGAGGTTGGATGGAGAGCGTTTGTGAGCAGCAGTTTTCAGTTCTTTCCACAGATTCTCGATTGGATTCAGGTCTGGACTTGGCCATTCTAACACCTGGATATGTTTATTTGTGAACCATTCCATTGTAGATTTTGCTTTATGTTTTGGATCATTGTCTTGTTGGAAGACAAATCTCCGTCCCAGTCTCAGGTCTTTTGCAGACTCCATCAGGTTTTCTTCCAGAATGGTCCTGTATTTGGCTCCATCCATCTTCCCATCAATTTTAACCATCTTCCCTGTCCCTGCTGAAAAAAAGCAGGCCCAAACCATGATGCTGCCACCACCATGTTTGACAGTGGGGATGGTGTGTTCAGGGTGATGAGCTGTGTTGCTTTTATGACAAACATAACGTTTTGCATTGTTGCCAAAAAGTTCAATTTTGGTTTCATCTGACCAGAGCACCTTCTTCCACGTTTGTTAATGCATTAAAGTGGTTGTAAACCCCCCCCAAAAAAAATTTGATGTCACAATGTAGAGTATAAGATTTCCTATCATCTGTGCCCAGTCTTGCCACACAGAGTTAATCCAGATCTGAGAAATCCTCTTTTATGTTCAGTGAAAATGAACAGCCTTCCAGATAAAACCCTGCCTAAAGTAAAAATTCAGTTTTCTCTCTTCTTGCTTTGAGTGACAGGTTATTTACATATCTAGCTAGGACATTTTAATCACATGTTATGTTTTGTTTACAATAACATGAGGTGATATAACATCATAACACATCCTAGTAATATACAATAAACTTTGGATCACCTCTTGTTATGATAAACATGTCCAAGCTAGATTTGTAAATAACCTGTTACTGAAAGCAATAACAGAGAAACGGACTTTATAATTTGGCAGGTTTTTATCTGAAATTCTGTTAATTTGCACTGAACTTTAAAAGAGAATTACTTAGCACTGGATTAACTCTGTGTGGCAAGACTGGGCACAGATTATAGGAAATCGTATACTCTACATAGTGATTTTTTGGGGGGTTTACAACCACTTTAAGGTGAAAAAACATGTACCTTTACAACCCTTTTAAACTCACATTTTTGTGAGTTTGGGCGTTTTTTGTCTGCCCTGGTTCACACCTATGCATTTTTTAGTGCATTTTCAGAAAGACGCTACAGCCCATCTAACATGGTTTCCTTGGATGTAGTTCACATCTAGGCATTTTATGGAATAGGGCCAGGGACTTTTTTGGATCAAAAACGTATATTGAAAAACGCAAAATGCACCTGCAATGTGCAAACTGCAACCTGCATAGATTTGAATCAGGCCTTAAAATCCCTTGTATGTTATCCTTTATGGACATTTTTAGCAGTTTATCAGCAGAGTTTATTGGCTGTTTACTGAAGGCCTTAAAATCACGTTCGGGTCTGGGCTCTGGCTGGGCCATTCCAAAACTTCGATCTGCTACTGGTGAAACCATTGTTGACTTGGATGTATGCTTTGGGTCGTTGTCATGCTGAAAGATAACATCCCTCTTCATGTTCAGCTTTCTAGCAGAAGCCTGAAGGTTTTGTGCCAATATTGATCGGTATATGGAACTGTTCGTAATTCCCTTTACCTTGACTGAGGCCCCTGTTCCAGCTGAAGAAAAATGCTTCACTGTGGGTATGATGTTCTTTTGGTTATGTGCAGTGTTGTTTTTGCACCAAACATAGCTTTTGGAATTATGGCCAAAAAGTTTAACTTTGGTTTCACCAGACCAGAACATGTTTTCCCACGTGCTTTCAGGAGACTTCTGATGTGTTTTTGCAAAATGTTGCCAGGCTTGGATGTTTTTCTTTGTAGGAAAGGGCTTCCGTCTTGCCACTCTACCCCATAGCCCAGACGTGAAGAATACGGGAGATTGTTGTCACATGTACCACACAGCCAGTACTTCGCAGATATTCCTGCAGCTCGTTTAATGTTGTAGGCCTCTTGGCAGCCTCTCTGACCAGTTCTCTCCTTGTCTTTTCATCAATTTTGGAGGGATGTCCAGTTCTTGGTAATGTCACAGTTGTGCCATATTTTCTCCTCTTGAGGACTCTGATGTGTGGGGGAAACTGATGTAAAATCGGGGACTCTGATGTGTGGGGGACTGAGTACACTGATGTAAGAATGGGATTGTAAAATAAAATGGTGGGAGGGGCTGTGATGGGAAGAATCTGAGACATTGCACAAACATACAATTTAAAAAAAAGAAAGGGTAAGACACAATGGGGGTGGGGAAAGTGCTGCTCACCCCTGAAGTGAGAAAGAAAAAGGAAGGAATTCCCCGTTGGGGTTTTTGGGCAGCAAATAAATGATTGTAGTACTAATAAATGATAGAAACGTCTTACAAAGATGTATAAATGTAGAAAAGTAATTTAATGGATAAAAGGAGATAAAATACAAATGGCTCTGGTAATGTGTACACCAATACAACTGCACAAAGGATATGCACCAATGAACATGACAAATAATCAACATGAATGGTTAATTAGGAAGTCAAGTGAGTTCCTGGCGCGTTTCAACCCTTCAATGGGTCTTCTTCAGAGGGATTAGGTGCAACTGTAACAACATATACAGAAATAATAAAGAATAATACAACATTTTTCACATTTAGTACTGAGACATGCGTATATGATATCCAAGTATAGTTACCCATTCACAGTGTGCAGTATGGATTATATGCAAGGCCAGAGTCAGTCCACAGAATGGTTCCCGGATGGAAGCCACCAAAACTGGGAGGGGGGCCCGCTCACCACCAGTACCCCCAGAGTCAAAAGGAGGGGGCCTACAAGGGCCCACAGATGCGGGTGCAACCTCAAAGGATTCCAAATTCTGGGGAAGGGGGGGAGGGGGGGGGCCCGAGGCCCGAGGCCCGAGGCCCAGAGGGAGGTCGGAGGGGATCGAGGTGGGGGGCAGTCACCAGCACAACACCTAATAAAGAGAGATATATATGGGTATGAATTAGTCAGTTATCCTGGTTGTAATAAAATATAGATATATAGAGGAAGCAAGGGCATGCAGATGAAATCCCCAGCCTTCCCAATGGACAGGAGAATAGTAATATAATGGTATAGGAAGTAATTAATAGGGTTGTCCCGATACCACTTTTTTAGGACCAAGTACAAGTACCGATACTTTTTTTCATGTACTTGCCGATACCGAATACCGATACTTTTTTAAAATGTCATGTGACATTTTTTTAAACCACAATACAGACTAAGGATATTTTCTTTAGAATTATGAAGAACTCTAACTCAAGACATTATAAAAGAATAAAAATGAATAAAAATGTTTTATTTTCTTGTCACGCAGTAGTAAAAAACTCAAAGAATTTTCACAGAACATGTTGATAAATACAAAAAAAGTATTCTATTTAGGTATCGGGAGCATTTGCGCAAGTACAAGTACTCCCGCAAATACTTGGTATCGGTCTGGTATCGGTATCTGGACAACCCTAGTAATTAATATACAAAAATAAGCGGTGTTGGGGTGAATGGTGAAATAGATTAAAAAGTGGGTGACAAGGTGAGAGGAGAGGAAAAAAGAGAAGTGAAATGTGTGATGAAGGAGGATGATCCTAGAGAAGTGTACGAGAGAGTGAAAAAGACAACCAAGTGAAGAGTTATGAGCAAAAGGGAATGTATAAGGGAATAGTGCATGAATGAATTATGGTGAAATAAGGTGAATACCTGAAATAGGTATGATGTAGGGGGATAAACAGGATCCCAATAATGGAATAATAGCACCTCAATCTAAGGAGAGGAAGCAATGGTAGGCAAAATAAATGAATTGAGATATAAGTGAGCCAAACAGATGTAAGGCATGGGAATTACAAGTGATCTTACCCTGTAGATAGAGAGTAGCTCCTGCATGTGTGAGGGGAAGTCAGTCTGCCAGGAATAATACCTGTAATGCAGTTTAAATAGGTGCATGCCTGCTGTTTCCACTTAAGGTGATTGCTTGGTGAGTGCAAGCCCCAAATGATACCCCGCCCCTGTCCTCCTCTCCCCACCTCCCATTCCAGCTGGTGGTAATAAATGGCTGGGGAATGGTGTCCAGCAAAGGCCCTGCATCCGTGGGTCCCTCGGCGTCAATGGAGGAAGGAGATCCTCGGCATCGCCGCACATTCCAAGCCGCGCCGGTGACGTCACACACACGCCACGCGTGCACGCGCGCGGTACGTGCCCGGTGCTAAAATGGCCATTGATGCCGTCAGTGAGGAGGGAATCCCCACATGGGACGGGACCCGCCCGCCCTCTAGTGGGGAATATAGAAAGCACTCTGAGTGTCTCCCCCTCCTCCATACAATTTTGACCTCTGCTGGAAGAAAAGATCGGACCTC
Source organism: Rana kukunoris (assembly GCA_029574335.1). Taxonomy (NCBI): domain Eukaryota; kingdom Metazoa; phylum Chordata; class Amphibia; order Anura; family Ranidae; genus Rana; species Rana kukunoris. Next base: position 106,909,671 of record CM056049.1, on the reverse strand, counting down.
CATGAATTTTAATTCAATACCCCTGCCCCTAGACTGTTTAATGGAGTGAATAGCCTGTGTGATTGGTAGATACTGCACTGTTTGAGTAAGAATCTGTTAAAACCCGCATCTCCTACGGGAGTAGCACTACATATAGTTAATAATAATGTTCTTATTTATCTGCTTCAATAGTCATGCAAATGACCTATGTTTAAATATAACTTGTGATTCTCAAGCTACGTGTCCCAGTTCATTACTTTCTGTACTCTGTCATGCTGCTTCCCCAATAATTAATAATGACAGAGAAGATCTCTGTCTGTCTCCATTGAGGAGACCAATGTGAGTCATAGGAAGTGTCTCCTAGCATGTCTATACCTGCTGTATGTCCTAATACGTAATTCACAATGTTGCATTCGTTTTGTTTTGTTCTGGTGCTTGGGTTTGACATCCTGTTTACAAAAGCCTCAGCTCTAGGGATGGGAAGGGATGCCATTGCAGAGAAATATTATGGCATTTCTAACACTGGAACCTTCATATGTTATAAAAATACATCAATCCTTGAGCACTTTGTTCATGTTTCCAGTTGGTGCAAGGCTAAATGACCTACAGGAACAGCAGACATGCTGATTGCGTAGTTTTTCCTGTAACCTGGGGATTAATATTCATCAGATTATATTTGTGTGTGCTCACCAACCAGGGCTTTTGCTTAAAGATGGCCACATTGTGCATGTAGACCAATCTGCTATTCTAGGCCTATGGGTAAGTAAGAGAAATGATGTCAACAGTTTGAATAGGTGATGTAGTAAATCGTATGATGTGGCAGAAGACCGAAATAAAATGGGCTTCTAGCCTTCCAGGTACCACATATTTAAATTACACCCAACATGAGAAAATTAGGCTGGCCTTACACCTGTAGAATTTTCTGAGAAAATTGTAGTTGTAATTGTAGTTTTCAGTCATTCAATTATCTAAGAATTAAAGGAGATTATCCGACAATCGGCTTTGACTAGAGTGAGCGAAGGATGGAATTTTTTGTTGAATTTTATGGAAACAAACAAGATTCTAACTGTTGAATTTGTTTTCGTCCGAGAAATATGGTAACTAGTCTTCTATGCATGAACTTGTCAAAGTTGCTCTAGAAGTAGAACGTTCATTCTATGAGAATGTTGGCCCCTGGCTATCCTGCTGATCTATTGCCCTATGCTTTCAGTCATTAACCTGGAATGATCACCAAGATATGGAATTCTGACACTTGCTACCATTCATAGTACATGGGTATTTTGCATTTTCTATTTTCAGGAGGCAGTTGGTTATCTATGTCTTGTAACTGATCTCCTTTGCAAGGTTTGGCTGATTTATGGCATTGATCAGTTGTTCCCAAATTATGCATTCATTGATTTACTAATGCAGATTTCTCATTTGCTTGTTGCTTGGGAACCCTAGACAAAATTTTTGTCTTAGATTTTTACTAGAATGGGGAAGGTTAGAACTTTTGCCAGTTTATTTAATTTATTCTTCACTCTCTCTTAACTTTATTGATGCCTTTGTTCCCATTTGGGAGATTTGTCTTCACTTTTGCCCCCTATGACTTTTACAAGAGCTAGCCAGGGAAAATCCACCTGTAACATTTACAGACATCAATAGAAACTTGACTGAGGTTCCAGCCCTCCCCATTCCAAATCAACAGTTATGGCTGTAGTTCCACTTTAATACATTACACAGAAATGGGGCATTAATGAGACTTGAATGATGAGTTGTTTTTTGATTAGAAATGTATTGTTCTACAGCTACCCTGTCAGTGTTATGCACAGTTTTGGAAAGCATGAGGTGTTAATTTGGTCTAAATTCCTGAAGTCGGTGCCACAGTTTCATATTCTGTTCCAAATAAGCTTATGGTATTGGATGAATGAACACATGTGCAGCAAAAAAAAAACATATATATATATATATATATATAACATGTGTGTATATATATTTGAAATGTCAAGCATAACTTTTTTTTTTTTTGTGTGTTTTGTTTAGATTGTGAGCTCTGTGTACTGTTGGAATCACATGAAACAGATGCCGGTTGATGGAACGACTATCGAAGGAGGTACAATGCTCTTTTACGTTCTCATTTACTGCAAGATGATCTGGCATAGCTTGTATGGTTAGCATTGGACATGATTGCACAAGTGAAAATATTGTGCCAACGTCTATAAATCATTGGATGAGAGCAACAGACAAGGACGAGGTTTACCCATTAGTTACAGTACCCTGTATTCATTGGTTGGCTTTGACTGCAAGCTGCCATTTACCTAAATGTAACGTTTTGCAAATATAGATCTAAGGGCAAAACGTTTCTTTTTCATTTTGGATGGAGTAGGGGAGGATTAAAACTCCATTTAGTTTTTTCCCCCGATCTGTGTCTCATTGTGTTCCATAGACTCATATTTCCAATGTGAGGAATATCCCCTTATAGACATTTTTTCTGCATTGGTAGACCCCCCCCCCCCCCCTGTATTCCTGTGGTAGTAGCAAATAAACATTTCGGGTTTCCCTTAACTTTAATTTCTGGTGAGATTGGAGATCAGGACAATTCAAGTAGTTGAAACTCCCTAACAGGCACAGAAAACAATATACAGTCAGGCCCATAAATATTGGGACATCGACACAATTCTAGCCTTTTTGGCTCTATAAATCACCACAATGGATTTGAAATGAAATGAAACCAACTTTCACTTTTTAATACTTGGTTGCAAATCCTTTGCAGTGAATTACAGCCTGAAGTCTGGAACTCATAGACATCACCAGGCGCTGAGTTTCATCCCTGGTAATGCTCTGCCAGGCCTATACTGCAACTGTCCTCAGTTCCTGCTTGTTCTTGGGGCATTTGCCCTTTAATTTTGTCTTCAGCAAGTGAAATGCATGCTCAATCAGATTCAGGTCAGGTGATTGACTTGGCAATTGCATAACATTCCACTTCTTTCCCTTAAACTCTTTGGTTGCTTTCGCAGTATGCTTCGGGTCATTGTCCATCTGCACTGTGAAGCGCCGTCCAATGAGTTCTGAAGAATTTGGCTGAATATGAGCAGATATTATTGCCCGAAACAATTCACAATTCATCCTGCTGCTTTTGTCAGCAGTCACATCATCAATAAATTCAAGAGAACCAGTTCCATTGGCAGCCATACATGCCCACGCCTTGACACTAATACCACAATGAGGTGGTATACATTGGATCATGAGCAGTTCCTTTCCTTCTCCATACTCTTCTCTTCCCATCACTCTGGTACAAGTTGACCTTGGTTTCATCTGTCCATAGGATGTTGTTCCAGAACTGTGAAGGCTTTTTTAGATGTTGTTTGGCAAACTCTAATCTGGCCTTCCTGTTTTTGAGGCTCACCAATGGTTTACATCTTGTGGTGAACCCTCTGTATTCACTCTGGTGAAGTCTTCTCTTGATTGTTGACTTTGACACACACACACCTACCTCCCGAAGAGTGTTTTTGATATGGCCAACTGTTGTGAAGGGTGTTTTCTTCACCAGGGAAATAATTCTTTGGTCATCCACCACTGTTTTCTGGTCTTTTGGTATTGCTGAGCTCACCGGTGCGGTATTTCTTTTTAAGGATGTTCCAAACAGTTGATTTGGCCACACTAATGTTTTTGCTATTTCTCTGATGGGTTTGTTTTGTTTTTTTCAGCCTGATGGCTTGCTTCACTGATAGTGACAGCTAGTGACAGCTCTTTTGATCTTATATTGAGAGTTGACAGCAACAGATTCCAAATGCAAATAGCACACTTGAAATGAACTCTGGACCTTTTATCTGCTCATTGTAAATGGGCTAAAGAGGGAATAAGACACACCTGGCCATGGAACAGCTGAGCTGCCAATTGTCCCATTACTTTTGGTCCCTTAAAAAGTGGGAGGCACATATACAAACTGTTGTAATTCCTACACCGTTCACCTGATTTGGATGTAAATACCCTCAAATTAAAGCTGAAAGTCTGCAGTTAAAGCACATCTTGTTGGTTTCATTTCAAATGGGATAAAATGCTACTGTGCCATATCACTTAATTTTGCATAAATCAACACATAAATTCATATACCATATGTTAAACTCATCAGTATAAAAAACGTGAAAAAATAAAATAAAAACGACATGCAGTCCACAAATTCAAAAGTAAAGTGTTGCCATTAAAGTAAGTGCTTAGAAGTTCATCAGAATAAGTGCTTTTAAAGTTCATCAAAAATAAAACTGGAAAGTGCTCCGTGCTTGTGCAAAGTCACTGCAAGGCAAAATGTGCAGACTCCCACCAGAGTGCACACACCCCTGCAGGTTTGGACCCCCTGAGTGTATGCCAAGGTGATTTTTTTTTTTTTTTTTTTTCAACAATAGTTTTTATTGAATTTTCAGAGTACATAGTATAGCAGTAAATTACATACCAGTTTTTCGTCATGAGTAAAATACACAATCAAAAGGCAGCAAACAGGGTGCATCTGAGCACTTCAAGTACTTATCGCAAATCAGATGTCAAGAAAAGGTGATCATGTAGAAAGAATAACACATAGATATTATTATCTTTACAGTATGATCTGATACTAGAGCCCTGTCAATCCGGGTGTCTGCACGACTCCCGAATTTACAGGAATAGTGCTGCATTAGGCCAGCATGTCCATGCACACCATACCTTGAGGGCCTCTGTCATGCGGCCCGTGCTAGAGGCCATTGTGAGTTCATAGTTATAGCGCAGGTTGACTAGTTCAATAGTGCTTTCTATCGTTGGGGGTGCGGTAGTTTTCCAAAGTGCATGTGTATGCACGCCAAGCTTGAGTGGAATTTCATGGGAAAAAACATCCAAGGTTTTTCCGACGGAAAGGCCACATTCCACACTGGGCATTTAGCCCTGGCGCATTGGGGCTCAAGCGTTAAGCTGCAGGCAGACGGCACAGGTGTGCCTTCCAGCCCCGCTGCCAGTGGCCAGTCATAGTCTGTGAGAGTCTGGTAGTTGCTAAGCCTGAACAGGACACTTAGGTATCTGAACAGTCCGGACAGTATGGGCCTAGGGACGAATGGCGGGAATACTGCCCTTAATGTAAGTAGCGCTGAGTGCAGCTGTCAGACTCTCTGAGAGTTGCTCTCTGTCCCTGGCTACACACTGGAGCCCCATACACCAAGGCTAAATGCCTATTGTGCATTAGGGGCCTTAACCAGCACATTTTTGTTTAAGACACTCTCACCCACTTATTGGTTTGATTACTAATTAGATAATTGGACACCACCTGTTTTCTCAGGTCTTCAGCTGTTTGGTCTCATTAAGGTTGTATATATATTTTATATCATTTGTTGTATTTTTTAGCTATGACTAAGCACTAGTTTCAGTGCGAAACGCGTCAGAAGTCAGGTTTTATTTTATTTTGCTGTGACTTGTAGTGCTGTCCTTCTTTTAACAAAAGGCTACAATTTGTTCAGAGTGTGGCTGCCAACAGACAATTATTGTTCCTGCGTTACAATGTCATGTATGGGCCAAGTCTAAAAAACTGTATGTGGGTGATAGTGTTGGGCTGACTTATATTAATGTAAGCTAAGCTAAGAAAAAAGCACAGTTGGTCTCCTTACGTTATCTGACGTGAAATGTGATTGGATACTATGTGGTAAACCTCCATATTTCTTTGTTTTTATGATTTAATCCCATATATGTGGAAATTCTTGTATAATTTAATAAGAAATGTCATGAGAATGTGTTCTGTTGGCCATTTCCCTGTACTAAACCATTGTTTGTTGTCGTCGGCTGTATTCTCGGCCACAATGGCAGCGTTATCCCGAGTGCTGCCATTTATCCTGCCCTCAATGCGATATTTGAATAATTTAGAACTCTAATTAAATTCTGTTGCAACCTTCAAGTGGATTGGGGGCTGGTCCACAGAAAGAGGTCCTTTATGTGGTCATCATATTTGTTTTACAAACCAAAAATGTTTTGTGCCTTTCAGAGGATGCAGGCTGTATGGAGTTTCTGTTCCAGTCTGCTCTCTACTATATAATGTGGGAAGTGTAACAAATAATGCCTAGAAGTGAAATCCAAGCATACATATTTATGTCTTCTTGCAATCTCTGAGCCTTAGGAAATGCAAATACTTGAACATCATATGTGTGTATGGTGAGTTCTCTCTTAGATTTGTTTTCCATCAGATATTTAGAATCATTAACATCGCTAAATGCGTTTTTAGGTGTTAGTGTCTCTGTCCCACACCCTCATCATGGTCAGGACAGAAAGCTTATGGCATCTGATGCCCAGTCTGGTCTGCTTGTATAGTCCATGAGGACTTTGTAATTTTGAAGGGTAATCCAAAATTAGCATACATGACCGACATGTTTGCGCCAGGCAGGAATGTAGTTGGGAGATGAGGGCTGTGACCAAGCAATAGATCAATGAACAAAGACCTTCAGGGTAGGAACACCAGGTATTATTTTTGAAAACTAACAGTTTTATTGGCTTTCAACATTTTCCAAAAAAAAAAATAAAAAAAAATAAACGCATTGTTGCAGAAAGCATATACCTGCCAAGAGGTCTTCTTACAATGTTGCCGGCTGTAAAAGTTGGTTGAGACAAGCAAAACAAATGACTAAAAACAATTTGTCAGCATCTGATTCAGGGCTTCTGTGTCACGACTGCCAAAGTGCGTGTTGGCGAAAAGAAGAGAGAGAAAATGTAGTGAGAGGGTTAGGGAGAATCAAGAGAGTGAGAGAGAGTGGAGGTAGAGAGTTAGAGAATAATGGGAGGTAAAAAGGTAGGAGAGGACAACCACCAGGCTCGCCCCGCCCGGGGACACCAGCCACATGCCACCTCCCCGATAATGGGGATCATCAGATTATAGGGGCTTTCACAGGTATTATTTATTTTTGTTTACAAACAATTTTTATTGTGAAAAGGTCAAAAGATAGTACAGATGTGTACCATAGGTATTATTTTAATGAAAACTGCAGAAAATATTGAAATATTTTAGAATAAGCCCACAAAATGTACATGACCTTTTTAGTGATTTGTTTTTACATCTACTTTTTTTTTTTTTAAACAAAGTTTTTTTTTTTTTTTTTAAACAAAGTTTTATTTAAGTAACAGTCGTACAATTAAACTTGCATTTGTACATGGATTTTAGCATGGAAAATGTAACATTTAGTATAGCTGGATTCATTAGTGGAGTTTTTTTTTCCCTTTTTCTCCCCCCCCCCCCTTTTTCTTCCCCCTTCCCAATCAACTTTATTGTAACAGCGAGTGCATACATGTAATTTCATATTTCTAAAGTGTCAAAAGATAATATGAGGGTGTAAAGCATTTAGAATACCAACAGTTCAAAACCGGTGTCATGATCAACAAACAAATATTTGTGTAATGAACAGAAGAAACAAAGAGAGCAGTATCTGGTGCCGACCATGCAGGTCCTCCAGACCCGCAACACTGCGCCCAGCCAGGTGTAGGCCACCCATCAGGCAACATAGACCCGTGTCGCCTTACATAAAAGTATCAGGGTCCTGTAACCAACAGTCCCAAATGTTATCATATTTGGTCGGGCATTCCCTGTTAATGTACATAATCTTTTTGTACAGGAGATTTATTGACCTCCACCTTCCACTCCACAAGCCTATGGGGTACGGGTTGCATCCAGCTTCGAGCAATAACCTTCTGCACCGAGAACAAGGTCTCATGCATGAACGTCTTTTATATATTTGTCTAAAGTATCCGGAAGCACCCCAAGTAGGCACCGTTTCGGGTCCAGCGTGACCGGAGAGTCCATGTGATCGTGCAGAAATGTTACAGCCTGTGCCCACAGGCCCTGCACTTTGGGACATGACCAGATTTAAATGAAAGAACGTACCCACCTCCCTCCCACACATCTAACAGAGTATAGATTGGGTTCTCCTATATCTGGAAACCCGGAGCGGGGTGAGATATGCCTGTTGGACAATATAGATTTGAGTCAATCTGTCGGAGGGGTTGGGTGAGACAACCTTGCGGGATTCCAAAGGTTTACATCTACTTTAAGTACTGTAAGTGGTTAGCTCAGTAGCGGGGGTGTGTGACCCCTTGGGTAGGTTCACTACACACTGAACTATACAGAGAGGCAGCCGAGGACGGTTGAAAACAAAGATTATGGTTTATTCTTCCATATTGCTGGAAACAAGTACAAGCATCCAAACAGCATAAACAAAACAAAATAAACCCTGGCCACTTGGGGCATCTACCTTCACCACACAGGAACCTACCTATGGAGTCTGGCACAGCCTACTGCTGGGCAGACACTGCTGGTCATACAGCAGAAAAACAATAGTCTTTTTGATTTTTATTACACAGAAAAATCAACAACCACCTCGCCTCTTCAGAAGTCTTTTGGCTCACTGCTCTCCTTAACTCAAAAAGCCTCAGGATGCATTAATCAGTAGTCATCCTCTGGATGACTTATAGAGGCCTTAATTGCCTCATACTGAACAGCTGAAGTTTTCCAACGCCCCAAACCTTTCTGGCTACCTCTGTAGCCGACACCTGATAATAATTGGTGTATTGTCTAAACAAGGCAGAAATGTATCTCCCGTCTGTGACAACACACACACACACACAGATTTACCTGACTCCCTGTCACAGTACTTTCTTTACACGTATGGATTCCTCTTGTATAGAATCATAGATTTTCTCAATCATGTTATATGGTGTGAATGGATGAATTTCTCGTTGCTGGCATTTGTATTCTGACAGCCAGCAACTGTGGGGGGCAAGTATTAGAAAAAGTATCAATTGGTTGGAATGAGCAAGTAAAAGTTCAGTTTTTAGGATGGAGCAGGATATTCTGCCCTAAAGCCTCTCCTGCCTGTGATCACTTAGGAAGAAGAAATCATTGCTGTGGTCGGCCTTCACTAAATGAGAACTTCATATTACTCGGTATACATTCTTTCAAGTACTGGCTGCCCACAGGAGAGAGACTGCTGCACCTCTGAGGCTGTGATTGGAACGTATTTCACGCTCTATTCTCTCCTCTCCCTGGAAGGGGCACTGCAGGGGGTAAAATTAGATCAGTTGAGTGTGAACATTTTTGACAGTCAAGGTGGTAAGCTAGACTGAGCTTTTCAAAGTGTGAGCCATTTTCAAGGCTGCAAGCTTGTAGTCTGGTGCTACGGAGAGAAGCATGCTACAGGAAAGGTGGGGGTCATCGGATCTCAGTAGATGTAGTGTTCAGGGCGCAAGAAATGCTTCTTCTGAAATATTTATCACATAGCAAATATACATGCAGGACAAGCTGTGCTCAGAACATTTCCTGGCTAGACTTGATTACCCCGGTTAGACTGATCAATATAAATGTTAATATGACCTCTAGATAATAAATTCAGAGAATATGTCTTATCATAGCTGAAAAGCAATTGTTATACTGTGACATTAAGGAAATAGAATCATGTTTGTGTTCTGGTTGAACAAGTACATTTTCTTCGACTCTCATCGCTAATAATGGCAAGCTTGGTGCTTTGCAACAGGAAGGCGACTTTCTGTTAAACCCAAGGACTATTGAAAAGCATCATTACATTATGATAAAGCTAGAACCCCATTTAGCTTTTTATTGCTGCCCGTGACATTGTTGAATACATTTTTTTTTAACTTTATGTCTGGTGAAAGTTGTCACTGGAACAATAAGTAAAGGAAAATCTCTCACAGATAGCAGTGAAACCCATAAGGGGTTCTAATTCTCCGCACTGTAACCAAAACTCTGCTGGATATTATAGGCTTTTAAAGGTGAACCATTTTAGTGCCCAGCTGGTAAACATAGTTAGGGTTGCCACCTTTTCCTCAAGCCAAACCCGAACACGCCACTACATATGGTGGGTGTGGCCATATTGAGGGAGGGGCCTCACGAGGCATGATTAAATTAAACAAAATAATTATTTTACCTATAAAATATGCTTACTTTGCTGTGCCACAAGTAAGAGTCTCACTGGCATGAATAAACCTTAGCACAATCATTTAAAAAAAATAAAACTCTTCCATTACTACAGAGGTAAGTGCAGTGGAGATCAGGGGCATTAGTTCACCTTTTAATTTTCATTAAGTACAGAGGGTATTACAGTATGTGCAGGGAGGGAGTGCAGAATTTACAACAGTATATACAAGAGTGTGGCGCGTATGTTGGTATGTGTAGGAAAGGAGTGCAAAGTGTAAGACATTATGTACAGGAAATGAGTGCAGAGGGTAGGTATTACTTGCAGGAAAGGAGTGAAGAGGGTGTAACAGTGACCAGTATATGCAGTAGAGGAGTGTGGAGGGTATGATGGGAGCACTATGTACAGGAGAGGAGTGCGAGGGTATGATGGGGGCAGTATGAACAGGAGAGGAGTGTGGAGGGTATGACAGTGGGCAGTATGTACAGGAGAGGAGTGTGGGGGGTATGATGGGAGCACTATGTACAGGAGAGGAGTGCGAGGGTATGATGGGGGCAGTATGAACAGGAGAGGAGTGTGGAGGGTATGACAGTGGGCAGTATGTACAGGAGAGGAGTGTGGAGGGTATGACAGTGGGCAGTATGTACAGGAGAGGAGTGTGGAGGGTATGACAGTGGGCAGTATGTACAGGAGAGGAGTGTGAAGGGTATTACAGTGGGCACTATGTACAGGAGAGGAGTGTGGAGGGTATGACAGTGGGCACTATGTACAGGAGAGGAGTGTGGAGGGTATGACAGTGGGCAGTATGTACAGGAGAGGAGTGTGGAGGGTATGACAGTGGGCACTATGTACAGGAGAGGAGTGTGGAGGGTATGATAGTGGGCACTATGTACAGGAGAGGAGTGTGGAGGGTATGACAGTGGGCAGTATGTACAGGAGAGGAGTGTGGAGGGTATGACAGTGGGCAGTATGTACAGGAGAGGAGTGTGGAGGGTATGACAGTGGGCAGTATGTACAGGAGAGGAGCGTGGAGGGTATGACAGTGGGCAGTATGTACAGGAGAGGAGTGTGGAGGGTATGATGGGGGCAGTATGAACAGGAGAGGAGTGTGGAGGGTATGACAGTGGGCACTATGTACAGGAGAGGAGTGTGGAGGGTATGACAGTGGGCACTATGTACAGGAGAGGAGTGTGGAGGGTATGACAGTAGGCAGTATGTACAGGAGAGGAGTGTGGAGGGTATGATAGTGGGCACTATGTACAGGAGAGGAGTGTGGAGGGTATGATAGTGGGCAGTATGTACAGGAGAGGAGTGTGGAGGGTATGACAGTGGGCAGTATGTACAGGAGAGGAGTGTGGAGGGTATGATGGGGGCAGTATGCACAGGAGAGGAGTGTGGAAGGTATGACAGTGGGCAGTATGTACAGGAGAGGAGTGTGGAGGGTATGACAGTGGGCACTATGTACAGGAGAGGAGTGTGGAGGGTATGATAGTGGGCACTATGTACAGGAGAGGAGTGTGGAGGGTATGACAGTGGGCAGTATGTACAGGAGAGGAGTGTGGAGGGTATGACAGTGGGCAGTATGTACAGGAGAGGAGTGTGGAGGGTATGACAGTGGGCAGTATGTACAGGAGAGGAGCGTGGAGGGTATGACAGTGGGCAGTATGTACAGGAGAGGAGTGTGGAGGGTATGATGGGGGCAGTATGAACAGGAGAGGAGTGTGGAGGGTATGACAGTGGGCACTATGTACAGGAGAGGAGTGTGGAGGGTATGACAGTGGGCACTATGTACAGGAGAGGAGTGTGGAGGGTATGACAGTAGGCAGTATGTACAGGAGAGGAGTGTGGAGGGTATGATAGTGGGCAGTACAGGAGAGGAGTGTGGAGGGTATGATAGTGGGCACTATGTACAGGAGAGGAGTGTGGAGGGTATGATAGTGGGCAGTATGTACAGGAGAGGAGTGTGGAGGGTATGACAGTGGGCAGTATGTACAGGAGAGGAGTGTGGAGGGTATGATGGGGGCAGTATGCACAGGAGAGGAGTGTGGAGGGTATGACAGTGAGCAGTATGTACAGGAGAGGAGTGTGGGGGGTATGACAGTGGGCAGTATGTACAGGAGAGGAGTGTGGAGGGTATGACAGTGGGCACTATGTACAGGAGAGGAGTGTGGAGGGTATGACAGTGGGCAGTATGTACAGGAGAGGAGTGTGGAGGGTATGATGGGGGCAGTATGAACAGGAGAGGAGTGTGGAGGGTATGACAGTGGGCACTTTGTATAGGAGTGGAAGGATGTTTAGGGACTGCATAGTGGTTAAGCGGGTCATACATGAATTGAAATTACACCAATTATGCAGAGACCAGCCATAGTCGATCTATGTATGGGCTAGCTGGTTTTACACAGGTCAATCTATTAATTGACTTGAGTACAACCAGCCTGTTTTTCCAAAAACAATCAGTGCTGCCAGCTATAGATAGCAACACTGATCATTGTACTCGCTGGCAGAACACAACAACACTACAGGAGTGATTCCCCCATCTACAGGTCAGCAGGTGAGAGGGTGTGGGGACAGGCTGGGGAGAGATACCAGTCAGTGGCTGGGTAGGGACTGGCTAGTATCAGAGCCAGATACACACAGGTTACATACGTCACGATCGTTAGAGCGAGAGCAATAATTCTAGCACTAGATCTCCTCTGTAGCTCTAAACATGTAACCTAAAAAAATTTAAAGCATCGCTTAGGATACCAAAAAAAATCGTGCTAACTTTAGTGTTTTTTTTTAATGAATGAAACAGTTTATTTCCAAAAAAAAAACACGTTTGAAAAATTGTTGCGCAAATACAGTACCGTGCTAGAGCTGCACAATTAATCGTTAAAAAATTGTGATGTCGATTCCCCTCCCCCCTGACATCTCCAATGCAGAGTTTGCTGATTCTTTCATATAACAAGTGGAGAGACTTTCAGCTGTCAAAAGAAAATATCTGGACAGTCTGCCAAGTTCTTAGCAGGAAACATTGTAACCAACACTTTCTTCATAGAACAAAGGGATAAACTTCTGTGTGTAAAGAAAATATCCGGGCAGTCTGCCAAGTTTGTAAACAACATGAAACATTGTAACCACTGTGTGTAAATGCAAGAAATGTAACCACTTAAAGTCCGACACTTGTTAAAAAGCAATATTTTTTGCTAGAAAATTACTTGGAACCACCAAACATTATATATATTTTAGCAGAGACAAAAATGGGAATTGCTGCAATATTTTATGTCACACTGCATTTGCCCACTTCATTGAATAATAAAAACCATAAAAACAAAACAGTAAAGTTTTAATGTGAAAGATGATGTTATGCCGCACGAATCGTGAGAGAATCGCCATCTATCTTCTAAGCAAAAAAATTGCAGTTGTCGTTTTAGCCAGAATCGTGCAGCTCTATGCCGTGCAACATAAAAAGTTGCAAAGACCACCATAGAGTAATTTTCTAGCAAAAAATTAATGATGATTTTTTTTTCTCAGTCTGCTGCAGTGTGTCAGCTTGTATTTATAATGGCCGCTCTGTATGTAGCTTCTGACAGGCTGTGCAAGCAGGCCCGTATCTCCAGAACCATAAATGATAGCCATCCCATATTTTGACCAGTTGTGGGGTAGGTCTTCAACTGACTACCCCCCAAATGTGGGGTTTCTGTGACCTCTGGTCATCGAGCTACAACCCCCGCTCCATCAGCCCCTCTGTTAATCCGGCCCTGTATGGAGGGGGGGGGCAAGGACTGTATGTATGGCTGTGGATGGTATATGGAGGGGGGGGGGCAGGACTGTATGTATGGCTGTGGATGGTATATGCAGGGGGGCAGGACTGTATGTATGGCTGTGGATGGTATGGAGGGGGGGCAGAACTGTATATACGGCTGTGGATGGTAATGGTATATGCAGGGGGGGGCAGAACTGTATGTTTAGTGTATGGTGGGGGTAGTGTATGGTCCGCCCATCCACCCACCTCCATGTGTATTCTGTAGCCAGTCAGAGAAGAGCTGAGCACTCTGTGTCCCATGTGTCCTCTTCCACTCTGCAGCACACAATGCAGACGGAGGCGCGCCGGAGGGAGGGAGGGGGAGGGGCTAGCACAGTGAGAAGTTGCACACATGTTTACAGCCCGGCCGGGGGGCTAACAGAGAGCACTGCTGCGGGCGGCACACCTTCTACTAACACTCAGGCAAGCTGGTGGAGCCGGGGATGTGCAGCTCTGTTGCGGCCGGGCCAGGATGGACAGCTAAAAAAAAAAAAAAAAAAAAAAAAAAAAATTTTTTTTTTTTTTTTTTTTTAAATGTGCCCGGGTTTCAGGAGGCTTCAAAACCGGGCACATGTGTCCAAACCCGGACTGTCCGGGTCAAAACCGGACAGGTGGCAACCCTAAACATAGTAGCACCTTTGTAAATACGGTAGTTACTGCAAATTTCTTTCTCTAAAATGTGCATCTGAAGTGGACCAAACAGTGTTGCTGTTGATTTGCAGATCTTTGTTTTTTGTAAAAAGTTTATAGCTAAGTTCTCTTGTCCAACTGCATCCATTACTCCTGGTTGCTGACATGAAGATGGCAGTGGCACATGACTGTCCTGGGAAGGGCAGAGGTGTCTCCGGTAGGTAGACTTTGATTGGCTATCTCTATGTGTAATGCCGCGTACATGCGGTCGAAACTTCCGACAAGAAAAGTTTGATGTGAGCTTTTGGTCAAAGATTTCGACCATGTGTAGGCTCCATCTGACTTTTTCTGTCGGAATTTCCGACCGCACAAGAGCTGGTTCTCAATTTTTCCGACAAGAAAACGTATTGTCGGAAATTCCGATTGTCTGTATGCAATTCCGATTTGCGCAAAAAACGTGCATGCTCGGAATCATTGAACTTAATTTTTCTCGGCTCGTTGTAATGTCCGTCACCTCGTTTGGAAATTTTGTGTGGCCGTGTGTATGCAACACAAGTTTAAGCCAACATTCCGTCGGAAAAAAATCCACGGTTTTCTTGTCGGAATTTCCGATCGTGTGTACATGGCATAAGGGGGGTTTGTGATTGGGGAGTTGTACCAGTCCTGACCTGCTTCTTCATGGATAGAGCATCCATGCCCTTGCCTTTTGTAGCCACCATATTGGCCACATATCTCATGGTCAGAAGCCCGCACACACATTTTCAGACTTAAGCCTATGGGCCAGATCCACATACAAATAGATCGGCGCAGTGTATCAGAGATACACTACGCCGCCGTATCTTACCTGGCTTAACTTAGAATCCTGGAAGAATTTGCGCCGTAAGGTACGGCGGAGTAGTGTATTTCTGGCGGCGGAATTCAAATCGGCGAGTAGGGGGCGTGTTTCATTTAAATGAAGCGCGTCCCCGCGGCGATCGAACTGCGCATGCTCCGTCCAGAAATTTCCCGCCTAGCATTGTGCTAAATTACATTGCAACGACATTATTTTTTTGACTAGCGTAAATTACGTACATTCCTATTCACGGACGACTTGTGCCAAAAGTTTTAAAAATTCAAATTTCAACGCGGGAACGACGGCCATACTTAACATGGCAAGTCTAACTATAGGTCGGATAAAAACAGCTTTAACTATACGCCGGAAAAAGCTGACTAGACAAGCCGTAAGAGATTGCGTCGGCCACGCGTACGTTCATGGATCGGCGGAAAAAGCTAATTTGCATACCCGACGCGGAAAACGACATGAACGCCACCCAGCGGATGCCGAAGTATTGCATCTTAGATCCGAAGGCGTGCAAAGACGTACACCTGTCGGATCTAACCCAGAAGCCGCCGTATCTTGGTTTGAGGATTCAAACTAAAGATACGACGCAGGAACTTTGAAAGTACGCCGGTGTATCAGTAGATACACCGGCGTACTCTCTCTGTGGATCTGGCCCTTAATGTTCAGAATAAAGGAATGTCCCATTCTAAATACATTTTCAGACTTTTATTGCAACTTCACATCTTTACAATGCTTCCCATGACATTTCACAATTGACATACTATCAGATTCTTCTGCGTGAACTGTCATGTACAAGGTTTAACATTTTGTTGGAGTTATTTCAGTCTAGAGCACAAATGCATGTCTTTTAGCTGAGCCATCTTCCCTCTCCTTCATTCTTCTCCTTGGGAGCACTACAGAGCTGGGACCACTTCCCCATTGATACTAGGTCCACAGCCCTAGGCGTCCATCACCGAGTCACAGAACCTGGAGCTGGGGGTCAGAGGCACAAGGTGCTTCCATACGTGTACCAGTTTCTGTCCAGTGTCCCTTCTATAGCTTTGTCCAGCTAGACACACTCTCAGATAACAATCTCATTCCCAGGCTTCCACCAATTCTCACATATAAGGACTCTGTCCAGGACCCTGCAAGGGCTCGTTGGATCAACTCTGTGTAGAAATATGGTTTAGCAGCTTTGGGCTGTCCTGTTCTTATACCCCGCCAACCGTGGACTGCAACCACAGCTGCCATTTATATGGGTACTAACTCCACCCATTACATCACAAAAGGAGCAATTTTTTCTAAAGGGGAGCGAACACCTGCTTACAATTCACAAGCAACAGAGCTATCTAGTGGCAGGCAGGCTAACTGCACCTGCAAACATATGCAACATTGTGATGTTCAGCTGAGGAATAACTTGGTATCTGGTGTAACGTTTCTGTTTCATGCACCAATTATTTGGTAATAGTCCCAGTAGTTCATATATAATGGTGGTTTCCTTAAATCTTGGCAAAAAGGGGCTGCTTGTGTCAGATCTAGAGTCCTGCTGGGATGCAAGTTTAGTGATGCCGAGGTTCACATATTAATGTGGCTGAACCATCATTTCCAAATTAGAGTTTATCAGTGACAGGCTTCATGATCCTCTCATAACCACGTCTCTTTAACAATGGGTGTTGTGCCTGGCCTACCCCTCTCACCCCAGTGCTTTCATATAAAGCAGTAAAGCCACTCATGGATTTTTAGGAATATGTGCCTGCATTTAACTTGTTGTCATGAATTTAGTAATTCGACTTTTATGGAAAAATCCAGTATCCTGGATGTATTGGATTACAATATAATGATGAAGGATTTCAGAAAATGTCAAGTCATAAGAAATGTCGGAAAGTCCGTGTAGACAAGGAATGTTCTAATTTGGGCATGTTCTCTTGTAACGTTGGTATGCCACTCTATAACTCAGCAAAAACAAAGGAAAATTCACACATGTTCCTGCTGTGCCTACTTGTTCTTGTTCTCCTGCAAAGCTTGTAGATTCATTATTGATTAAACAGGAGTTATATATTTACCTGTTTTGCTCTGGAGGGACATTCCTTAAATAAGTTACTCATATACGCTTAATGAGTGCAGCCGAATATACTTAATTCTGAGATCATTCTAAAAATATTTCAAGAATGATATAGAAAAATAAGTTAATTCTTCAATTTACTGAACTAGTGATGTAATGTCAGTACAGTCTGTGATCTAAACGGGCACAGCACTTAAATCTTACTGGGACGGTTTCTTTAGGCCAGGGGTGCTCATACTGTGGTCCTCAGAGCCCTCTGATGTGGCCCCTGACCTCAAACCAGGGAAGCAAATGCCTGGGTTTGGCAACCCTTTGATCTTGATCTGGGCTTGCTGACCCACCATCCCAGAGCATCAGAGTGCATCGAGCCAGCACCGGCAGTAGGCGGCCGCGGGGAGAGAGCAGCAGGAGCCTCATAAGCTGAGGCTTCCTATGTAGCGCCAACTCCTGTCCCAGGGTGAATGATATCAAGTCCACTTCTCCTGGGACCTTTCTATAAAAGAGGAAAATACGGTTAGTGTATACAACTCCTACACTGTGCTTTTTCAATGGACATTATCGCACCTATAAAAGGGTAACAAACTTTAGGATGTTTTCACACTGATCTTTGGGTTAACTACACTGAGCTATAGCCTTCTATTATATCCTGCGGGTTTGATGTTCTTTCTGAAAGCGCACCAAAACTCCTGAATTCTCCGTGAGCATTTTCGTCCCATGTCACTACACACCTTCCTTTTTGAATGTTGCATTGAGGAGGGACACTGCTGAGCCCATGCTCTCTCCACCAGTCCACCGTACATCTGCCACATCACTCCCAGTGACAGAATAGGGTCCCGCCGTGAACAAATCGCAAACCTCATGTGCGCACTTGACTAACTCTTTCAGCTCTCCCGTACCATGCATTTAGGTACATGGGGTCTACATGGAGTCTCTGTACCGCAAGTTCAGTCCCACTTACTTTTGGGGACACAACCACTAGGGAGGGAGGCAGAATACCAACCCCCTGTCCAGTAGCGTCTCTGTACCTCAGGTTCAGTCCCAGCTGCTTTTGGGGACCCAACTACTAGGGAGGGATGCAGAATACCAACCCCCTGTCCAGTGGCATCACTAGAGTTGGTGTCACCTGGTGGGGTAACTAGGGTTGGTGTCACCTGGTGGGGTAACACATTCTGTCACCCCCCCCTCCCCAGTGGTAAACTAATTTGCTTTGGACCTCCCTGCTTCACATGCGCCACCCGCCTGTCCCTTGAACCCCCTTTTTTTATGTAGACCAGGGTGAAGGGCAGAATCCAAAAAGCATGGAAAAACCGGCAGATCCCCACTTAACCCTCTCCCCACCTGGGCAGTCTAAAACTAAACCACTCTACACTCATATGTGCCTGCCTACTCACTGATCGGTGCTGCAGCCATTGGCTGATCGAATGGTAGTTTTCCAGTAGGACCATTCGACAGAAGCTGGTCTAGCAATTTTTTGAACAGAGAGCAGTAAACCAGTAAATGGACCAACATGTCAATGATTTTATAACTTTGATACATGTATTCTTGTCTTTACAGGCTATTGTAGGTCCTGCTGATAAGAGCTTATAGGGTTGTGGGGATGGGATTTTAATAGCTAAAGGGACTTGAAATGTATTGTAGTTAAAAAATTTGGTTGTAGGTGAATGGGATAGGTTTGAAAACCAGGTCATCTGTGGAGTAGATCAGATGTTGACTGACCGCACACTCCGATCTGTTTAACCTTAGGGGAAGGTGTGAAAAATCTTGAGCGATTTCATCAGGACATGTGACCCACTGCGTCTTCGCCCATCCCTCTACCTGGCCACGCTGAACTGTAAAGACGAAGGACGGTCATGTGAAATAAAGTTTAAAAAAACTTTTTGTAAGATTATATTGTAAGAATCCGTTTTTTAAAGTAATCGTTCTTGGTACTGTATGTCCTGTCCTTAGAAGGTGGGATAAATAGCTAGATTTACAGCCGCTTGACACCCAAAAAACTTGATTTATTTTATTTGCTACCTTTTTGATCTGTTAAATAAACAGTCAAAAGTGTTTTGTTTGATTTGCTGGATAAGTGCTAATCTGGCCATAAATCTGGTGATCTGATAACTTCCAGTACACTCTGGCTTGTCTGCATTCTTATTAGTTGGCAAAGCTATCTGTTCCTTCTACAAACTACACCCCCCCTCCATGTAATGGAGTCAAGAAGAGGGTGTTCTGTAGTCCTGACACGATCCTGAACAAGAAAATTAATGTGGCCTCCACAATTGGTAAGCTGCAATATATTACAATTTTGTTCTTAGGTCTAGATACACTTTACAGATGTTATCATGTAGTTTATTGCCAATCAAAAATTTGGGTTTTATCAGAGGCCTACATTTTTGAGAGTTGAGAGACAAAAATTCTTGTCAGATTTTGTAAATCTTCCCTGCTATGTCTTGAATATAAAACTGGCAGGAGTTGGGCTTAGTTGCACAAGGTCCCTGTACTGATTGTAAAACAGATTCTTCTTATGCCATGTACACACTATTGGTTTTCCCATCAAAAAAACCTTGGATGGTTTTTCCGACGGAATCCCGCTCAAGCTTGTCTTGCATACACACGGTCACACCAAATTCCACCCGTCAAGAACGCGGTGACGTACAACACGTATGACGAGCCGAGATCAATGAAGTTCAATAGGCAGTTTGGCTCTTCTGCTTGATTCTGAGCATGTGTGTTTTTTTTGCGCGTTTGAATTCCATACAGACGAACGTTTCTTTCCGCTAGGAATTTTTCCCTTGGTGAAAAAAGAGAACCTGCTCTCAAACTTTTGCTGGCGGAAATTCCGACAGAAAAAGTCAGATTGAGCATACACACAGTCGGAATTCCTGTCCAAAAGCTCACATCTGACTTTTTCCGACATTAAAACTGATCGTGTGTACGCGGCATAAGACATCTTCTCATGATACCCCATTGTTTGCAGATTGTGCAAATATAAGCCAGCACCTTATATCACTGACTGTGGGGAGCTTTTTAGTTATGCCCAGTCCAGTGGATGTGAAGTACATTTGAGAACTGCATTCTCCCAAAGGCACATTTAAGGACTTCCTTATAACCAATCTCTGAGGAAAATATAAATTCCCTCCTTGCCACTCCTCCTACCAGCCTCTTGCTCATTCTGGCAATTTGTGCAGCAAATCATCTAGTCTGCTGTCTAGGTGCCTCATAATGCCAGTTTCAGGGTTCAGGAGACCAGTTACCCAGTTGTGTCCATGTCTGCCAGTCCCCAGTGGTCCACTTTTGGTGATGTCATTCTCTCCTGGATCCTGAGAGGACCCTGCTGTGCAACAGCCAATAGGAAGTGTCCACCTAACGCAAAGGAGGGTCCTAATTTTCTGTATACAGAAGAAGATGGAAGACTTGGGACTGGAAATGGGTTTAGGTGAGCAAAAGGAGTGTTTTTTTGGTAGAGTTTTTTCAGTTTAGACATTGTGCTAAAAACTTAGTATAGGTTTTAAATGTGGGACTACTGGATTTTAAACAGCTAAAAAGGTGTAAAGCCACGTACACACGACCATTTTTAATGTCCTAGAAAAACAATGTTTTTTCGATGTGATTCTTGTCAAGCCTGCCTTGCCTACACCCTCCTACCAGCCTCTTGCTCATTCTGGCAATTTGTGCAGCAAATCATCTAGTCTGCTGTTAGGTGCCTCAAATGCCAGTTTCAGGGTTCAGGAGACCAGTACCCAGTGGTCCATTTGCCAGTCCCCAGTGGTCCACTTTTGGTGATGTCATTCTCTCCTGGATCCTGAGAGGACCCTGCTGTGCAACAGCCAAAGGAGTGTTTTTTTGGTAGAGTTTTTTCAGTTTAGACATTGTGCTAAAAACTTAGTATAGGTTTTAAATGTGGGACTACTGGATTTTAAACAGCTAAAAAGGTGTAAAGCCACGTACACACGACCATTTTTAATGTCCTAGAAAAACAATGTTTTTTCGATGTGATTCTTGTCAAGCCTGCCTTGCCTACACACGATCGTGAAAAAAAAAAAAGCTTGAGCAAAGCGCAGTGACGTACAAACACGTACAACGCCACTATAAAGGGGAAGTTCCATTCAGATGGTGCCACCCTTTGGGCTGCTTTTGCTGATTTTGTGTTAAAAAGTTTGGTGAGAGACGATTCACGCTTTTCAGTCTGTTATGCTGCATACACACCATCACTTTATGTGATGAAAAAAAACGTCATTTTTTGTAAAGTAAAAAACGACGTGTTTGAAACTTTTCAAAAGCGACGTTGCCTACACACCATCGTTTTTTCACAATTGGATGGGAGGTTACATTCACCACTCTTTTCCATTGGAGCTCGCTTCATAACTAGCTTCTGGGCATGCGCGGGTTAAAAAACGTCGTTTTAAACTGTCATTTAAATTGACATTTTTAAAAACATTGTTTTTTTCCTTAACATAAAGTGATGGTGTGTACGCGGCATTACAGTGTGACAAATGTGCTATCTCCATTACAAATGCTAGTTTTACCAGAACGAGTGCTCCGTCTCATAACTTGCTTCTGAGCATGCACGTTTTTCCACGTCGTTAAAGCCTACCCACGATCGTTTTTCATGACGTGAAAAATGACGCGAAAAATTTGAGCATGTTCTAAATTTTTAATGCCCATTTTTCACGTCAAGAAAAATGCTCTGGAGCCCACACACAATCGTTTTTAATGTTCATTTTAAAAAATGGCATTTTTAACATCATGAAAAACGCTCGCGTGTACACGACATTGGACTGTCATTGAGATTTTAGCATAGACCACTGCAGTTTAATACCCTAAAGCTGTTGACCATATAAGACTCCCAGGAGTGTATTAGGACAGTTTTCAGGCATGTTTCTATGCTTTGGTCATTTTTGTGAAATGCCTTTACAGTCTCGAAATCACCACACAATAATTACTCCAAGATACAGAATGACGTCAACTGTACACAGATTGTTGCCATGCTCCCAAATCTATAGGCTTGCTCCAGTTTTTTTTATTCCTGTGTGGTAGCTTTACAAAATGTGCTGTTACCGTGCATTTACGGTACTGGGGGACGACCGCATCCAGGGAATTCATATCAGACGGAGCACAGAAGTGCTACTGTAGGCCTCTCTAATTTGAACAATAATTGAAGTGAAGAAAGGAATGTTAACAGACTCAAATATCATCGTCTTCCAAATTTGACATTTTAAGCTGAGCCACAATCGGACATCTTTTCTTTGGATTGTTGGAAAAAAAATTAAAGCAAACATTGCCCCGCAGGAGCTCAAATTAAACAGAATCTTTCTTGTAGCTGCACTATACGTAACTCTTGAAGAGATGGGAGACTTTGTCCGCTATGAATCAGTTGGTGGTGCAGGGAAGAGATCCTCACGGAACACTTGTGTGCCGAGAGTTGTTCTGGGAGACGGTGTAAGAATGGTGTGCTTGTTATAAATCACTCACTGACTCCTTTATGCCTTGCTGCAAGGTTACTTTGCTACTTTAAAGGTGCCAGGCTTGTTAAAGTAGTCGCAATCCCTGCTTGGCACCAAGACAATGACTCAAAAATACCAGACAAGCCCGTTTTCATTTTTTTCCCCTTATTACTACGAAGGGTCCTGTGTATAAAAGGTTGACATTTCTGTTTCTCCATTTAAATGCTCATTCTGACAGATTTGCGGGTTTCTAAAGCTGTAAAAACACAGCACTAAAGCGCTATCACAAACCACTAGAGAAATAGAACGTTGTATAAGTTTATAGAGAAGACAAATGTATAAAATTTGAGAAAAAAAATAATAGAGAGTAGAAACGTTGATGTAATATAAATAGATTAGATGTAGATGCAAAATCTCGTAATGAGGGTGCTAGTAATGGTTTGAAGAGGATCCAGGAGTGATTGATCAGTTTCACTGAAGATTACCTCTGAGGCCTTGTACACACGACGGGAAATATCCGCTGTAAACGGTCCCCGGACCGTTTACAGCGTATATTTGCGCCGGGATGTTTTGATCCGATGGCTGTACACACCATCGGATCAAATTCCCCGCCGGCGGACAGCGCGGTGACGCGGCGGTGACGTTGTCGCCGCCACGTGACCGCCACGTCACCGCACCAGGAAGTAAACACTTCCGCGCGCATGCGTCGGATCCATTCACAGGATCGACGCATTGCGGCAAGATTGTCCGCTGGTTTGCCGTACTAACCAGCGGACATATCTGCCAGCCAGCTATCCGGCGGAAATATTTCAAAGCATGCTTTGGAATTTTTCCGCCGGATGAATCCGGCAAAAAGCGTCCGTTTGCCCCTACAGACGAGGGGATTTTTCCGCTGAAATGGTCCGTCGGACCATCTTCAGCGGATTTATTCCCTCGTGTGTACAAGGCCTGAGTGTGCCTTTGGCTATTGTGTCATTTAAACCTCCCAGGTTTGTGGCAGCTTTATTACAACTCATTTTAAGCTCATGTTCTCTAGTTCTAACAGGACTTCTCCCGAGCCTCTCTCATCATCTGGAACTCCCTACATCCACTTTTAAAGCAGAACTAAAGTCCACAATACTTGCCTCCAGTGGTGGCCCGTAATGCGGGGCGCAGGGGCGTGCTCCCCTATCTATGCGTCTGGCCTCCTAATCTACATGCCGGGCTCCGGACGCATGGATTCCAATCGTTTTTTTTTTTTTGTTTATTTTTAACCACTTGCCTACTGTGCACCTACACCCCCTTCCTGCCCAGACAAAATTTTAGCTTCCGGCACTGCGTTGCTTTAACTGACAAACACACGTGCAACGTGGCTCCCAAATAAAATTGACGTCCTTTTTTCCCCACAAATAGAGATTTCTTTTGGTGGTATTTGATCGCCTGTGCGGTTTTTATTTTTTGGGCTATAAACAAAAAAAGAGCGTAAATTTTGAAAAAAAACACTATTTTTTGCTTTTTGCTATAATAAATATCCCATAAAAAAAAAATATATATCTGTTTAGGCCGATACATAACCGTATAGTGACTGGTTTGCGCAAAAGTTATATTGCCTACAAAATAGGGGACATAATTATGATTTTTTTTAAATTATATTTTTTACTAGGAATGGCGGCGATCATTATAGCGGACACTTTTGACACATTTTTGGGACCATTCACATTTATACAGTGAACAGTGCTATAAATATGCATTGATTACTGTATAAATGTGACTGGCAGGAAAGGGGTTAACCACTAGGGGCGGGGAAGGGGTTAAATGTGTAGCCTAGTGAGTGTTCTAACTGTAGGGGGAGGGGGGTGACTGGGGAAGGTGACCGACCTGTGTCCCTATGTACAAGGGACACCGCATCGGTCTCCTCTCCCTGACAGGATGTGGAGCTCTGTGTTTACACACAGAGCTCCACGTCCCTGCTCAGTTACTGGGCAATCGCGGGTGCCTGACGGCCACCGCGGCCGCCGGGCACGCACATTGTGTTCCCAGTAACGCGACGGGTGTGCGCGCCCCCTAGCGGTTTTAAATGAC
Organism: Rana kukunoris; assembly: GCA_029574335.1. Taxonomy (NCBI): domain Eukaryota; kingdom Metazoa; phylum Chordata; class Amphibia; order Anura; family Ranidae; genus Rana; species Rana kukunoris. Next base: position 106,885,004 of record CM056049.1, on the reverse strand, counting down.
AGGACGTCATATGATGTCCTGTCAGAATAATAGGGTATTCTGCCCCGCCGTCATTTGACGGCGTGCATTACCCTAGTGGTTAAGGATATAATTAGCGCCAGAGGCTCTAATATTCTTCAAAAAATTATGGGTACTGTGCCCGGAGCCCACCCAGTTGTGTGACTGAGTGTACATTCCATAGTAGAAGACTGTAAACAGGCAGATACTTTTTTTTATTGCAGAAGAGGATTGATTTACTAAAACTGGAGAGTGCAAAATCTAGTGCAACTGTGCATTGGAGCCAATCAGCTTCTAACTTCAGATTGTTCAGTTACATTTTGACAAATTACTGGAAGCTGATTGTTTTTTTTTTTTTTTGCGGAGCTGCACCAGATTTTGCATTTTGTAGTTTTAGCAAAGCAACCCCATAGCATTTCTTTATGCGTTTAAGAGCCTGCCTTCTTCTTCTTTTAGACCTTAGTTCCATTTTTTTTCCACCCTTGACATCTCATTGCTTCGGGAAAGTCTATTCTGCTTTCACCTAAAAACTAGACTTTTAGGGCTCATGCACACTTTAACACAAAGTTGCTGCTTTTACAGACATTTGAGCTTTTTTTTTTTTTTCTCTGCCACTAAACGGCCCTCTTTTGTTAGCCTACAGTATGTGTCCATGCAGACTATAGGTGTTTACAGAAGTTTAGAGGCAGGGGCATTTTTAAAGGTAGAAAATTACCCCCCACCAAAGTCTGAGCATCAAAAGCATGTACATGTGCATAAATATGCATTAACGCTAGGCGTGTTTATGTGCGTTTGCGTGGAAGTTTTTCACTTCCTGGTACGGTGACGTGGTGGCGTCAATGTCACCGCCACGTCACCGCGCTGTTTGCCGGCGGAGATTTTGGTGTGAACGCGATCAAACCAATATATCCCAGAAGACAAATCTGATCAAAACGGTCTATCAGACCGATTTGATCGAATTTATTTAGTGGTGTGTGCGCGGCCTTAGATTGTAAACTCCCATTAGGGCCCTCTTAACCCTATTGTATTGTTCTGTCTCCCTTAATTATGTAAACTGTTGCACTATGTTGCCACTGTAACATTTTGCACACTGTTGCCACTATATCAATTGTAAACATTAATATTATTAATAACAATAATAACGAACAAGACCCTCTAATTTCTCCTGTATTGAATTGTATTGCAACTGTACTGTCTGCCCTCATATTGTAAAGCTCTGGGAAAACTGACACACGGTCGTTTTTTGCGATGAAAAAAAACGTTGTTTTTTAAAACGTCATTTAAATTGATCGTGTGTGGGCAAAACGTTGTTTTTTGTCTTCAAAAAAACGACCAACATGCTTGAATTTTTGGTGTCGTTTTTCAAAACGTCGTTTTTTGTTTCACAAAAAGTCACCGTGTGTAGCAAAAACGTTGTTTAAAACAACGTTTTTCAACCTGCGCATGCCCAGAAGCTAGTTATGAAGCGAGCTTCAATGGAAAAGAGTGAACGTAACCTCGCTTTTTGTGAAAAAAACAATGGTGTGTTGCCTACATCGTCTTTGAAAAGTGACGTTTCAAAAACGTCGTTTTTTACTTCACAGAAAACGTCGTTTTTTTTCATCACAAAAAATGATCGTGTGTACGCGGCATTAGAACTATATAAATCTTGTATAATAATAATATAGAATGCAGCTTTTCACAAACAGAATATTATTAAACATTGAAAACCTGTGGGGTCACATGAAAAAATATTTCTGATGGTTGGCGATCTATTATAAAAACAATAACTATTTTTAAAAGTGTTTATAGACAGACTGTAGAAAGACTATTCCAATATGCAGGTGGTCGGCCAGGTAGAAACTTTTTTTTTTAGAAAGCCAATATGCCTACTATGTATGTTTGATGATAATTTTGAAGAACTGTTGCCAAAATCAACAGATATCCATCAACATATGCTCAGTGGAGCTGTGGGCTGAGCTAATATTGATTGTAGGCTAGCTAAGAGATGTCTTGGCCATAGAATTGGGAGGATGGTCATGTGTTCTCCATCTGACCGCTCTCTAGGAGTCTCCAGGGTATAGAATAGTTACATTATCATTACCTGTACGCTGAAGGAGAGCAGAAGGTTTAAGACACCATTGGAGTTGGTTCACTGGGGGAAACTGTAGTAAATAGGACATGTTTTTAACCCCAAAATGTAGAGATAGCCAGGACTCAAAGTCCTAGTTAACAAGTTTAAAAAAAAAACATTTCAGGAAGGTGCCCGACAGGTCCTGTAGACATGTCTTTGTTGTCTGATCTATGTCATCTCATGTTGTTGGGTACCTAAAATGACATCTCTCTGGTATGATACTTCTAGTTCCCAGTAAAAGCTGCATCTTCAGAGATTTTGGGTCCACATTGGCCGTTGTTGCATGTGGACTCTTTCAGTGAACATGGATAGTGAACATATTTTGAAGTCCACCCAAAACTGATACTTCATATATGAAGGAGCCTGCGGTGTTACATTTGCGATGTGAACAGAGCACATAGTAAACAATTGTGTCCTATGTGTCCTAGCCGTGACTTGTGTTGCTCCAGAACTCAGGTCATGTATAAAGGCGCCTGTGGTGTTACATTTGCGATGTGAACAGAAAACATAGTAAACAATTGTGTCCTAGCGGTGACCTGCGTCGCTCCAGAACTCAGGTCATGTATGAAGGAGTCTGTGGTGTTACATTTGCGATGTGAACAGAGCACATAGTAAACAATTGTGAACAATTGTGTCCTATGTGTCCTAGCGGTGACTTGTGTTGCTCCAGAACTCAGGTCATGTATGAAGGAGCCTGTGGTGTTACATTTGTGATGTGAACAGAAAACATAGTAAACAATTGTGTCCTAGCGGTGACCTGCGTCGCTCCAGAACTCAGGTCATGTATGAAGGAGTCTGTGGTGTTACATTTGCGATGTGAACAGAGCACATAGTAAACAATTGTGAACAATTGTGTCCTATGTGTCCTAGCGGTGACTTGTGTTGCTCCAGAACTCAGGTCATGTATGAAGGAGTCTGTGGTGTTACATTTGCGATGTGAACAGAGAACATAGTAAACAATTGTGTCCTATGTGTCCTAGCGGTGACTTGTGTTGCTCCAGAACTCAGGTCATGTATGAAGGAGTCTGTGGTGTTACATTTGCGATGTGAACAGAGAACATAGTAAACAATTGTGTCCTAGCGGTACCTGCGTCGCTCCAACAGGTCATTATGAAGGAGTGTGGTGTTAATTTGCATGTGAACAGAGCACATAGTAAACAATTGTGAACAATTGTGTCCTATGTGTCCTAGCGGTGACTTGTGTCCAGAACTCAGGTCTGTATGAAGGAGTCTGTGGTGTTACATTTGATGTGACAGAGAACATAGTAAACAATTGGTCATGTGTCCTAGCGGTGACTTGTGTTGCTCCAGAACTCAGGTCAGTATGAAGGAGTCTGTGGTGTTACATTTGTGATGTGAACAGAAAACATAGTAAACAATTGTGTCCTAGCGGTGACCTGCGTCGCTCCAGAACTCAGGTCATGTATGAAGGAGCCTGTGGTGTTACTTTGCGATGGAACAGAGCACATGTAAACAATTGTGACATTTGCCTATGTGTCCTAGCGGTGTGTGTTGCTCCAACAGGTCAGTATGAAGGAGCCTGTGGTGTTACATTTGCGAGTAAAGAGCAATTAAACAATTGTGAACAATTGTGTCCTATGTGTCCTAGCGGTGACTTGTGTTGCTCCAGAACTCAGGTCATGTATGAAGGAGCCTGTGGTGTTACATTTGCGATGTGAACAGAGAATAGTAAACATAACAATTGTATGTGTCCTAACTTGTGTTGCTCCAATTGTGAAGGAGCCTGTGGTGTTACCTAGCGTAAACAATTGTGACCTGCGTCGCTCCAGAACTCAGGTCATGTATGAAGGAGTCTGTGGTGTTACATTTGCAGTGTGGGAAGATTGCGCTCTTGTCTTTTTGTACTTGCTCTCTTCTCTCTGTTTGCTTACAAGTGTACTTCACAGACTCCAGCTTCAGTTTTAGCTGTTTGCATTAACATGGAAATGAAACCGGTGAGTTAATGATTCATTGGCACCCGGTGACCTCTGAAATAGTTGTGGACCGTGATGCAGCTCCAGTTTTTGGTACATGTTCTCCCCTCCATTCCCTCATCTGATTTGATATTTACAGCCTGATCTGTCTACATGCCTGAACTCCTGAAGAGAGCAAACGTTTACAGGCTCTCCCTCCCCTGGGCAGACAGGGCAATCTGATCCAGCTCTCCTCATTCCTCTATTTTACACATCTTCTCTGGACGAGCTCCTCCGCAGGAAAAGCTGCGTCCTTCTCCACCAAAATGGATTCGGATTCCGATTCTCCCTTTAATTATTCCTGGCCTGCCTTCCCCAAAATGAGGATTCACCGAAGACCGACTACGCAAGGTAGAAAGAAACAGAACCGCCCCGCCAGGTCTTCCAGACGTTATGTAGAAGTTGTTTTTTTCTGTCCAAAATAGAAAAAAACAAAAACTCTCAGATCAGGATTAGATTTAGTTCTAGTTGTTGTTTGTGTACAATGTACGGGATGAAGAATTGGATTTCTCGGGGTATTGTAGAGACAGGTGGTACTATACCCATAGATTGTATAGTTCCTGAAATGTCAGCTTTCTCATATCTATGCATTGTATGTATTTATGTTGTTCTGTTGGATGATTGTTGTAAAAGATGGAAATGGTTTGAATTGTACAAGTAAATTGCAAGGTGTGTGTGTGTGTGTGTGTGTGTGTGTGTCAGATTTCAGACTGTGTTTAGGTGTGTACATTTATGAACGCACATGTTCTGTAGCTGTGTATATGTTCGTACTCATTGTACTGTTCTTTATACTTGTAGCATTTAGTTATATCTCCAACAAAATATTTCAAAAAGCAGGACAGATTGTGTGAATTAACTGTACACGTTGCACACATTCAGATTTCTATGATTGTGTCATACGATTATCCCCTATCCATCGTCGGAGATTTTTCTCCACAATTGGATTGTTCTGTGACACAACTTCACAGCATACAATCAGATTGTTCTGTGACACAACTTCACAGCATACAATCAGATTGTTCTGTGACACAACTTCACAGCATACAATCAGAATTATTCTGTCTACACCTTTTTACTACATACAACCAAATTGTTCTGTCACACCAGATTATAACGTACCACTGGATTGTTCATTTACATCATTCACAACATACAATCAGATTGTTCCATGACACCACTTTACAACATACAACCAGATTGTTCCATAACACAACTTCACAACATACAATCAGATTGTTCCGTGACACCACTTCACAACATACAACCAGATTGTTCCATAACACAACTTCACAACATACAATCAGATTGTTTTGTGACACCACTTCACAACATACAATCAGATTGTTCTGTGACACCACTTCACAACATACAATCAGATTGCTCCATGACACCACTTCACAGCATACAATCAGATTGTTTTGTGACACCACTTCACAACATACAATCAGATTGTTCTGTGACACCACTTCACAACATACAATCAGATTGCTCCATGACACCACTTCACAACATACAATCAGATTGTTCTGTGACACCACTTCACAACATACAACCAGATTGTTTTGTGACACCACTTCACAGCATAGAATCAGAATTATTCTGTCTACACCTTTTTACTACATACAACCAAATTGTTCTGTGACGCCAGATTATAACGTACCACTGGATTGTTCATTTACACCATTCACAACATACAAACAGATTGTTCCATGACACCACTTTACAACATACAACCAGATTGTTCCATAACACAACTTCACAACATACAATCAGATTGTTCCGTGACACCACTTCACAACATACAACCAGATTGTTCCATAACACAACTTCACAACATACAATCAGATTGTTCTGTGACACCACTTCACAACATACAACCAGATTGTTCCGTGACACCACTTCACAACATACAACCAGATTGTTCCATAACACAACTTCACAACATACAATCAGATTGTTCTGTGACCCCACTTCACAACATACAACCAGATTGTTCCATAACACAACTTCACAACATACAATCAGATTGTTCTGTGACACCACTTCACAACATACAACCAGATTGTTCCATAACACAACTTCGCAACATGCTATCAGATTGTTTTGTGACACCACTTAACATACAACTAGATTGTTCCGTGACACCACTTCACAACATACAACCAGATTGTTCCATAACACAACTTCACAACATACAATCAGATTGTTTTGTGACACCACTTAACATACAACCAGATTGTTCCGTGACACAACTTCACAACATACAATCAGATTGTTCTGTGACACAACTTCACAACATACAACCAGATTATTACGTGACACCACATTACTACATACAACCAGATTGTTTTGTGACACCACTTCACAACATACAATCAGATTGTTCCGTGACACCACATTACTACATACAACTGATTTCTGTAGCATCACTCATAACATACAACTGAATTGTTCTGTAACACCAACTTAACTACATTTCACTGGATTGTTCTGTGACACCACTTCACTACATGTGAGTGAGTGAGAAACTTGTATAGCGCTACACATGCAAACTGAATCGCCTCAAGGTGCTTGGTATCCATTCCCTACAATTTTTTGCCTTCAGAATAGATGGGTTTTGAGTTTTTTTCTGAAGGCCAGATGATTCCCTTCCGATCGGATGCTGGTTGGTAAAGCGTTCCATAGTCATGGTCCTTGGACTGCGAATCTTCCTTCTCCTTTGGACTTGTGTCGGGCCTTAGGTATTTGGAGTAGATTTTGGTTGGTAAATCGGAGGACGTGGTTTGGGTTGTGACATTTTAATTTTTCACATAGATATTGGGGTGCACTGTTTTGTACACATTTGTGCGTCAGGCAGAGTGCTTTGAACGTGATTCGATCTTTTACAGGCAGCCAGTGAAGGGACCTAAGGGAGGGTGACATTAATTCCCATGTTTTTTTTCCTGTTACAAGTCGTGCCGCCGTGTTTTGGACAACTTGTAGACGAGCGATTTGGTATTTTGGGAGTCCGAGGTAGAGGGCGTTTGCATAGTCGAGTCTGGAGTTGATTATCGTTCCCATGTAACGCATAACAACACAACCAGATTGTTTTGTGACATAAGTTTACAACATATGACTTGATAAACAACATAAAACCACCTGTTTTAACCTCTAAAATCCCGAACCACTGAAGTTGCGGTGCAGCCTCGTTCAGTTGAATGGGTCACGTTCGGCAGGTAGTAATACGTATTTTTGGCATGTTTTTCATGCAAAATGTTCATTTTTTGTGTGCTGCAATTTAATTCTTTGGGACCAAAAAAAGCATGATAATGTTGATGCACCTTCAGTATTTCTCTTGAATATCAGCACAGCCCATAGGTGTGAATGGGCCCCACAGCAAACAATGGCAATCTTCTTGGTGTGCATTCGCATGTGTTGGGCAATGTACAGCAAATCTCAGGGTTTGTATGTATATACTATAGGAAAGTTTTAATTACTTCACTGTCGATTATTTAAAGAAATTGTAAACCTCTAGACAGAAGCCTTGTAGAGTCAAACTCAATAGTAAATTTATCAAATGTAGACGTGATTAATTAATTTAATCCGAACTCCAACTAACACATTTAAACGTTTTTTGTTTTTTGGGGTAAAGGTTTTACTTAAAGCGGATCTCCACCCTAAAGTGGAGTGGCGTTGATCGGAACCCTCCCCCCCTCCGGTGTCACATTTGACACCTTTCAAGGGGGAGGGGGTGCCTACTCTGTTGTGGCCGGAAGTGGGTGCAAATACCTGTCTTTAGACAGGTATTTGCACCCACTTCCGGCCACAACAGAGTAGGGCAAAAGACAGGTTTTCCTAGCTTCCCGTCGCCCCCCCCCCCCCCGTTGTGTGCTGGGAACTCTCGGCTCCCAGCACACATCGGGAGCCAATCGGAGGGCGCAGCGCGACTCGTGCATGCGCCGTAGGCAAACGGGCAGTGAAGCCGGAGCACTTCACTTGCTGGTTCGCTCAGTGTGGATGGAGGGGGGAGCAGCAGAGAGACGAGCGAACGCTCTTCCTCTGCTGCAGACGCCGCTGGACTCCAGGACAGGCAAGTGTGCTAATATTAAAAGTCAGCAGCTGCAGTATTTGTACATGCTGGCTTTTAATATTGTTTTTTAATGGGCCATCCGCTTTAAATAAAAGCTGATCATTGTAAGCAACCCTGTCAGTGGTAAATGGTTTGTCTCAACCTGCTAACTGCCATTGTTTGCTGGATAGCTAGTTCTATTAAAGGAAATTGAAAAGTAACAGAAATATTGGCTGTATCAGTAGGTGAAAATACTTATTTTTTTAAAGTTAAAGTGGAGCTCCACCCAAAAGGGAAAGCTGAGCCTATTAGCGTCCTCCCCCTTCTGCTGCCACATTTAGCAACTTTCAGAGGGGAGGGGGGAGCGGGTACCTGGTTTTGACAGGTACCCGCTCCCACTTCCGGTGACTTTGCCGTGGCGAAGTCATCCGGAAGTTCGGCCCTCCTCTACTGCTGAGCCATTCACAAAGCATGCACATGTGCAGTAGGGAACCCACTGTGAAGCCACAAGGGTTCATTTGCCTGAAATGGTAGCGGCAGCACCCAAGAGCTAAATGAAAAATCAGCTTGGGTGAGTACATTGCTGAATCCCTGGACAGGTAAGTTTCCTAATATTAAAAGTCAGCAGCTACAGTATTTGTAGCTGCTGACTTTTAAAAAAGTCAAAGTGAAAACATTACTTCATTAATTTTTAATATTCAAAGCAAACTCATCCATTTATCCATGTCATGCTTTATTCTGTTGGAAAACGTCATTGAAAAACACCCCCTAGCATTTCTAACCACTGCCATCCTGAGTAAGTGCAGATGATTCAAGTAGTATTTATGTGTTCTTCCTGGAATCCATTTGTCCTTCGCTCAGGCATACAGGCAGGAGAGTGTGCTTAGATGGGAAAACTCCTCCTCCCCTCCTGAATACTTCTGGGATGTCTGACATCAATTTGGTCTAGGCCAGGAAGCAACTGAAGATATGTAAAAATAAATAAAAAAGAGTTAAAACAAATAAATTTAGTTAATAGTTGCTTGGACCAACTTGGTCTGAACAAACTATTTAAAGTTAAATGAAACATGGAGATCCTCTTTAACGTCTAAAGATAGGAGGTATGAGCAGCGCTGTATCCTGGCCTAGGCCAACAAGGCCCAGGCCTAGGGCAGCACTTTGCAGGGGGGCAGCACGGAAAGTGTCCCCGTCGACTTGTGCTACACTGTTAGTGTAGTGCCAGTCTTATGGGCCGGCAGGGCTGCCATCAAGTTGGTACAGGCATTTTTTTTTGCATTACACATGTAAGGGACCCAATGGTCCCCAGGGCCCCTTACAGACCTGGTCTGCCACCCTCTGTTTTTTCTTGCATTACACCTGTAAGGGGCCCGATCGTCCCCAAGGCCCCCCTGCTTACGCTTATTATCTTGCGTCAGGAGAGAAGAGAATACACTGCTTTTTTCTGCTCCAGAGGGGCCCTGCCTAAAGCTGTGTAAGGGGCCCCAAAATTTGTGATGGCTGCCCTCTGGGTCGGATTGGGCTGAGAGGCAAATTAGTCCAGTGCCCCCATAAAGTGGCCGCACTGCCTCTGTCAGTTTATTTTTTACCATCCATGTCCAATTGCAGAAATTTCCCTTCACTTCCTGCGCCATAGCAAAACAGGAAGTGAGAGGAAATCCCTGCAAATGAAGGGAATCCATTCCCCATCCCCAGGCCCTCAGAACTAGTGTCCCCACTCAAAAAGTGGGGCGGGTCTAGGGTGGGACTTAAACAGAAAGGGGTGTGGCCTTGACAGGAAGCAGTGGGTCATATTTAAATTAGGGGGTGCACGAGTGCACGAGTCAGGCCTAGGGCAGCACAAAACCTAAATACACCCCTGGGTATGAGCTAGTCTTGTGATTCACATAATCTTGCCATACGAAATATCCAGATCTTATGTATTTACTGTTTGCTCTTGTGTCTTGAAAGATGTTTCTTCTTTAAGCAATGACAAGTCATCTTATAGATCAGAGTTCACTAAATGTACTGAGTGACAGTCCTGTCCAGGCCGCAGCCCTTCCACTTATCAGCCTGGGTGTTCTTTCTTTTTCTCTGGTCTCCTGTCCGGCCACTGCTACTATCCTCACAGCGGGTGATGGCGGGAGGTGCTGCATTTCGGGATAGAGGGTAAGATACAGTATTCACCTGATTGTTAATGTAAGCAGTTGGGCACCTCCCACCCTTTCCTGATATGCAGCACCTCTTGCCCCCACCCACTGTGAGGATGATAGTGGTGGCACGGTGGGAGACCAGAGAGAAAGAACACCCAGCTGCCATGTGCCTCTACTCTACTAGGACTTTACAGGGAGGCTGAATGATGAAAGGGGGACTGTGATGTAGAGATGAGACTGTGAAAAATGACTGTTTACAGGGTATAGAGACATAAAAGTTAATGGATTCCTTTTAAAAATGATTAAAAATAGATAAAAATCAATCATATAATGTGCCTGCAGTTTAGTTTCAATTTTAAACTGGTTTCTGTGAAGTAGGGAGCCACACAGAACAGAAACAAACAAATCCAGGGCATTGTTTTCTTTTTAAAATGAATCTGATTGGTTCTGAGGAGTTTTAGACACACAGTAATGACAGCTTGGACCACAGTGAAAAGGTGCCATGAGATTTTTCATAAGGAGTCAGACAAGCAGGAAGTGTGGAGATCAGAGCAGAATTACAGTAACTTCAAAGCAAAAACGAACAATGAGGACATGAAACAGGACTGCAGTAAGGTAAAGGAAGCTATTTAGCTAAAAAAAAAAAAAAAAATCCTTTAGTGATCTTTAAGCCAAGGCAGAAGAACATGCAAGCGGAGCTGAACAGGCATGCACCCGAAACTGAAGAAATATTCCCTCCGCTCCAACCAGCACATGATTATCAGAAAGGGGCACAGATAATGGGAAAAAAAATTCACCCCCCTAAGTTAGTAATAGCGGCGGAGCGGGGTGGTGCAATTCAGATTTTTTAATTTTTTTATTCAATTAGCAGACTACAATCTACTGGTAACAGACGACTGGTTATAAAGGATAATGAGTTGTGGAACTCCCTTCAGCGTCTCTAAGGTCTTTACCCTCCCTCCTGAGTTTCAGGAAATGTTTAAAAACCTTCCTTTTTATCCAGACCTACGGATAATCGGATGAAGACTAGGAATCATGCAAAAAAACATGGACTTTGAATGCTCTTTTTTCCTCCTCCATCTGGAGGGTTAGCCCCCCCCCCCCTCCCCAGTCGTTCTCTGTTTTATTTTACTTCTTTCATATTCTGCACCCTAGGCTCCTTTTTTACCGTTCTATTGGTAGATTTTAGGTTCTCTGTGCGCCTAGACGTACTCCTAAGGGAGCGCATTTGGCACAGTACAAATCTCATATTAAATCAAAAAATCTAATCAAATTCTGCACTGACTGTCTTTGAAATTGGCCCAGCACCTGTTCAAATCCAATCCGGGGACAAAACCCGGGACAGACTTGGTCCGGGGACAGTGTCCTCAACCCGGGGACTGTCCCCGGAAACCAGGGATGTCTGGTCACTCTACCTTAAAGGGGGGGACCTGTGATGTAAAAGGGCATTGTAATGTGTTAATGGACATTGTGATAGGAAGGGGAACTAAAGACACTGTTGGACCCTCGTGAATTTAAATTAGGACCCCTGTTATAGATGCTAAATGATGTTCTGCATACTGAAGCAGTTATAAGTATTATTCATGGCATGCATTTTCTGGCCCCATTTTTTTCAGTTTTATCTGCTGGTATACTGTAGTTCTGTAGACTTTGGTTTGTAGGAAATATTAGCTGTGTGGACTGGTGATTTTATAGAGACTATGATTTTATAAAATACCCATAAAAAAGCATAACATACATGTTAACCACTTCAGACGCACTATAGCCAAGATATAGCTACAGCGTGTCTCTCTCGTTCTGGGAGGGCATCCATGGATGTCCTCCCAGAACCACGCCACCCGTGTGCTCCTGTCCTTCGGACACAGCTAATCACAGGTTGTGGTAAAGTACCAATCACAGTGGTCCTTTGCCATGTGATTAGCTGTGTCAAGTCACAGCTGACCCCATGAAAACAGCCACAGCCTAAGGCAGGGGTGCTCAACCAGTGGCGCGGGGGCCACATGTGGTCCACGGAGCCCTCTGATGTGGCCCGCGACCTCCTGCTCTGGGATTGAAAAGAATAGAGTACTGTTATTAGAGGTCATTTTATTACTAAAACCACAGTGTATATACGGGCATATCTGTTCTGCAATAGTTAGTGGGCTGCTTTCAAACTAATCTGCAGATGCAGAGCAGCGCACCTGCGGGTTACCTGCACTGAGCCATACACTTTTGTTATTACCTGCAAGTTTGGTGAGCTTTCTGAAAGTGCACCAAAACTGCAGAATATAATAGAAGTCTATAGCAAAGTGCAGAAAAGCCAAAGATACACTGCGTTGCACCTGCTGTGCGGGTAAACCACAGCGCATCAGTGTGAAAGCAGCCTAACCCAATTGGACCCTCTATTCACCTCTAAGGAGTGGCAGATGTAAACCGACTTGTGTCCTACCTCCAATCTGATCTGGCTGTGTCCGTGTGTGCATATGCAGAGCGGACATGGACCTGCCATCCGCCCGCTCCGCTTATTGTGGCCCGCGACCAGGTTCCAAGTCACTTAAGTGGCCTTCGCACTTCAAAAGGTTAGGCACCCCTGGCCTAAGGAGAGGAGAGCCGGTAATTGGCATGTGTGACAGGGGACATTTTACACAGATAATAGGGTCACTGATCATCATTTCCGTCTATCAGTGCCCATTAGTGCAGCCTATCAGTGCCCATCAGTGTTGCCCATTAGTGCAGCCTATCTGTGCCCGTCAGTGCAGGATTAAAATGACTTATTTGCAAAAAAAATTACAGAAACGAATGCCGCCTACACAGCATCGAAATTTCCGACAACAAAAGTTCAATGTGAGCTTTTGGTCAGATATTCCGACCGTGTGTAAGCTCCATCGGACATTTGCTGTCGGAATTTCCGACAACAAATGTTTGAGAGCAGGTTCTCAACTTTTTTCACAACAAAAGTTCTTGTCGGAAATTCCGATCGTGTGTAGCCATTTCCGACGCACAAAAGTGCTGCGCATGCTCGGAATCACTGTACTTAATTTTTCTCGGCTCGCCGTAGTGTCGTACGTCTCCGCGTTCTTGACCATCGGAATTTCCGAGCAACATTTGTGCGACCATGTGTAGGCAAGACAAGTTTGAGCAAACATCCGTCGGGGGGAAAAAAAAAACATGGTTTTGTTGTCGGAAATTCCGATTGTGTGTACATGGCATAAGAAACTTTTTTCTTTCTTCCAATTTTTGTCTTTTTTTTTTTAGGGCTGTGAAAATGAACTATTAATTCATCGATTAATCTTTATTTATTTTTTGATCGATCAAAATTCTGTTGATTGGTACTCACCTCTCCGCCGGCTTCCGGGTCTTCAGGGAGTTCCGTTGGAGATCCGGTAACTTCACGGACACCGGTGGGGCTTGCCGTGTCCATCAGAAGGGCTCCTTTGCTGTGCCTTCATATCTGCATGCCGGAGGGACCTTACTATGTGCCACACGCAAAGGGCTGTTACACTTCCCTCTATCACTTCCCTCTATCACTTCCCTCTATCACTTCCCTTTATCAACCTGGGATTCTACAGCCATCCACTGGGAGTTGTGATTGTTCCCTTCACGGGACATCTACATGCCGATGGACTGATGTTAACCCCTCCTCATCTGGATTCAGCAGTGGTATCGTTGTACACATTTTTATACCAGTATCATACTTGGCTACATGTTTTTATGACTTCTTTTGCTACCGTTTGGTATTGCTCGCACCATTTTTACAGTTTATGTAGCTACATCCATTTTATCTCCAGTGCAATATTTATTTTGGTACCTACTTGAAGACTATAAAAGTTTTAATGCTATTCCCATCGAGCGCTGCCTTTGTGTGTTTTTTGTATCCTGCTATCCATTTTTCCAGTTGTTGGTAGCTGCACTGGGAATCAACCTGCAAGGAGATCAGCTAAAAGTAGTTGGATCTGTATGTGCGTTTATAATTAATCTAAATTAATCGATTAAAAAATAAATCGATTAATCGACCACAAACATTTTAATCAGTAACTGCCCTACTTTTTTTCTGTTTAGTAAAGAATAAAAAAACAAGTGGTGATTAAATACCACCAAAATAAAGCTCTATCTGTCTAGAAAAAAAAAAAAGATAAAAATGTATTGTGGGTACAGTGTTGCATGACTGCGCAATTGTCATTCAAAGTGTGATGAGCGGTAAGCTAAAAATTGGCCTTGGCAGAAAAGGGGTGAAAATGCCTGGTATTGAAGTGGTTAATATATGTATATTATGTTCCATCTAATATAATAAATATATGTAATTTTAATCAAGCCAGAAACTAGAGCACAGCAATGCTTACTACAGCTGTTTATTAATCCCTGTGGCAGCTGCACGCTAAGGAGTTAATTAGTGTCTTGCTCTTACAGAGATATAATTCTGTAAAATGTGTGCTCAGGAAATCTCTCTGGCCATTGTTTTAGATGTAAACCTTGGTGTAATTGTGAATAATAGCATGGAGTAAGAGCTTGTCTGTATTTGGTGTAATCCTCTTTGTGCCACAGACAGCCAGCGCAGGAGGCCGGGAGGTGCGATGGGGGAGGCCATTTACAGTTACACCAAGTTGGTAAAACTCTGCCAGATGTTTTGTGGATTTCTGCCGTTTTTATGAGCGTGCGTCATTCATCTGATTGCAGTTCCTGTGACAGACTTCACGTTTACTTCCTAACTAGTAAATACACAGAGAGGAGTCAGTGATTCCAGACTTCCCTCTTCTCCCTTCATCTCCTGTACAATGTCCTATGGAAGAGGGAAGGACTCGGCACAACTCGCCACATAACCTTATTTTTATTTTAAATAAAGGAAATCCTTACTGAAAAAAAAAAAAACGTACAGGACATTTCAGCTGGGATTAAAACCTTAAAGGGGTTGTAAAGGTTCGTTTTTTTTTTTTTGTTTTTTTTAACCACTTCAGCCCCAGACCATATTGCTGATCAATGACCGGGCCACTTTTTGCGATTCGGCACTGCGTCGCTTTAACTGACAATTGCGTGGTCGTGCGAGAGCTGTCTTTTGGTGGTATTTGATCACTTCTGCGGTTTTTATTATTTGCGCTATAAACTAAAATAGAGCGACAATTTTGAAAAAAAAATTATATTTTTTGCTGTAATAATTAGCCCCCAAAAACATATTAAACAATTTTTTCCTCACTTTAGGTCGATACGTATTCTTCTACATATTTTTGGTAAAAATGAGCGTTTGATTGGTTTGGGCAAAAGTTATAGCGTCTACAAAATAGGGGATAGTTTTATGGCATTTTTATTAATATTTTTTTTTACTAGTAATGGAGGCGATCAGCGATTTGTATCAGTACTGCGACCTTATGGCGGACACATCGGACACTTTTGACACATTTTTGGGACCATTGGCATTTTTATAGCGATCAGTGCTATAAAAATGCATTGATTACTATAAAAATGCCACTGGCAGGGAAGGGGTTGACACTAGGGGGCGAGGAAGGGGTTAATTATGTTCCCTAGGTGTGTTCTAACTGAAGGGGGGGTGGGACTGACTAGGGGAAATGACAGATCCCTGTTCATACATTGTATGAACAGACGACCTGTCATTTTTCCCCCTGACAGGACCGGGAGCGGGAGGGTTTACACTCACAGCTCCCGATTCTCGCTCTGTAGTGAGCGATCGCGGGTGCCCGGCGGTGATCGCGCCCACTGGGCACTAGGGGCGAGCGGGGGGGGCGCGTGCGTGTCCCTTTTGGCTGAACTACGAGATAATGTATAGCTACGTGATCTCGCGCAGCCGAGCCCCCTGCCGCCGTATAATTGCGGCAGCTGGTCGGTTAAGCTAGTGCATTGTTGGTTCACTTACCTTTTCCTTCAAATTCCCTTCTAAATGTTTTTTTTTCTTTGTCTGAATTTCTCACTTCCTGTTTCTCCTCAGTAAGCTTTCCACCATCATCAGAGTGGTGGATAGTCAGCCAGAACAGCTTACTGAGGAGGAACAGGAAGTGAGAAATTCAGACAAAGAAAACAAAGAAAAAAACCATTTAGAAGGGAAATTGAAGGAAAGGGTAAGTGAACCAACAATGCACTAGCTTAAAGGAACCTATTTAGAAAATAAAAAACATTTACAACCCTTTTAACCACTTCAGCCCCGGAAGGTTTTACCCCCTTCCTGACCAGGTAATTTTTTGTGATACGGCACTGCGTTATTTTAACTGACAATTGCGCGGTCGTGCGACGCTGTACCCAAATAAAATTCTTGTCCTTTTTTTCCCCACAAATAGAGCTTTCTTTTGGTGGTATTTGATCACCTCTGTGATTTTTATATTTTGTGCTATAAACAAAAAAAGACCGACATTTTAGAAAAAAACAAAACAATATTTATTTCTTTCTGCTATAAAACACATCCAATAAAAAATGAAAAAAAAAACATCATTTTTTTTCATCAATTTAGTATTCTGCTACATGTTTTTGGTAAAAAAAAAAATCCCAATAAGCGTATATTGATTGGTTTGCACAATAGTTATTGTGTCTACAAAATAGGGGATGGTTTTATGCCATTTTTCTTTATTTGTTTATTTTTACTAGTAATGGTGGCGATCAGCGACTTATAGCGGGACTGTGACATTGCAGTAGACAAATTGGACACAAAGTGACACTTTATTGGGGACCAGTGACATCAATGCAGTGATCGGTGCTAAAAATATGCACTGTCACTGTACTAATGACACTGGCTGGGAAGGGGTTAACATCAGGGGTGATCAAATGGTTAAATGTGTCCCTAGGGAGTGCTTTCTAACTGTGCAAGGTGTTTTTTCTGTGAAAAGGCAGAGATTCGTGTTCCTGCTTATTAGAAACACAGGATCTCTACCTCCCCAACTAACAGAATGGCGATCTGCCTTGTTTACATCGGCAAATGGCAGTTTTTCCACCTCTCCTGATCAACCGCTAATCGCATTTAATGGTCCTGTAATGTATCTTTTATGAAATTGCGTTACTGTTTTCTTTGCCTCCTTGTAACATCCTTTATGAGCTCCCAAACCTCTCCTTTTCCCCCACTGTTGTTGTTTGGAATGAGTACTGCAAGCTAGTTGTGGTCATGTACACTGCTCTATGCACACTACACATCCCATTGGTCCGAGGTGCCCAACATGTGGCCCGCGGAGCACTCCGATGTGGCCTGCGACCTCCTGCTCTGGGATGGAATAGAATAGAATACTGTTATTAAAGGTCAGTTTTATTACTAAAATCACAGTGTGTATATGGGCATATCTGTTCTGCAGTGGCTCTGATCTGGTTAATCTGTTCAAATTGGGTCTCTATCTCAGCTTGGCTGTGCTGTGGGCTCATTCTGTTGGTCCTGGGGTGCTGCTCCCACCCCAGGACAATAGGTGGCAGCAGTGGAGGCGAGGTTTGGGTGCTTTTTCCCAGCAGCCTATGAGGAGGCTTTCTCCTTGCTGTGCATGCTGGGGGAGGGTATTATGGGGCAGACGCCATTGGTCTGGGTTCTTCTTCGAGTGCGGCACCCACCTTTAGGGTGACTGCATCACAGCGCCCCCGCGAAATGGCCCTCCAGGCTGGGGTGCAAGTGCTACGCAGTGTTCCTGGTTTTTGGACCACGTTGGTCCGGGAACATTTAAAGCTGTGGCTGGGCCCCGGTAAAAGACTGGGTCCCCAATCCTGAGAAGACCCCAAGCATTGTTCCCTTGTAAGGAAGCTGTTCGGTGGGGAGTCCATCTGAGTAGAGCCAAGAGAGGCTGGCGACCCAATAGGGTCTCGACAATCCACCGAGGATCGAGGTAGCCGGTTACTGAGAGGTTGGACTGTGGTCACCTGTCAGTCGGTAACCTGCAAACTACTTGAAGGAGATCCAGGCCAAAGTCTATTAAGGAGGATTACCTCCGCTACCTCAATCCTAAGGAGGGTCTGTGGCAGAGACTTTTCCTCCAAGTTCGGAGTGATACTCTGGCTGTCAGGTCAGTGGGAGAGGCCTGTCCAGGTACGCTATGCCCACTCCGGCTGGAGTGGCGAAGAAGACTAAGGCCGCTTACACGCGATTGAATTTATCTGCTGAAACTGGTCCGACGGACCGCTTCAGCAGACCTCTCCGATCGTGTGTACGGGCTAGCGGACATGTTTTCCCAGCAGGCAAATTTCAAAGCATGCTTTGAAATTTGTCCGTCGGATATGTCCGCTGGTTAGTACACTAACCAGCGGACAGAAATCTCTGCGCATGCATCGAATGGATTCGACGCATGCGCGGAAGTATTTTACTTCCTGGAGTGGTGACGTGGCGGCGTCAACGTCACCGCCACGTCACCGCGTCCTCAGCCCGAGGGGATTTTAGTCCAATGGTGTGTACACGCCATCGGACCAAAATCCGATGAGACATGTCCGCTGGAAACGGTCCGTCGGACATGTTTGAGCGGACATGTCTCATCGTGTGTACGCGGCCTCAGTGTTGGTGGAAGCAGGACTGTTTCCCTATTGTTACGCCTGAATCTGCTATTTCTCCTTTTACTTCAACTCTTCTATCACCACAAAGTTGTATTGTTTTTACCTGGCTGGGTAATAAAGCGTACAGAAAGACACCTGTCATGGACATTCCGTTACTACTTTATTCACTATACACCCCTGGACGGCAGAGGAGCCATGAGGTAACATGCCACCCATAACAAACCAGCAGTTCCTTCGGGGGTAGTAGTACAAAAGTTAGACACCCTCAAATCGGTTTGCAGAATTCAGTGCGAACTGTGTAATCAGATCACATGGGTCTTCAGTGTGGACCATAAAAAAGGATCCTGTGCCATTTTGGTGCGAATGCGATGGGGGTTCAACAATACAAACTGTAGGGCTAAATTTGCAATGCACAGACATTGCATGTGATGTGCACAGAAATGTGGTGCGACTCGCATTCGATGTCTGGCACCGCATACGTGTAAACCTAACCTAATACCGCTTTAAGCATTACATACTTCATTTACATATTGTTTGTATGTGTGTGGCCCTTCATCTCCTGTGGCACCTGTTACAACACCCGAATGGAACAGCTAATCCCCACAGAGCTTCTATTTCTGGTCGCTGAGATCGCTCACCATCCTTGTCTCCTGATAACTCTTTCATACAGAACTTCAGTTATCAAACCTAAAAGACTGCATTTATTTTTGTATATGCCAGAAATTTTCATCTTTACTTCCATACATGTCAGTAGGCCTCGATACCTTGCAGTAAGTGTTTTGGTTTGTTTGGTCTTCGCAGTTACGCAGTGCTAGGAAAAGATGTGGTGAATCATTAAACTGTGATATCGTTAGGATTTGTGAGTACTTTTGTGCATGAGGAAATAGTGGAATCCAGTTTCCATGGATTTAGCTATGTTGTGCAGGTGTTCTGCTGCAGAATAGAAACTGATCAAAGAGGGTTGTCTTCCATATTCACTAGGCAGATGTTTTTTTTTTATTTTTAAAGCTGAAGCTTATTCTGCTTATATTACCTCTTCCCTGGTTCCTCCTTTCTGCCCTCGTCGGCATACTAATGATTTAATTTAAAGTAGAACTATAGGCAAAACTTTAATTTTAAAGAGCAATGGAGGGCTATAACCTCACTCAGATTTCTTATTTGCCATCTGTGTCCCATTGGGAGATTTACCTTCACTTCCTGTCCCATAGCCTAAACAGGAAGTGAGAGGAAATCCTTGCAGATTGAGGGAATCCCTTGGAAGACGGAAGCAGCCGGATGAATTCTGCAGTGTTTAGAGATATATTGTCAGCCCAGATTCAGACAAAGTTGATTGGACGGTGCTTAACAGTACAGATAGACAATGATCCAAAACACACTGCAAAAGCAACCCAGGAGCTTTTGAAGTAAAATAAGTGGAATATTCTGCAATGGCCAAGGCAATCACCCGATCTCAACCCAATTGAGCATGCATTTTACTTGCTGAAGGAAAAACTAAGGGCAGAAAGACCCACAAACACAGAACAGAAGAGGAGGAGGAAAGCTGCATATAATAAGGGGGACTAAAGATCCGCAAGCGGTACATCAAAAAGGAGTAGTGCGGGTGGTAGGAAAAATGGAAATTGCTTTATTGGTAAACATAGATAAAACCACAGAGACCTTCACCATTTCATAATAAAATCTGACAACGTTGTCAAACCAGACAGGTAGCTACCACAATCATACCTCAATCTTTACACATACACACTCAGATCTAAATCCCCATTGGGGGAATATTCTGGTCTAAAATGGCAAAAGGCCCCCGGTCTGCAAAAGCATTGTGAACGTAATGTCAGTAGGGGATAATAAACCCAAAGCCAAAAATAAAGGCAACTAGAGGAGGTGTGTAGTGAAGGGATTCTGCCCTGTTTCAAGATGGAAAGATGATACTGGGTTAGATCCTCGGCCGGATGTCAGTAAAGTTCCACACTAGAGAAAGGGGGCTCTGTATACAGAGGACAAATTCTGAGGTGGTGCAGAGCAACACCGACAGGCAGTGGACTCCCGCAGGTACAGGTATGTGCAACACGGAGGTTAAGGTGGTATCGGGTTAAGGCAGGTACAAATAAATAGCGGATACTACCAATTCGGTTGGTCTCACCAGTCCTCTTTACAACCAGAAGATCCACCGGTCAACTCTGAGATCAGACTCCACTACAAAACAAGTCACTGCATCCACATTCCTCCTGTCAATCCGGCTAGAGTCCCAGCTGAGTAGCTAAAGCAGCAAGGCAGGTCTGATAGCTCCCGTCTGGGTCAGGACATCAAAGGTACTGTCGTGCAGGCGCCACATTGACGCGTTTTACTTGTCAGGCGAGGAAAACCCAGTCTTTGGTAATGTCCATGGGTTCCAGACTTCAGGCAGTCATTGATGGTAAAGGATTCTCAACAAAATATAAAAAAATTAACAATTTATGATTATATTAATTTGTCCAATTACATTTGAGCCCCTGAAAATGGGGGGACTGTGTATAAAAATGGTTGCAGTTGGCTAAGTATTTCTTGTTGCCCCTGCACCCAAAGACTTGATGGCGGAGTTGGGCTTTAAACATTTTATTTATAATGCTAATTGCCCATCATCAAAGGTGACTCATTTATTTTTTTTGAGTCACTGACCTGGAACAAAAATGCAGGTAGGGTCTCTTGACTTTACTCTGACGTTCATAGTCTTGCATACTTGTTCTGGGTCAGCAACTCTGTGTTCTAAAGTCATTGGGTCAGTGTAACAGCAGTCAAATAACATCTTCAAAAGGATATCCACAATGGCGGCTCCCATCTTTTATGACTGGCTTACTTTATCTTCAGGGTTACCCAGTTGTTGCTGGGTGGATGGAACTGCCATTAGGGTGTTTCATTGGTAAGCTTTACCTAAGTCATGGTTTTAGCAGGGCAGCGCATATTTGTTGACTACTTCTGTTAGTAGCTGACGGGTTAAGACTTTTTTTTTTTTTTTTGCAACATATAATTATCATATTTCATTGTTTACTATTCTTCTGTGTGTTCTTTTGTTTAAGAAGCACATCCAATACCCTAGAGATGACAAAAAGAGTGCATGTACAGGATTAACGAATGCTGTGGATGGATGGTGGCTTGGACCTCTGCCTCTTGTCAGCAGAGAAATGCAGTAATCTTCCTAAAAATGCACCACTTGTTGTATCTTGTTCCTTCTTGGAAATATCTAGGTAGTCATATGCTGTTGTCCCAAGCACAAGCCAGAACTTTGCTTTGAGCCCTGGCCATGTGTTCGCCTTTGGTTTCCCATTTATTGGTTATCAGCAAAGCCTTATTTATGGCACAGGTTATCATGTATATTTCATCATTTTAGTCCTGGATTAACCTCGCAAAAGTAATATAACAGGAAATCCAAATGATTATGAATTTAGCTGGAAAGAATCCTGCAGTGTCTGTTTGAGCCCAAGATGTAAGCTTGTATGTGATTACCTGTATCACTCATCTACCCAGGGGTGGACTGACCATTCGGGCACTTGTGCACTGCCTGAGGGCTCCATGCCACTAGGGGGCCCCATTAGGGTTGCCAGTCTCAGTAAAACCAGGGACACTATGTAAAAATCTGTGTTATTTTACATCTGTCCCTGAAATGTCCCTTACCGACATCCTTTTGGTCTAAAAAATACCAAGATTATAGCTGCCCCGCCTCTTCAGTACATTCTCAGTGTGTGTATGTATACTGTGTCTGTGTGTGTATATACAGTACTGTGGGGGCCCCATAATCTCCTATTGCCCGGGGGCCCCATGAGTTGTCAGTCCGCCCCTGCATCTACTCCAATCTGACTGCAATGTGGGTGAGTATGTGTGCATTCCTGGTAATTGAGTTATTTGAAGGACAAATTGAACATGGTATCATTTCTAGCTTCCAGACCAGGTGGTATCAATGGGAGGAAAAGTGCCCCACGTAGGTGTTATTGGGAGGAATAGTGCTTCAGCTTTGATCAGTAACGGCTCATTACATTCATTCTTTATCGTGACCTTTACCGAGAAGAGTCAGCTGTAAAATTTCCTTTTTCCTCCTTCTCTGTTTATGGCATGAACTATGAAAATTCGTTTTGACCATTTAGAGCCAACTTGAACAATTTACAGTTTGCTGGACTATCCTCCGCTGTTTTTATAATACTTCGAGGTACGCTGAGCATTTTTTTCACCTATAAATAGGTTCACCAAACAGTTATAAATATCAAACACAGAACACCTCCGCAAGCCAACATTCAATAGTAGGTCAATCGTTTATTAGGTGCAAAAAAAATGCTTCAAAGAGTATCAGAGTATTAGAAGTTCAATCAAAATTACTCTTGCCCTTAAAGGAGGAAGACCCACATAGAAGAAACTGAAACCATTGACTTTAATAGTTTTAGAGATTTCAGTGATTGAATGATTAAGTTGTAACCTTTTCAAATATACCCATGTTGTGGATTGTGGCTAATGATTGGGTGGGGGGGTCCTATTTGTCAGAGGATCCATTTTGGTATTCCTGGCCATGAGCTTGGAAAGGCTGCAATAGGTGTATTTTCAGCAGACTGAAGTTTCTTGACAGTGTCTTAAGTGGATTAGAGTCCTAATTTTTACAGGGAAAATGGAGTACATCTCTAAATACACCTTGTAATTATACATGCTTGAGTTTTCTCATTTGTTAGACAATATTTCTGTGGGGCATTTCACATGCCTTTATAGGACTACCAGTTTCCTAGAAGGCATATTGGGCTGCATTCTTCTTTGACCTCTGCTATTTATTGTTCTCCGTCAGAATTCTTATGTGAATGTTACATTTCTTCTAGTAACTAGAGTGAATTTTTCAATTTCAGAAAAAAGACATTCATCAGTAGATGTCCTGAAGAGGCTGAAATACCCACCCACTATGCTTGCTGCTACCAGGCTATCTGCCATGCTAAATGGCAATGATGAAGTGTATGCCAACTCAATGGTGGTGGATGAAGTAAGATTTGGTTATATTAGCAAATATTTTCAGACATATGATTTACTGTAATGAACTACACCTCAGAGCTGTAAAATTCAGGTTCCCTAATATCCCAGCTCTTGGGACCTGCGTCCAGCATGTTCGTTGACACGAGGAGTTGTGCATTGTGGGAGACCACGTCAGTAATCTCAGCTCCTAGACAGAAGACCTAATCAAATGCAGTCCTTTGGGACAGGATTTTTAGTTTTAGATATTTTTTTAAATAACTTTTCACATAGCCTCCCTCCATTTTTATAGGATTTTGTGTAATTATTCAGAATCAAAACTCTTTATTAATCCCAACAAGGAAATGATTAAACCTAACACTGGGAAAGGAGAGCAGGGAAAGGGGCCTCTAAATATGTCATATAATAATGATTTTAGTGTATTTTTAGCAAAAATATGATTTGGTATTTTATGGGGGGGGGGGGGGGTGTCTCTTGGGTAAGCAGTATGATTTCTGTGATTTCTAACAGCATCCCTGTGGGGCAATATTCCTCCCACTGATGCTGTGGATGGGGCACTATTCCTTCCACTGTTGCCAATGGTGGGACACAATTTCTCCCACCAATACCAACTATGGGGCACTATTTTTCCTCCTCCTGACCAAAGGCACTATGGTCTGAGGGATCACTGACCATCAAGCCTGAGGCATTATTTATTGCCACTGGCCACAATTCAACACCCCTCATCCCTAAAGTCTGAGGGACAGTAAACTGGTCCCCCTTTTTTTTTTACAATGTTTAGACACCCCTGAAACCAGGTAGTGTTGCACCATAATCATCGCTGCGTGTAAATACACAATGGTGGGATCTTGTTCATAATAAAGATTGAAGCTGTGTCTGTTCACTGACCAAATTTGATTACACAGTGATACGAAATAGCAATCTATTGAAAACCTAACTTTATCCAAAGCAATTTGCTTGTTCCATTTTCTGTGCAGGGGGAGCACACATAAGCAGCTTCTATTACATTCATCTACATGACTATGGGGGTTATTTACTAAAGGCAAATCCACTTTGCACTACAAGTGCAAAGTGCACATGAAATTGCACTTAAAGTGCACTTGGAAGTGCAGTCGCTGTAGATCCGAGGGGGACATGCAAGGAAAATAAAAAACAGCATTTTAACTTGCACATGATTGGATAATAAAACCAGCAGAGCTTCTCCTCATTTAAGATCTACCCCTCAGATTGTCAGCGACTGCACTTCAAAGTGCACTTTCAGTGCAATTTGCACTTGTAGTTTGCACTTCTAGTGCAAAGTGGATTTGCCTTTCGTAAATAATCACCATTGTGTATACATTGCCCATATCATGCATTGTACCGGTGATTATGCATCATTTAAAGTGTACTGTTTTACTGTCCTCCTTTAAGAAAAAAATGTGTGTGCCGGGTATCGAAGTCATATTTTTGCTGTTTGACTTATGTAAGCTTTTTATTCTTATAGGGTAATAATTCAGAGATTAACTTCATTCACTTGAACAATGCTGGCTGTGAAGTTCCCAATGCAGACCAATTTGACTCCACCCTGACATCTGAGAGCTCAGTCAGGGATACCAGTCCCTCCACCTGTACTTCCCCTGAGAATTCCCGAGCAGAGGTAAACAATGCAGACAGTGCAGGCTCTCCCGCCTACATCTCGCCTTCAAGGCTTTCCACACCTGCAGCCAGTAACCGCCAGTGCAGAACGTTGGGATACAGCTCCGAGAGAAATGCTGCTTATGCGGCCTACAAGAAAAGAAGGTAAGGAGAGTGACTGCAAAGTAGAGAGATTTATATCTTTAGAATCCTGCCACACCACTAAATATATCAATTGTGTAGGTAAAGGTTGCTGATGGGTAGGTTGGTTTAATCCACTCTACCGTGTTAAACAATATCTGTATAAAAAAGATGGATGCAAAATGAAAAAGTAGCAAAAATGGTGAGTCAATATTATTGATGTAATAGTTTTTCTAGCATGCTTCATAAGGTTACATCTTTGCAATTTTGTGCAAACAAATATTGTAGCAATACGAAAAAACAATTATATATGTATAAAGGTAAGTATACAAAATTATATATGAAACAATCCAAAATAGGACTGCATAGCCGGTAATAAATAAAACATGTAAAAGCTTTGGTAGTGGCTGTTTACCTCTTTCTACGAGATACAAAGCTACAAATAGGGTTTTCTGAACTTGCTTAACCAGTAAATAAGGAATATAGACCTTTCTTAAATAATGTAGCAAAGCTGGAAGTGTTTTCAAGTGAACACCTGTCTCCCATTGTTATGGTGTCTGCAATGAATGATCAGAATCTCCAGCCCTATTGACACCTGTCATTATTCATTCTTGTAAGCTAACCCTTGTATTGCAAAATAGGCACCACCACCATCAAAATTCTGCTGCATAGATAACCTATCCTGGGGCATGTACAATATTCAAATTTTGACTTTGAAAATTTTGGCACAGACTCCATGCCTTGTAGCATCCAACTATGCAAAATGCGGCCTAAGAAGCTGACTGAGAGATGCCTCGCATTTTTAAGATGAGCTGGGGATTCACCTTAGTGACAATGTTTCTGAAAGCCTCTTTTTGTAGCAAGCAACAAAGTAACAGGCAATGGGGCTTACTAGTTCTTTAATGTGTCAGAATTGTTTGACAACTTTACATGATTGGTTATGGGCAATTTAGATTAAAACTCTGCCAGATCAACTATCCTGTTTCTTGTGTAACATTAAAAGAGAGCAACATTTCCTATTTCCTCCCAGAAGCACTGAACTTTCTTGCACCCTTCAGTCACTATGCTCTAACTGTTTTGATACATTAATTTGTTACACCTACTGCCAATAATGGTGCATAGCAGTTTTTGTTTAAAGCGTTTGTGAAGTAAAGTTAAACCTTGGATTGCCAGCATAATCCGTTCCAGAAACATGCTTGTAATTCAAAGCACTCATATATCAAAGCGAGTTTCCCTATAAGTAGTACTGGAAACCCAAATGATTTGTTCCACAACCATTTATTCCTAAGTACTTCAGTTGTGATAGGTTGTGTAACCATAAAATGCCCATTCACCAATGGAAGCCTCCACAAGGGTGTCAGGTCACCTGAGGCCAGGTGACAGATGCACACTGTTGGGGTCAGGAGTGCACCGCTATGGTAGTGAACCCTATGGCTGACTGCTGCGAATGGAACTCAGGGTTGTTAGAGAAGGCAGGTCCACTGGAGCACTGACAGGTATCCCAGGGAACTAGAGCCTAAGATTCCCCAGGGCACAGAGTCTAAGATCCAGCAGGTGTTCACCAGAGCCTCCAGTGGTGAGGATGGCCTGGGCTGCAACTGGATCCAGGTCGTGGCCCCCAGAGTCCCCCAGCTCACTCTCACAGTAGGCTGTAGAGATCGGGGGCAAGCAGCAGCTCAGGATACAAGAGATAGTGAGGGGATAAGCTAAAGGTCGGGGCGACTAGCAGACAGGGATATTAGAGAACAAGCCAAGATCGGTAAACCAGAGACAGACGTAGCACACGGCAAGCAGAAACCCAAACACACAACAGCTAAACAAACAACGTTGATCAGCACGGCTGGCTTGCAGTTTAATATAGTAATCCCTGATAGGGCCTGGGGTGGGGCCATGCTTAGAGGAGAGATTACTTAAACAGCCAGGTGAGAGTGTCTGGCCACTAAAGCAGGACATATGGAGGAGGTAAGCTGACAGACAAACATTACAGCATAACTATGACAAAGTGGATTAGAAGCAAAATCCAGCAGGAGCTGTAGAGAAGAGAGGAGAAGTGACTCTAAGGCCTTGTACACACGGCTGAATATATCCGCTGTGAACGGTCCCCGGACCGTTTACAGCGTATATTTACGCCGGGGTGTTTTGATCCGATGGCTGTACACACCATCGGATCAAATTCCCCGCCGGCGGACAGCGCGGTGACGCGGCGGTGACGTTGACGCCGCCACGTCACCGCACCAGGAAGTAAACACTTCCGCGCGCATGCGTCGGATCCATTCACAGGATACGACGCATGTGCGGCAAGATATGTCCGCTGGTTTGCCGTACTAACCAGCGGACATATCTGACGGCCAGCTATCCGGCGGAATTATTTCAAAGCATGCTTTGAAATTTTTCCGCAGGATGAATCCGGCAAAAAGCGTCCGTTTGCCCATACAGACGAGGGGATTTTTCGGCTGAAATGGTCCGTCGGACCATGTTCAGCGGAAATATCCCCTCGTGTGTACAAGGCCTTAGTGTAGCAATAAGTTGCTAAATATTGTACCTTCAATAAATGTAACCATATTGCTACACTTAGAAGCGCCTCTCTTCGCTTTTATACCCAGTTGTGACATGACGCTACTTGTATATCAAGATAAGTGTAAATAAATATTGCGCCTACCCATAAAGAACAGTGCGTGGCTACCTACGAATGTGACAAAAATGTAAAAGTGTAAAAAATCTTGCCACTGTTTAATATCTTTCAGCGCTTCATTTTCACTTTTTTGAATTTTTTGTATATCAAGAGATCGCTTGTATATCAATTCAAAATGTATTAAAAAATGTTCCTTGTCTTGAAAAACGCTCTCAAACCAAGTTACAATCACATCAAGGTTTTACTATATTTTTTTTCCTTAAATAACAAGCATGTTATACCTACCTACTCTAAGCAATGGACCTGCACAGAGCACCCCCGATCTTGCTCTTTTCTGGTCCCTTGCTAGCACTCCTGGCTACTCCTCTTTTTGGTGTGTCTGCATCTATAGACACACACAGCAGGGCCCCCTGCTCCTTCGTCACAGGATTTGACTGACAGCTGGGAGAGCCAATGGCTCCCACTACCTCATAGTTGCTGCAGATAGGCACAGTGCTCGATCGAGATCAGGCTCAGGTTAGTGTAAAAGGGGGCGAGGGGATGATACACACCCTGAAACATTTTTTACCTTGAAGCAGGAATTCCTTAAGCTTTAAAACCACTTTAAATCCCAAGTCTAGTTTTCTTTTTTCTTTAAAAAAAAAACTCCCAAGAAGGATTTTTTAAATCCACGGCTGCCACTGCAATACCCTCTCTCTGGAAGTGTCCCCTGCAGTGCCCAGGGTAGAACTGCGCATGCGCCGCATGGGTGCTTATGATCAGCTGTTGTCTCGCATGGCCGAGGCACGTTAATGTGGGTGAAGGGCGGATATTTACTTGAAGGGGTCAGATTTTTCAATTATGGGCAGTGCTGGGGGGCTGAATTGTTATCAATGGCCAAAGAAATTGGCAAAATAAATCTTAATCTAATATTCATTTTGAACGTTTGCGGGGAGTGTTTAGTGAACTGAAGGGCGGCTTTTTCAACAGTAAGATTTCTTTAGCAGATTTGTTTGGCCATCGATAAATTCTGCCCCAGCACTGTCAATCATTGAAATATCAGCCCCCTTCATGTAAATATCTGCTCCTCTCCTATATGAACGTGCCCTTGGCCAAGCGAGACAACAGCTGATCGTAAACTAGGCTGTACTGAGGCTTCGTTCTGCGCATGTGCAGTTCGATGGGGGGCATTTCTCAACAGGACACAGCACCAAAAGATTAAAGGGTCACTAAAGGAAAACATTTTTTTTGCTGAAATGACTGTTTACAGGGTATAGAGATGTAAAAGTTAAAGTGGAAGTTCACCCTCCAAAATTTTTTTAGCATGCCATGGAGCCCACACACCCGACCGGCAGTATGCCGGTGTTTTTTTTTTTTCTGTACATACCTTTTTACGGGCTCTCTTCCCCTCCGGCAATCCCGCGTGACTGGGCGTTTCCAGTCACAGGCTGTGATTGACGTCCCTCAGCCCAGGGCATACAGTTGCCGAAGAAACCCGAACGTCAGTGCGGCTCTATACGGCGCCTGCGCACCGACGTTTGGCTTCTTTCGGCATCTCGTGACGCGATGTATGCGTCGGTCGGATGCCTGTCAATCAATTAGGAATGCCCATCCCCGGCCATCATACCCGGAAGCCGGGTTGAGAATACATATGGGAAACGATATGTACGGAACGTATTTTTTTTAAAAAAAAAACAGCCGATTCTAATTGGGATTTATGTCATAAATGCAATGTTAAAAATGTATTTTTATGTGAACCTCCACTTTAACTGATTCCTTTTAAAAATGATTAAACATAGATAAAAATCAATCATATAATGTGCCTACAGTTTCAGTTTCATTTTTAAACTGGTTTCATGTTTCTGTGAAGTAAAGAGACACACAGAACAAAAACAAACAAATACAGGGCAATGTTTGTTTTTAAAATGAATCTGATTGGTTCTGAGGAGTTTTAGACACATAGTAATCACACCTCTTTGATCATGGACCACAGTGAAAAGCTAGCATGAGTTTTTTCATAAGGAGCCAGACAAGCAGGAAGTGTGGAGATCGGATAAGTATTACAGCTACTTCAAAGCAAAAAACGAACAATGAGGACATGAAACCAGGACTGCAGTGAGGTAAAGGAAGCTATTTAGCTAAAAAAAATGTTCCTTTAGTGATCCTTTAAAGTTCACTAAAACCTGGAGTTAGGCTTTAAGTTTGAGATTGGGGAAGTGTAATGTTGTGTACACACGACTGTTTTTCATGACGAGAAAAATTCCATTTTTAAAATTGGTCTTGAAAAACGGTCGTGTGTATGCTCCAGAGCATTTTTCTCGACGAGAAAAATGGCCAATTTTTTTTTTAGAATCTGTTCTATTTTTTCTCTGCGTTTTCACGTTGTGAAAAAACGGTTGTGCGTACACTTTAACGAGGGGGGAAAAACATGCATTCTCAGAGGCAAGTTATGTGACGGGGAAATTGGCAAAAGCAGCCCAAAGGGTGGAGCCATATAAATGGAACTTCCCCTTTTTATAGTGCCGTCATACCTCACCACGCTTTGCTCAATCATTTTTTTTCACGAACGTGTGTATGCAAGGCAGGCTTGAGAGGAATCGCGACAAATCACGTCAAGGAAAAACTTTGTTTTTTTGCAAGACATGAATAACGGTCGTGTATACGAAGCATTAGTAGCTCTGTCAGGATAGTATGGATGGCCTTGTTCAGGTTAGGGACATTTCCCCTCAATTACTTTCTCAGTGGCAGGGAGTTGGCATTTAGTATGGAATATGAAGATTTTGACAGTGAAATAAAGTGACCAATTATAGCACAAGCTTAAAAAAAAAGTCAGTTATGATCACATATAGAGCACAATCATATGAGCATCCCTCACCTACTTGTCACTATTTAGTAGATCAGAAAGTTCAGACAAGACCCAATGAGGAAACACATTATAATCATTATAGTAAATGAATAAATACAAATTATGATTGGGGAATCTTGTAATCATATTGTAACACGTGTGAGCAAGATGAGACTATATTGCAGTTACCCTGCAGCTAGATGTAGCTACTGTCGGGCGGTTGGTTTTGTATGTAAAACCTCTAGAAAAGCATTTGCAGGGTGTGGATTATTAGTCACGGTTACCTGAAGCACTTTGTTCTGTGACTGAACTTCACTCATTACCGTGACACAAATATGTCAGGGATTTACCTCCATGGTGACAGAAGGGACACCAGAGACAAGTCATTAGAAGAAAATTGCTCCTACACAAGTGTAAACTGCTTTCATGACTTTCCCTGTGAGCAACATTTTGCTTCTCTTAAAAGTTTTTTCAGCTGTGCTTCAGTTTTTCACGGCTTGCCAGTTGGTATTTAATTCACCAGCACACAATACAACATTTTACAGCTGTCCTATAATGGGCCCGAATGCTGCTGTTTTATTTCCCTCTCAAATTATTAAAACAAACCAACAAATGAGATTGTGTTTTTTATATGAAAAAACGAATTTGTCTGCTAGGGACAATACCCACCTGCTTTGCTTTGGTTTTGTTTGGTCAAGCTTTCTGAAATGGACTGATTACTTTTTTTGCCTATCCTTGTACCAGTTCATCAAACTTTGAAACTGAATTTTATAATAAACCTTGAAAATCTGATTGTTGAGACGTAATTATTATCCCTGGTGTGCCACAAGCACAGGACTTAAGCCTTGTACACACGGTATGATTGTTGGCCAACCAAGCGTTGATTTTTGTCAAAAGGGAGTGTGCCAGGATCTTGTTTTGCATACTAACGTTACACAATTGTCGTGCGGCAAACACGAACATAGTGACGTACTAGTTTGAGCTCTTGAGCACCACCCTTTGGGCCCCTTCTGCTAATTGCGTGTTTGAGCATTGATTCTGAACATGTGTGTTTGTACTTTCGACTTTTGTGTGACAGATTGGTGTACTGACCATAAGAAAGTCAGATGTGGAGCCGTTGTCCGCCGAAAATTTACTAGCCTTTCATCCAACATTTGTTGGCCGAAAATTGGACAACAATTGTCAAAAGGAGCGTACTAATGGTAAGAATTTGGGACAACAGCCTGTCAACAGACGATCCCCTTCCAACAATCGTACCGTCCGTGTGTACGAGGCTTTAGTTTGCACCTGGATCAGCATCATGAGTTGCCATGGTATGGGGGCGGGCTGGCCGCCCACCAGCACCAAGACAACTATAAATTACACTCTAGGACAAGGCAAAGCATGATACTTATACAGGGCAGGTGGCATGCAGGCCCACCCTTAATGTTCAGAAGAGGACGGAAGACCGGTTCCACATCCTGCCCTCTGCCATGCTGCTGAAGTTAAAAGATAAGGCCCTGATGTAAAGAAGGGACAATGTGACCAGGAGGGGTTCTGTGATGGGGGCATTTTAGACTAGGGTGCCCCAGGATTTTGCACTTTTTTAAAGGGGGGCCGCAACTGAAGAAAGTTTAGCCCTAATTTAGACCTCCACTGTTTAGAGGAGCCTGGCTAGCATCACTGTCAGGTGAAGAGCTACATTGTTTTTGGGCCCACCACACTGTCATACATGTCTATGACAATGTAGCAAAAAAAAAAAAGGGAAATACACAAAATATGCCATACCGTTGGGCATATTGAAAGAAAGCACACAAGCGACATCTAAGGGCTGGTTCACCCCTGTGCATTTTTTTTTGCGCGTATTCAGTTTTGCAGAAACACACTACAGTCCATTTAACGTGGTTTCGTATGGATGTAGTTGACATCTGTGTATTTTATGGAAAGGGCCATGTTCTTGTTTTTTGGTTTCCATAGACTTCAATGGATGAAAAGCATGTATTGAAAAATGCAGAATGCACCTGCAATATGCAACCTGCATAGGTGAAAATCAGGCCTTGTGCAATATTTAAATGGCATTAATATCGTTCTTTTATGAATGTTATCAAATACTAGGCATAAAGTGGAGGGTGTTTCTCTGCAGTTTTTATGTGTTACATTTATTTTTTTATGATTACATATGTACAATGCATCTCTTGTTTGCAGTTCCAGTTTAGATGGTCTTGATGCAGACAGTGAAGGAGAGGGGACATATAGCAGGTATGACAATTCTGTCTGTTCTACTAAAGAGGACTCTTCTGGCCTTGGGAACAGCGGTGATGAACTGGACTCCCCTGAGACTAATCCTGATTTCCAAATCAGACCAGCTGGAACTCTACCCTTCGCACAGAGTAAGGTATTGTCATTCACAACACATGCTTTACCTCTGAGTTTTCACCTAAAAAGCGAAAACCATTTTATGCCACATTAGCAGTAGAAACAAATGTGTAATGTTACAGAATACATGCATTTTAAGTTCTTTAGCTTCTGTAATATATCCAGGCAAATCAAGCAAGTTTGGAGATATAGCTTTTCACCTTGTTTGCCTTTCTTCTTTAGTATTTGTACATCTTTACTGGGTTCACCAGGGTCCCGTTGGTGTATATTTACTTTTCTTTTATGATAGCTGCCTGCAAGCTCAGAACTCTCTGGATATACATTACATGAAAAAGCATATCTGGCATTTTTTATGCTATCTTGTAATTAGCTTGTAGGGATCACCGGGAGCATGCTTGTCTAAAGGTGAGGTCAGAGATCACCTTGTTCACATAACACTGGAAATCTCGTATTCCGCCCTTCTTTTCTTGTCAGACATCTTATAAAATAAAGCATGACAGGATCTCAGTGCTCTGAATGCTTGTAATATTTTACCTCTCTGGCCACATAACTGTCACCTTCACATATATCCTATTAAAGTACTTCTGTGAGTTCACCTAACTGACATTTTTTAGTAATACTTCTAAGTTGAAAGGAGAATAAAAATAGAAAGAGTCAAAGAATTGGACATTTAATTGCCATCATCCCTTAAAGACAAAGAAACCTCTAATTCTGGAATTTTTAAGGCAATAACAAAAATTAGAATTTTTATATAAAAAATGTATTTTATAAGACATGTAAACATTATAGAATAGAATTAATTGAATTCAACGTATTGCATATATTGTAAAAAATAAATAAAATGTTGCATATTTTGGAAAACAAAGTGGTATTTCCCACTACTTGTCCTTTGACCACCAGTGAAAGGCCAATGGTTACGAGTAGAGGGTTATCAAACGCGTTTCGATTAATGATTCTATCAATAGAATCTTTCTCAGGGATATTGTACCACTTCTAAACAGAAACAAAATGCAATGTTTGAGATTCCATGTAAATATCTTATACATCAGAGATATTAATACCTGTAGATATATATCATAAATAACTTCCATTTTTAATACATATTGAAAATTGCAAATAGCAGAGGCATTCCCCATATTGTGGTGAAAAGGACTGATATCCACATCAAGTACTCTTCATCCTCTACAGGACTGCTGGATATAATATAATCCAAACGTTTGGCGCTCAAAGCCACAGTAAAGAACCAAAGACTGTTGAAAAACATGGACACAAAATTTGTCCAATATTGTATTGTCCCAACCAAACTGAAAGGAACAAGGAATGCAATAGGTGTATATATTTTTGACCACATCATTAATTTATTTCAATTTTCTTGCAGGACCCTTTGACCTCTGGTCCTAGATTCCGCTCTTACTCTTATTCCTCTCCAAAAAATTTCCTTGGGAAGCCTCGCTTAACTCGTGACCTTTCCATTGGTGACCCTGGGGATGGTGAGTATGAATCTCTGAGTGCAATACTGCTTGATATTAGCAATGTTGTATTTGTTTTAAAGTTGAAGTGCTTCACCCCCCAACAAAAGAGTATATTTAAGCCTATCAGCCCTTGGATGTGGTGGCTAGATTAGTTTTTCTTTTCATTTATTTTTACCTGGTGATCCTGGCAGTAACACACTTCCAGTCCTAGGATGACAATGCTTATTTGTCTATCTGTATAAGTGCAACAGAAAAAATTGCAGGGCCTTGCCCTTCTTCTTTTCTACATGACAGCGAGAGCTAGCTAAGAACAATGTGACCGATAATAGCACAGGCAGAGAGCACATAAAATTATCAGCTTACTAGATTTCTGGCAAGATGAACAAGTATATTTCTTCCTTCTCCAACAGAGTTAAAAAAATGCTTTTAATGGTGTAATTGGCGGAACATAATGTACCAAATTAGAGACGTTCAATTTTAGGATTTAGACACGCTTTTATTGCACATTATTTATGCTGTCAAAAGAAGATATGCTGGAGGATCTCTCCAGTGTCCCTTGGGGGAGTACATTTTGAGTACCAAAATGTGCCCTCAGTGGTCTTCAGTTCTGATATCTTCAAATATGTTTCTGCAAATATTATGAATTGCCGTTTTTCTCACACGTGACCCTGCTCCAGTAGGTTTGTACTTGACTTGTCTGATGACTATCGTCTCCCGCGCACTAACGTCCCATATACCTAAATGATACTGCTCTTCTGTACTGGTATATTCCATTCAAGTCTATGGTACTTTAATGTACAGATAGCCTGGCACTTGATTTTAACAGACCAGGCAGCAGAAAAAGCAGGAGGCTGTAGCGGTTGGGCATGGTAAATACCGACCTGCTGGAGGGGGGCTAGGAAAAATTATTTAACAAACGTGTAAGTGTACTTTGAGTTTGTCCGTTTCAACGGCGGATCCAGGGGGGGGGGGCAACGGGGCAATTGCCCCCCCCGAAAAGGAAGTTCCCCAGGGGCCCGGAGGTGTCATCTTTTTTCATTTATTTTTTTATAAAAAAAAAATATTTTTTTAACATATTTTTTTATTAGAGAGAAAGGCCGCCAGGGCCCCGTTGGCAACCCCCCCTTTTTTTTAGGAGGCCCCAGGGGCCCAGAGATCCCAGGGCCCCAGATCCACTTTTTTTATTAAATGTATATATATATATATATATATATATATATATAATTATTATTATTATTATTATTGTTAGTATTATTATTAAAGGGCAAAGAGGTGGGCCCCCGGACCTCTTTTTTTTATAAATTTTTTATATTTTATTTATTTTTTTCTTTTTTTTATATATAGATATATTTTTATTAAAGGGCTGAAATGTGTCACCCCCTTTTTTTAATAAATGTTAGTTTTATAACTTTTTTTTATCATTTTTTTAAACTGCTTTGCTGGCAGCTTGTCACGCTCTCTCTCTCTCTCAACCAGGGCTGGTAGGCTGCCTGTCCTGAGGCTTTTGAGCTGTTGCTGAGCAGCACTCCCCTCTCTCCTGCTGAATCGGGCATTCTGGTTGTGTGTGTGAGCTGGATCTGTGTTCCTGTGCTGCCTGTGCTACTGCTCGTGTGATAGTAGATGGAGATGGAACCAGATAGTGTCAGGATTTAAATAGACCAGTCTGTGTGCCTACACAGAGGAGACCAACACTGCAGATAAAAGGTGTTTATTTACAAGGTGAACAAAACAGGGAAGACAACTGCACAAATCAACAAAGCATTTTGAAGGGGAAATAATCATAAACCAAAAGAAGGAGGTCATATACCAGGTCAACAAAGGAAGGGCAGGAAGGGAATCCAGGAGAGGGATAGGTCATCTTAGAAGTCAAGAAAGGGGACAGCAAGCTCAGGGTCAGATCACAACAGGTTAGTAGACTACCAGGGCGAGGAGTGATTACACACGCCGGGTATTAAAGGCGTGCTGAGTTTAGGTCACACCTAACGCAGGAAGGGCTTGTTTTGCCAATCCCCCGCTGGTGGAGGCCAATGGCCCAAATAACAGGCAAAATCACCAGCGGGGGGACCTTTCCTGATGGGTCTATCACACAAGGTCTAATTCACACACTGGCCTAAACACAGCTGCTCCTGTTTGTTCCATATTGCCTGCTGTGTGTGATCGAGGCAATTTTGTGTGGATGCAAAAGCGGGCGTGAGAAATTATTGATATGCAAAAGTGGGGATGCATTGATATGCAGTGGGGTTGCATTAATATACAAAAGTGGGACAATATACAAAGCTCGTCATATGCAGCTCCAAGAGGCATACACGTCTGCAGTCTCTGGATCTCTTGTCACGTCTGCAGTCTCTGACCTCTGTACCACGTCTGGTCTCTGATCTCTTGTACCACGTTGCAGTCTCTGACTCCCTTGTAACGTCTGCAGGCTCTGACTCCCTTGTACCACGTCTGCAGTCTCTGCATCTCTTGTAACGTCTGCATCTGACCATCTCTTGTACCACGCTGCAGCTGACCATCTCCTTGCATGGTCTCTGAATCTCTTGTACCATGCCTGCATCCTCACCATCTCCTGCTTCCACCATCCCTTGTTCTGCATTTGACCATTTTGTACCACGTCAGTCTCTGAATCCCTTGCCACGTTCACTCTGACCCCCTTGTACCACGTCTGCAGTCTCTGACCATCTCCTGTACCACGTCGCAGTCTCTGACATTGAACGTCTGCATCTCTGACCATCTCCTTGTACACGTCTGCACTTAACTTGAAGTAGCTCTCACATCTCCTGTACCACGTTGCAGTCTCTGAATCCCTTGTAACGTCTGCAGCACCATTTTGTACAGTGCCATTTTGTACCACGTGGTCTCTGCCATCTCCTTGACCAAGTTGGTCTCTGAATCTCCTGACCACGTCTGCATCTGTCTCTTGCCATATCTGACTTCATGCACTGCAGTCTCTGACCATCTCTTGTACCACGTCTATCCCTGCAAGTCTACAAACCATGGGATAGATTTATGGCATTCATATTTAAATATGCCTGAACTTGATTTTTTAGCGAAACGGCGGACACATGCACCTAATTGACTGTAAGCCCCGAGTGCCCCCCCCGAGGAGCTGCTTTTTAAAAGGAAGTTTGTCATGAGAGAAATTTGGAGGCACTGCTGATCTTCTTCTGCGGTTGCCTGGTTGTCACAATAGTA
Organism: Rana kukunoris; assembly: GCA_029574335.1. NCBI lineage: Eukaryota > Metazoa > Chordata > Amphibia > Anura > Ranidae > Rana > Rana kukunoris. The sequence continues at coordinate 106,847,110 of CM056049.1, read as the reverse complement.
ATTTAAGGTGGATTTGATCAGCTCAAAGGGCAACTGTCATGCAATTTAAAACTGTCAACTAGTCTGACCGGTGGGCTTATTGAGCAAGCTCAATTTGGAAGCTTCACACTCCAGTGATCACAACATGGTGCATACTTGAAGTAGCATTTCAAAACAGTTTCAGTGACGGGAGTCTCTGTATCTATGGATGGAGGGCGACCCCAAAGGAGCTTGCGGACAATGGAGCTTGTCACAATTTAAAACCAGCTGACCGGCGGGCTACCTTAGAGAGCGGGAGGCACTGTGGATGGAGGGCTGGAAGCTCCTTGAGAGCTTGGAAGCCTCCTATGTGTCATGCCGCGTACACACAATCACTTTTCGGCATGAAAAAAAATGTAGTTTTTCAGCATGTAGAAAAAAACAACGTTTTTCCAACTTCATCATTAAAAACAATGTTGCCCACACACCATCGTTTCAAAAAAATGATGAGCAAAGCGCGGTGATGTACAACATGTACGACGGGACTCTAAAGGGGAAGTTCCATTCACGCTCCCGTCTCATAACTTGCTTCTGAGCATGCGCGGGTTTAAAACGTTGTTTTTAACGTCGTTTTAGCCCACACACATGATTTTTTACAACCCAAAAAACGACATTTTTTAAAACGACGTTAAAAAATGCAGCATGCTCAATTTTTTTTTTGTGAAGCCCACACACGATCATTTTAAATGAGGTTTTTAAAAACTACTTTTTTTTTTTCATGCCGAAAAGTGATCGTGTGTACGTGGCATAAGTCTCCCTTTGTCTATTAGGGGCACAGGGTGACCGAGAACCCTAGTTGGGTCTACCTAACCCGACTCACCGGACTCAGCATTGTATGTGTGGTTTGTGCTGAAGGAATAAAGGGGTTCTTTCACTTGGGACATTAATATTTCTGAACAATATCTCTAGAGGAATATATATATTTCTGAAGGGATATTGTTCAGAAATATTAATCTCCCAAGTGAAAGAACCCCTTTATTCCTTCAGCACAAACCACACATACAGAATGCAGGATATCAGGGGTAAAAGAATGCACAGCACAAGATTTTCACTCTTCAGTTTTAGCAAATCAACCCCTATGAGTTTACCATTTTAATATATATGGTAAAAAAAAATTCAAAAGTTGGAACCTCTACTGGGAGATTCCTCTTCTGGAGTCCACAAGAAATGTAAAATGCCAGCAGATGAATGAACCTTTCAATGATGACCCATAGCAGGAGAATTGGCTTTTGATAGATTGACTGTGTAAAGAAAAACGACAGTGTATTCGTAGTAAGCAAACATTTTGAAATATTTTTCAGTGTCTATTGTAAAGAAAAACTGTACTTTGTTATCCTTTAAAGTGGAGGTCCACACAAAAATGGAACATTTGCTTTTCGGAACCCTCCCCCCTCCGTTGTCACATTTGGCACCTTTCAGGGGGGAGGGGGTGCAAAAACCGGTATAATACAGGTATTTGCACCCACTGCCGGGCATAGACTCCCACAGGGGTCACGCCCCTTTAAGCCCCCCCCCCCTTTTTTGGGGGGGGAAACACACAGGAAGACAGCGGAGACCTGATAGGACGCGCAGCGCGACTTGCCCATGCGCAGTAGGGAACCGGAAAGTGAAGCCACAACGCTTCACTTCCTGATTCCCTCACTGAGGATGGCAGCGGGGGCAGCTGAGAGCCAAACGATTGATCGACTTTGGCTGACGACATCACGGGCACCCTGGACAGGTAAGTGTCTATTTATTAAAAGTCAGCAGCTGCAGTATTTGTAGCTGCTGGCTCTTAATTTTTTTTTAATATATTTTTTTTAGGCGGACCTCCGCTTTAACTTACCCCTCTAAGTCTTTAACTCGCCTTCCCACGATCCTGCCAGATTTCACACACAGTCGCTGGATTTTTCTGTGCATACTCAGGAAGCAAACAGACCAGCCAGGAGAGTTTGCAGCAGTGCATGTGTATGGAATTGGTAGGTGTGTGGACAGGTAAGTATAAAACTTTAGGGGGGGGGGGGTGCTTTTGGGACAGGTTGAAAGATCAATGTATAAAAAGTACTAAGGGTAGATACTTCAGTTGTCAGCTGTATAGAATGGCAAGGAGCCAAGGAAAGGTAAGTATATGCTGCTGCATGGGGAGGGAAGCATTATAACAAACCTTTTGGTTTGCCCTGCATAGACAAAACAGAGTAAAGCTATTTTTGTTGGGACTGCCACATTTCAAATGTTTGTTTTTGAATGTTTTGGGTATCATAATAAATGTAGAGCTTTGAAGATCAGACTGGAGTTGGGGTATTATTACAATGGCTCTACCTACTAACAGATATCAGCGACATTAATAGTACTATATTTGGCTACCAATAGACTTGCAAAGTGCTTCACTAATCTTTTTCACAACTACTGCAAAGCAGACCTTGAATATGCAATGAGCTAATATGGCAGCTCCAATGCAAATAAATGCAAATGATAAATAGAAAAATTATATTTCAGGCATAACAAGCATTGAAAATGTTTAATTTGCGTTAAAAACAATTTATGAAATGATAGTATTTATTTGCATGATGATAACAAAGCTTTATACATTGTGGGCTTGGTGAATGCCTTACTGCCTGGACTTTCAGATGCAAGGCATGTTTGTTAAGGTTTTATTCCTGCTTGTAGATTCTGTGTTCAGCGTCAGTGGTCGGTCACTACTTCAGGCACTTTCACTGTCTAAATCAGTATCTCTCCTTCACACTAGTAGTAAGTACTGCAATGGTGCCATGGGATACCAGACACGGGTGTGCTGCATGAGTCTAATGTGCAAAGACAACCCGCGGACTGCCATCAGCTGAGGAACTACAAGTGTTGTTACAGTTAAACAGCTAGAAGTTCCTTATAGGCTGGAAGTCTGCAGGTTGCCTGAGTCTTCTCTATGGACACTGGAAGGAATTTAGCATAACCATGTATAGTGTACTACATGCTTCCTCCCTACTCTACATGCTGTTGGGTTTTCATCACACAGTCCCACTTATTCAGAGTTATGCTGGCTGTGTAGCTCCCCTTCTTGCCTTGGGCTGAGATTTTTTTTGCATATTGGTGAAGGTGAGGTCAGCTGCTAAGGAGTCATTTTAATATAAATGGCAGATTAACATCTGCAAATTGAGGGATGGGTTGTGTTAAAAAATAAAAAGTATACAATAAAGCACTTCGTAAATGTAAAGCAGCCCAGCACTACATGTTACATTGGGAGAGAATTTCTCTCCTTGTGCTATCAGTGAGGATGTGCTGTTATGTTGACAGCTGGTCCACTGTGCTGTGTATTTAAGGTGCCACCGACTGCACTCCAGGTACAGAGTGATTGCTGTCACATTGAGCGTTATTTACATAGGGAGAGCAACACTCTCTCAGTGTAATCTGCAGGACTGTGCTGTTATTTTGACAGCTAGATCCTGTACAGCCACAACAATGTAGGGACATGAAAGTCTCCACCTACAAGGTGGATGGAGGAATCTTCCCCTACCGGGCAATGTAGTCTGACAACAGCAACCGGAAAATTTACCAACATGTCCCAGAAGTTTAAACCACCAACTTCTGCCGAGTGGGAGGGTTTGCACCCTGGTCAAAGTAAACCCACAGAGTAGACCTTTATTGTCATTGGGGACACATACTTGTTTTGCGTTGGTGACTCAGAAATATAAATGTCGGAGGCAACCAGAAAAATAGCATTTTCTACAAGGAGAAGTTGTTAGTGGTAGGCTACATGTTTCTATCAGGTACAGGTTTCCTTTAATGGCCTTAAAGTACACATTAGATGGTTCTAATTCCTTCCATTAGTCTTTCTTGCTCTAACAGGTGGTGGGATCCTCTCCTAAACTTTTACAGGATAGAGGTATATTATTATCGAAGGCTGCGTTTTGTCAGTTTGTCATTTGTTGTACTGCTACGTTCTTTATATAAATGCTTTTATCAGCATTTTTATCTGCTTAGGTGTGTCTTAACTTATTCTTCCATTATAGAAAATATTAACATATTATCTGTATTTTTTGTAAATAACTGTGATAGAGTATGTAAGAGCTGTGAAAATGTGGAACAGACTAGTATAGGAGCTAGGTCTGGTTAGCTCAGTAGATTGTTTTAAAAAGAGCTGGATGTGTTCTTCAATGCACAAGATACAGTATAACTGGATATGGAGATTTATTGGTAATAACACCAGAGATTGTTGATCCAGGGAATAACTGATTGCCTTTTTGGGGAATCGGGAAGGACTTTTTTTTCCTCCCCTCTGGAGAAAATTGTAACATTCGTTATAGGGTTGTTTTTTTTTTTTTTGCCATCCTCTGGATCACCTGTCTGCATAAGATTCAGTAAATATAGGTTTTCTATTTATTTATTCTATCGATTGAGCTAGATGGACTTTGTCTTTTTTTCAACCTGACTATGTAACTGGACCAATGAGGGGGATTTTTGTTTTCTAGCTTTATTACAGTTGCCCACACAGGACTTAAAGAGGAATTGTATAAAATACAATAAGAAATTTAGAGAATTATAAAACAAAAGTTTTAAAGACAGTGGTGGTGTATCATATTCCATTTGTTAATAACTTTTTTTTTTTTTTTTAGGTCAATTGCATAAAGTGCATAGATTTATAGAGAAGTTTATTGGTCATGTAAGCTGGCCCTAGACAGTTTGTTTTTCATATAAATAAATGCAGGGGGTTCTTAGGCCTCGTACACACGAGGCAATCTATTTGTTCAAATCGGTCGGACCGACCGATTTGAACAAATCTGTCTGATAGGATTTTGGTTTGCTCGCGTGTACACACGAGCAAACCAAAATCCCCGCCAGCAGACGGCGCGCTGACGTGTCGGTGGCGGTGACGTTGACGCCGCCACGTCACCGCACCAGGAAGTAAAACACTTCCGCGCATGCGCCGAATCCATTCGGCGGCGGTGCGGGACGACATGACTGCTGGTAAGTGTACTAACCAGCAGACATGTCGGGCGGACGGATTCCCACCCGATAGATTTCAAAGCATGCTTTGAAATCTGTCGGGTGGCCAAATCCGTCAGCTCGGCCGTACACACGATCGAATCTGTCTGCTGGGACGGTCTAGCAGACCGTTTCCAGCAGACAGATTTGATCGTGTGTACGAGGCCTTACAGTGCCTTGCGAAAGTATTCGGCCCCCTTAAACGTTGCGACCTTTTGCCACATTTCAGGCTTCAAACATAAAAATATAAAACTCTAATTTTCTTTCTCGTACATCACGGGACACAGAGCGGCATATTCATTACTATATGGGTTATATGGAGTACCTTCAGGTGTGGACACTGGCAATCTCAAACAGGAAGTCCCCTCCCTATATAACCCCCTCCCTAGAGGGAGTCCCTCAGTTTTTTCGCCAGTGTCTTAGGTGTTGGTCACGGAATAGCTTTGCTCCACATCCTTGGGATTAAGGGCGGGCTAACCGGATCTGTCCAAGGAGCCTCAGTGCCAAAGTGGACAGTACCCGGGCCCCAAACCGTGGGGTTTTGCCTATAATGCTCCTCTTTGGAGGGCTGGACCCTGGGCCCAGGACTTGGAGTTTGTAAAAACCATAAGTTCCTGTTTGCCAGGGTGCTATATAGGTCCAGGACCGCTAGTGGGTACCTTCATAGGACCCCAGGGCCTGAAAAAAAGGTCTACTACGCTACCCACGGAGATGGGAGAAGATTGGATCGTTTTGCTGGACAAACAAAATCCTGCAGCATGGAGCAGGTAAGGGGGAGCCTGCGGGACTAACACAATGGTTCGACAGCAGGCTCTCCGGGGTAACCTAAAAGGGGGGATAGCCTAAGTATGCTCTGCATGGGCAACCTTGCTCACTATGTCTGAGAGAGACAGGATGACACCTTTTTTCCCCCATCACTAGGTTCCCCTGTCTAAGAATGTGTTGCTAGCTAACCTGCTGCTTTCTTCCTAGGACTAGTAAGGATCCCTAGGGGCCTTTTGGAGAGTCCTACCTGGCCGGGGGTTTGAATCTGCCGCCTGTTTCTGCAGTCCTGGGTCTCCAGCAGCGCGGCTCCTCCATGTTCCTCCTGTTCCTGCATACGCGCGCGCGCGTGCGCGCGCACGTCTTATAGACGTTTTTCGTGCCGTTCAGACAGGAGGGCGGGGGGGGGGCGTGCCTGCGGCGTCATACAGGGGCGCGCCTTGTGCTGTTATAGATCAGCAGGCATTGTCAGTGCTTAGTCTGAGGCTGATTTCAGAAGGAGAGGACGCACTTTAAACACAGCGGCAGAACCCCAGTGACTCCCGGTGGCGGAAGAGGGGTAACAACCATTGTACATGCTGGAAAAGGATTACCATCACCTACAGGTAAGCTGGCAATATTTAAAAATCCCTTTTTTTGTGAGTTCACCCCTTACAGAAGACCCACCAGTCAACCTTAACAAGTGGGTCTCTTCACAATCATGAAGTGGAACGAAATTTATTGGATACACATTTCACCTAACTTTGTTAGCCACAAATAAAATACTGAAAAATTGTGCGTGCAAAATTATCCGTCAGCCCCTTTACTTTCAGTGCAGCAAACTCTCTCCAGAAGTTCAGTGATTTTGTTTGATTTTGATTCTGATTTATGATCCAATGTTATATATCTTTGACCTTTCAAATGACTAGCGCTTATGATTTTTTTACAGATAAATAGAATCCACCTGTGTGTAATCAAGTCTCCGTATAAATGCACCTGCACTGTGATAGTCTCAGAGGTCCGTTTAAAGCGCAGAGAGCATCATGAAGAACAAGGAACACACCAGGCAGGTCCGAGATACTGTTGTGGAGAAGTTTAAAGCCGGATTTGGATACATAAAGATTTCCCAAGCTTTACACATCCCAAGGAGCACTGTGCAAGCGATAATATTGAAATGGAGGGAGTATCAGACCACTGCAAATCTACCAAGACCTGGCCATCCCTCTAAACTTTCAGCTCATACAAGGAGAAGACTGATCAGAGATGCAGCCAAGAGGCCCATGATCACTCTGGATGAACTGCAGAGATCTACAGCTGAGGTGGGAGACTCTGTCCATAGGACAACAATCAGTCGTATACTGCACAAATCTGGCCTTTATGGAAGAGTGGCCAGAAGAAAGCCATTTCTTAAAGATATCCATAAAAAGTGTTGTTTAAAGTTTGCCACAAGCCACCTTGGAGACACACCAAACATGTGGAAGAAGGTGCTCTGGTCAGATGAAACCAAAATCGAACATTTTGGCAAAAATGCAAAACGTTATGTTTGGCGTAAAAGCAACACAGCTCATCACCCTGAACACACAATCCCCACTGTCAAACATGGTGGTGGCAGCATCATGGTTTGGGCCTGCTTTTCTTCAGCAGGGACAGGGAAGATGGTTAAAATTGATGGGAAGGTGGATGGAGCCAAATACAGCACCATTCTGGAAGAAAACCTGATGGAGTCTGCAAAAGACGTGAGACTGCGACGAAGATTTGTCTTCCAACAAGACAATGATCCAAAACCTAAAGCAAAATCTACAATGGAATGGTTCACAAATAAACATATCCAGGTGTTAGAATGGCCAAGTCAAAGTCCAGACCTGAATCCAATCGAGAATCTTTGGAAAGAACTGAAAACTGCTGTTCACAAACGCTCTCCATCCAACCTCACTGAGCTCGAGCTGTTTTGCAAGGAGGAATGGGCAAAAATTTCAGTCTCTCGATGTGCAAAACTGATAGAGACATACCCCAAGCGACTTACAGCTGTAATCGCAGCAAAAGGTGGCGCTACAAAGTATTAACTTAAAGGGGCTGAATAATTTTGCACGCCCAATTTTTCAGTTTTTTATTTGTTAAAATAAGTTTGAAATATCCAATAAATTTCATTCCACTTCATGATTGTGTCCCACTTGTTGTTGATTCTTCACAAAAAATTACAGTTTTATATCTTTGTTTGAAGCCTGAAATGTGGCAAAAGGTTGCAAAGTTCAAGGGGGCCGAATACTTTCGTAAGGCACTGTAAATTATGTAGCAAGGGATGAATGGGAAAAAGGGGGCCCAAAACAAGTAGTATAAAACGTGAACTATGAGAATAAAATAACATCATATCTTGTTCAGAAAATACACAAACTAATTACATATATACCGAAACAAACATTTTAAATTATAATGGGCCCCGCCAAACAAAAGGAAAAAATCATTATGAAAATCCGTATATTGTAATTGTCATGGTTTAGAAACACCTCACTTTGCACTGTGACATTCCAGTGAGGATAATGTATGAATGTAAACAGGACCTTTAGATGAGTAAAACAATAATGCAGCTCAAAGTGCTAGTCTCACATTCCATGTTAATCTTTTCTACTTGATGATAATCCTGCTCTTGGATTGTGACTGACATGCCACTTACCTGGCCAGTCCCCGTCCTCTGGATATCGCTCAGTCTTCTCGGTCCCAGCCCCTGAGCTCTACTCTTTGTTGCCAAGATCTTGTGACTGGAGACAATCAAGAGTTGTGTGCTGTGTGCACTTAAAAATTGGATTTGTTAAAACAATGTAACAAATTGTGCTTTTATAGCACTAACACCTCAAGTAATAACTGTACAAGTTACACTTGATGCCAAGCAATTCACAGCATGATTGTAGAGGACAGGTGGCATGATGTCGGCACATGCCAAAACCAAGCTCATAATATTTCCTTCTGCACGTGTCTCTTCCCCTGACCTCTCTGTCAAGATCGATGGCACAACTATCATTCCATCCCCGTATGTCAGGGAGCTAGGTGTAATCCTGGACTCTGGAAAAATATGCCCCTTCTTAACTAATGACACCACAAAGCTTCTAATTCACTCCCTGGTCATCTCTTGCCTCGAATAATGCAAATTCCTCCTCATTGGATTAACTTTAGGCTATTTCCCCCTTCAGTTGTTTTTATTATAATACAGTATTCATATAGCGCCAACAATTTGCAAAGCGCTTTACAACGTGAGGGCAGACAGTCCAGTTAAGCCCTGTACACACGATCGGTTTGTCTGATGAAAACGGACCGATGGATGGTTTTCATTGGACAAACCGATCGTGTGTGAGCCCCATCGGTTTGTTTTCCATCGGTGAAAAAAAAAAATAGAACATGTTTTAACTACTTGCCGACCGCCTGCCGTCATATTACTGCGGGACGGTGGCACTGCTACATGAGAGCATGTAGCTCTACGTCCTCTCTTTAGTGGCCACTAGGGGGCGCGTGCGCCCCCTAGCAATACAATGTATGAACAGAAGATCAGTGATTTCCCCTAGTGAGGCCACCCCCCCATACAGTTGGAACACACCCAGGAACACACTTAACCCCTTCCCTGCCCCCTAGTGTTAACCCCTTCACTGCCAATGGCATTTTTTATAGTAATACAATGCATTTTTATAGCATTGATCGCTATAAAAACGCCATAATGTCGCAGTGCTGAAAAATAATGCTTTTCGCCACCATTACTAGTAAAAAAAAATATTTATAAAAATGCCATAAAACTACCCCCTATTTTGTAAACGCTATAACTTTTGCGCAAACCAATCAATAAACGCTTAAAGCGACGCAGTGCCTGAATCACAAAAAGTGCTCTGGTCATTGGACAGCAATATGGTCCGGGGCTAAAGTGGTTAACCACTTAAGCCCCGGACCAAAATGCAGCTAAAGGACCAGGCTCTTTTTTGCAAATTGGCACTGCGTCTCTTTAACAGACAATTGCGCGGTCGTGCGACGTGGCTCCCTAACAAAATTGGCGTCCTTTTTTTCCCACAAATAGAGCTTTCTTTTGGTGGTATTTGATCACCTCTGCGTTTTTTATTTTTTGCGCTATAAACAAGAATAGAGCGTCAATTTTGAAAAAAATGCAATGTTTTTTCTTTTTGCTATAATAAATATCCCCCAAAAATATATAACACAAATTTGTTTTTCCTCAGTTTAGGCCGATACGTATGATTCTACCTATTTTTGGTAAAAAAAATCGCAATAAGAGTTTATCGGTTGGTCTGTGCAAATTTTTATAGCGTTTACGTTTTTTTTTTTACTACTAATGGCGGCGATCAGCGATTTTTTTCGTGACTGCGACATTATGACGGACACTTCGGACAATTTTGACACATTTTTGGGACAATTGTCATTTTCACAGCAAAAAATGCATTTAAATTGCATTGTTTATTGTGGAAATGACAGTTGCAGTTTGGGAGTTAACCACAGGGGGCGCTGATGGGGTTATGTGTTCCCCAATGTGTGTTTACAACTGTAGGGGGGTGTGGCTGTAGGTCTGACGTCATTGATTGTGTCTAGGGGCGGACTGACAACTCATGGGGCCCCCGGGCAATAGAAGAATATGGGCCCCCCGGGCTTACAGATGGCCACCACACAAGGCAGTGCAGAGGCAGGGCAGCTAAAATCTCGGATTTTTCACATCAAAAACATGTGGGTTTCGGACATATCAGGGACAGATGTAAAAGAAAACACAGATTTTTACATACTGACCCTGGTTTTATTGAGCCTGGCAACCCTGATGGGGCCCCCTAGTGGCATGGGGCCCTCAAACCCTAATGGTCAGTCCGCCCCTGATTGTGTCCTCCTATAACAGGGATGACATGATCGATGCAGCCGCCACAGCGAAGCACGAGGACCGATCTCCGCACTCCAGCAGCGATCCGGTCCGCAAGTCCAGTGGTCCCGGAGCTTCGGGTAGTAATACAGGACGTACCTGTACGTGGATCTGCCCAGCCGTGCCATTCTGCCGACGTATATGTGCAGGAGGCGGTCCTTAAGTGGTTAAAATGTTCCTATGGAGAAAAAACCAGGTATGCTCAGAATCAAGTCGACGCATGCTCGGAAGCATTGAACTTAATTTTTCTCAGCACGTTACGCCTGCGCAACGTTGGGAGCATTTGCTTTGTGAATCTCCCTCTCCCCTCTCCCCTCTCCCCTCTCCCCTCTCCCCTCTCCCCTCTCCCCTCTCCCCTCTCCCCTCTCCCCTCTCCCCTCTCCCCCTCTCTCCCCTCTCCCCTCTCTCCCCTCTCCCCTCTCCCCTCTCTCCCCTCTCCTCTCTCCCCTCTCCCCTCTCTCCCCTCTCCCCTCTCTCCCTCTCTCCCCTCTCCCCTCTCCCCTCTCCCCTCTCCCCTCTCGTAAAAGACATACCCTACGGCGGCATATATATGAGCTGATGTATGTGAATCCGGGCCCATATATACTCGAGTATAAGCCGACCCGAATGTAAGCCGCGGCACCTAATTTTACCACATAAAAACGTATTGACTCGAGTATAAGCCTAGAGTGGGAAATGCAGCAGCTACTGTAAGTTGAAAAGAGGGTCAACAATGCCCACCTGCAGCCTCACTTTGTCTATTTGCAGCCTCATGTACATTTGATCCACTGTGTCAGTCTTAACTGTTCCGCGCCGTCCTTACCATCCACTGTAACAAAGCCCTGTCTCCTCCTCACCCGTGATGGACGGAACACTGATTCAGTTTCCCAGCATTGTTATCAGTGTTCAGCATTCCATCTATCACGGACGAGGAGGAGGCAGGGCTTTGTTGCAGTGGACGGCGTGTAACAGTTAAAGGGGTTGTAAAGGTTCATTTTTTATTTTCTAAATTGGTTCTTTTAACCTAGTGCATTGTTGGTTCACTTACCCTGTTCCTTTGATTCCATTCTAAATGTTTTTTTTTTGTCTGAATTTCTCACTTCCTGTTTCTCCTCAGTAAGCTTCTGGCTGGGGGTTAGTCAGCCAGAACAGCTTACTGAGGTGGAACAGAAAGTAAGAATTTCAGACAAAGAAAAACACATTTAGAAGGAAAATTGAAGGAAAAGGTACAATGCACTAGCTTAAGGAAACCTATTTAGAAAATAAATTAGAATTTAAAAAACCTTTACAACTCCTTTAAGACGGACACAGCAGGAGACCCTTACTCGAGTATAAGCCAAGGGGCGCTTTTTCAGCATAAAAAAATATGCTGAAAAGCTCAGCTTATTCTCGAGTATATACGGTATCTGTTGATATAAATACCACCGAAAGAAACATTTGTACACAAAAAAATAACCTCGCATTAAAGCTGGCCATATATTATACAATTTTATTGTACAATTTTCCTTTGGATTTACCAAAACCATAAAATATGAGGTCAAACCAAAACGCTTTCAATGTGTATGCATTAAGGCAGGCCCTTTTTTAATGCTAAATAGCTTGCTTTACCTTATAGAAGTCCTGCTTTCATGTCCTCCATGTCCGTTTTTGCTTAGAAGTTGCTGTCACTGCACACTTCCTGATTGTCTGGCTCCTTATGAAAAAACTCATGGTAGCTTTTCATTGTGGTCCATGATCAAGAAGATGTGATTACTATGGGCCAGATTCAGATACTTTTTCGTATCTTTCCGGCGGCGTAGCGTATCTCATTTACACTAAGCCGCCATAACTTAAAGCGGCAGGTCCCGTATTCAGAAAGAACTTGCGCCCTAAGTTACGGCGGTGTAGTGTAAATGGGCTGGCGTAACCGCGCATTATTCAAAGTAGGCTGGTAGTGGGCATGTTGTATGTCAATTAATAGTGACCCCACGTAAATGACGCATGCGCCGGCCGTGGACGTATCCCAGTGCACATGCTCCAAAATCACGTCGGAAATACTCATTGATTTTGACGTGAATGTAACTTACGCCCGGCCGCATTCCCGAACGACTTCCGCAAACGCCGTAAACAACGTACAATACGACGCTGTTCCAACGTCCATACTTAACATGGGTTGCGCCTCATATTTCAGAGGTAACTTTATATCAATACGCCAGGCACACATATGTTCGTGAATCGGCGTATCTAACTCATTGGCATATTTGACGTGTAAATCTACGGAAGCGCCACCTAGCAGCCAGCGTAAATATGCAACCAAGATACAACGGCGTAAGACTTGCACCGGTCGTATCTTAGCCACACTTCGGCGTATCTTGCTTTCTGAATACAGAACACAGATACGACGGCGCATCTTAGAACTTATGCGGCGTATCTAAAACTCCTCAGAACCAATCAGATTCATTTTAAAAATTACTGCCCTGTGTTTGTTTGTTTTTGTTCTGTGTACACACAGAACAAACTGAAACTAGTCTAAAAACTAAACTAAACTGCAGGCACATTATATGATTGATTTTTATCTATTAATCATTTTTAAAAGGAATCAGTTAACTATTATGTCTCTATACCCTGTAAACAGTCATTTCAGCAAAATAAATATTTTCCTTTACTACTCCTTTAAGGTAAATCTAAAGGAAATTTTAAAATAAAAATTGTATAATGTATGGCCAGCCTAACTTTGCACCATAAAAGTTATGTCGCGAAGGAGAAAAGCAGCTTAGTGTATGTGAAAATTTTATAAGTAGATCTGTGCAATCATAGTAGTATCTACAGGGTCAACATTCAAAAGTGTTAAATTCCCTTAAAGTGTATTTCTACCTTTCCAGTCAAATTTGAGAAACCCTCTCTATATGTTTTGTTACCCGTTCCTATTATTATTATACAGGATTTATGTCATCAAGTACCTATTGATGTCTAGTATACAATGGAAAAATGATATACTGGAGCCATTAAAGATGTTTGGCCTACATGATTATAATTGTATAATTCAGTGGCAATTGGCAAGTTAAATGATTTTGTAGGTTCTTACATATTGCTAATGAGTATAGAGGAAAAAAAATGATTATTGGCAAGATTCAAAACTTTTATGATTGGTATATAGCATCTGACATACAGAGGTTTCAGCAGGGAGATCAAAAGCATGCATTTGGGGAAGCTGGTTTTAAGCACCACGTACATCCCCAAGGGTCCCGCTGGTTCTGGGTTAGATGCATGTCAAAGGGAATGTATAAAGATAAGCAGCCATATTTAATTATGCCTTGTCAGTGGTGACAAATATAAAGTAGGCATCATTCTACTTTAAGCCACTGCAACATTGAAAAAACTCTGCAAAGTCTAGGGTCAAGGGAATTAACACTCAGTTTAGATTTTATCGTTCATGATTTGAAGTACTTAAAAATGTTTTGTGATACAGAACATAATACAGAATATTCTGTATTTTATGAATAACTGAGCTGCAAGATGAGAAGTGTAAGGCCGCGTACACACGATCAAATCTATCTGCTGGAAACGGTCGGCCCGACCGTCCAAGCAGACAGATTCGATCGCATTTACGGGCGGGCCGACGGATTTGGCCACCCGGCAGATTTCAAAGCATGCTTTGAAATCTGTCGGCTGGAAACCCGTCGGCCCGATATGTCTGCTGGTTAGTACGCTAACCAGCAGACATATCTTCTCGGACATGCGCCGAATGGATTAGACGCATGCGCGGAAGTAATTCACTTCCTGGTGCGGTGACGTGGTGGCGTCAACGTCACCGCCATCTGCCGGCAGGGATTTTGGTTTGATCATGTGTACACGATCAAACCAATACATCCCAGCAGACAGATTTGTTCAAATCGGTCTGTCCGACCGATTTGAACAAATCTGTCTGCTCGTGTGTACGGGGCCTAAATGGTAATGGTAGTTGTCCTGATAGAGAATGGGGGGTTGATATACTGAAAACAAATCGAATATACACTTTGCAGTTGCTCCAGAGCTTAGAAAATGAGCGAAGGGTTCACTTTGCAAAGAAATAACCAATCACGTGCAAAGGAAAAAAAAAAACACATGATAGGATGACGGAGGTCAGCAGAGCTTCTGCTCATTTACTAAGCTCTGGAGCAACTGCAAAGTGCACAGTCTATTTGCCTTTTTGTAAATCATCCCCTGTATCTACATTTGAAATGTGTAGGGGAAAAGGTCCTCTCTAGTCTTTCTGTTCAGTGTCATGCTAAATGTGGTCTGAACGGCTGACACGCAGCGTGATATGAACCATCAGAGACAGCTGGTTGATGGGACTGCTACACTACACAAGGTGTTATCTTGCATTTTCAGTTTGTTACATTGTTTGCCTGAGACCTGTAACCAAGAGGATTAAGAGACATCTTAGAAGATAAAGTGACCGCCACCGTTGGTTATCTAATGTAATATACAATATACCTTGAGACAGAATAGAAAGTGCTAATCTCTATAAAAAAAAAATGTACCGTACTTATCGGGGTATTGCACGCTCCGGCGTATAGCGCGCACCCCTAATGTGGACCTGTAAAAAAAACTTTTAGTACTTACAGTTTTGGTGTCTTGTGCGGCGTCCATCGTCCGGTCCGGCATCCGTCCTCGGCTCCAGTAGTGTCCTCCCGTCTTCTCCAGCGCTATCTCGAGTCGAATCCCCGCTTCCCGCGCTCAGTTTGAACGCCTCCGCCGACAGTACAGTACACTCGGGTACATTCGGCCAGGCTCGGCTTCGCTCGTGCTCACGCTCTGTGAGGCCTACAGTGAGGGAAAAGAGTATTTGATCCCCTGCTGATTTTGTTTGTTTACCCACTGACAAAGAAATGATCAGTCCAGAAAAACATATTTTGATTTGCATTTTAATGGTATTTGACCCCTTCGCAAAACATGACTTTGTACTTGGTGGCAAAACCCTTGTTGGCAATCGCAGAGGTCAGACATTTCTTGTAGTTGTCCACCAGATTTGCACACATCTCTGGAGGGATTTTGTCCCACTCCTGTTTGCAGCTCCTCTCCAAGTCATTAAGGTTTCAAAACTGGCGTTTGGTTTCTCGAACCTTCAGCTCCCTTCACATATTTTCTATGGGATTAGGATCTAGAGACTGGCTAGACTGGCTAGGCCTTGATTGAATGAATGAATGAATGAAAACTTGTATAGCGCGGCACATGCGAACTGAATCGCCTCTGGGCGCTTGTTGTTCCTGTCTCCTTTGATATCAAAAGAGAAAAGTCTTGACCTTTTTCCTAAATGCTAGGTGGTTCTCCTCCAACCGAATGGTGGTTGGTAAAGCGTTCCATAGTCTGGGACCTTGGATCGCGAATCTTCTTTCTCCTTTGGACTTGAAGTTGGCTTTCGGAACCTGGAGCAGGTTCTGATTCGTGGATCGCAAAACGCGATTGGGATTATGCGCTTTTATTATTTCGCATAAATAAAGGGGGGCATTCCCATAGACACATCTATGCGTAAGACAGAGAGCTTTAAAAGCAATTCTGTCTTTAACTGGCAGCCAATGAAGGGCTCTCAGAGAAGGTGAGATGGATTCCCACGGTTTTTTTCCCAGTCACAAGTCTGGCGGCCGTATTCTGAACGACTTGCAGACGAGCGATTTGGTACTTGGGGAGGCCGAGGTAAAGGGCATTTGCATAATCCAGCCTGGAGTTTACAATTGCTCCCACCACGACCGCTAAATCTTCTTTAGGGATGAACGGAGTGAGTCTGCGTAGTAGGCGCAGTAGATGGTGAGATCCGCTGACTACTGACCCTATTTGAGCGTCCATTGTCATAAAGGAGTCAAAAATGACCCCTAGGCTTTTGACTTTGGCGCTAGGGGTGATGATTCTGCCCAAAATAGGCGGGGGGGTCCACGCTGTTGAAAGTTGATTCCTGCGCTTGGCGTGAAACAGAAGAAGTTCTGTTTTTGCTCCATTGAGTTTAAGGTAACTCTTTGTCATCCAGTCCTCTATCAAAGAGAGACATGTCTCTAGATTGAGGTGGTGATCCTGTCTGTTGCAGATACGGAAATACAGTTGCGTATCATCTGCATATGAGTGGTAGAGCAGTTTTTGGCTGCTGATAATCTCAAAAAGAGGACGAAGATATATGTTAAACAGCACTGGTGACAGAGGCGATCCTTGAGGGACTCCGCATGTTACTGTGCGTTTTTCCGACGTAAAAGGTCCTAACTTCACTGTTTGCGATCGGTTTTCCAAAAAAGAGGAGAACCAAGATAAATCGCTTTCTGCGACTCTGGCTACTTCAGCAAGCCGAGTCAGTAACAGTTTGTGGTCTACAGTGTCGAAAGCTGCACTTAGGTCCAACAGAACCAGGAGACAAGATTCTCCTTCGTCTGCGGCCTTGAGAACATCGTCCCATACTTTCAGCAATGCTGTTTCCGTCCCATGTCCGGGACGGAAGCCTGATTGCAATGGGTCAAGTAGCTTGTAGGTATCTTGATGCAGTTGCAGCTGTTGTACCACTACTTTCTCCATTATCTTAGAGAGTACGTTGAGGCTTGTTATGGGACGGCGGTGGAGTGGGTCCTTGGGGTCCAGGGAGGGTTTCTTCAGGATGGGTTGGATTATACCCTCTTTCAACTGTGAGGGCACTATGCCCTCCAAGAAAGACTGGTTGATAAGCTGCGTGATGGGAGGAGCCAGGATGTAGGCGCATTCCTTCAGCAGTTTTGTGGGGATAATGTCATTTGGCGCTGTGCCATTGCGCAGAGTACAAATGACATTCTTGGTGGTCTCGATGGAGATGGGTTCCAGGGTGAACTTACCTGATATCGGAGAATTTCTATGGGTGCTGCGGGGGGGGCTGGGGGGAGAATTGTTTTGCTGAATGCTTTCGCGGATTACCTCGATTTTATTAATGAAGTAATCCGATAGTTCATTGCAAAATTCTTGTGTGTCTGAACTGGGGGCTTCAATGCATCCTGGCTTCATGGTCTGGGTGACCATCTTGAAGAGTTCGCGGGGGCGGTTTAGGGCACCGTTGATAGCCTCCGAAAAATAATTTTTCTTGGCTTGGAAAATTCCTTTGTGGTATTTTCTTGTAGTCGCCTTGTAGATGGATAGGTTTAGCTCTGAAGAACATCTTTTCCAGGCAGATTCTGCCCTTCTGCGTTCTTGCTTCAGTAACGACAGCTGGTTATTAAACCAGCTGCGGTTGTTTTTCCGGATGCGGGTTCTTCGTTTTGGCGCTACCAAGTCGGCTGACTGTAGCATAGCCGAGTTTATGGCTTCCAATGTTTCAACGGCCGTTTGATGCGGCTGAGTTGTTTCTATCTTTTTCCTTAAAGTCGTTTTGAAGAGTTCCGAGTGGAGCTTCTTCTGACATCTAGTCCAGTGTGTTGTCACTGGACTTGATGTTTTTGTTGTAGGGGGGATGGTGGTAATACTGAATATAATTGCATGGTGGTCTGTCCATGGCAATTTTTCATTTTCCCAAATCTTTATTTCCAGAGCTTGTCTGAAAATAAGATCAAGTGTGTGACCTGAAGCATGTGTGGGCCCACATACTAGTTGCTGCAATCCTAATCCTTCCAGGTGGTCAATACAGGCGTCGGCAATGGGGTCTTGTGAGGAGTTTGCCCAGAGATTGAAATCCCCTAGCAGCAAAAGTTGTTTGCTGTTGAGGGTATAAGTGGAGAAGAAATCCGTCCAAGATGATAGCAGCTGCGATTTTGGGCCGGGCGGCCTATAGCAGAGCAGAATGTGGACGGTCTCCTTTGAATTTGCTTGAAGTTGTAGAGTAAGGGTTTCCATGAATGGAAGAGGGTTTTGGCGGACTGGTTTGGTGATCGTAAGATGAGTCTTATAGATCACCGCCAGGCCGCCTCCTCTTTGCCCTATTCTGTTTTCTGTAATAATACAATAGTTTTCTGGCACCAGTTCTCCTAGAATGGTGTTACAGTCGGCTGTGAGCCAGCTCTCTGTAATAAAAAGACAATCTAGATCCCTTTGTTGAATGAAGTCGCGGATTTCTAGTCGGTGTTTTACTGCCGATCTAGTATTGATCAGAGCACATGATATGTGCTTGAGCTGGGGTAAATGACTGAAATGTCTGACCGTCGATCTATGATCGATTCTCAATAGTCGCTCATTTCTTAGGGCTTTTTTGGTGATGGCTGGCAGTATTGCGGCGCATTGCCTCAAACTCCAAATGGTTTCGGCAGAATATTGCCTACATGCCATAATCGCCAATACACCAGGGGGGGGGGTGGATTTTAGGGCAGTGGGGAGAGGTATTGGCTAAACTCCTCTCTCCCGGCTTGGTCCAGAGGAAGGCAAAAAACCCTGGCGGAGCTCGGCCAATATGCTCCGGTAGGGAAAAAATTCCTTCCTGACCCCTGTAAGAGGCGATCGGGTGACCCCTGGATCAAGCTTCTGTATGTTGAAGGACAGGGGGGGAGGGGGGCTGGGGCTAAGAGGGTGACCCTGTTGCTGGGATGGCTGTCTGCACAGGCGGTGGGATGAGGACTGACAGGGTGCTGCTTTAACTGAGTGGGTGTAAGGCAGGGCAGGGTAACTGTCCTTCTGTCTTTCTGGGGTAAGGGGGATCCCTGGAGGCTGGGTGAGGACCACAGAGGCGTGGGGAGCGGCGCGCCGTTAGGCCGCAAGTGAAGCCGCGGTCTTTCCTAGACCGCGGCCCCGCGATTCAGAGCGGCCTGGCGCGGTGCTCTCAAAAAGAGCCCCGGAACGGCGCAAATTTTCGGGCGGAGGTTAGAGAGGATAGAGAGGGGGGCTCTTGAGGATGATGAAGGTGTGGGAGTGCAGGGGGACACAAAAAAAAGGAGAAAAGGAGATCTGTATTGCTGCTGCGGCTTTATCCTGAAAAGGACGGCCGTCAGCAGCACTGGTAGAGGGCTCTTACCTGCAGAGAGCCAGGGAGCTGTGCTGGAGGAGAAGAGAGATCAGGGGCCCAGGATTTCCAGGTTAGGAACTGGAGGGAGGACTAAGCTTGCAGGGCTGGGAGGGACTCTGCCTGTCTGCCTCCTAAGCCTGCCTGGAGCTATAGCACACACGCTCCTACTCTAGGAGACGTGCGCCGTGTGGAGCTCCTGTGGCTAATCCCCTGCCTCACTGACTTGCTGCAGCATCTGACAAGTCTCTATGGAAGACAGGAAGTGATGTCAGGGACAGACTGGAAGTTCCGGGTGAGAGGTGAGTCCTTCCAACCAATTGCCTTGGCTGTGTGTTTTGGGTCATTGCGTGGGCAAACATACAAAATCAGCAAGGGATCAAATAATGTTTACCTCACTTTAACTTGATCTGGCTTATAAGAGAAGTTTTTGGGTTTCAGAAATAAAAAAAAAAACTATTTATGCTCACCTAGGTGGATGCATCACTGATCCCAATGCTGCATCTGCCTCCTGTCGCTTCTAAGGGTCCTTTCACACGGAGCGGACCGTTTTTCGGTCCGCTCTGTGTGTGTCCGTCAGCTCAGCGGGGGGTCCCGTTCAGCTGTCGGCGGACAGGGCGGTCCCCGCACACTGTGCAGGGACCGCCCTGTCTCTCCTCCACTCCCCCCTTATGGGGAATCGGATGAAAACGGACCGTTTGTCCGTCTTCATCCGATCCGTTCCGCGGGACAGAAGAAAAATAGGGTTTTCTTCCGTCCGAAAAAACGGATCCAGACGGACGCGGATCTTTGCGGACGTTAGCGGATGCATCATCCGCTAACGGACGCAATCCCATAGGGAACCATTACAAGTCCGTTTACAGAGCGGAGGCGGAGGTGTGAAAGGGCCCTAAGACTGAAAGCTGAGCGATTTCAAGATTTCTAATTGCTTAGTTTTCGATCTTTACTGAGCAGAGAACAAGTGACTGTCAGTCATCGGCGGAGTGACATCAAACCGGTCACAGGAGTGCAGAACCAACTGCACTTCTGTGACCTACAGGAAAAGTAGGGCCAAAATAGCTTTGGCCATACTTGTTTAAAAACTAAAGTGCCTAACAGTGCTTAAAGTAGAAATCTAGGCAAAACATTTTTTTCTGTCATATTTTTTTTTTATCGCCATCTGTGTCCCATTAGGGAGATTTCCCTTCCCTTTCTGTCCCATAGCCAAAACAGTAAGTGAGGAAGTCCCTGCAAATTAAGGAAAGTCCTTGGGGACCCCCCGGTCCCCACAACTAGTGTCCCCATTGGAAGATTTCCTCTCTATTACTTTTCTGGGGACAACCCAAAATTTTGGACTTTCTTTTACTTTCCCTTTCAATGATAATGGTAAACAGGACAAATAGAGGGGGTGGATTTCCCTAATGGGGGCACAGGCAGAAATAAAAACTGACAATTGTTCCAATCCATCTCTGTTCAAAGCTAAAAAACAGCAAAAAAAGCCTTTTATTATACTTTAAATGCAGGCAACATGTGGTGCCTTCAAGTAAGCACTAGCCAATAGTGTGAAACGCGTCGGCTGCATTTATCCCTTATTTTGCTGTGATTTGTATCGTTTTAAATTTTTTACAAATAAAGGCAACCGAAAAGTTTTTTTTCTGGAGTGCGGCTGTCCATATATTTTCTTTAATTTTTTGCCTTCAAGTACCTGTGTTAGTGTTCAAATCAATCCCATTGTATAGCCTCATGGATCCTAAGCCCAGGTAGTTCACCTGGCCCCTTGACTTCCCTAATTTCTCTCCATGTGTGGATTGAAACAGTTGTAAAGCCTTTTTTGCTTAAAATAATAAACAAGCTATACTTACCTGCTCTGTGCAATGCTATTGCACAGAGCGGTCTCTTAACTTTTTTTCTGGGGCCTGCTGCCGGCACTATCTGCCCCTCCTATTTTGTGCAGTAAAAAAATTGAAAGGGGGTACGATTACGGGTAATGTTACTCAAATGTCTTTTTATCATTGAGACACTTTTTCCACTCTGATTTCAGGCTTATTAATGTAGAGAATATTGAAACTGTTTTTTCTTTTTAATCCAGAGATCATGTCCCATACCTTCATCATTTTGTTGTCAAATCCCCAATAGTAGCAAGCCATTCCCTAGAAAAGGGGTATGAAATGCAAGAAGACCTCTCTTTTGCTGTTGGCAACCAGCAAACCTGCCAGTTTTTGCAAATGTATTCCAAAATACACATAATCAGGAAAGCATCCTTCAGGTGTGGAGGAAATGGTGACATAATCAGCATTTCATCCAGCAGAACATATAATTATTACTTATTTTATTTACAGTAGGAAAACGCTCTATGCTGCTTGGCAAAGCAGATCAAGTTTATGTAAAGCTAAAACAATGTCAGCCTGGTACATTGCCAAACCTTGTGCAATGTTCTCCCACTTGTAATAAAACTCAATGAGGACTTTTCACTGAGCATTGTCGGTATGTCTTTATAGAACACGTTCAAAGCCTGAGGCATTTATACCACTTCATAGGATGTGAATTTAATCCAACCTTGTTTGTGAATTGTTCCATACTTTTGCCACATAAGACTGAAGACAGGAATCTGGAATAGGTACAGTGAGGGGAAAAAGTATTTGATCCCCTGCTGATTTTGTACGTTTGCCCACTGACAAAGAAATTACCAGTGTATAATTTTAATGGCAGATTTTGTTTAACAGTAAGCCCTGGTTCACACTGGGCTGCGGGAGTGAAATCGCGCGATTTCAGCTGAACTCGCACAATTTCACTCCCGCTGGCAGTCCCGATTTTCGGCCGCGATTTAAGAGACATCTGTGCAGGTTTCTGCACAGATGTCAATGTAAATCGCGGCCCCAAATCGCAAAAAGTAGTACAGGAACTACTTTTTGAAATCGGTGCAGCGCCGCAGATGCGGCGTCGCACCGATTAGGACGGTGTCATTGCCGACAATTGCCGGCAAATGCTTCCGTTTTGAGATGCGATTTCACATGTGAAATCGCAACTCAAATCGAACCAAATCGTACCCAGTGTGAACCTGGGCTAAGAGACAGAATAACAACAAAAATAGCCAGAAAAACTAATTTCAAAAAAGTTAAAAATGTATTTGAATTTTAATGAGTGAAATAAGTATTTGACCGCTTTGCAAAACATGACTTAGTACATGGTGGCAAAACCCTTGTTGGCAATCAGAGGTCAGACATTTCTTGTAGTTGGTCCCCAGGTTTGCACACATCTCAGGAGGGATTTTGTCCCACTCCTCTTTGCAGATCTTCTCCAAGTCATTAAGGTTTCAAAGCTGACGTTTGGTAACTCGAACCTTCAGCTCCCTTCACATATTCTCTATGGAATTTGGGTCTGGACACTGGCTAGGCCACTCTAGGACCTTAATGTGCTTCTTGAGCCACTTATTTTGTCTTGGCTGTGTGTTGTGGGTCATTGTAATGCTGGAAGACCCATCCACGACTCATTTCAATGTCCCGGCTGAGGGAAGGAGGTTTGCACCTAAGATTTGATGGTACATGGCCATGGCCATGTCCATCGTCTCTTTGGTGCGGTAAAGTTATCCTGTCCCCTTAGCAGAAAAGTCATCCCTTAAAGCATAACGTTGCCACCTCTGTTTGGCAGTGGGGATGGTGTTCTTGGGGTAATAGGAAGCATTTCTCCTCCTCCTCCAAACATGGCGAGTTGGGTTGATGCCAAAGAGCTTGATTTTGGTATCATCTGAGCTCAACACTTTCACCCAGTTCTGCTCTGAATCATTCAGATGTTCATTAGCAAACCTCAGACGGGCCTGTGCTTTGCCTTTCTTGAGCAGGGGTACCTTGTGGGTCCCACAGGACTTCAGTCCATCACAGCATAGTGTGTTACCAATTGTTTTCTTGGTGACTATGGTTCTAGCTGCCTTGAGATCATTGACAAGATTCTCCCAGGTAGTTCTGAGCAGATTCCTCACTGTTCTCTTGATCATTGAAACTCCACGAGGTGAGATCTTGCATTGAGCCCCAGACCGAGGGAGATTGACAGTTATTTTGTGTTTCTTCCATTTGCGAATAATCGCACCAACTGTTGTCACCCTCTCATCAAGCTGCTTGGCGATGGTCTTGTAGCCCATTCCAGTCATTACAATGTTGTTCCTGACATACTTGGACAGCTCTTTGGTCTTGGTCCTAGTGGAGAGATTGGAATTGGATAAATTAGTTCTGTGGACAGGTGTCTTTTATACAGGTAACAAGCTGAGATTAGGAGCACTCCCTTTTAAGAGTGCTCCTAGTCCCAGCTCGTGGCCTCTATAGAAGACACCTGGGAGCCAGAAATCTTGCTAATTGATAAGAGATCAAATACTGAATTCACTTCTTAAAATGCAAATCAATTTATAACTTTCTTGAAATTAGTTTTTCTGGATATTTTTGTTATTCTGTCTCTAATTGTTAAAATAAACCGACCATTAAAATTATAGACTGATCATTTCTTTGTCAGTGGGTAAACGTACAAAATAAACAGGGGGTCAAATACTTTTTTCCCCTCACTGTAACTGAGTATCATAGACTTGATCATTAGAAGTCCCTTTGGCCATGGTAACCAGTTATCTTTCAATTTGAAGCCAGTATACTCTTTATATATATATGGGGCCCTTTCTAACACGAAACGCTGTCTTTGGGTTCTTTCATGTTTTTTTGTATTGATTATTTTGGAATTAACTATACTAACCATTACCTGATGCTATGTGACATGATCTGTAGGTGGAATGAGGGCATGTGGTGGTGGATTATACATTTCTTCAAATAGTTTTTACTGTGTAATCTAACATGTTCCTTTTGTCTTACTAGAACGAGCGTACAGCCTTCCTGAACAATCAAGAGAAAAAAGGTATTGCATTATCTCTGTTCTTTCTGCCTTGAAATAAAATGTGTTAAAGAACTGCTATAATACTTGCTGGCCTTTGAGTAAAAGAAGCTTTGGAAAGCCATGATGGCCTGTCACATGACCAGATGCCTGAGAATTGGGTCATGTGACTTTTGCAGAAGTGAATGATCATACCGTTTCTTTTTCTGAAGACTATTTTTTATTTAACGACCTGTTTTTTTTTATCTTTACCTTTTTTTATCTTTAATATCGCGTACACACGACCATTTTTAATGGTCTAGAAAAAACTACGTTTTTTTTCAACCCGATTCTTGTTAAGCCTGCCTTGTCTACACACAATCGTGAAAATGCTCGAGCAAAGCGCGGTGACGTACAACACGTACAACGGCACTATAAAGGGGAAGTACCATTCGGATGCTGCCACCCTTGGGGTTGCTTTTGCTGATTTCGTGTTAGTAAAAGTTTGGTGAGAGACGATTCGCGCTTTTCAGTCTGTTACAGCGTGACGAATGTGCTATCTCCATTACAAACGCTAGTTTTACAAGAACGAGTGCTCCCGTCTCATAATTTGCTTCTGAGCATGCACGTTTTTTTTTTTTTTTCATGTTGTTAAAACCTACACACGAGCATTTTTTACGACGGGAAAAACGAGAACGTGAATAACGATGCGAAAAATTTAGAGCATGTTCTAAACTTTTAATGGCCATTTTTAATGTCATGAAAAATGCTCTGGAGCCCACACACGATTTATTTTTAATGGCATTAAAAATAAAACCTCTTTCACATCGTGAAAAATGGTCGTGTGTACGCAGCATAAGTGTTCCTTTTTCTTTCTCCCATGGGAGGGGTGACGGGGATCTTTGTTTGGCTCCCCTTTCCCTTAGTTCTCCGATTTACTTCCAGTTTAGGCTTTATCGAGCACATCCATGGAGGTCTGAGAATTCGAAGGCCTTTAATTTTTGCTTCGTTCATTGATTGATATTGGTGTTTTATATTCTTTGGCATGAATGTTTATTGCTCTTGACTCGTAAAAGTTTGTGTTTCCTTAGTACATCCTCAGGATTTTCAAGTTAATTGTGGATATGTATGGGGTTGTCATTTTCTCCTGTAACTTGTAATTGCTAAGCTTTTTTATTTCTTCAAAAGCCTCAACTGTTTTGTTTTTTTATATCTCTGTATAAATCAAGATTTTGCAAAAACAGAAGTGAATGATCAGAGTTCACACTGGCTGATCACCCCCTTAGAAATCTATTAACTAAAAATGTTAACCCCCCCTCCCCGATAACGCATACACAATCCCTTCAATCCCTGACTCAGAGCAAGTATATACAAGTGGATAAGGACCTCTGACTTGTATTCAAGCTCCAGATCAATGATTAAAACTAATCAAGCTACATAGTCAACAGGACAGCCAGGCAACTATCAGTTTTAGATCAGCAACGGCAATCTCTATCTTTCTATAGAAAAGTTTATTTTAGCTTTTTGTTCCGGCTTCATTTCTGCCTGCTTTGCTTATTTAAAGAGAAGATTTTGGCTTTAGTTTTTTTTTTTTTTTTTTTACTTTATTACTGTATCCTGATGATAAAATCTGTATTTTATAAGGACTCCTCTAATTTTTTTTTCCTACCTTAACGTTCAGATAAAACCTGTTGGCCTTAGCGGCAAGAAGCCAAAGAGGAAAGAAATAGAGAGAGCATAACTTGTTCTTATTGGGAAGAAGCCAAGAAGGACTTTTCTAAAGGCAGCATATTTTGCCTGTTTTATAATTATTTTTTCTATTTTTTTATGCTTTTAAAGATTTCTTCTGTTTATTTCACAATAAATCCACTGGATGTGTTAATATGTGATGGGGTATTCTCACCTTCTCTCTGGATGTACTGTTCTGTTAATTACAGAAATTGTTGCTTATGTGAGAGCAGCCAGTAGCAAGGATATTGTATGACTATTTCAGCTAACAGAGCAGATCAAATACCTATATTAGGTTACAGGAAATACAGTTAAGTATATTGATTGCTACATTTCTGAAACATCCTCCTAGTGTCGATGTAAACTTGATTATAGGTTTTTAATTATAAATTATTTGGAAGAAAATGAAACCTTATTCAGAGGTAGTTGGCCGATCAATAAAGGTGTGCAGAACCCAGTAACCTACATTACCTGTTCAGATTTGAGGTTACTAGCGAAAGTTTGATTCTTATGGGTTGCTGTAGTCACTGCAAACTGCTCCTTGTGTTACTAAAACAGCTGATCATTACAATTAGGCTTGCAGCGGTAGTACCAGCTCTTTAGGCAGATGAGGGGAGATATTCTGCGTATACACTGTTTTTAATGTCATGGAAAAAACGTTTTCCTCGACGTGATTCTTGCGAAGCCTGCCTTGCATACACACGATCATGAAAAAAAAAATGCTTAGGCAAAGCACAGTGACATACAACGCATACGACGGCACTATAAAGGGGAAGTTCCATTTGGATTGGCGCCACCCTTTGGGCTCCTTTTGCTGATTTCGTCTTAGTAAAAGTTTGGTGAGAGACGATTTGCGCTTTTCAATCTTCGTGCTTTTCAGTCTGTTACAGCGTGACAAATGTGCTATCTCCATTACAAACGCTAGTTTTACCAGAACGAGTGCTCCCGTCTCATAACTTTTTTCTGAGCATGCATGTTTTTTTCTCGTCGTTAAATCCTACACACGACTGTTTTTCACGACGTGAAAAACAACGTGAAAAATTAGAGCATGTTTTAAATTTTTAATGCCCATTTTTCACGTCTAGAAAAATGCTCTGGAGCCCACGCGATCGTTTTTAATGACCAATTTAAAAAATGCAGTTTTTCTCGTCATGAAAAATGGTCCTGTGTATGTGGCAATAGAGGTATTTTCATGACCTATACAGGCGCTACGTCCTCTTTAAAGTACTCCAGCCCATATTACAAAATAAAAATATATTATCATGTTTATCTTATTGGTTACTGATTTTACAATGCGATTTGTTTCTTCTGTCTATTGTACCAATTACCGTATTTATAGGCGTATAACACGCACAGGCGTATAACACGCACCCTAACTTTAAGAGGGAAGTTTCGGGAAAAAATAATTCCACAGCCCCCTGCGTTTAACACGCAGGCACAGTTTACCCTCTATTTTTAGGGTAAAAAAGTGAGCGTTATACGCCAATAAATACAGTATACAATACAGATTTTTTTTTAGAGGTTCAGTTTCACTTTTTTAGCTTTATTTAGATT
This sequence comes from Rana kukunoris, assembly GCA_029574335.1. Classification (NCBI taxonomy): domain Eukaryota; kingdom Metazoa; phylum Chordata; class Amphibia; order Anura; family Ranidae; genus Rana; species Rana kukunoris. The sequence goes on along the minus strand of CM056049.1, from coordinate 106,819,526 downwards.
AACAAAAAAAAAAATATATAATATATCCATAATACAGTGTTGAAACACTGTTGATTCAGATATCCCCAAAGTGCGTCACTCCTACCTAAAAATAAAAAAAATAATCTCACATATCACAACTGATTAGTTATTAGTATCAGCCAAACAGTCAGAGTTCTAATCTACTGCCCTAAAGAGTCCAATTTTTTATTCTTATAGATTAGGTTTGCTATGTATGTATGCAGTCTGTGCTCATAAATAAGGCCTAATATGTCCTTCACTGTTTTTTTTTTTAATACCTAAAAAAAGAAACGTACCAAAAAAATGAGCCTGACCACAAATCTGTCTTGGTATTTTCCATTGTATAACTGATGAATAGAAGTGACTTAAATACAAAGGTATTTCTTACATAATGAGAATTCCAGAAATAGTAGTCATGAACGATAACAACACAGATGTTTATTGTGGTGTCAAATAAAGGATATAATCGTGATGTGACAAGTCATCCCTGCATGCTATTTCATACTGTGCATCAATACACATAGGGTAGCCTATACCATATATACAGTGTCACTCAACTTCTGCTGCTGTTTAAGTGAGTGGAAATTGCCCCGTCATTATTTTGCTGCTGTATTAGTGAGTGCCTGTAAGATACAAGGGATGTTCAAGTCAAACTGGGACTTTTGAGTTTATATAAAAGAACAAATTTCAACGAGTGGAAACCAGATTTATTTTTCAACCTACTCCCCTGCTATATTTATAGACTTATCTCAGCATTTAACAAATGCCTGGAAAGCTTTGGCATAGAAAGATTTGTCAGTACGCATGAACCATCCTAGTACAGCCTGCTTCACATGGTCATCAGTGCGGAAATGCTGACCTCTGAGGAACTCATTTAGGGGTCCAAACAGAAATCACTTGAATCGAGGCCTGAGCTGTAAGGGGGTCTGTGGTCTGGGGTCTGGGAACCACCACAGCCGGGATCCCCAATGATGGACGTTCGACCATCTTTGAAACGTTTACATCATTGAAATGTCTTACTGCAGCTTAGCTTCTCATCACCGTACTTGAAGTCTTCTGCAGATATTTGTGGATTTTACACCTTCGTTCACAAGAAACTGTATCACCACACGGTGTTCCATGCACACACTAATACTGTTGTCTGCCATCTTGATCTCTGAACTGGACCGCAATATGTGCACTGCCAATCAGTAATAGGACACACTTGCCACTTACTACTGTGTATAGTACCACCACGCTAGCATCCCTTTTTATACCTGTAAAATGTAAAAGTCAGGGTTTGACTTGAACGTCCCTCGTACATTAGTAACACTAAAATGTGGTCCTGGGTTTGATTCTGGCCTTAGGAGCTCATAGATATGACATGATAGTCTCCCAACCAGTGTTATAGCCCTGATCTGGTAATAAAAAAATAAATAAAAAAAATGCCTGATTGCTAAGGTTTGCCTTGAGTTGGGACTGTGTAGTTCACCCTACATCTTCAATTGTCCGAAATAGACCCAACTAGTGTACATGGAACATTTCTGTTTAGGGGAAACTGGCCCAAAAGACATTAGTATCATGCATGCACTTGTGAGCGATCTCTGATATCTATGGACAACTTAAAGGGGTTGTAAAGACAAAAATATTTTCCTCTTAAATTAAAGTCTGACAGTAGCTGAAAAAGTAATGTTTTGCATTATAACTAGTTTGATACCTGTTGAAATCGAGCTGTTTTATTCACCTCCGTCACTCCTGAATTGTTATTCTCACTGACTTCCTGGTTTGCGGTGCGCATTCATTCTTGCTACATCACGGCCTAATGGGAACTACAGTTCCCATTAGGCTTAGCCTCCATGCCTGTGAGGGATGAGAGAGCATCTTCACACAGGGCTGTAGTCATAGGGAGGGGGTGAGCACGTCTGCTTTCCACCATGCAAAACAGCTCAGGTACTGGTGGAAAGGAAGAAGAGGAGAGACAGGAAATGGCATTTTCAAACCTGGATTACTGTATTTTGAAGGTCAAAAGAAAAAACGAGGTAAGTGATATTTAAATGCTCTAGCTTACAGCAATCAATTGATCTAATAAAAAACGAACCTTTTAGTGTTCCTTTAAGGCATTAGCTGTACTTTTTTGAAATTCATACAAATCCCAATGGACTGAACCCCAGTACAGCTAATGCCTTAAAGGAACACTAAAGGTTCGTTTTTTATTAGTTCAATTGATTGCTGTAAGCTAGAGCATTTAAATATCACTTACCTCGTTTTTTCTTTTGACCTTCAAAATACAGTAATCCAGGTTTGAAAATGCCATTTCCTGTCTCTCCTCAAGAGGATGAGAGTGAATGAGCGTGTTGAGTGAGAATATGGCTACTCATAAATAAAGGGATTTTTAAATACAGCTTACCTGTAAAATCCTTTTCTTGGAGTACATCACGGGACACAGAGCGGCATATTCATTACTATGTGGGTTATATGGAGTACCTTCAGGTGTGGACACTGGCAATCTTCAAACAGGAAGTCCCCTCCCTATATAACCCCCTCCCCTAGAGGGAGTCCCTCAGTTTTGTAGCAAGCAGTATGCCTCCCAAAATGGTCACCCAAAAGAGGGGTGGGAGCTCTGTGTCCCGTGATGTACTCCAAGAAAAGGATTTTACAGGTAAGCTGTATTTAAAAATCCCTTTTTCTTTCTCGTACATCACGGGACACAGAGCGGCATATTCATTACTATGTGGGATGTCCGAAAGCAATGCTTTAATGAGGGGAGGGAGACATCTTCCAAAGAAGGATACAATTTAGAGATAAACTCTAATCATAATAATAATTCCAAATTAGTCAAGAAAGAAGAACCTTTTTCTTTTTTTTTTTTTTTTTTTCATATAACCAAGGGTGTTTCTGATCCCGAGGATTTCAAACTGCAGCCTGTAGTACTGCCTGTCCAAAGGCAGAATCCGCATTCCTTCTCACGTCTATTTGATAAAACCTTGTAAACGTGTGGACTGATGACCACGTTGCCGCTTTGCATATCTGAGCCATAGAGATCTGATGGTGTGCTGCCCAAGAGGCGCCCATGGCCCTGGTAGAATGGGCCTTTACCGACAACGGAGGGGGCAACCTCTTCAATCCGTAGGCTTGAATGATTAATTGTCTAATCCATCTTGAGATGGTGGATTTTGCAGCTGCCTGCCCCTTCTTGGGGCCATCTGGTAGAACGAATAACACCTCTGTTTTCGGATCTTTTCCGTAGCTTTAAGATAGGCCTTCATGGCCCGGACAATATCCAAGGTATGCAGCAACCCCTCCTTTCTAGATGTAGGTTTTGGAAAGAAGGATGGAAGTACCAAATCCTGGTTTAAGTGAAATTTGGATATAACCTTTGGTAGAAAGGAAGGATGGGGCCGGAGAACTGCCCTGTCCTTATGCAGAACAAGATATGGTTCCTTACATGATAAGGCTGCTAATTCTGACACTCTCCTGGCCGAAACTATGGCGACCAAGAAAACCAATTTTCTTGTCAGTAAGAGTAAAGGAATCTCAGCCAAAGGCTCAAAAGGCTGTTTCTGTAGAGTGGACAGGACAAGATTTAGGTCCCAAGGACAAACTGGTGACTTGACAGGAGGATTAATACGCAAGACCCCCTGTAAGAAGGTCTTTACCAGCGAGTGGGTGGCCAGCGGCCTCTGAAACCACACTGACAGAGCTGAGATCTGTCCTTTGATCGTGCTTAGTGCCAGGCCTTTATCCACTCCTAGCTGGAGAAAACTTAACACCCTATCAATAGTATATTTGCGGCAATTCCATCTTTTGGATTCACACCAGCCTATATAGTTCCTCCACACCCTGTAATAAATTACCCTGGAGACCGGCTTTCTAGCCTTAATCAGGGTAGGGATTACCTGCCTAGACAGACCCCTACCCCTGAGAATCAGGGATTCAGCCTCCAGGCCGTCAAATTTAGACGCTGTAATGTAGGGTGGAGGATCGGACCTTGTGAGAGTAGGTCTGGTTGTAGAGGAAGAGTCCAAGGGTCTCCCACTGCCATATTCAGGACTAGTGAGTACCAAGCCCTCCGGGGCCAAGCTGGAGCTATTAGAATGACTGGCTTGTGCTCCACTCTGATCTTGCGCAACAGGCGGGGGAGTAACTGTAGTGGAGGGAATGCATATAGAAGTTTGAATTGATGCCAAGGGCAAACCAACGCATCGGTTCCGCAGGCCATAGGATCCCTCGCTCGCGACACGAACCTGTCTAGTTTCTTGTTGAACCTGGATGCCATTATATCTACGTCTGGCGTTCCCCACCTCTGGCAGATTGTCTGAAAGACCTGGGGATGCAGAGACCACTCCCCTGGCAACAGACTCTGGCGACTTAAGAAGTCTGCCTGCAGGTTGTCCACTCCGGGAATGAATATCGCTGAAATGCAGGGTACATGAACCTCTGCCCATTGAAAAATCAAGTTCACTTCCCTTTGAGCGGCCTGGCTCCTGGTTCCCCCTTGGTGGTTTATGTATGCCACCGCCGTGGCATTGTCTGACTGGATTCTCTCCGGGAACCCCTTTAATCTGGAGGTCCACGCCAACAGGGCTAGGCGAGCAGCTCTGATTTCCAAGATATTGATGGGGAGCTGCCTCTCTGCTTTCACCCAAGTTCCCTGGCGGGAGAACCCCTCGAAGACCGCCCCCCAGCCTGCCAGGCTGGCGTCTGTGGTAACTACCTTCCAGACAACAGGGCTGAAGGATCTTCCCTTTAGAAGGTTCTGAGGGTTCAACCACCAGGTCAGGCTTTGTCGGACCCTTGATGATAGCGTCAAAGGGGACTCTAAGGCATATGCCCTCTTGCCCCAGGCTGCTAGAATGGCTGCCTGTAGGACGCGAGTGTGGATCTGAGCGTATGGTACTGCCTCGAATGTGGCCACTAGCTTGCCTAGTAATCGCATACACAGGCGAATAGTTGGTCTTTTCTTGTTTATAACCAACTGAACCAACCCCTTGATCGCCTTGATCTTTACAAGGGGCAGGAACACCTTTTGATGTTCTGTGTCTAACCTCATGCCGAGGTATTCCAACTGTTTTGTAGGCTGGAATGCTGACTTTCCCTGGTTTAGGACCCAGCCGAATTCTTCGAGGTACCGAACCGTGAGGTTTACTGCCTTTTGCAGACCCGTCCGTGAGTGATCTATGATTAAAAGGTCGTCCAAGTATGCTAGGACTGTGACTCCTTGGATCCTTAAATTGGCCAGAACTGGGGCTAGAATCTTCGTGAATACCCGGGGGGCCGTGGCCAGCCCGAAAGGGAGCGCCCTGAATTGTAAGTGTCGCTGCCCCACCGCGAAGCGTAAAAACCTTTGATGCGCCTGAAAGATTGGTACATGAAGGTAAGCATCCTTTATGTCTATGGAGGCCAGAAAATCGTCCTTCTGAAGCGCGGCGGCTGCTGACCGGATGGATTCCATCCGGAAGGAACGAACCCTTAGTTAACCGTTTAACCTCTTTAGGTCCAAGATTGGCCTGACATCGCCGTTGGGCTTTGGTATGACAAAGAGATTGGAATAGAAACCTAGGCCTTGCTCTTGGGCTGGCACTTCTATAATTACGTCCTGGCAAAGCAGGTGATCCAAAGCTGCCAGCATTGAGGCCTTCCTTGCTGGATCCCTTGGTAGCCTTGATTCTTGAAAATGAGGCGGAGGATATTTTAGAAACTCCAGTCTGTAACCTGTGGTTACAGATGCCCGGACCCAATTGTCGGGGATCTTGGCTTCCCAAACTTCTGAGAAGAGACGAAGCCTTCCCCCCACCCGTGAGAGTGGGGGCGCCCCTTCATAATGCAGACTTAGGGGCTGTCTTTGACGGCTTGCGATACCACGGCTTCTTACCCCCAGGGGTCTGTCCTTGCGATCTACTGATAACGTTGGATCGTGCAGGCGGCCGTCGATACTGCCTGGAATTAGAGGGCCCCGAGACAGGAAAAAGCTGCCTCTTAAATGTAGGAGCCCGGAATGTCTTTTTGACCGGTAAAAGGGTACTCTTGCCATTTGAAATAGTCTGAATATATTTATCCAGATCTTCTCCGAAGAGTCGTCCTCCATGGAAGGGAAATCCTGCCAGAAGCTTTTTGCATGGGGGCTCCGCCGCCCAGTTCTTCAACCATAAGAGCCTTCTCATGTGCACCAAACATAGTGATAAACGAGAAGCCTGCTGGATGGAATCTTTTATAGCATCTACCGCGAAACACAGAGCTCTGGGAATGTCAGCAAACTCCTCTGCTTGTTGGGTAGGCATGTCCTTTAACATCTCTTTTGTCTGGTCTTTTAATGCCTGACAAACTCCAATTGCAGCTACCGCTGGCTGCACCACTGCTCCTGCCGTAGCAAAGGATGCTTTTAAAAGTGTCTCTAATCTTTTATCAACCGGATCTTTAAACATATGTATGTTTTCCACCGGGCAAGTTAGTGATTTATTCACACATGAGATGGCTGCATCCACTATTGGGAGCCTCCACTTCTTGGAGAATTTTTCCTCCATGGGATAAATGACCGCAAATCTTTTCGGTGGCAGAAAAATCCTGTCCGGCCGTACCCAATCCCGAAAGATCAATTCCTCCAAGAGAGGATGGACCGGAAAAACTGCGTTGCTTAACGGGGCTTTCAAAGAGCCCAGAGAGGATACCGGAGGAACCTGAGGTTCTGGCAATGGCAATCTAAATGCCGAGCGGACCATGTCCGCCAAAGACTGTACCCACAGTCTCTCTGTCCCTCAGAGGTAGACCCCTCCATCCCTGAACCCTCTTGGTTCAGGTCCAGTTGATCCTCCTGTGATTCTAATTCCTCCGGAGAGAGAATCTCAGCATCTGAGGATACACCCCCTGGTGATGGGGATCTAACCCGTTTCTTACCAGGAATAGCTCTAGCGATCAATGCCGCTATTCTTTCTTCTAGCCCCCCTAGGGATACGGCTAGCATCTCCTCTGTGATAAACACAGGGCTGGGCTGATCTGGGCCAGCCTCCGCACCAGATCCCCCTAATGGCTTATCCAAGGCGCTTCTTAAATTAATAAGCTGCGGGGAAAGAATCGGCATATCAGAATCAGAAAGGGAACCCTTTTGTTTTTTTTTTGGTCTTTTTTGTACCCTTTGACCCCGAACCCTTGGAAGCCATAATACAAAATCGAGGGACTCCGCCCACACAACAGACTGTAGTGGCCAGGAGTACAAATTTCAGAGTTTAGGGGAGAATAGATCACTAGTGTCCCAAAAACTGATGGGCCCGTATGTTGGTTTTTTTTTTTTTTTTTTTAAATAATTATATATTATATATTATATATTTTCTTTGACAACATACAGTGACCCTAATTTAAGTTTGCCAGCCTCCAACCTGCTGCAAAATAAGGGGGATTCTTGGCTTAACAATAAAGGCATTGGAACAAAGTCCACATGTACTACCCCTCTTCCGCCACCGGGAGTCACTGTTCTGCCGCTCTGCGTCCTCTCCTTGAAAGATCAGCCTCAGACTGAGTACTGACAAAGCCTGCTGTCTATAACAGCACAAAGGCGCGCCCCTGTATGACGCCGCAGGCCCGCCCCCCCCGCCCTCCTGTCTGGACGGCGCGAAAAATGTCAATAAGACGTGCGCGCGCACGCGCGCGCGTATGCCGGAAAACAGGAGGAACATGGAGGAGCCGCGCTGCTGGAGATCCAGGCACGCAGAAACAGGCGGCAGATTCAAACCCCCGGCCAGGTAGGACTCTCTCAAGGCCCCTAGGGATCCTTACTAGCCCTAGGAAGAAACAGCAGGTTAGCTAGCAACACATATTTAGACCGGGGGGCCTAGTGATGGGGGGAGAAGGGGTGTCATCCTGTCTCTCTTAGACATAGTGATCACGGTTGCCCATGCAGAGCATACTTAGGCTATCCCCCCTTTTAGGTTACCCCGGGGAGCCTGCTGTCGAACCAAGTCCCGCAGGCTCCCCCTTACCTGCTCCATGCTGCAGGATGTTTGACCAGCAAACTGATCCAATCTTCTCCCATCTCCGTGGGTAGCGTAGTAGACCTTCAGGCCCTGGGGTCCTATGAAGGTACCCACTGTCCTGGACCTATATAGCACCCTGGCAAACAGGAACTTTATGGTTTTGCAAACTCCAAGTCCTGGGCCCAGGGTCCAGCCCTCCAAAGAGGAACATTATAGGCAAAACCCCACGGTTTGGGGCCCGGGTACTGTCCACTTTGGCACTGAGGCTCCTTGGACAGATCCGGTTAGCCCGCCCTTAATCCCAAGGATGTGGAGCAAAGCTATTCCGTGACCAACACCTAAGACACTGGCGAAAAAACTGAGGGACTCCCTCTAGGGGAGGGGGTTATATAGGGAGGGGACTTCCTGTTTGAAGATTGCCAGTGTCCACACCTGAAGGTACTCCATATAACCCACATAGTAATGAATATGCCGCTCTGTGTCCCGTGATGTACGAGAAAGAAAGCCACATTTTGAAACAAATGGTCAAATAATTGACAAGCATGAACTTGGCAGCATACTAGTTACGAAATTATTAGGGGTTACAGATCTTGTTCAAAATGGCTTTCAATCTGTTGGAAAGTCAGTCTTTGCAGACAATGCTTGTCGCGAAATGTTATCAAATGTTTGTCTAAAAGATATCTGATACTTTTCAAAGTGCAAACACTTGGAAAGAATGCCCAATTACTTGAAAATCATGAGAGTCGTAAAAACCTGGGTAATGTGTTTCTGTTGCTCATGGCCACCTGTGTAAATGTGCTGGTATGTGTGTTTATTTGGCCATTTTTTACATCTCACAGAACATTAACTGCAATGTTATTTTTCAGGATTGAAGAGGAGGAATGGGACAGATACATGACACCTACAAAACCTGAAGCTGAGAAAAACAAAGTGAGCCGAACTTTCAGCTTCCTGAGGAGCAGGATGAGCAGTACGAGGAATAAAACCAAGGTGAACATTGCCCTCTACTGTTAATATTAGGCCATATGTGCGAATAATTATTTTCTAAGCAAGCGTGTCTTTTTGACACGCTTAGGCGTCATGCACACTGCTGCTCTTAAGCTCACGTTTAGGAGCTTTTGGTGTTTTCTTTTTGCCAAAGCCTCAGAAAACAACTCAATAAAAGCCTATCCGCCCATGCACACATAGGCTTTTACCAGAGTTTTAGAGCAGCAGAGTTTAGAGGCAGTCAAAGCTCCTCTCCTGAATGCAGAAGAATCATGTTCAGGAGAGGAGCTTTTGGTCATAAAAACATGTTTAGCACTTTAGCATTTATTAATTTCAATGGACAGAATACATTAAAATTCTAGCCAATTAAATAAAGTCCCAAACAATAAATACTGCTAAACTCTGCTAAAATTATCTAAAGTGGTTAAAAAAATCCAAATTTCAAATTGGTCCTGGTGTGCGTGTCTGTAAAACCATAGTACAAGTAAAATATAAAATTCTACTGTTATAGTTTTAGAGTTAAAGTACTGGTAGCAAATTGTGAAATAAAAAATGAAGGTACTGCTAGTTATGAGCGGAATACGCCATATTCGATTTCGCTATATTTCACGAATATATAGAAGAATATTCGCGAAATATTCGTTAATATCGAATATTCGTGATATTTTATCCAAAACATTTTTTTGCGAAATTTCGCTAATGCGAATGCGAAATTTCGCTAATGCGAATGTGAAATTGATTGCGAAATTCTCGTCAACACGCGAAAACGGAGATCATGTCCTGGATTACTAAACTAATATGCACTAAACACTAACTCTACTTACACAAACTTATATGACTAAACTAAAGCTAATTTATTTTTTATACACAAAACACAGAAGGGCAGAGAAAGTATTTGCGAATATTCGCATTGCGAATATTCGTGAAACATAAAAGGATCGCCTCAGCTACTCGGCCCAGGGTCTCAAATCATACCAGCAATGCTTTTAGACGTCGATGGAGATCACTAGGATGTGATCTGTTTTAAAAATAAATTTGAAAAAATACGAATATTCGCAATAGCGAATATTCACCGCAATATTCGATTTATTCGCGAATACTCGAATATGCAATATTCATAACGAATATTCGCAATGCGAATATTCGTGAGCAACACTAGGTACTGCCTGTGTGCCCCTGGCAATTGATCTTATGCCCATTAGTGATTTATCCTTGCCATGTTCCATATGTGTCTCTGTGTGGAGGTGACCATCTTGGTATAGGAGCAGGGCTTTGCTTCCTCATTTCAGAGCTGACGGATGATTCTAATTTGCAGTTAGATGCTGGGGATTTCCCTGCGATTAGCTGTTGGCAGAAAGCAACATTGAAAGCAATAGGAGGCTAATCGCAAATAGTCCCATTCGCAAGTGTGAATGGGACATACATTTGTTTATTGAGATCTAATGGGTTATTTATCTACATTATGCTGATTGGTACACTATTATATATTTTGTATTTTCCTTTTTATTTTTGTAAGTATTAAATGTTACATTTGGTCATAACATTTTACACGGAAATTATATTAAAAGTAACAGTGTTATAAGTCTTAAGAGAAATTAATTTAATTATTGTCTATAATTACAAGCATTAGAAGATAATAATATTACAGCTAATGTGATATAACTCTGCAACATGATTATACTGTGATTGCTGTCATCAATAATACAGTTAATATTTATAAATGTGATATACAGCATAACATATAATGATATTATTATTTAAAACATCTCTAACGAGCAAGGCCTTTGATTCCTCCTGTATTAAATGTAATTGTAACTGTACTGTCTGCCCTCATGTTGTAAAGCGACACACAAACAGTTATATAAATCCTGTAAAATAATATAATATAATAATAATAATAATATAGTTGCTTTACCTTCTGTAACACTTTTCAAAGTAAGAGCTGAAATGACAAAGTACGGGCTGAAACACACCTTTGTTATGCAGTGCGTTGCTGTAGTACATGCGTTGTGGTGCCATTTCTTTTAAATGGCAACCAAATGTGCTAAGCCGCAGGTCCCATGAGGCATTGTAAAAAAAAAACTGACATTCACAGACATGACTAGGCATGATGGGAATTGTAGTTCCTGAACAACTGGAGAGCCATAGTTTGGAGACCCTGCTAATACAATGAATGAAGAACTTATATAGCGCAGCACAATGCACATGTGTCTCAGCACACCTTAATGCATAGCAATGCACCACCATGTGTTGAAGTGTGCTGTCTGTTTTAGGCCTCTTGCACACTGCAGCTCGATAAAGCTCAGTACAGCAGTTTATTTTTTACTGGTCTAAAATGCAGCCCATTGTTTACAATGTGCCTGTACACACAAATGCATAAACAGGTACTGCATATTCTTGAGTAAAAAAAAAAAATAGAAAAATGTGCTTTCTCGGTCAGTATTTTGCACTGGTACACGCTAATACAAGGGTATATGCATTATGCACCCATGAGCATAAATATTTTAAATTGGCATTGATTTTGCCATAAGGACTGTTTTGTGCGCACAAATGCGCATTAATATGTAACACAAACGCCTGACACTACGTCCAGAAATTCTGATGCTCAAACATCAGTACCGTGTGAAGGAAGCCTAATTGTACTGTGGTTAACTGTCCCTTTCTTGTCTTTCATATATCAATTCTCTTGAAGGCCAAAACAAAGGATACAAAAGAGAAGGTGAATCGCCACCAGTTTGTACTGGGTACATTCTCCGGTGTAGTTCCATGTTTGGTGTGTGAGAAAGCCCTCCTGGGGAAAGAGTCTTTTCAATGTTCCAGTAAGTTACCAGTACACAACATATCATACATTTAATGTTGGGGGTTAAGGGACCAGCAAACTCAAAGTAATATTTAGTTATATGTGGACACTGGAGGGCTGTATCATTCAGTGGCATCTAAAGGTGTATCCATAGATGTGAGATAAGTCTCCATTCCAGACATACTGGAGGAGATGTACTAAAACTGGTACACACAGAATCTGGTGCAGCTTAGCATAGTAACCAATCAGCTTCCAGGTTTTATTTTAAAGCTTGATTGAACAAGCTGAAGTTGGAAACTGATTGGTTAATATGCACAGCTTCACCAGATTCTGAGTGCACCAGTTTTAGTAAATCTTCTCCATTGTATACGGCTTTGAGTGCCATGTAGATCTGTTTTTCTGATGTCTTTAGGTCAGTTATGTGATATGTATCATAATCTCCATTTTCTTCTTCTTCTTCTTCTTCTTCTTCTTGAAGCTGAGGGTAGTGCCAGGACAAGGTAATCTGGAGGCCAAGGCAGACATACCATACTGCGACCCCCCCCCCTCATCTCCCATCAAAAATGTATGAGCATTGTATGTCAGCAAAAATCCCCCTCACCCCAAAAAATTTAATTGAAAATGTAATTGAGCACTAATCTGCATGCTTACACCCTAAGCATAAATTCCCCGTCTTCCATAACAAATCTGCCCCCTGCTAAAAATCCCCCCTCCAAGCGCATATCCTCTCTCCCTCTAAATCTAACACCCCCCCCCCTCGAAAAAATAAAATAAATAATCAGCCCTTCTAGGCACACGATACCACAGTGCCCAGGGCAGCCGATCCGGGCTGAGGGTGGTCCTGAGTGATGGATGAAGTGAGTGCAGGATGCCCTGCTCAGGGGCCATAGTGCCCTGGGAGACTGAGGAGACATCTTGTGGGGCTAAATATCTACTGCAGGGGACAGCTCTGGAGCAAATGTAAGTATTGCAGTTAGAAGTATTTTTTTTTTAAACCAGGGAGACATTTAAAAAAAAAAAAGAAGAAATTACTCGAGGTTAGGCTTTAAATATCACTCAAAACACTGGTGGTTGTATTTGCCCTCTGAGAAAACTTGTAACTGATAATGTTACCTCTATATAAATCCCGTATAGTTATAATAATAATATAACAAAGATGATGATTCACAGAGGAATAATAAATATGGAACAAATGGAACAAATGGAACAATTGTTTTGTGTCAAAATCAGCGTTGTTTAGATTAGTGGTTCTCAACCTCAGTTCTCAAGTACCCTCATCAGGCCACATTTTGGGAACTTCCCTTAGATAAAATAGCTCTTATCAATACCATGTCATTGATATTGATTTAAAGCAGCTGTGCAAAGTAAAGAAAAACCTAAAAACATGGACCATTGGGGGTACTTGAGGACTGAGGTTGAGAACCACTGCTTTAGAGCTCCCCACTAGTTACATATTTTCTTTTTTTAACTTTCCTGATTGCATTGTTTTTTTACTTGTTTTATTTACTTGTGATAACCCATTTAAGACTAGTTTACTCTTAAATGGTTCTGTATCATTAAATATTTAACCAGTATTACAGTCCCAAGGTAAAATGCATCCTTGCCACATACTTAGTGTGAATAGAATGACCTGTAACCAAGGCCATCTGTGTGTATACAAGTAGTACTTTCCATTCAAGCAGACAGAGGGGACATTCTAAACCTTGTGACAAGCTATTCATAAACTTTAAGCTACACCTGTGTTTGTGTAGTTGATAAAACCACCGATGGCTTGCTTGTTTATTTCATGGTCACTTAATTGTAACCACAGCCTCTGAAAATTGGCTTTAAGCTGCGTACACACGATCGAATATATCTGCTGAAACTGGTCCGCAGACCAGTTTCAGCGGACAGATTCGATCGTCTGTACGGGCTAGCAGACAGGTTTAAAGCATGCTTTAAAACTTGTCTGCTGGAAAGCCGTCTGTCGGATATGTCCGCTGGTTAGTACGCCTAACCAGCGGACCAAAATCTCCCGCATGCGTCGAATCCATATTCCGTATTTTACTTCCTGGTTCGGTGACGTGGCGTCGTCCATGTCACCGCCATGTCACCACGCTGTCTGTCTGCGAGGATTTTGGTTTGATCGTGTGTACAAAGATCAAACCAAAATCTCCCAGGAGACATGTCCGATGAAAACGGTCCGTCGGACCGTTTTCATCGGATATATCTCCTTGTGTGTACGCGACCTTAAAGTTTACACATTTAATTTGGTAAGCAAAATATATTGCTGTTACTGATGTTAAAACACAAAGCCTCATTTAGGATATTTTTACTGATGGTTCAGGGTCTGTGTGCATGTGACGAGTGATGTTTGTTGAACCCAATGTGCCCATGCCATGGTCAGCGGGGGCCTGCTAAAGTGAGTGATTTAATTTGTCGATAGTGACTGCTGGTCAAAACGTCACTGCATATTTACTTTATTGGTTTAGTCATTTTAGTCCTGTTCTCTTTTAATAGGAATTTTCCTTCTTTTCAGATTGCAATGTGAATGTGCACAAGGCATGCAAGGATTCTGCTTCAGCATGTACAAAGGTGATTTAAATTATTTGGATATTACCTTTACATCTCAATATGCTGTAATGGTTGATGTGAACCCATGTAGCGGGAAAATCTGAAAGCTGATATTGCTGTTGACTGTCACCTAAATTTGGGCTCTACATCTTGGTAAATCACTGACCTGAAACCAGCACACAGTATGGAAGTTTTGACTTTTTTTCAGATTTCACAGGCTATATGCTTGTTCAAGGTTACTGACTCACTAGGGAGCTAAACAAGAAGGAATGCCACTGTCCCATAGCATATATTGCTACATCCGGCTCAGGAGACACATTCCATTTGTGCCAAACCTTCAAAAGACTCCATGGGGGTGGGTGGCATGGTGTGGCACCTTTTGATCTCTGGCTCATGACTTATATTTCATCCTGACAACACAAAGCACAAAAAAGAATTGGGTTTGCACATGTAAATATTTGCAGATCACAAACTCCTCATGCAGTTTTTATTAGGACATAAAAAAAAACTGACATTTGTATTGTATCAGCCATTAGATTAAACAAATGATATGATATGGTATCAACACTGCTCTTCCCTTTATTAGACCACCAGCCAAATGAATGCACCATTTCTTTTTCTTTCTTTTCTTCTAACAGAAATTTCAGGACCGGTACAATACAAAATACAAGCCAGCAGTCATTTCAAGTAGGTACTTGCATAACTTTATCATTCATTCTAGTATTTGATTGGTTCAGAGTCATATTGCAGTCTGTTGAGCAAGGGAAATATCCCATTGTGTTGCCTCAGTGTATATATATAGTAGGACAAGAATTATGTGGACAGTTTTTCTGAAAAGTGAATATTTTCTTTAAAGCCAAACTTCCGGTATGATCTTAATTGAATACTTCATTGGTCTAGCTTGGACCAATATACCGTAAGTATGTTTAACTCATGCTCGAGGGTCCGTTATGTAAGAGAGGAGGTGGAGAAGAGAGTAGCCCAAAGATCAGGGATCTTGTTGGCAGGAGGATGACGTCACTCTCAGTACAATGAAAGTCAGGGAAAGACGAGTTTATTATCTGTGAGAAAATGGAAGAAAGGGGGCGCTAAATTAATTAACTAATTGATTATAATAATACCATCTCAATAAGTATATAAACGATTAGCAAAAAAACACCACCCATTCCAACAATAGATATATGGTGTAAATAAATATAAGTGAATACACCCACAATAAATTAAATCCAATAAAGTAAATAACATAAGTAAATCAATCACCCATATAAATATAGTATCAATTGATAAAATTTTAAATCAACAGTAGTGCAGAAAAAAGTTCATAAACAAAAGTCCTTGAGAAAATGTCTATGCAATCTGATTGTGCAATCTGATCGGATAAACGATGTGATATTCCACCTTCACCAAAACATATTAGATCCACCCGAAGTGATAAGTAGCAGATGTCTCCTTACCAAATAAAGTTGACCCCTGTTTGATACCAAAGAGGGAATCAATATAGCGCTTGATCTGTTTATGGATGATGGAGGCTTGCACCTATGTCTCTCAATAGCAGTGATCTCCGTCAATGTGTGCAAAAAACAAGATAAATGCCGACATAGCGTAAAAACGTTTAATAGAGTAGAGACAATGAAACAAAGCCAAATGGCTAATTACTTGGTAAAGTGCCCCGAACTTGGCACTGAGGCTTGGTCGTGTATAGGGGTAAACAGTCCTCTGCTGTGGTGGCGTGCGTTCCACACAGCAGACGCCGTGAAACAAAGGAACCGGAAGTGATGACACCCTGTGCGTGGTCAGGTCACGCCTCGACGCACGATGTCATCTTTAATGTTCTTTAACATCGAAATACAGAATTAGATTGATGTACAAGCCATATCCAAGCTTGCATTTTTAGAGAATGCAAATACAGTCTCGACTTTTACAAGTGTTTTGTTATTTATTATTTTATTGTTTTTACACTGTTATCAGATTCCTCATTCAAGGATATTCCTCAGCCGGTTCCTTCAGCAATGCCTCCCGCGACTTCTGTGTCTGTTGGCTTTTCTTCTGGAAAGAAAGATGCTGCACAGTCATCCCATCCATTGTCCAGGAGTGTGCCTGTGCCAACCATGGACAGGTCTGTAACATTGATATATTAAGATATTACACCCTGGTAAAAAATGAAAAATTGCAGGAAATTATATACTCTAGCAAAAGTGTGCACATTCCAGAACGGGCGATGGTAAAGGGGTTGTCAAGGTACATTTTTTCCTAAATAGCTTCCTTTACCTTAGTGCTGTTCTCCTTCACTTACCTCATCCTTCGATGTTGCTTTTAAATGTGCTTATTTCTTCTGAGAAATCCTCACTTTCTGTTCTTCTGTCTGTAACTCCACACAGTAATGCAATTCTTTCTCCCTGGTGTGGAGTGTCGTGCTCGCCCCTCCCTTGGACTACAGGAGAGTCAGGAGTCAGCCCACTAACACTCAGCTCCTTTCCCTATCTGCAATGTAGAGAGCATTCTGACTCTCTGGTAGTCCATGTGGAGGGGCGAGCGCGACACTCCACACCAGGGAGAAAGCGTTGCATTACTGTGTGGAGTTACAGACAGAAGAACAGGAAGTGAGGATTTCTCAGAAGAAATAAGGACATTTAAAAGCAAAATCGAAGGATGAGGTAAGTGAAGGAGGACTGCACTAAGGTAAAGGAAGCTATTTAAGAAAAATTAATGGTACCTTTACCACCCCTTTAAGGATATTTAAAAATATTGTAAATAAATGGCCTATTGGGCAACATGGTCAGAAGAGAAGTGCACAGGATGTGGCAGTGGGAATGTGGCAGTGGGTAGTTTGTGCAGGTGCAGAAGATATGATAATAGGAAAGTAAAGTGAAAGAGAATCCTCCAGTGGCAAAGAGAAAGTAGACCTTACACATTATAATTATATATGATTGGATTGGTCAAAGTTTTTTTTTTTTTTCCTCCTTTTGGTCCGCTTCATAATTACCTGTCAACTAATTTTAGATTGTTTCCATATCATGCACTGTTCTGTTGAGAGGTAAAAAGCTCTTGGACCACATTACCCTGAATTTAACATGTATTTGTATAAATCTGTGGTTTAGAATTTACAGTTGGCCAATGGAGCACAAAAGGAAAGTTCAGCACCACCCACTATGCTGAAATAACGAATAAACATATTTTAATGTGTTACATGTTATGGTGTGTTATTCCCCTTTAGGGAAGGTCATTAAAGCACTTACTACACTTTTCTGGTAGTACTTTCCTTTAGATCGACCTGTGCTTAATTTAGGAAGCCATTTTCTCCACCTTTGGTAACATTATCAACACGGGTGACGTATTCAGGTAGTTATAACTACCACTAGTTTAAGAATGTGTCGCTATGGCCATGTGGCAGTGACAGATTCCTAGAGTTAGTGCCATTTCACAGATAACTGGCAGTAGTAAAGACCAACTCTGAGCTGGCATACAGAGGTACTCCAGTACTCAGTAGACATGTGCAGACTGGAATATTTAGTTACTCCCGAAAATCGTTTTGATTTATGTCGTTTTCGTCGAACGTTTTCGTCCGAAAAACGAAGATTTTTAAAATGTTGTCGAATTTTCGTCGTTCAATTCGACAAAGCATCGAAAATCGGCGTTCTGAATACAGTGAATAGGTAGAAATTGAACGACGAAAATTTGATGATTTTTCGATGCTTTGTCGAATTTTCGTCGTTCAATTCCTACCTATATTCACTGTATTCACTGAATACAGTGATGTCATTACCCAAATATTGCAATGCCCATATTTTGGAAATGACTTGTGTTACTGCAAGAGTGGAGCCTGATGATGAACTGAGAGACTAGATTCCCATCAGGTCAACATGATTGACAGTGCATATCAGTGGGTGGATTTGAAAGCCACTTTTTAACTGAATATTCACTATAGGTCTGTCCACTACTGTCCACTGTCAATCTGCAGCAAGGCTGACCTAATAGAGAGCTAGTCGATGGATTTGGCCACCCGACAGATTTCAAAGCATGCTTTGAAATTTGTCGGCTAGGAACCCGTCCGCCCGACATGTCTGCTGGTTAGTACGCTAACCAGCAGACATGTCTTCTCGCACATGCGCCGAATGGTTTTGACGCATGCGTGGAAGTGTTTTACTTCCTGGTGCGGTGACGTGGTGGCGTCAACGTCACCGCCACGATCAAACCAATATGTCCCCAGCAGACAGATTTGTTCAAATCGGTCGGCCCGACAGATTTGAACAAATCTGTCTGCTCGTGTGTACGCGGCCTAAGTCTGTAACTAAGAAAGCTGGACTATAAGCATGACTGTCAGACAAGGCATGGTTCAGACATGTTTTTATTGCCCCTGACCACTTATCTTCAAAGGAACATGGTGCCTACTCAGCACACATTGTTGTGGTTTCAATGTAATGCAATTTTTAACTTGGCAGACAGATTTTGGCAAGAAGTATAATTTCCAAATTCACCCATTGAAGTCAAAGGGATTATGACACAACCTTGTACTATTGGGTAAGAGGAGAACCAGCCAAGAGCACAGTCATTAAAGCCAAGGGAATTTCATTTTTATGAAATGGAGGGGTTGGTCAACTGTATCAAAGGCACCAGAGACGGCTAAGAGTAAAGGCACGTACACATAATAAGAAAATCGTCTGAAATTTCCATTTGAGGCATTATGGGTCAATTTTCTGATCGTTAGTGCAGTACATTCGACAACCAGATCTAAATGTTCGGACAACAAAAACCAAAAGGTGCAAGCTAGAAAACTTTAATTGTATGTGAACACAATGCCTGATTTTCATTTAAGTAACCGTATATACTCGAGTATAAAATATATATATACACACTAATGCATATAACACCGCGCTACCCAATAGAACATAAAAAAAGCTGCCAAACACTACAGAATTGGATCAATTCAGCACAAAAACAATTAGTAAAAACAAAAAGTGTAGCGCTAAAATTATGTGAAAATCAAATATGTCATATAATGAAATATCATATGAGTTGTGAAAAGTGACAATAAAAATATATAAATTTAGAATATGACATTAGAGCTCAGAAATAGTTCATAGAAATGTGAAAAGTGTTCCAATCTGAATGTCCAAATAAATGTGACAACAATGGAAAGAGTGTTGATAGTAGATCCACCACCAAGGTAATTGAGGGGGCTTACCAGAGAATGTGGACTCAGCTAAGCGTACACTTAATGAGTCACTAAGGCTTATGTTGTGATGACAGCCAGGTAATAGACCTCCCAATGGAAAAACGAAATCTCGGAGCAGATCGACTCTTCATATGATAAAAAAGGACCCGAGAGATTGTATATGGTGCCAGGATCAGCATACATGGAACGTGGGCTCATTACATAGGGTCCAAGGAGCTCAATGTGTAACAGCCAGGGAAGGAAAAATAAATGCGAACATAGTGTGATACCGTTTAAAATCTTTACTAAAAAAGTTTCAAAGCATAAAGGTTTACACTCACATTTAGATGGACAAATCAAAGCATCATACAATTAGGCAGTAGAATCAGCTGGAAACCCGACATGTTTCGATCTAAAGATCATCATCTGGGGTGCTGACCTACTGCTGTAACTACTCACAATATATACCTATGCCCCCTTACCACAATTGCGCCTCCAGCTTCAATCGATTGGTAATGAATTACCAGATGGATAAGGATGTTGTCGGCGTGCGCTCCAAGCCTCGCCTCACAGGACCAGGCTGGAACGCAACGTCGATCGCGCGGACAATCTACTACGTGTCGTAGGGATGCGCATCAAGCTGATAACAGGAAGTGCGTTTTACTCATATACCGCACGACGCTGTGCGCCTCAAGCCTCACGCCAGAAAGGGAGGCTGGAGCGCAACGTCGTGCGTGTAAACACAGAGAAGTCACGTAACACAATCCAGGATGCTGGGGACAAAGACTGTCATCACAGAACGTGATAACAAACGGCATGTCATACCTACAGGCAAACAAAACGGGGCATATGGAGATTATAGAGGGAATAAACGCCCAACTATATAATGACCATATTAGGGGAATTGTGGTAGATAAATACAAAACACAAGCAGGAAAAAGAGAATAACCTGCCAGTGTAAACATGCAAAATTTATACAGAACCTCATAGTGTTACCAAATGGCATAAATAAATAATACACACTTAGCAATAGTGTCACCATAAAGTTGAAATGAATTGAAACACTACGACACGTAGTAGATTGTCCGCGCGATCGACGTTGCGTTCCAGCCTGGTCCTGTGAGGCGAGGCTTGGAGCGCACGCCGACAACATCCTTATCCATCTGGTAATTAATTACCAATCGATTGAAGCTGGAGGCGCAATTGTGGTAAGGGGGCATAGGTATATATTGTGAGTAGTTACAGCAGTAGGTCAGCACCCCAGATGATGATCTTTAGATCGAAACATGTCAGGTTTCCAGCTGATTCTACTGCCTAATTGTATGATGCTTTGATTTGTCCATCTAAATGTGAGTGTAAACCTTTATGCTTTGAAACTTTTTTAGTAAAGATTTTAAACGGTATCACACTATGTTCGCATTTATTTTTCCTTCCCTGGCTGTTACACATTGAGCTCCTTGGACCCTATGTAATGAGCCCACGTTCCATGTATGCTGATCCTGGCACCATATACAATCTCTCGGGTCCTTTTTTATCATATGAAGAGTCGATCTGCTCCGAGATTTCGTTTTTCCATTGGGAGGTCTATTACCTGGCTGTCATCACAACATAAGCCTTAGTGACTCATTAAAGCGGAGGTTCACCCTAAATATAATATCTCCCATGCGATCCAGCATACTGGCGTCAGCGCCAGTATGCTGGGTTTTTTTTTTTTTAATAGCACACTTACTGTATTATTGTAGAATTCCTTTTCTGTCCCCCGCGGTGGACGGCTGTAGTATAGCGCGTCACATCTTCCTAAAATACCCGATATGGACTCGGGTAATCTCGGCGAAAATGCGGCGCCTGCGCACAGACCTAGGAGCTGACTGCGCAGGCGCCGTATTTCTCCGAGTCCTATTTCGGAGGGCGTGACGCGCCATAGCCGTAGGACTCGGAGAAATACGGCGCCTGCGCAGTCAGCTCCTAGGTCTGTGCGCAGGCGCCGCATTTTCGCCGAGATTACCCGAGTGCATATCGGGTATTTTAGGAAGATGTGACGCGCTATACTGGCGCCGTCCACCACGGGGGACAGAAAAGGAATTCTACAATAATACAGTAAGTGTGCTATTAAAAAAAAAAAAACCCAGCATACTGGCGCTGACGCCAGTATGCTGGATCGCATGGGAGATATTATGTTTAGGGTGAAATACCGCTTTAAGTGTACGCTTAGCTGAGTCCACATTCTCTGGTAAGCCCCCTCAATTACCTTGGTGGTGGATCTACTATCAACACTCTTTCCATTGTTGTCACATTTATTTGGACATTCAGATTGGAACACTTTTCACATTTCTATGAACTATTTCTGAGCTCTAATGTCATATTCTAAATTTATATATTTTTATTGTCACTTTTCACAACTCATGATATTTCATTATATGACATATTTGATTTTCACATAATTTTAGCGCTACACTTTTTGTTTTTACTATACTCGAGTATAAGCTGACCCAAGTATAAGCCGAGGTACCTAATTTTTACCCCCAAAAAATGGGAAAATCTATTAACTTATAAGCCTAGGGTGAGAATGCAGCAGCTACTGTAAGCGGAAAAGAGGGTCAACAATGCCCATTTGCACGCCTCACTGTGCCCATTGCCAGATCACTGTGCCCAACCTCACTGTGCTCATTGCTAGCTCACTGTGCCCAACCTCACTGTGCCCATTGCAGCCTCCCTGTGCCTGAGTCAGTGTACCTGAAATTCTTGACAGGCTGCGGGTGTCCATTCATTGTTTAAAAGTTGCAGTCTTCTCCTGATCCCGTTGCGACTATAGTTTTTCGTTCCAAAAAAAAATCGGCAAAAAAATGGACGATCGTTCGCCCAATATCCTCCTTGTGTGTGTACGAGGCTTAAGAGAACGGAGTAGTGACCATTGTTTTTTTTGCAGTTAGTAAGCCATTAGTGAGTCCTGCTAGGGCAGGACAGTGGTGCAGTGAGTAGCACTTTCGCCTGGCAGCAAAAGGGTCGCTGGTTCGAATCCCGACCACGACACCATCTGCCTGGAGTTTGCCTGTTCTCCCTGTGTCTGCGTGGGTTTCCTCCGGAGTACCCGGTTTCCTCCGGGTACTCCGGTTTCCTCCCTCCCTCCAAAGACATGCTGGTAGGTAAATTGTGTGTATGACTGTGTGTCCCTAGCGTGTCAAGATCCTACGGGGTAAAAATTACCGCACCAGCCAAGAAGACACTGGCTGGAAAAAGCGCCCAGAGGCGATTCAGTTCGCATGCCTTGCGCTATACAAGTCATTCATTCATTCATTCATTCATTCATTCAGGAGAGCAGTTTCTGTGAAGTGGTAGCTTAGGTGGTTGTAGACCAGGTGTTTTAGTAGTTAAACACAGTTAAACTTATCTGACCCAGTTTTGGCCAACTCAACACACCAAAACATATGTGTATTCACAAATATGTGTTCTGGCAAGAATAAGATGACTTTAGGATTGTATTTTGATTTAAAACAGGACATTTTACTGCTTTTTATAAAACTTCAAACAAAAATAAAAATGCTGAAGCCCATGTCATGATCAGACTCGGTTGTATGCAATTAGTGTTGCTCACGAATATTCGTATTGCGAATATTCGGCTCGAATATGGCATATTCGAGTATTCGCGATATATTCCGAATTTCGCGGTGAATATTCGCTATTTCGAATATTCGTATTTTTTCAATTTTTTTTTTAGAACAGATCACATCCTAGAGATCCCCATCGACGTCTAAAAGCATTGCTGGTATGATTAGAGACCTTGGGCCGAGTAGCTGCAGCGATCATTTTATATTGCCGATAAATCGCAATGCGATTATTCGGCAATAGCGTTATCGCGCAATTATTTTAGAGAAATTCGCAATATTGTTTTTAGCTAAAATAACACATATATTCGATTTCAGAGTGTTACTGTCGAAATTCCGCAATAAATTTCTCATTCGCATTTTTGCGAAATTACGATAAAATATCAAGAATATTCTGAGCCAATCAGAGTGCTCCATTCCGCATTTCTCTAATATTCGCAATTATTTTGTATTGTAAAATATCACGAATATTCTGAGCCAATCAGAGTGCTCCTTCCGCATTTGCCGAATATTCGCAATTATTTTGTATTATAAAATATCACGAATATTCTGAGCCAATCAGAGTGCTCCTTCCGCATTTGCCGAATATTCGCAATTATTTTGTATTGTAATATATCACGAATATTCTGAGCCAATCAGAGTGCTCCTTCCGCATTTGCCGAATATTCGCAATTATTTTGTATTATAAAATATCACGAATATTCTGAGCCAATCAGAGTGCTCCTTCCGCATTTGCCGAATATTCGCAATTATTTTGTATTGTAATATATCACGAATATTCTGAGCCAATCAGAGTGCTCCATTCCGCATTTCTCGAATATTCGCAATTATTTTGTATTATAAAATATCACGAATATTCTGAGCCAATCAGAGTGCTCCTTCCGCATTTCTCGAAATTTTGCATTCGCATTCGCAATAGCGAAAATTCGCAATCATTTCATTTCCAAAAAATATCACAAATATTCGTATTTAGCGAATATATCTCGAATATTCGACTATATATTCGAGATATATCGCGAAATCGAATATGGCATATTCTGCTCAACACTATATGCAATACACTTTTCCCACAGTACTGTTTTTATCTGAGAATGTAGTAACTGTTTGTTGTAGCCATCACAGGGATTTAAGAGAAAAAAATCTAACTATGTACTTTATCAATTTGTAGGAGATTCGATCAGTCATTGGAATCTGATGGTGACACAAGTGGCTCTAGATCCAGGTCTCAGTCAGATGAACTGTTACAAAATGTGGGGACCCCTCCATCGATGGATGCTTTTCCTATTGAAGGTTGAATTACAGTTATTCTTAACATGTATTTTTCATTGGTCTGTTTTTTTTTTTTATATGATAATACACCAAAGCTGTGTTTGGAACCTGCTCAAATCTAAAAATTCACATGTAGTCATCATCATATACTGTACTTTCAATTGTTAGCATCCCTGCCTTGCAGCTCTGCAATTCTGTATTCAACCCCCCCCCCCCTAATATAATAGCTGCATGCTTTTATATTTCTCCCCATGCATGGGTTTCCTCCAGGTAAATCTCATCATGCAAACACATTATTATTTCCATTATTTTTACAGTATTAAAACTCTGTATATGAGTACCTTCTGCAGTCTTCCTATTTATGTGCACCTATCCACATCTGCCAGCACTATGATTAGAACAGCGTGAAACACAATAATATACACAATAATATACACTATAAATATATATTTATACAGTGCTGACATATTATACAGTATTTTACAAAATACTTGGATTCCTTGTCCTCAATTTCTGTCCTTGCCACCTTCACTAGAGTCAATTTGAAAGGATGCAATTTAGCTATCCATTATGTTTTTAGATTGCAATAGTAAACTAAAGTACCTAGAGAATATCCAAGTCAGCAAATTATAAAGCTTGCCTTTTCCTTGTAGATGGTGTGCTTGCATGCTCCAGTTTGTATAGTTAGCACATCAGTAACAGGGTAAAGAAGCCACATGGAAGCACTAATGCATGGTTGGGACCCCCTTGGGGGTCAAATGAGGATTCGCCAGGGGTCCCCAAAACCTGGGCTGTTCCTGAAGCCTGCAGCCGCCCACTCATCCTCTTCACAGCTGCCCATTCAGTTCATGGCATAGCTGGGAGGCAGTGACTAGAGGTCAGCTGACTGGTGATGAATGTGAAGTGGGAGGTGCTGGAGTAGACCCTATCTGCTGATTTCAGCATAGGTGTCACTGCTACGAGAAACCACAAGATGGCTGATCCTAACTCCCCGCCAGCACTGCCACTAATCCCATACTCCCCGCCAGCACTGCCACTAATCCCATACTCCCCGCCAGCACTGCCACTGATCCCATACTCCCCGCCAGCACTGCCACTGATCCCAACTCCCCGCCAGCACTGCCACTAATTCCATCTCCCCGCCAGCACTGCCACTAATCCCAACTCCCTGCCAGCACTGCCACTGATCCCATACTCCCCGCCAGCACTGCCACTGATCCCATACTCCCCACCAGCACTGCCACTGATCCCAACTCCCCGCCAGCACTGCCACTGATCCCATACTCCCCACCAGGGAGTAAGAGACAGAATAAAATTAGAGAGTACATGGAAGGGAGAGGAAAAGAGGGGGAGAAACAAAGAAAAAGAGAGAAAGAATAAGTGAAAGAACAAGAAAGACGGCTAGAGAGGGATGGGATATGGGGATAACAAACAAGAAATTAGGATACAGAGCGATAAAAGGGAAAGAAAGGAGAACAATGAGAAAGATTGGTACATCCTAAAATGTACTATAAGGGGTTTTAATACTGTACGAGTGGAAGGGACTCAGGGAGCGATAAATGTCCGTGGGTTAGGGGCGCAAATTACTTGTCTTACCTTGGGTGCCAACAACCCACAATAGGAAAATCATTTTACCGTTTGGGGTCCCCACAACTTGGGAAGTTTTATCAAGGGGTCACGGCACTATACAGGTTGAGAGCCACTGCACTAATGGAACTGCCTGTGGCCATTGTAACTTTATAATGTTCTTTACCTATAATTTTATCAAATATTATGATTACTATTTGTTTTGTTTAAAATGCCGCTTCATGCATTGACATACCTGATAGACTTCGTCTGTCCAGACAATGTGGTCACCTGATGGCTTGGCACCATTCACAGGCAGCTTAACTTTTCAGTAAGTCAAAAAGTTGAGTGCAATTAAAGTTTACTTTAGCTAAGTGCAGTACAGAGGATGTTTTTCAATCTTTTAAAGTGTAAGAAAAAAATGATTCTCTATACCTTGTTCCTACCATGGCTAAGGCTGGCCATACATTATGCACTTTTCTTGTTCAATTTTCTTTAGATTTACCTTCAACTATGTAGTGCAAGGGCCTGTCTGATTGCATACAAATTTAAAGTGTTTAGGTTTGATCTTATTATATGGTTTTCGTAAATCTAAAGGAAAATTGTATAATTTATGGCCAGTCTAAAGCCTCATACACACGATCAGACTTCCAACTGACTTTTTCGTGGATTTTGGTCCGAATGGGCGTTGGCTGTGAACTTGTTCTGCATACACACGGCAGAACATTTTCAGCCAACTTTCACCAAATCACGTGGTTTTTCAGCTCTTTACCGCCACTCTTTGGGCAACTTCTGCTATTGTTGGCTGATGTTTAGCATTAGTTCTGAGCATGCGTGTTTGTACTTTGGACTTTAGTCCGATGGACTTATGTACCCGCGGTCTGATTATGCTCCATCTGACATTTGTTGTCAAAGTTTGAGAGCATTCACAGCGAATGTTTCTCCGATGAAAAAAAAAATTGTCCGATGGAGCATACACATGGTCGGATTGTCTGATCAAACACATCCATTGGACCGGTGTTGTCAAAAATCAGATCATGTCTATGGGCCTTTACACTGACTAGGAATGTACCAATTAGCACTGAACAGGAAGGACGAAACAGAGGAATGTACCAAGTGCAGAGGTAAACAATCAACAGAAAACACATCATAGATGGCAAAGAACAGCTTTCACTGTTAACTTTCACTTATTAAACAGTATGTCACATGGAGCTCATTGAGATATTTGTAATAAAGTGGTTGTAAAGGTAAAAGTTTTTTTTTACCTTCATGCAACCTTTGCATAAAGGTAAAAAAATATATATTTTTATGTCTGACCCCCCCCTCCCCCCGGCCCACCTAATTCTGCAGCAGCATTGCCCTTTTCTCCCCTCTCTCACAGGAGGCTTGGCAGCAGCAAGAGCCATTGGCTCCTGCTGCTGTCTATCAAATCCTGGGAGCAGAGAGCAGATGTTGGGACTGAGCTGCACCATGTGTGTCTCAGGATTGAGCCTGCACAAGTGCCTCCATAGCAAATGACTTCTATGGGGACACTTAGATGGCAGGAGGAGCCAGGAGCGGCGACGGGGGACCCGCGACGAGGAGGATCAAGACTACTCTGTGCAAAACAATTGCACAGAGCAGGTAAGTATAACATGTTGTTTATTATTATTATTATAATATATATTTTAAACTAAGCCTTTACAATCACTTTAACCTCTTCCTTCAGAGTAGAGGTTATATGATCACACAAGCATGCTTGGGATCATTTTAGACAAAGTCACTTAACCTAACATTAATAGTTTGAGTGACACACAAACCAACCAAGTAGAAGTAACACACTTGTGAAATGACTGCGGAGACCCGAATGACGCATATAAAATGAGTGACTCTATGTCCTTATTATTTTGCCAAGATGTTGTGGATGCGGCCCTATGGAGTGACTTCAGCAGCGACGCTCTAGAGTTTGAAGCGGAGTCTTGGAGTTTAGTTGTGGATCCCTCCTTCTGCAACAAACAAGATAAGGATGTGATTAAAAGGCAAGATGTTATCTACGGTGAGTAGTTTTGTAGAATCACAGACTTGTTATAGTTTATGTAATGTCACATGGACCTTGTGCTTTTTTACAAGTGCAGCTGGTATGTTTGATTTTACTGCTATTCTACCCTAGTGTGGATCCTGGCTAATCTCTCCTTCCTCTGCTATATCTGCACGAGTAAATTTTGAGTATTTCCAGACACAAGGCAGTCATTCCCCTCTGACACACAGTAGGTCACGGGCAGCCTTAGATGTGCATATTTCTCAGGCTGTGTAAAGTGGGGTGTGTCCATTCCCTCCACTCAGGTTCCAGAATACACTGAGCTCTCTGCTGTGCAGTGTGTGATATCAACACACTACCCCCTGCCTCCTGGAAACTCAGAAATACCATCTGAAATGTGTACTCTGGAAAGCTGTGGAGGGGAGAGGGCTGCAGATAAACAGGTACAGCTTATGTAGGAGGATGTAATGTATCACCTAATACCAGTCACTTATGTGGACTAATGTAAGGGTTTATTATCACTTTAAGAAGAGTCTGTGAGGAGGCATTATTTTCCTGGCAGTTAGTCAGAGGGCAGAGAGAGAGAGAGAAAGAGAGAGAGAGAGAGATTACAATTCTGGTTGCATAATCCTACTTCTGTACATTTTGAATGAAGCAAATTAAGAAATAATTAGTTGGACTGAGTGGGTGGTTTCTAAGCAAAGAGACGGATTGTGTTAGGCACAATCAGGTCTTTTATGGTCCTGCAGAAACTAATTTTTTATTTGTTGCCTGCGTTTAGCTTTAGCAGTTGTCTCGACCAACTGCAATTGCTAGACATGACAAGTTTTATATTTCATTTAATAATTATGAATTTGACTCCTTTGTGCTAGATCGGTTAAGGAAATCCATTTTTCCAAACTCTCCAGGGTTGGTTCCTGTTTATGTTCTTCAAAGAGTAATTTTCAGAGTCTATCCGGCAGTGTTTACAGTTCTTTGTCAAATGATTTCTTTCCATTGGTGGAATGTAAACAGAAGATTGCAGAGTTTCTATGCTTTTACCTTCAGATAATCGTCTGGAGACCAAAACAGGAAATCCTGAGTCCTGATAGAAGAGGTTCTGTGCAGGTCAAGCACAGTCCAGTGCCAGCGGCATTTCTGCTATGTCCCTGGCCCTTCTAAAGCCCGTTTTGTAGGATTTGCACAGCTCGAGTGCACAGATCAAGTTATTCATTTACCAAAAATGTATTGCTTGAGGCTGTCAAACATGTCCCAAGATACAAGTGATGCACCCAGGTCAGATATGACTTACAAGTATCATGCCATGTACGGTTTCCCAATAGGGAAATAACCAAGCAGTTGTTAAAGGCAAACTGTATTGGACGTTGGTCTATATTACTTAAATTTTTATGTCAAACTGATGTTTTATATGTGTTTTTTGATTTATTATGCTGTATTTTAATACATGAACAAGGATTTCCAGAGCACTATGTGTAATCCTATAAAGGCAATATCGCAATTGCAGCTTGCCTCAAGGCTAGCTTTCTTTGGTTGAAAGGCCTGATAAAGTTGTCCAGTAAGGGCTGAATCACTCTCAATAGCTGGAGCTATTAAGCTCTGTAACCACTTCAGCTCCAGCGATGTACCTATACGTCGCTGGTGTTTGAGTAGTTATACTGAGATGCTGCCCACAGCTGAAGGCATCATCACATACTGCCCGCAGCTGAAGGCATCATCCAGGTACAGCTTTTTAGAGCCAGCGGTTGCCTCTCTTGTAATAGCAATTCTAGTGGCTAACTTTCCACTGGATTGCTTTTACAAGCAGTGGGGGGGCATGCCACCTTTTACAGCTAGCTGTACTTGTAGTCCTGACCGACCAGCCAGTGCTTCCGCAGGATGATCATAAAACCCAACAAAGACCAGATAAGCTTTGTTGGGCTTTATGATCTAGTTACCGGAGAGTGAAGATGTCACATTACTTCTGGGTTGTAAAATGTTGCCTTTCAATAGTAAAAGTTAATTTGTCAGGTTGTGACCTGTTTGATATCTATTTACTCGGGGTAACATCATCTTTCATATTTTACCCAAAAATTGGGTTATATATTGTTTGTTTTGCATTAAAATGACAAAATGTGTAATATTGCGTTTGAAAATGCGCTGCGCAAATTCCATGTGACATAAAAAATTGCAAAACACACAATTTTTTTCTCTAGAGCCTCTATTGTCTGGGGGTTCTAAGAAAATTTCTAGCAATATATACAGATATATGTAAACAAAAAGTGCCAGAAAGGGCCTGGTCTGGGTAGATAGGCTCTTTGTTACAAGGGACGTAGGGGCTGAGCTGTTTTTAATTTATTTTTTATTTCATGCCATGATATCACTATAGATGAGACATTGATCAGTCACTTGCTATTCAGATATCCACTTAGCCCACATGTTATCCCTGTTAATAAAATATTCAAAGTGCTGCTTCCCACAATCACATGTAATGTGCATTTGCTGCATTGCA
The DNA here is from genome assembly GCA_029574335.1 of Rana kukunoris. NCBI lineage: Eukaryota > Metazoa > Chordata > Amphibia > Anura > Ranidae > Rana > Rana kukunoris. The sequence continues at coordinate 106,789,149 of CM056049.1, read as the reverse complement.
AATAGCACCCAATGTACCTTGTTAATTGATGTGCAATTCACCACAGCACAATGCAGGGAAACACACTGACGTTACTTACGTCTGTTGCGGTTTGGTGCACTGTTAGAAATGGACCATTTTTGGTGCTTCCAAGTAGGTGGGCTAATGCACGGGAGTGGTTTAAATGGGTCCTAAGCAGTGACATGTTGTGAGGTCAGTGGCTGGTCAGAGCCTGATACACACTGGTTACATACACCACAAATGTTTGAGCGAGAACAATAATTCTAGCACTAGACCTCCTCTGTAACTCGCCTAGGGAGATTTTAAAGCATGTTAGGTATCTTTTTACGAGGCGTAAGATCATCTTTCACATTATACAAAAAAATCGGGCTAACTTTAAAAAAAAAAGAAAAATTCATTAAACTATCCCCCCCCCCCCCCCCCCAAGAAAATGTGAAAAATTGCTATGCAAATACCGTGTAACATAAAAAGTTGCAAAATATATATACTGTATTTAACACTCACTTATTTTACCGTGAAAATTGAGAGTAAACTGTGTCTGTATGTTATACGCCAATATTTTTTGTTTTTATTACCAATGGGGGGCTGTCCGCCCGGGTGCCACCCTGCCAGCATACTTTAAAGTTAAAAAAAACGTTACTGCCATTCCTTTTTCATACCACTGCTCCTCCTGTGCCACCCTCAATGTAAATGGAAGCCTCTAAATACCTAAATTAACGCCGCTCTTTCTGGCCGCTCTACTCCGCCCGGTCATGTGACCATCAATTAATCAGCAGAGGAGAGCAGTCACATGATCGGGTCCATGAGAGAGTGGCGTTAATTGAGGTTTTTAGAAGCTTTGATTTACAACAGTGACACAGGAGGAGCAGTGTATGAGAAGAGGCTGACAGTGATGTTTGTTTTCTCAACTTTAGAGTATGCTGGCAATGCTGTCCCAGGAGACTGAGGGTCTCCTGGGAGAGCAGGGGGCTTTATAAATGAATGGGTGTCTGTGTCCCGTGCAGGGTGTCTGTGCCCCCTTGCAGGGAGTTTGTTCCCCCTTGCAGGGAGTTTGTTCCCCCTTGCAGGTAGTCTGTGTAATGTGCAGGGGCCTGGGGGGTCCGTGTACTGTGCAGGGGGCCTGTGTTACTGTGCAGGGGGTCCATATACTGTGCAGGGGGCTGTGGAAAGGTTTTTTTTTCCCTGAAACTTCCTTCCTTAAAGTTATGGTGCGTGTTATATGCCTGTGCGCGTGTTATATACGCCGATAAATACGGTATATAATGTCTGGGGGTTCTGAGTAATTTTCTAGCAAAAAATATATGATTTTTACATGTAGGAGAGAAGTGTCAGGCGCCGTACACACGGCAGAGAACCTCGACGGGCAGAACACATCGTTCCGCCCGTCGAGGTTCTCTCCCGGCCGTCGAATTCGGCGACCCGCCCGTCGGGAATGGCAACCAGCCATTCTTCCAGGCGGGCCGTCGAGGAAATAGAGAGCGTGCTCTCTATTTCGGCTCGACGGGCTTCCCGACGGGAAGCTCGCCGAGACCGTACACACGGCCGAGGTCCTCGCTGGAATGTGCATTCCAGCGAGGTTCTCGCTGATTTTCAGCGAGAACCTCGGCCGTGTGTACGGCGCCTCAGAATTTACCTGGTTACAAATAATTATTATATATTGTTTCTAAGGTATTTATTTTCAAAAACTGTACCTCAAGCAGGTGGCTTAACGGACAAAATATAAAAGTTTAAAGTTACAACGTCAAACTTGTAATTTCACAGTAAATAGATAAATAATAAATTATTATGTTATAACATATAGCATAATAATATATTATTTAGCTATTATTTAGCTTGATTAAAAAAAAGCACATTTTCAGCAGCAGCAGATTCACTCCTCTTTAACTGCGCGAGAAAACCATGGGATTATGGGTAAACCTTATACCCATGGGCTGGAAGGGGGCATGTGTCTATTAGACACATGCCCCCTTCTTTGTCACTGCAGTTAGTTGAGAGCCTCCACTGCAGCATTTTTATTGGACAGCTTGGGCCAATGGTGCTTTACCATTGGTCTAATGCCTCGTTTCCACTGAGCGGATCGGTACGGTACGCTATTTTGGGTGTTTCCATTATGAAAGCGTGCCGTAAAACCGAACCGTACCGCACCAGCAAGGGTCCTGCTTCAGATGAGGGACCAGAGAGTGTGGAACGGTTCGGTTAGGGCGGACCTACAAATGCATCTTACTGATTGGTGGATGCGCTAGGAATTTTTTCTAAACCCCGGATGGTCCCTCACGGTCCGATTTGCAGTGGAAACGCTCAGGCGATTAGACCGGTCCCATCCGAACCGCTCCAAAATTACTGACCCAAACCGATCCGTGCAGTGGAAACGAGGCATAAGGCTCCAAGCTGTCCATTGAGCTCAGTGCTTCTGGCAGGAATTGAGAGGCATTGTGAGCTCAACCTCTCAGTCTGCTGCAAACAGAGTGTGTCTGCTTGTATGTAGCTTCTGACAGGCTGCGCAAGGAGCCCCGTATCTCTGGAATCATGGGTGGCAGGAGCCCCAATTTTGACCAGTGTGTGTGTGTGTGTGTGTGTGTGTGTGTGTGGGGGGGGGGGGGGTAAGACTTTGGCTGTTTCTTTTGACTATGCAGCGCACCTCAATGTGCCTGATCACGCAAAACACATAAGTTGTGGCCAGAACTGGCCCTTTTTTATCTTTTTTTTTTTTAATGCCTTAAGCAAAAGTATGTTTTATTTGATGTGCAAGGGAAGTTGTTCTTGGACATCAAACTTGACCAAATTGATCCTTGTGTTGAACAATCGTTTTCAAAAGATTGTTTATTGTTGTATGTGTATTTCCAGCACTACAGTCAGATTGTAGAACCTCTGTACAAATTCCTATAGATTTACCCATAACTCCAATGTGGGCAGCTACCTGAACAACTCATTTGGTGTAAAGCAGCCCATACATGATTTTTTTTTCTTTTCGTTCAAGTGCTCAGCGTGTTGAATCTTCAAAATAACATTACTTGATTGCCACCTTCACCAAAGTACCACCTCGATGTGAGTGGGGAATCAGATGGCTCCTTACGCCGATGGTATTGTTTTCTGACAGCGGGGAGACTTCCCTTCCATCAGAATACACTGAACAGCATTGGTGGCTATAACCAAGCAGTCAGCTGCTACCCATGTGGAAACTCGATTTCAACAGGCTAGTTGATGACAGAAGTCATCATGGAAAGTAGATTGACTTCTGTGCAAACAGCCTTCCCATAGTATAAAACCTTTTATTGAGGTAAAAATGCTAAAAATACAGTGTCCGAGTGGTTCCTGTTGAACTGGCTGCATTGTGATCCATGTATGGTCAGCTTTAGTCTAGTCTTGAAGCCTGCCATAGATGATATGATTTTCTAAACATCATTTGATTCCCCCATCAGCATAATTAGTGTTCATGGGGGAATCCCGGCGTGGGGGCGTTCCACCGCCGTCGGCTTGAGAACCAGGAAACCGGAAGTGAGCTAGTAGTGCGTGCCCAGGTACCGCCTCGACGTACGTTTTGTTGTTGTCGTCATCAGGACGCTTCGATTGACTTGGGCTGTACCCAAGTCAATCGATTTGGGTACAGTCAGTCTGCCTATACATGGTAGGAATCTGAAGCCGGTCCCTACTGAACTGGCAGCTAATTCGAACTGTCTTTGGCCGGCTTTAGGTTTACAATTAGGCTGATGGTCTATATGTTGTATGCAACAGATATATAACAGATAACTGATTTAATCGGATTTAATCATTAATCTTGGACAGAAAACTCTTTGTTTGCTAATGAGTCTGTTTGTTAATGTAATGTAATCCTCATCATAATAGGTTAATGTGATTATATGAGAAGATAAAAATAGGTTGCAGAATGTTAGGGAAATCAGCTTAAAGGGTCTTAGGCGGCGTACACACGATCGGACATATCCGATGAAAACGGTCCGCGGACCATTTCCATCGGATATGTCCGATCGGGAGTTTGATCCGATGGCGTGTACACACCATCAGATCAAATTCCCCGCCGCCGGACGGCGCGGTGACGCGGCGGTGACGTTGACGCCGCCGCGTCACCGCCACGTCACCGCACCAGGAAGTAAAACACTTCCGCGCATGCGCCGAATCCATTCGGCAGCGGCGCGGCGGCGGTGGGGGCCGACATGTCTGCTGGTAAGTGTACTAACCAGCAGACATGTCGGGCGGACAGATTCCACCGGATAGATTTCAAAGCTTGCTTTGAAATCTGTCGGGTGGAGAAATCTGTCCGCTAGCCCATACACACGAGCGGAGATGTCTGCTGAAACGGTCCATCGGACCGTTTTCAGCGGACATATCCCCTCGTGTGTATGCCGCCTTAGATATTATGAGAATATTGGACAAATGATCATCCGTTTTTTTTTTTTTTGCATACTGGTCTCAGAAAATGAAGAGGTTACTCAATTTATGAAAATTCTCATACAACAGAGTGCACATTTCGGAAGTTATGTAATGTGTTGTATTTTCGGACAAAAACTGTACTGATTAACTACTTGCTTACTGGGCACATAAACCCCCTTCGTGCCCAGGCGAAATTTCAGCTTCCGGCACTGCGTCGCTTTAACTGACATTTGCGCGGTCGTGCGATGTGGCTCCCAAACAAAATTGGCGTCCTTTTTTCCCCACAAATAGAGCTTTATTTTGGTAGTATTTGATCGCCCGTGCAGTTTTTATTTTTTATTTTTTGCGTTATAAGCAAAAAGAGTGACAATTTAAAAATATATATATATATTTTTTACTTGTTGCTATAATAAATATCCAAATTTAAAAAAAAAAAAAACTTTTTTTTTTTTTTCTCAGTTAAGGCCGATACGTATTATTCTATGTATTTTTGTATAGCGCCTACAAAATAGTGGACAGAATTTATGATTTTTTTTTACTATTTTTTTTTTTTTACTAGTAATGGCAGCGATCTGCGATTTTTATTGGGACTGCGACATTACGGCGGACACATCGGACAGTTTTGACACATTTTTGGGACCATTCACATTTAAACAGCGACCGGTGCTAACACTAGGGGGTGAGGAAGGGGTTAAATGTATATCCTGGGTGTGTTCTAACTGTGTGTGGGGAGGGGACTGACTGGGGGAGGTGACCGATGCTGTCTCCCTATGTACAAGGGAAACAGCATCTGTCTCCTCTGCCTGACAGGACGTGGAGCTCTGTGTTTACACACAGAGCTCCACGTCCCTGCTTTGTCACCGCCAAACGCGTGTACCTGACGGACACCGCGGCCGCCGGGTACACGCATCGAATCCTCGGCGATGCGACGGCACTGTTTTTCCCCGCTGCGCGCCACCCAGTGGTGCGCGCGGGGATTTACAACAACATTGACGTCCAAAGACGTGACCCCGGCAGCTCAGGTCCACGCTGCTGACGTCTTTTGTCAATAGCGTGGATCTGTAGTGGTTAAACAAAAATTGTATGACCTAATATTGTACGAGACAGGTTTTCATGTTTTTCCCTTTGGATAATTTCGGATGAAAGCTGTGTACTAGTGGTTAGACTATCATATGGTCGTTTAGAAAGCGGTATTTTCTGATTGGGTGTACTAGGCTCTAAAGTGGAAATAAAGCCTAGGTTTGACTATTGATAAAAATGTTCTCTCCCCTCTCTTCCTACCTATCCTACCTAGCCTCTATGAAAAAGATCTATATACTTACCTATTTCCAATCTGGTGCGGTCACGTGATCCTGCAGCTCCAGCTCTCCTGTGTCAGTGAGCAGATGCTGCAGGGGAGAGAAGGGATTACATGACAAAGGCTGGGCTATGGGTGCCATCATGGCTCCTGGATTTCCCAACCATTGTTGAATGCTCCGAAGCCGGAGCTACAGGATCATATGATCAGACCTGAGCAGATTTAAAAAAGGTAAGGTACACATCTTTTTTGTACGGGTTAAGCAGTATAGGTGGGAGGAGGGAACATTTTTAGGAATAGTAAAACTTAGGCTTTTATTCCACTTATAACATTTTTAGTTTTCAAATGTTTTTTATTCAGAATTTTTAAAATATACAAAGTCAGCAATAGTCATTATGACAATAAATAGTCGTTGGCTATAAACCAGGGTATAAATCTTCGCGGCAGTTAAGTGTACATACTGCATTGCCATTTACAGTGCCTTGCGAAAGTATTCGGCCCCCTTGAACCTTGCGATCTTTTGCCACATTTCAGGCTTCAAACATAAAGATATACAACTGTATTTTTTTGTGAAGAATCAACAACAAGTGGGACACAATCATGAAGTGGAACAAAATTTATTGGATATTTCATCAAACTTTTTTAACAAATAAACTGAAAAATTGGGCGTGCAAAATGATTCAGCCCCCTTAAGTTAATACTTTGTAGCACCACCTTTTGCTGCGATTACAGCTGTAAGTCACTTGGGGTATGTCTCTATCAGTTTTGCACATTGAGAGACTGACATTTTTGCCCATTCCTCCTTGCAAAACAGCTGGAGCTCAGTGAGGTTGGATGGAGAGCGTTTGTGAACAGCAGTTTTTAGTTCTTTCCACAGATTCTCGATTGGATTCAGGTCTGGACTTTGACTTGGCCATTCTAAAACCTGGATATGTTTATTTGTGAACCATTGCATTGTAGATTTTGCTTTATGTTTTGGATCATTGTCTTGTTGGAAGACAAATCTCCGTCCCAGTCTCAGGTCTTTTGCAGACTCCATCAGATTTTCTTCCAGAATGGTCCTGTATTTGGCTCCATCCATCTTCCCATAAATTTTTAACCATCTTCCCTGTCCCTGCTGAAGAAAAGCAGGCCCAAACCATGATGCTGCCACCATCATGTTTGACAGTGGGGATGGTGTGTTCAGGGTGATGAGCTGTGTTGCTTTTACGCCAAACATAACGTTTTGCATTGTTGCTAAAAAGTTCGACTTTGGTTTCATCTGACCAGAGCACCTTCTTCCACATGTTTGGTGTGTCTCCCAGGTGGCCTGTGGCAAACTTTAAACGACACTTTTTATGGATATCTTTAAGAAATGCCTTTCTTCTTGCCACTCTTCCATAAAGGCCAGATTTGTGCAGTATACGACTGATTGTTGTCCTATGGACAGAGTCTCCCACCTCAGCTGTAGATCTCTGCAGTTCATCCAGAGTGATCATGGGCCTCTTGGCTGCATCAGATCAGTCTTTTCATTGTATGAGCTCAAAGTTTAGATGGACGGCCAGGTCTTTGTAGATTTGCAGTGGTCTGATACTCCTTCCATTTCAATATTATCACTTGCACAGTGCTCCTTGGGATGTTTAAAGCTTGGGAAATCTTTGTGTATCCAAATTCAGCTTTAAACTTCTCCACAACAGTATCTCAGAGCTGCCTGGTGTGTTCCTTGTTCTTCATGATGCTCTCTGCGCTTAAACGGACCTCTGAGACTATCACAGTGCAGGTGCATTTATACGGAGACTTGATTACACACAGGTGGATTCTATTTATCATTATTAGTCATTTAGGTCAACATTGTATCATTCAGAGATCCTTGCTGAACTTCTGGAGAGAGTTTGCTGCACTGAAAGTAAAGAGGGCTGAATAATTTTGCACGCCCAATTTTTCAGTTTTTTATTTGTTAAAAAAGTTTGAACCATCCAATAAATTTCGTTCCACTTGATTGTGCCCCACATGTTGTTGATTCTTCACAAAAAATTACAGTTTTATACCTTTATGTTTGAAGCCTGAAATGTGGCAAAAGGTTGCAAAGTTCAAGGGGGCCGAATACTTTTGGAAGACACTGTACATTATGAACTTATAATGCGTGATTCAGAAAGAACAATAGAAAGAAGAAAATCTGCAATAAACGATATATATGCACATAATGACTCTTGTCGCCTCCTACCCTTGTGAGGAAAATCAGGACATGGGAGTAGACCATCTAACATTGCTATTTTAACCACTTGAGATCCGCGCTATGGACAAAAGACGTCCACAGCGCGGCTCTCAAGTGCCGGGTGGACGTGTTTGGACGTCATTTTAAGTGCATTACCCGCGCGCGCCACTGGGGGCCGCGCAGCGGGTTAAACCCAGTGTCGGCGCATCGCTGAAGAGCCGATGCGTGTACCTGGTGGCCGCGATTTCCGCCGGGTACACGCGATCGGCGGTGACACAGCAGGTGACAGCAGGGACGTGGAGCTCTGTGTGTAAACACAGAGCTCCACGTGCTGTCAGAGGAGAGGAGACCGATCTGTGTCCCTTGTACATAGGGACACAGCATCAGTTACCTCCCCTAGTCAGCCCCCTCCCCCCACACAGTTAGAACACACCCAGGGAATACATTTAACCCCTTCCTCACCCCCTAGTGTTAACCCCTTCCCTGCCAGTCACATTTATACAGTAATTAGTGCATTTTTATAGCACTGTTCGCTGTATAAATGTGAATGGTCCCAAATTTGTGTCAAAAGTGTCCGATATGTCTTTCGCAATATCGCAGGCCTGACAAAAATAAAAAATGAAAAATTGCAGATCGCCGCCATTAGTAGTAAAAAATAAAAAAATTAAAAATAAATCATAAATCTATCCCCTATTTTGCTATAACTTTTGCGCAAACCAATCAATATACGCTTATTGCGATTTTTTTTTTTAACAAAAATATGTGGAAAGAATACGTATCGGCCTAAACTGAGGAAATAAATTAATTTGTGTTTTTTTTTCTCCAAATTTTCTGTCTTTTTTTGTTTATAGCACAGAAAATAAAAACTGCAGAGATGATCAAATACCACCAAAAGAAAGCTCTATTTGTGGGAAAAAAATGATAAAAATATAATTTGGGTACAGTGTTGTATGACCGCGCAATTGTCATTCAAAATGCGTCAGCGCTGAAAGCTGAAAATAGGTCTGGGCATGTAGGGGGTTTAAGTGCCCAGTAAAGAAGTGGTTAAATCTAAGAAACTCGCCTCTTACTCAGAAATCGGTAGGTGTGGAATAGCATATAAAAAGGAGAATATGACACTACATTTTGAGGAACTCAAGACACCTGTTTGAAGTACCAGCCAGTCTTAACTCTCAGGCAGTTGCGGATACCCCAGTTGACCTGAGTGCCCATGAAGGGAAAATATGGGTAGGACAAGTAGAGAGGATTTAGTAAACCACTTGCTGACCAACCGGTGACAGAATAACACGGCTGGGCGAAACGATGTTATGTTACGTCGCTTCGCCTTTTGGCCACTAGGGGCTCGGTCCCCCGGAGCCAATGCGAAGGGGCAGCAGGCGTGATGACCACCGGGCACCTGCGATTCCTCGTGACAGAGCGAGAACCAGGATCTGTGTGTGTAAACACACAGATCCGGTTCTCTCAGGGGAAAATAGACTGATTGTGTGTTCATACAAAGTATGAACACCGATCTCTCTCTTCCCCTAGTAAATCCTATCCCCCCTACAGTTAGAACACAGTTAACCCCTTGATCGCCCCCTAATGTTAACCCCTTCCCTGCCAGTGACATTTATACAGCAATCAGTGCATTTTTACTTTCAAAGTATTTTATTTTCAAGAAATAATATAAAGACAATAAATCACAATACATCTTGTTGTAATTAAGATGCCTCCCGGAGAGATATAACAAAAAAAAAAGAAGGATAATCAACAACCAATAAGCGAATATAAACGGAAGAACAGGTCAAAATAAAAAGGAAGGGAAAAAAAGGAAAAAAATCGGAGATACAAGAATATTGGTTAGGGTAGCTTAAGCTTTAAATAAGAGGCTAGACTATGCCTAAGAGGCCTCTGAAATGCTAGCCATATGAGGAATGGATATCCCTATCTCTCCGCGGCACCCCTATAGGGATCAAGCTGTGCCCGAAGAGAGGACCTCCAATCCCTCACATGAACTTAAATTATAGTCTTTCTAGACTCTATTAAGTAACAGAAAAATATCCAATATAACTTACTGTATCTGTAATTCTCCAAAAATATTCCTTATAAATACAATAAAACTAAAGGATAAATCTGTAAAAAGGATCCTTAAACACGTCTCCGGGAGACTTATAAAAGAGTACTAATAGAAAGGGAAGAAAAGAAAGAGGGAAATAGGAAGAGCAGAGAGAGTACATGCCTAGCTCCATAAAGATGAGTCTAGAGAGAATGTAGATACGTCTCAACTAAGTAATATTCCAATATAATTAGCCCATGGTTCCCATATTTTTTCCAAATTTCGTGGTGGTGTTATTTAGAATACTGGCCAGTTTCTCTTAAGTCATTATCCACAGGACTTTCCGAATGACATGAGAAAGAAAGGGTTTTGTTTTTTTCCATGCCTCGGCAACAGTTATTTTAAGGATAAAATGAATAAGGATTTGGGTAAACTTGGGTATGTGGGCGTTTAGGGGAGCAACACACGGAGACCTGGGAGCCTGGCACCCAGTTACCCTGAAGATCAGGCTAAAGACTTTTTTCCAAAAGGAACGGATCCTCAGGCATTCCCACCAGATGTGGGCCATTAAACCTGAAAGGATGGCACCCTCTAAAGCAAGAAGGATCCGAGGAAGGGTATATGGTGGCCAGTTTAGTGGGAGTAAGATACAATCGGTTCCTTTTTTATAGCACTAATCGCTGTATAGATGTGAATGGCCCCAAAAATGTGTCAAGTGTCCAATTTGTCTGCCGCAATATTGCAGTCCCGATAAAATTCGCAGATCGCCGCCATTACTAGTAAAAAAAAAAAATAATAATAAAAATGCCATAAATCTACCCCCTATTTTTTAGACGTTATACTTTGTAGACACAAAGCAATCAATATACGCTTATTGCGATTTTTTAGCCAAAAGTATGTAGAAGAATAACGTATCACCCTAAACTGAGGAAAACATGATTTGTTTTGTAAAAAAAAAAAAAATGAGGGAAATTTATTCTAGCAAAAAGTAAAAGATATTGGGCCAGATTCAGGTAGAGTTACTCTGGAGTATCGGTGATACTCCAGCCTAACTCTCACTTTGAGCCGGCGTTTCTGTTTTCTGTAGTCAGAAAATAAGAAATGCTGGGTTGGAGTTCCTATACGAGCGGCGTAATTGTATTTCGCCGTCGTATCGGAACTGCAATTTTAAAAATGGCGCTCGGGGCGTTCCCGCTGATTAACGTTGAGAATATGTTAATCAGCGAGAATCGGCAATTCACGATCGTATTCGGGCCCGACGCAGTGACTTTCCGACGTTTCCGTAAGAGATATGCGGCGTAAAGAAAAACCAGCCCCCTAGTGGAGTATCCTATGTTAAGTATGGCCGTCGTCATCGCGTCAAATTTAAAAATTTTCGCGTCGTTTGCGTAAAGCGTCCGTGAATGGGGATTGACGTCATTGACGTTCCCTGACAGAATTTGGAGCATGCGCACTGTCGACAGTCGACGCATGCGCAGTACGTTCGCCGCGGGATCACACCTAGTTATAATAATACATGCCCCCTACCCGCCCAATTTGAATTCCGCCGGCTCATTTTCGCTACGCCGCCGCAACTTTAGGAGCAAGTCCTATGTGAATAACAGTACTTGCTCCTAAAGTTTCGGCGGAGTAACGTAAATGAGAAACGTTACTCTAAAATAAAGATTCGCCCATCTACCTGAATCTGGCCCATTGTGTTTTTTTTTTTAATTGTCGCTATTTTGTTTATAGCGCAAAAACTTAGAACCGCAGAGTCGATAAAATACCACCAAAAGAAAGCTCTATTTGTGTGGAACATTTTTTTTTGTTTGGGTACAATGTCGTATGACCGCAAAATTATCAGTTAAAGCAGCGCAGTGCCAGATTGTAAAAGTGCTTTGGTCAGGAAGGGGGTATAATCCTACAGGGCTGTAGCGGTTAATAGGAGAAACAAACCATTAGAGAGAGAAAGGTGCATCCTATCCCAGAGGAGAAAAAAAAAAGAAAGGGGGGGGGGAGACATTCCTTGGCATAGCTATCTCTTAGGCCACGTACACACGATCAAATCTGTCTGCTGGAAACGGTCTGCCAGAACGTCCCAGCAGACAGATTCGATCGTGTGTACGGGCGAGCCGACGGATTTGGCCAGCCGACAGATTTGAAAGCATGCTTTCAAATCTGTCGGCTGGGAACCCGTCCGCCCGACATGTCTGCTGGTTAGTACGCTAACCAGCAGACATGTCTTCTCGCACACGCGTCGAATGGTTTTGACGCATGCGCGGAAGTGTTTTACCGTCTGCCGGTGGGGATTTTGGTTTGATTGTGTTTACATGATCAAACCAATACGTCCCCAGCAGACAGATTTGTTCAAATCGGTCTGTCCGACCGATTTGAACAAATCTGTCTGCTCGTGTGTATGGGGCCATAGGGTATTTGACAGATATTTATTCAAGGGGTCCCAAGTCTCTTGGAACGGGATAAGAGTGAAAAGTTTATAATTTAGAATCACCGATATGCGCTCCTTTACCATTATCCAAGATAAGTTGGACCTTTGTAAGTTGAAGGGAACTGTGGGCGATTTCCATGACCTGGCTATGAATTATACAATTTTTTACCTGAAAAAAAGATGATTGTTCATTTTCCGCCATCTATACATAAGGTTGCTTAAAAATTTGCATGCTTCAATTGTGTCATCCACGTTACCTATTGTCCTATTATGTAAGCCAATTATTGAGCGGACACCGTGTACTTGCAGTCTGCTGATGGAGCATTTGGGACATGTATGGGGTCTAGGTTATTTTAAGATTGCCGTACTATCCTGTTGTTGTTTTTACTGCCTTGCAGAGCTCATGCAGACGGAACTGCATCATATCCAGACCCTGTTCATTATGTCTGAGGTATTCCGGAAAGGGATGAAGGAGGAGCTGCAGATGGACCACAGCACAGTGGACAGAATCTTCCCCTGCCTTGATGAGCTGCTGGAGAGTCACAAGAGCTTCTTTTACAACCTTCGAGAGAGGAAACAGGAGTCCAGGGAGGGCAACGACGGGAACTTTGTCATCAACAGAATTGGAGATATCCTGGTACAGCAGGTACTGGATGTGATGTCATTCAATGACCGTACAAAACATGCTTTGTATTGTTCATGACTATAGTATAACAGATGTCTTACCAACCTATAACCCCTTACTCTTACTGTAACCTTGAAGACAAACCCCCCAACCATTAACCCCCCATTAATTGGAGACCACACCATTTGAGTTGGGGAAACAAAGACCGTAGCAGCCTATTTATTAAAACATAATAACTTAACATTCACGTAAAACACATCTGTTATAAAACCTGAACTACCTAAAGTTGGTCTCCGCAGGCAAAGCCTCTAGCAACCCATATCTCAACTCTATATATATAAACATATATATATAACTCAACATTTTTGCACTGTGGTCTCTGGACTTCCTCTGACAGGCCTCAAGCCGTCAAGCTGGCTCAAAGACACTTACGACCGCAGTGCTCCATACTCAGTCCCTCCAGTTAACCTCCGTTATCTGGAATCACCATCATACCCCCTGTCACCGACAGGTCGAATTTCAGCTTTTAAAGTCTCGTCCTTCACCCGCAGAGACCAACTAACGCTGCCACGACAAACCTTCTGTGCCTAGAACGGCAAGAAAAAGAACACACAACGCCACAACACTGACAGACAAGCACTTACACAGTTACAAGGGAGGGTGGGCGGGAACTTTTTCCCCACGTTGTGCTTGCCGGGGGGCGGGAAACTGACCTTTTATGTACTCCTATCCCCGCCCCTACCCCCCGGCCAGCCAATGGTTGTTCTCCTGTTTCCCTAGTCATGCAGCCCTCCGCCCAGTCCATTACATTCCCCTGCTCTGGGCTTTTCTAGCTACTTTCAGGTCAACTGTATTACTCTGTATGGCACAGTTGCTGAATATTTGAAAAACCAAGGAATAATATGATTAAAACCACCTTCTAAATATTTAACCTCCCTGGCTGTATGATTAATTCAGATTTTAGGTGCTAAAAAGCGGTACCATTATTTTGCATGGAAATTTGGCGTTTTATATTGTAGGCCTGTAATTCTTAGAAATAACTCACTTAACCCCTTAAGGACCGCCGCATGTACATTTACGTCAGCAGAATGGCACAGGCAGGCACATCAACGTATTTATATACGTGCCTGCCTTGACATGGGTCGGGGGTCCGATCAGGACCCCCCCGGTACATGCGGCGGTCCCCGTGGCTGTCCGAGAGATCCGGGATGAGGGGGCGCCTATTCGTGTTTGTCGCCCCCTCCGGATCGCTCCCTGCCAATCCGCGCGCTCCCGCCGTGTCTCTTCCTCCTCCTGTGTAAACACAGGAAGAGGGAAGTGATGTGATCTCTGCTCTCGGCGGTATTTTTAATATAGTAAGTCTGCACAACACTACACTGACACCAGGACACACAGGCAGACTTAACCCCTTGCGATCACCCCCCCTCCCCCTGTCACAGTGTCACTGAATGCAGTAATCATATATGTATGATTACTGTATTTAGTGTCAGTGTGACAGGCATTTTGTGTTAGGTTCAGGGTAGCCCCCGTACCCCCCCCTAATAAAGTTTTAACCCCTTGATCACCGCCCTACTTAACCCTTTCCCTCCCTATTGCCAGCGTCACTAAGCAATCATTTTTCTGATCGCTGTATTAGTGTCGCTGTTCCCGCTAGGTAGCTATTTTTTTTATTGCGATTTTTTTTTTTTATTACTAAAGACATGTGGCTAAATACATTTTGGCCTAAATGTTTGACTAAAATTTAGTTTGTTTGATTTTTCTTATAACAAAAAGTAAAAAATATTGTTTTTTTTTTCAAAAATGTCGCTCTATTTTTGTATATAATATATATATATATATATATATATATATATATATATATATATATATATATATATATATATATAATAAAAATCGCAGAGGCGATCAAATACCACCAAAAGAAAGCTCTATTTGTGGGAAGAAAAGGACGCAAATTTTGTTTGGGAGCCACGTTGCACGAGCGCGCAATTGTCAGTTAAAGCGATGCAGTGCCGAATCGCAAAAAGGGGCCTGGTCCTTTACCTGCATTTTGGTCCGGGTCTTAAGTGGTTAAATGTGTCCAAACAAAAGACATCCCGGGTATAATAAAATTTGAAACACACAATCATAAATTATAATATAATAAGTAAATATAAATAATTATAACAAATATAATAATAATAAAAATTATTACTTTTGACATTTTGATGACGAATTTCCCCACAAATCGCTATCGCTCAATTCTGCAAGTGATTCTAATTTATTATCGCTGTTTTCTAGCTGCTCTAAAACCACTTTTGGCATAAAGGGACACTTTTGGTTGCTATCAACAATCTCCAGTTTACAGGCAGAAAGAACAGTTTTTATTATATAAAAGTGCACGTAGGACACTGGGCAGCACACTAGGGACAAAGGGTGTGTGTATTTTGTTCATACAGTTCTGTAATCTAAAATATTTCAGTATACTGTATGTAGTGTGTTTATTAACTTTTTTGAATTTGGCGCCTATCTCCGCCCCCGTGCGTTGTAATGTTGCATGGAACTTAGCTCGGCGGCACTCGGCACTGTGAATCGAGCGAGGAGGACACTGCTCGATCACATAGCAGGGAGGCATCGCATGATCCAGGGTCAAGGTAAATAACTTGTGTCTGTGGACACCGTGAGGCGATCCCGAGTCCGGCTCGGGGTTACCGCTTTTGGTCCTGATATTCCACCTCGAGCCAGACTCGGGAATACCGCCAGGGGGGTTAAAGATAATAGTGTAGATCCTGTACAGGAGCTCCGTTGATGCATCTCTCCATTTACAAATTTTCACAATTTCCTGCAGTGAAAAAATAATGGGAAGCTTAAAGGGGTATTACACCAAAAAACAAAACTTTAATATATTACAGCTTACCAATTCTTATGCCGCATAAACACAACCGTTTTTCATGACGAAAAAAATGAATTTTTTTTAATTGGTCGTGAAAAACGGTCGTGTGTATGCTCCAGAGCATTTTTCTCGACGAGAAAAATGCCCGGATTTTTTTTAGAACCTGCTCTATTTTTTCTCGTCTTTCACGTTGTTATTTTCACGTCGTGAAACACGGTCGTGTGCGCTTTAAGGAGGGGGAAAAAAACATGCATGCTCAGAAGAAAGTTATGAGACGGGAGCACTCGTTCTGGTAAAACTAGCGTTTGTAATGGAGATAGCACATTCATCACGCTGTAACAGACTGAAAAGCACAAATCGTCTCTCACCAAACTTTTACTAACACGCGGTAACACGAAATTAGCAAAAGCAGACCAAAGGGTGGTGCTATTTGAATGGAACTTCCCCTTTATAGTGTAGTCGTACGTGTTATACGTCACCACGCTTTGCTTGAGCATTTTTTTTCACGAACTTGTGAAAACAAGGCAGGCATGAGAGGAATCATGTCGGGAAAAATGTTGGGTTTTGGCATGTCAGGAAAACCGGTCGTGTGTACAGGGCATCAGATGTGGTTGCTGCTTTAGCGGGTTGTTTTTTTTTTTTTTGGCTTTTTTCCTTTATTTTCACCTGGTGATCCTGCCAGTAACATACTTCCTGTCTTAAGCTGGCTATACACTAGTAGAATTTCAAATGAACCTCCATACAAAAATTTGTTCAAACATTCATCTGAAAACTCTCAGAAAATTTTAGTACTTGTCATTCAAAAGTACTTAAAATTATTTCGTTTTTTTATTTCATTTTGGAATCGATGGACTTTTGCTGTAAGAAAGCCACACATACTGTTATGCTGCGTACACACGATCAGAATTCCCGACAACAAATGTTCCATGGGAGCTTGTTGTCGGAATTTCCAACAACAAAAATTTGAGAGGTGTATTGTATTGTTGTCGGAAATTGCGATCATGTGTACACAGATCCGTCGCAAAAAATTCCACGCATGCTCGGAATCAAGCAGAAGAGCCGCACTGGCTATTGAACTTCTTTTTTTCTCGGCTCGTCGTACGTCTTGTACGTGACCGCGTTACTGACGTTTAGAAATTCCGACAACATTTGTGTGTATGCAAGACAAGTTTGAGCCAACATCGGTCAGAGAAAAATCCACAGTTTTGTTGTCGGAATGTCTGATCTTCTGTACGCGGCATTAGTGTGTTTTGTTTGTGAAAGTTTTCAACCTGCTCCTTCAAATTTTATTGCCACTGTGGTTGAAAATGAAAGTCTATTTGACCCCTCTAGTGATCAGAAAATTGAACAATCGTTCTTAAAATTAACATTTTTAAACAAAATTCTACTGGTGTATGGCCAGCTTTAGGATTCCCGGAATGGAGGAGCAACCGAGATACCTTTGGGCAGCAGCATTGTCACCCTGTGGGGAGGGTAGTGCTAGATCCACTAGTAGATTTAGGACTTTTTCATTAGCGACTAACAAATTAAAGCCAAACTGCAGCTAACAGCAGTTACAGTAACCGTTTTTTTTTTCCTTTGGGGATAAATGAATAAAAGCTGATCATTGTGAGCACCCCCTTCAGAAGTAAACTAGGGCAACTGCGGCCCTCCAGCTGTTGCATACCTACAAATCCCATTATCCCTCTGCCTCTGGGATTTATGTTTGTAACTCTCAGTCTTGCAGTGCCTTATGGGACATGTAGTTCCACAACAGTTTGAAGGCTGTAGTTGCTCACCCTCTCCTCTAACTGCCACTTTTTTGCTTGACCGCTTGTTCTGTTAAAGGATGTTTTAAAATAAGACTAAGGGCTAGTTTACACTTGCTTTAAAACATGGCTTCGGACAGGCTTTGTTAAAGCTCTCTGAACGCTAGCCGAAGCTCCTCTCATTAACCGCTTGCTGACCGCTGCACAACAATATACGTCAGCAGAATGGCACAGCTGGGCATATAGACATATGGGTACGTCCCCTTAAGAAGCGACATTGTGGGCGCCTGCCCACCACGAGCTCCGTGAGTATGGCCCCAGGGGGACCCGCGATCATCTCACAGAGGGGAAGAACGGGGAAATGCTGATCTAAACAAGCATTTCCCCATTCTGCCTAGTGACAGGACACTGATCACAGCTCACTGTCATCGGGAGCAGCGATCAGTGTTGTGTCACACATAACCCCGCCCCTCTACGGTTAGAGCACATCCCTAGGACACACTTAACCCCTTCAATGCCCCTTACTGGTTAACCCCTTCACACAGTTATTAGTGCATTTTTATGGCACTGATTGCTGTACAAATGTGAATGGTCCCAAAATAGTGACAAAAGTGTCCAATGTGTCTGCTATAATGTCGCAGTCATGATAAAAATCGCTAATCGTTGCCATTACTAGTAAAAAAATGTTTTTTTTTTATAAAAATGCCATAAAACTATCCCCTATTTTGTAGATACTATAACTTTTGTGCAAAGTAATCATTGGATATGTAGCACAAAGTGTTGCACACTAGGAGCAGAAAAAACGTCAACGTTTTTAGCTTGAAAAACGTGGCATAAAAGACGCAAAATGAAAGCATATTGTACAAAATGTAGGCGAGTCTATGAGAGTTTCGTTTATAGGCGTTTTTTGCACTACACTCCCCTCTGCAAAAGTTTTTACTCCCACAAAACACCTAAAAAAACGTTGGCACCTGACGGTCACCAAGAAGAGTCTGTGGCAGAGACATCCTTCTTAAGTTCCGAGTGATACTCTGGCTGCCAGGTCGGTGAGAGAGACCTGTCCAGGTACACTATACCCACTCAAGGTGGAGTGGTGAAGAAAGTCTAATTGTTGTCGGAAGCAGGACTGTTTCCATACCCAAAACCTAAATCTGTTGTTCTCCTTCAAACCTTTCGTCTATCCTTTCCATCACCTGTTGACTGTTTTACCCGGCTGGGTAATAAAGAGCACATATAAAGAGACTTCCTACTTGCGGACATTACACTGCTATTGCACGGATCATTCGCCCTAGACATCACATCGGAGCCATGAGGTAACATGCCACCCCAATTCTAACCAGCAGCTCCTTCGGGGGTGAGTGTTACAGATGCTTATTGAGATTTCTTTTTTACCAAAAATATGAAGAAGAATACGTATCGACCTAAACTGAGGAATTTTTTTTTTATATATTTTTAGCAAAAAGTTAAAAAACATATTTTTTTCAAAATTGTCGCACTTTTTTGTTTATAGTGCAAAAAATAAAAAAACGCAGAGGTGATCAAATACCACCAAAAGAAAGCTCTATTTGTGGGGAAAAAGGACGTCAATTTTGTTTGGGAGCCACATCGCACGACCGCGCAATTGTCAGTTAAAGAGACGCAGTGCCGAATCGCAAAAAGTGGCCTGGTCTTTGGCCAGCTAAATGGTCTGGGGCTGAAGTGGTTAAAGTGGTTGTAAAGTCTCAAGTTTTGTCCCCTTAATCCAGGGGTGGGCAACTTCGGCCCTCCAGCTGTGGTGAAACTACAAGTCCCATGAGACATTGCAGGACCCTGACAATCACAGACATGACTCCTAAAAGCAGAGGCATGATGGGATTTGTAGTTTCATCACAGCTGGAGGGCCGAGGTTGCCCACCCCTGCCTTAATGCATGGGTCTTCAAACTACGGCCCTCCAGTTGTTCAGGAACTACAATTCCCATCATGCCTAGTCATGGCTGTGAATGTCAGTGTGTTGCAATGCCTCATGGGATGTGTAGTTCTACAACAGCTGGAGGGTCGTAGTTTGAGGATCCCTGCCTTAATGCATTCTAATGCAGCTGCCCCCAGACCTCCCAGTTTTTCTTACCTGAGCCCAATCCGATCCAGCGATGTGCAGAAGTGTAGTGGCTCCAGATGCTGTCTCGGGTCCTCATTGGCCAAATTGACAGCAGCAGGAGCCATTGACTGTCAATCACAGTCAGTGAGGAAGGAGCGGTGGTGGGGCCAAGCCTTGCTCTTTGTATCTCATAGACACACCGAGCCTACTCAAGAATACACGAGTCCCCTATGGCAAGCGGCTTGCTATGGGGGCACTCAGCATGGGGGAGGGAGCTAGGAGCGCCAGTGCGGGACCCCAGAAGAGGAAGATCAGGGCTTCTTTGTGCAAAACCATTACCCAGAAAAATGTAAATGTAAAGTAAAAACTGTGCCTTTTACAATTCTTTTAAATCATTATTTTATTTTATATTTTCTTTCCAGTTTTCAGCTGAAAATGCAGAAAAAATGAAGCACATTTATGGAGAGTTCTGCAGTCACCATATTGAAGCTGTGAACTTGTTTAAGGAACTACAACATAATAAAAAATTTCAGAACTTCATAAAAGTAAGTGTTCTTTTTATAGCAAGGCTTACTGAGAATCATTGTAGAAAAAGCTGGGAGCTCAGAGCTCCTCTTGTTAATCTTTATTAGCTACACAGCATGGATACAGTACAGATCCAGCACAGTATAGAAACGTTTCTGTACTGTATCCATGCTGTGTAGCTAATAAAGATTAAGATTAGGAGCTCTGAGTTGCCGGCTTTTTTCTACAGTAGACTTTATTGCATGGGACACCCCAGACTGTGCGCCCGTCTTCAGCATCTTCACATCCAGGGGATGTTTTTTGCTTTTACTGAGAATCATGTCTACAGATATTTTCCATGACTCTTAAAGTTATGCTGATCTTACACATTATAATTTTGTTACATTTTTGTCCACCTCCTTTAAGAAAAAAGAACTCCTGTGCAAGCAGCTCCGCAGCCGCAATGGAGATATGTGAAACGGCTCCATAGAGAGCCGGTCATAATTTCCTGTCATGCAAATTGGATGCCCCGAAAACCGCATCCAATTTGCATAAGTGTGAACCCAGCCTAATGGCGCTTACACAAAATTAAATTTTCCATCGGAAAAACCTTGGATGTTTTTTCCGACGGAATTCCACTCAAGCTCGGCTTGCATACACACCGTCACACGAAAGTTCTCTTAACTTTCGACTGTCAAGAACGTGGTGACGTACAACACTACGACGAGCCGAGAAAATGAAGTTCAATGCTTCCGAGCATGCGTCGAATTGTTTCCGAGCATGCGTCGGAATTTTCCACGTCGGAATTGCTACAGGCGATCGGAATTTCTGATTGGAATTTATTCCGTCGGAAAATTTGAGAACCAGCTCTCAAATTTCGACAGGATCGGAATTTCCAACCAAAAGCTCACATCGGACTTTTCTTGTTGGAAATTCCGACCGTGTGTACGGGGCATAAGGCTTCCAAAAACAATGTAATATGAGGGTCTATAAACAACCCATTTAATCTGTATCCAACCAGCCCTTGCACCATATACAATAATATGTACGAATGCCTAAAATTCAGGTCTTTTCTGCTCTGGGCATTCGTAGATAAACAGAATAGAGACCTCATGCTGCGTACACACGATGATTTTTCGGCATGAAAAAAAGGTCGTTTTGGAAATGATCGTGTGTGGGCTTCACATCATTTTTCAGGTTCTGAAAAACGACAAAAAAAAAATTCGAACATGCTGTATTTTTTAACGTCGTTTTAAACAATGTCGTTTTTTGTGTTGTAAAAAATGATTGTGTGTGGGCTAAAACGACATTTTAAGCCCATGCATGCTCAGAAGCAAGTTATGAGACGGGAGCGCTCGTTCTGGTAAAACTACCATTCATAATGGAGTAAGCACATTCATCACACTGTGACAGACAGAAAAGCGCAAATTGTCTTTTACTAACAAGGAATCAGGAACTTCTACTTTAGAGTGCCGTCGTACGTGTTGTACGTCACCGCGCTTTGTTCATAATTTTTTTTAAACGATGGTGTGTGTGCAACGTAGTTTTTAATGATGAAGTTGGAAAAACTTGTGCTGAAAAATGACCGTCTGTACGCGGCATAAGGCTCCGTTCACACCTGGGCATTCAGAATCGTATCAAAATGTGCAATGTGTTTTCAATGCAATTAGACTGTTAGAAAAGTCCTGGTTTTTTTTTCTATTAATATAACAAACGTTATACAGTACATACGGAAAGTATTCTCAGTGCTTCATTTTTTCCACATTTTGTTACAGCCTTAGTACAAAATGGATTCAATTAATTATTTTCCTCAAGTCTACAAACAATACCCCATAATGACAACGTGAAAGAAGTTTGTTTGAAATCTTTTCAAGTTTATTAAAAAGAAAAAATGAAAAAATCCCATGTACAGAAGTATTAACAGCCGTTGCCGTAGAGCAGTACTGAAGGCAAAATATGTGATGCACCCTGCCACTAGCATTAACAAAGCAGTCTTTTTTTTTCCACAGTACCTCCTGTAATCGTTTTATTACCTGTTGATCCAGCCAGTAAGTCTGGTATTTTTCAACTTCCTTTAACAGACCAAGTAGTGTAGCAAAAGTGTCAGTTTGAGGGTTGAAACAAACACTGACAGGAATTCTTTCAATAATTATCTTTCATTAATCACAAAAGAAAACTGTTACTATAAAAAGTTTTAGTCCCCTTTCACACTTATACGACTTGTCCCACGATTTTGTACTGCAAAATCGTATGACCAATCATTCTCCATTATTTTCAATGACTACCATTCATACTGGCACGACTTTAACCACTTGCTTACTGGGCACTTATACCCCCCTCCTGCCCAGGTGATATTTCAGCTTCCGGCACTGCGTCGCTTTAACTGACAATTGCGCGGTCGTGCGACGTGGTTCCCAGACAAAATTGACGTCCTTTTTTTCCCCACAAGTAGAGCTTTCTTTTGGTGGTATTTGATCACCTCTGCGGTTTTTATTTTTTGCGCTATAAACAAAAAAGAGCGACAATTTTGAAAAAAATACAATATTTTTTACTTGTTGCTATAATAAATATCCCAATTAAAAAAAAAAAAACTTTTTTTTTCTCAGTTTAGGGCGATGCGTATTCTTCTACATATTTTTGGTAAAAAAAAAAAAAAAAACGCAATAAGCGTCTGGTTTGCGCAAAATTTATAGTGCCTACAAAATAGGGGACAGAATTATTATTTTTTCATATATTTTTTTTACTAGAAATGGCGGCGATCTGCGATTTTTATTGTGACTGCGACGTTATGGCGGACACATCGGACACTTTTGACACATTTTTGGCGTCATTCACATTTATACTGCGATTGGTGCTATAAATATGCACTAATTACAGTATAAATGTGACTGGCATTGAAGGGGTTAACACTAGGGGGTGAGGAAGGGGTTAAATGTATTCCCTGCATAGTGTTCTAACTGTAGGTGGAGGGGGGGTGACTGGGGAGGTGACCGATCTGTGTCTCTATGTACAAGAGACACAGATCCGTCTCCTGCTCTCCAGAGACAGAACGCTGTCTCTATGTAAGGCTGGGTTCACACTACGATTTTCCCATCCGTCAGCCGCATACGATTTATATGAAAAAACGTATGTGGCTGAAACGGATTGAACCGTACGTAAACGTATGCGTTTATAAAACGTATACGGTTTCAAAAAGTGCGTACGGTTCCATCCGGTTTTGATTAAAAAAACGCATACGTTTTTGGAATTAGTGTCATTTAATAAAAAAAGATTTTCTTGTTTTGAAAATGCGCATGCGCAGACAAAAAACGCATACGGTTTATACGTATGGAACCGCACATATGTGCGTTTTCCATTGACTTTAATGTTAAAAAAAAACGTATGCGTTTGCCATACGGTTTCAAAAACTGACTCAAAACCGTGGTCGAACACGGTTTTGTGTACTGTTAAAAAACGTTTTGCCAGCAAATCGTACGCACCCGGATGCATCTGAGTGCATACGATTTGCAATGCATTGTCTATGTATGCGTTTTCCCGTACGGGCCCATACGTTTTCAAAACTGAAATCGTATGCGGCTGACGGACGGGAAAATCGTAGTGTGAACCCAGCCTAAAACGGCAATGAGAGATGATCTATGAGATCATCTCTCATTGGCCGCACAGATCACATCGCAAACGGCCACTCTGATTGGCCGTTCGCGGCGATCTGTGATTGGCTGTGTCCAAGGGACACGGGCAACACAGTGTTTCCCCGCAGCTCGCTCTGGAGAAACAGCTAGTGACAAGCCGTCAATTGACGGCTTGTTGACAATTTAGATTCGCGCTAGAGCCGTCATTCGGCTGTAGCGCGGATCTCAAGTAGTTAAGTAGTGCCGACTTCAAAGTAGTCCCTGCATTACTTTGGTCCGATTTTGATGCCACTTACACAGGCATTTATTGAAATTGCGGCCGCGAATCGCGGCAAAATCGCGACTTTGAAGTCGTACAAGTGTGAAAGGGACCTTAGATATAGTTGGGCTTTAATTTGATAGTCACTTAAAGTGGTCGTAAACCTTTACATACAACCAGTAAAGTGACTGGATATGTGTTTGTAGGGCTCTTGCACCACCAAAATAAATAAATAAAGTGAAAAAAATGTAGATGCTGCTCAATCTGGATTGTGATATGTGATAAAACAATAGTGATTGATTAAAAAGTGATAAGCGCATATACATAAACCACTGAAGATCTGTCATAAAACAAAGTGCAAACTGTGCAACAAAGTGCAAATGCATATAAATAAGAATCTAATATGTATCAAATAAATATCAAATAATTCCATCCGTGGTGTTGCAGCTGATAAATAGGTGATTTCTTGAAAAAAGTGAGCTCACATTGTGCTTACCTTTATAAGGCAAGGAAAAAGCCTTAGAATATGTAGCACTTTGGTAGGTCTCCAATAGATGCCCCTCTAAACTCTCTGTGGGATGGTGTGGTGATCCTAGTTTTGGTCCAATATTCCAGAGTGTGTGGGTGGAGATTTGCCAGTGGTGCTCAAATAAAAAAGGATAGTGCCATAGTGAAGTATGAAAATACCGATTTAATAACGAAAAATAGCAACTTGCATCGAAAATATAAACAAACGAGCGAACGAACGAGTTACACATCTACTTCCGGTTCCGGGTCTTACATGTTAAGCTGCCCCTCGCAGCTTCATCAGAGAGTTTAACTTTCTGTCAGTACATTTTGTAAATAAGTAATTTTTCTCCTTAGCTGATGTGCACTGAGTAGGCTGCACTGATGGGCACCGAGGAAGCTGCACTGATGGGCACTGAGGTGGCCCTGATGAGGAGGCACTATTATGCCACACTGATGGGCACTGATAGGTGGCACTGATATGCAGCATTGATGGGTGGCACCTGATGGGCACCGATGAGCAGACACTGATGGGCAGCACTGACTGGCACCAGTAATGGGCACTGATTCATGTCCCTGATGGGCACTCATGGGCACTGATTGCTGGCCATTGTCATGGTCATTGAATGGTGGCACTTCTGTGGCTTTACTGTAATCAGGGGACTGATGATCAGTCCCCTGATTACATGCCCTGTCCTTCCCTGCGATGCCGCTGATCGTCTTTCATCGCCAAACACTCTGTCAGTGCGATGCAATTAGATTACAGCACTTCCTGAGTTTACATGTGACCGGCTGTGGTTGGACACAGCCAATCACATGGTTAAAGAGCAATGGCTGTTTACAGGTTACAGGTCCCAGAACACTGCGGGGACTATTCAGTGTGGCTTGCGCATGCAGAGTGGGCAGCTGGCTGTGAAGCTGCAAGCTATCACAGCCGGGTGTCCATAGTTACGAAAAACTGGCTTGAGTGAGCACAGCGCCGGATCCTGGGACAGGTGAGTGTCTGTTTATTAAAAGAGTGATAGATTAATATTTGGAGGACATTAACAGATGATTCCTCTCTCTGGACCCCAATGAAATCCGTGACTCTAGAACTGCTAACAGTATTTGTCACATGTCCAGGCACAGTAAAAGCACAGGTACTGTATAAGCCTAGGTACCTAATTTTACCCCCCAAAAAATGGGAAAACGTATTGACTCGAGTATAAGCCTAGGGTGAGAATGCAGCAGCCACTGTAACTGAAAAATAGGGTCAACAATGCCCATTTGCCCGCCTCACTGTGCCCATTGCAGCCTCACTGTGCCCAACCTCACTGTGCCCATTGCAGCCTCCCTGTGCCCGAGTCAGTGTATCTGAAATTTTTACAGGCGGAAGTCCATTCATTGTTCAAAAGTCGTGGTTTCCTCCTGGTCCCGTTCCGTGATAGGTGTTTCCCAGCAGCCTATCACGGACGTCTTCTCATCCTCAGACTCGGTTTCCCAGCAGACACTGTGTTCCGTCTATCACGAATGTTCTTTTGTCCGAGGATGGAAAGATGTCCGTGATTGGTGGATCACTGAACACAGTGTCTGCTGGGAAATGCCTATCACGGAAGGGACCAGGGGGACGCCGCGACTTTTAAACAATGGACGCTAGCAGCCCTTCAGGTACACTGACTCAAGTATAAGCCGAGGGCGGTATTTTCAGCCCTAAAAAAGGCTTATACTCGAGTATATACAGTATATTAATTTGTGAAATGGCATTCGGAATGAAAAGTGAAGGTGTTGCCTACAGCAGCCAATCACATTCCAAGTTTGTCTATTGCAGTTTAGAAAATGAACACATGCATCAGAACAGAAAATGTTTGTTCATTCAGTTAATGAAGATTAATGATGTAATTGTTACATGTATGAACACAAATGATCCCATTGCCTGAGCCAATATTTAATTCCTTGAGAGTGAATAAATAATAATTCTGTGTGAACACTGATACACATTGTCTAAATCCAGCTCTCTTTTAGCAGTTGTGTGTAGAAGTTGTTGGGCATCTGGAGAGTATCTAGACTTGGCCTACTATGCTTAGTCCTGAGTACTTTTTCCGTTGCATTGCAGCCCAGTCTTGGAAAGCGGATGGGTTTTCCAAGGCTGAGGTGCGACATACAAGAAAAAGCCAAGCGATTTGCAAAGTAGTCTCAGAGCTGTTTAGAAACTAATTTCAAACATCGAATTATCGAGAGTACAAGTGGGGGAACCCCCTGCCCCCTCAAAAGCAGGAGGCATATGCACCTCATAGGTAAAAGTGGGAAATCGTTTAGGAAGAGTAAAATTAAAGGAATCGTTTAGTGAGGAATACTGTTCATTGCCATTGCTATCATCCTCTTCTGAAAATGCTATTTGCCTGGCTGTCATGCCAAACTGATGGCTTCAATGCAGTACAAAACACTGAAAGGGCGTTGTTCTAATCAGGATTTTTTAATAATATGATTTTTGTCTACTTTCTTTGTTACAAATTGCCACACAGAGGTTTATTAGAAAATACTCTTCTAATATCACAAGGAGTATTTTGTTTAAGATCGCAAATAGAAAACCAAAAAAGGTGCACATGACGCTTCCCATTTAAGTCGTCTATCGTATCATTTTCTATGTGACAATGGAATTGTAAGCCAATTCTGACACTGCACTGCCACCCTGTGGCCTGTTATGTGAACAGACAGTCTTTAATAAAATGAAGCTGTGGCTTGTAGTTTGGTCTAAAGGTTTGACAGTTTGTAGTTTTATCCCTGTATAATAAATTTTGTTTTTTAAAGGTGACAAATAGCAATCTGCAAGCTCGTCGCCGAGGTATCCCTGAATGTATTCTTCTAGTAACACAGCGTATCACCAAATATCCAGTTCTTGTGGAGAGGATATTGCGTTATACTCCAGGTCAGTGTAAAATCTCTAGGCTGGTAACTGTCAGCAACTTGAGTGTTTGTTAACCCTCTTGAGTGGTAATATTTTACAAACTTGGGGCCAGATCCCCAAAGATGGGACGCCCGCGCGGCGTATCCCATTTACACTACGCCGATGTAAGCCACAGCGGCGTATTACGAATCCTCAATCCTCAAAATGAAATTCTGCTGTAGCTTACGGCGGCGTAGCATAAATGGCCCGGTGTACGCGGGTGTAATTCAAATTAACTAGTGGGGGGCGTGGTTTAGTATAATTATGAATGACCTGACACAAATGATGCTTTTTTTACACTGCACATGCGCCGGCCATGGACGTACCCTAGTGCACGTGTACGTAATATACGCAATTCCCTATTCGCGAACGAATTACGTAAACGACGTCCAATACGACGCTGTCCCGACGTCCATACTTAACATTGGCTGCGCCTCACTATAGCAGCTTTATCTTTACGCCGTATAGACGCTTACGCAAATGACGTAAACACACTGCGCCGGGCGTACGTACGTTCGTGGATCGCCGTATCTACCTCATTTGCATATTTAACACGGACGCGCCCCTAGCATCCAGTGTAAATATGCATCTAAGATACGACGGTGTACGAAACTTACGGAAGTCGTATCTTAGCGTAAGTCCGGCGTATCTTGTTTTCTGGATATCTATAGAAACACCGGGGTAATTCCTTTGTGGATCTGGCCCTTGATCTCTATGTACTTACATATGGAAGCAGGTTGTATTTTCACAATAAATACACAAGCTGTAGTTCCTATTTACAGCAGTATTAAAAAAGAAAACATTTACTATATTGCAGCTTACCAATTCTTAGATCACCACAGTCCAGGTCACCGGGTGAAAACCATAAGAAAAAGAAAATGAATGCAGCCACCACATCTAATGATTGATAAGCTGCAATATATTACATTTTTGTTTTTTATTACTGCTTTAATAGTACATCATACTTCTTGTTCTTTACTACTCCCTAATCTTATTTCAAATTTATAGATCAGATCAGAAATAGATGTTCACTTTGTAAGATCGTTTTTCCCAGAGCATAGTGAATGAAGTGAAGTTTCACTTTGCAAAGGATACCTGAACAGGTGTAAAGGGAATAAAAAATGATGCTTGTACATAATTAGAGGATGGAAGTCAGCAGAGCTTCCCCAAATTCAGTAAGCTATGGGGCAAACATTTCTTGAAAAATGCAACTTCCCTTGCAAAGTGAACAGTCTATTTCGGCTTTGGTAAATCAACCCCATCGTGTCAATAGACTTTTATAGACAACAGTAGACTATGGGCCAGATTCAGCAAGACTTGCGCTGGAGTAATTCGATATGCGCCGCGTAACTGTGAAGATGCGCCGTCGTTTCTATGTGGCCGTACCCACCAAACTATATGCGACAGAAAACGGGCCATTTCCGATCGGCTTAACTTTCCGACGCCAGAGTCTCGTCAGCGCATAATTTCGCTTGGCGCATCAGTCGCGCCTATTGATTTCCCCTGCAAATATGCAAATGAGGGAGATTTCCCGATTCGCGAACGGATTAGCACCATACGCCGGCTACATGCGCCTCGCGTAACTCGTCCGTCCGGCGCAAAGTTATTTCTACAAATAGCTGCTTTATCTTTACTCCAGACGGCCACAGGTCAGCAGGAGAGCAGCTACAGCAGCGTTACCGACGATAAGAGCTAGCTGAGCACCCCCACTTGCAGGACAACACCTCTGTCCCTGCTTGTCTGTCAACTTTTACAGCCATGGAGGAAGACATCATAGGTCTCCATAGCCGAGATGACGGCTGACAGCTCCTGGCCTTTAGAGTTCAGCTTTCTCCTGTGTGTTTGCGGGGAACGGGAGCAGCCATCTCAGAACAAAAGTAACTTCACTGCGGGGAGGGGGAACAGGATATACTTTAGTGCCGGAATGGCGCATCTACGGGCGCATTTAAACGCCCAACGGAACGCATTGCGCTGAAGTTTCCCGTGAAGTGGTGCCGACGGAAGTTGTGAGCATGCGCACAAGGGGGCCGAGTGAAGCCTCACTAACTGCGCATGCTCCGTAAGCCTCTGCGCTGGGCTCCGCCCATCATTTACATATGATCACACCCACTTCCACTTGCGTCGGGTTACGCCAGCGCATTATCGTTACTCTGGCGCAAGTTTACGCGCAACTGCTATGTGAATAACAGTACTTGCGCCGAAAGTGTCGGCGGAGTAACGTAAATGAGAAACGTTACTCCAAAGTAAAGAAGCGCCCATCTACCTGAATCTGGCCCTATGTAGTCAGCTTATTTTGCAAGTAAATGCTGCCACACTGATTGCATGGTCTGAAATACAGATACCTTCTGTGAACCTCTAAATCTTTAGGGCCAATTCACGCTATGTATGGTATGAAAAATCAAATCATCACAGAGTGGGGCTGTGGATATGAGGAAATATTATAAGTGCCATGTCCTCATAGGATTGCAAACAATATATATACACATATGTATGAGAAGGACTACACATATGCATAGGATAGATGATGGACTTTAGAGGCGTAATAATCATATATCATTCTGTAGAAGCTACTGTAAAGCTCCTGAAGAAGCGTCTATACAATGCGAAACATGTTGGGCCAAAACATTGTGTGACACCCCACCTTTCTGAGAATCCAACTGGTCTTCAAACTCCACACCCAGTGCGAGTCTCCCACTTTTTGTCGTTCCTCTGTATATGTATTTCCAACTAATAGGTGGTTTGTCACACCAATGTGTTTAGAATTCCAGGCCATATCTATGGCCTCTGTTATTTAACTTATGTATTTTACTAATTTTGTACTATATTTCTATAATAAATATCCACATATTTTAACTTTATTACGCCTCTAAAGTCCATCATCTATCCTATGCCTATGTGTAGTCCTTCTCATACATATGTGTATACGCTATGTACAGTATGGTGACAGACGTTTTACCGCATGGCAAAACGTCTGTCACTACAGGGACACACAGGAAACAATTGTTAGCTACCCATTCACACTGCAATGCAGCCTAGCGCTGCACTAAAAAACACACATTTTATCTTAGGTCTGCAAATCCCTCTATTCCAAAGAAATGCTGGTAGGTAAATTGGCTGTTGTCTAAATTGGCCCTAGTATGTGTGTGTATGCATGTGAGATAGGGACCTAAAGCTAGAGATATAGGCCCGGATTCAGAAAGCACTTACGCCGACGTATCTACAGATACGCCGCGTAAGTGCACGGATGCGCCGTCGTATCTATGCTCCTGAGTCTGAAAGCAAGATACCCCTGAAATTTGGCTTCATACGACTGACGTAAGTGTCCTGCGCTGTCGTATCTTGGGCGCGTATTTATGCTGGCCGCAAGGGGCGCTTCCATTGATTTACGCATCGAATATGTATATCACCGAGATATGCCGATTCACGAACGTACTTGCGCCCGTTGCTGTAATATATGCCGTTTTCGTAAGGCGTACGTCCGGCGCAAAGTTATTCCACCTAAAGGTGGCGCAACCCATGCAAAGGTATGGACGTCGGAACAGCCGTCGTATTTTATGTTGTTTACGTAGCACTACGTGAATAGGGCTGTGCGTAGGTTATGTTCACGTCGTAGGCAGTGTATTGACGTATCTTAGGCAGCTATTTTGACGTAACTGTGAGCATGCACACTGGGATGCGTCCAAGAGACGACGCATGCGCAGTTCGTTTTTTGAAGCTCAGCCTATCATTTGCATGGGGTCACGCTTCATTATAATATATCACGCCCACTTCCACCTACTTTGACTTACGTTGGCTTACGCCGACAACTATACGCTACGCCGGCGCAACGTTGAGCGCATAATCTTTGTGAATAGCATGCTTGCCTCTCAACGTTGCGCCGGCGTAGTGTAAAAATACGCCGATCTACCTGAATCCGGGCCATATTATACAATTCTCTTATTCAATTTCCTTTAGATTTTCCCTTAACTATACAGTGCAAGGGCCTGTGTGACTGCATACAAATTGACCTCATATATATGGTTTTGGTGAATCTAAAGGAAATCTGTGCATGGAAATTGTATAATGTAGGGCCATTCTTCGATTGTAAGCTCCTTGAGGGCTTCACTGATGTGAATGTACAATGTATGTAAATTACTGCATAAATGTATATATTATAAATATATAAATGCCCTCTTCTTTCCTCTTAACACTTTTCATGTCCTATTGTTAGAGGGAAATGACGAGCACAAAGATCTTTGCCGGGCCCTGTGCTTAATCAAGGACATGATTGCTTCAGTAGACCTAAAAGTCAGTGAATTTGAGAGAAAACAAAGACTTGAAGAGTTTGTGAACAAGATTGAGAACAAGACCTTCACCAAGATGAAGAATGGACATGTCTTCACAAAGCAAGACCTAAAGAATAAAGACCTTCTGTATGAAGGTGTCCTCCTGTGGAAAACTGCCACAGGGAGGTTTAAAGGTACTCACTGTTAACAGTAATAATAATAATTAGTTTACAGGTGGTCCCCTAGTTACAAACATCCGACTTACAAACAGGGGAGACAGCAGGAAGTGAGAGGAAATCTACCCCTAGGAAGAAAAATCTACCCTTAGGAAGAAAAATCTACTCCTGTAATGCCCTGTACACACAATCGGAAATCTGATGGAATCTAATCCGATGGATTTTTTTGTCGGATATCCGATGAAGCTGACTTTGATCATTCTTGCCTACACACCATTGGACAAAAATCCGACCGAGTCCAAACGCGGTGACGTACAACACTACGACGTGCTGAGAAAAATGAAGTTCAATGCTTCCAAACATGCGTCGACTTGATTCTGAGCATGCGTGGATTTTTGACCGAAGGACTTCCACACAGACGATCATTTTTTTTCTATCGTTTTTTTATCCATATGAAAATTTTAAAACAATCTTTTTTTTTTTCAGCGATGAAAAAAAAAAAAAACGATGGGGCCCACACATGTCCATGGTCTGTTTTCATCGTACAAAGCGATCGTGTGTACAGGGCTTAAGAGTTATTATGGGGAAAAAGGTACCTCCATTGATGCTTTATCACAAGGCATGGTTCCACAACAACAAAACATTTTCAAAAGCCAATAGTCACAGGAACAGAAAGTGATGTGGAATCTTCTGAACAGGGGCACAGACAGCAAATCAAACATTACAGGGGTGTTAACCGATCCCTATGCTATCCAAAAAGCTTAAAACATGTTTTTTTGGGCCTACACTTTAAAAATGTACCTGTTCCGACTTACAAATAGATTCAACTTAAGAATAAACCTACAGACACTGTCTTGTTTGTAACCAGGGGACCGCCTGTATATAGCTATTTTTGGTTAATCAATTTATTGCATTGATAATATTGCAGAAGGAAATTGCCTCTGTGACACATAGATGACTGTATACCATAGGCTTTAGTAAGCACACATATCTTTGCTTTGTTATGGAAATATGTCCTGCGATGGAGCCGATTGGTGGAGGAGTACGTTTTACAATCCTGAGTGTGAGAGGGCCAGTGTATCATATGATTTCCTTTGGAATAATGGAATAGTCATGTTTCTTCTGTGTGATGAGGTGAGAGCCATTGTTGCTTGTAGTCAGTTCTGTGGGATCTAGGTTATGCCTTGCTTTAAAAGTCAACAGACCAGATCATATATCCTTTCCTTGGATCAGTTCCCACTACCAAGGAACTTGCTGTACCCTGATCTGGATCAAATCCTTCACATAGCTTGGCATTGTAATCTCAAAATACTTTGAGAAGATGTTCTACTCCTTAATATAAACTTAACACAAATTATTGAAGAGAAACTGAACAATGTAATCTGTACCCTAAAAATGGTAGGCAGAAGGCAAAGGACTAGTAATTAGTGGTGACTGTTCCCCATTCTCCATCCCCATATTTTCCCTATTACCAATTTACCATGGCTTATTCCGCACTGTGTCTCTCTGTGGAGGCAGCCAACTTAATAGAGGCAGGGCTTTGCTTCCTCAGCAAGAAAAACAGTGAGCAGTAGAGTAATGACATAACCAAATCTAATGCCTAATCTACTTTTTTTCCATTGATACATGTTCCCTCGGCAGGACACGGGTTCTCAAAGACGTTTTCACAGGCACACTATAGACACCCAGCAGTTACAATATTTAAAGGAATTTTTCTTTTTCTTTTTTAAATTAAGCATCATTAACCTGTTGCCGACCACCCGCTGTCATTATTTTTTGGGGGATATTTATTATAGCAAAATGTAAAAAATATTGCATTTTTTTCAAAATAGTCGCTCTATTTTTGTTTATAGCGCAAAAAATAAAAATTGCAGAGATGATCAAATACCACCAAAAGAAAGCTCTATTTGTGGGGAAAAAAGGACGCCAATTTTGTTTGGGAGCCACATCACACGACCTCGCAATTGTCAGTTAAAGCGACGCAGTGCCGAATCACAAAAAGTGCTCTGGTCTTTGACCAGCAATATGGTCTGGGGGTTAAGTGGTTAAAAACACTGCTCCAGGAGCAGTGATTTTAATGATCCTTAAATGAAAAAAATAAATAAAATAAAATGAAAAATTCCTTTAAATGTTGTACCTGCTGGGTGTCTATAGTTTGCCTGTGAAAACGTCTTTGAGAACCCGGGTCTTGCCCGAGGGTACATGTATAAATGGAAAAACGTTTTAAAAATGGTCGTTTTTTCAGGAGCAGGACTCCTGAAAAAACGACCGTTTTTAAAACTTTTTTTCCATTGATACATGTTTCCTCGGGCAAGACCCGGGTTCTCAAAGACGTTTTCACAGGCAAACTATAGACACCCAGCAGGTACAATATTTAAAGGGAGCAGTGATTTTAATGATGTTTAAATAAATAAAAAAATATTGTACCTGCTGGGTGTCTATACCTGTGATAACGTCTTTAAATAGCACAATCACCTGCCTGCCAGTAAATTAGGAAGAACTGATCTAGCTAAGCTATACAGTGTATAAATATATGTACAACTCCTAGGGATGTATATTAATCCTCTACAAACTGTGAATTTAAGCTAAACTGACTAGCCTGCCTGCTCTATATAGCTATATAAAAAGACTATCTCTCTGTCTCTCTGACTGATCTCTGTTCAGCGCTGTAACACACTACACAAGGCCGCCCAGCAGGCGGCCTTATATAGTGTGGGGCGTGTGCTAAAGCCCTGAGCCATAATTGGCCAAAGCCACACTGGCTTTGGCCAATTATGGCTCTCCGTTTTTTGCACGCTGTGATTGGCCAAGCATGCAGGGCCATTGTGCATGTTTGGCCAATCATCAGCGCGCAATGCCGCAGTGAATTATGGGCCGTTGCGCGTCACTCGAATTTGGCGCGAACGACCCGTTTTGTTCGAATTTCGTCAAACGTACGAACAGACAATGTTCGAGTCGAACGCGGAGCTCATCCCTAATTAATATTACAGGTACTTCTATAACGGCACCAATTTATTCAGCACTTTACATATATATAGTGCATTCACATCATGCTCTGCCCTCAAGGAGCTTAGAATCTAAAGTCCCTAACTCACATTCATACATACACATACTAGAGCCAATTTAGACAGGAGCCAATTAACCTACCTTTGGATATATAACATTACATGAATACAAGGCCTGCACCAATACATAGCCTCTTATTCTGGCTTTAGCCTAAATTTTTAGGACACAAGTTCGTCTACAAATAGATGTCATTTTGGTCCAAACGCATGGAAATTAAACCCAGCTATTGTGCTTTTCTGCAAACCCAAATGATAAAATGTAGTACTCTCAAACTATCCTCCACTTGTATAAAGGAATTTAAAGGGGTTGTAAAGGAATTTTTTTATTTTCCCTAAATAGCTTCCTTTACCTTAGTGCAGTCCTCCTTCACTTACCTCATCCTTCAATTTTGCTTTTAAATATCATTATTTCTTCTGAGAAATGCTCACTTCTTGTTCTTCTGTCTGTAACTACACACAGTAATGCAAGGCTTCTTCCCGGTGTGGAGAAAGCCTCTTGTGGGAGGAGGGGGCGAGCAGGCAAGTCAGGACACTCTCTACTTTCCAGATAGAGAAAGGAGGTATGTGTTAGTGAGCGTCCTGACACTCCTGATCGCACCCCCCCCCCCCTCAAGAGGCTTTCTCCACACCAGGGAGAAAGCCTCGCATTACGGTGTGTAGTTACAGACCGAAGAACAGGAAGTGAGCATTTCTCAGAAGAAATAAGGACATTTAAAAGCAAAATGGAAGGAAGAGTTAAGTGAATGAGGACTGCACTGAGGTAAAGGAAGCCATTTAGGGAAATTATTTTTTTCCTTTACAACCCCTTTTAAGCTTCCTAATGTTCTTTCAGTTTCCTTAGCTACATCAGGCTAAGGCACAATTCCCGAACATGCAAGACTCCCTTCACAAAAACCTCCTCCAAAATATATGCTAGTCTTCCTCCCTATCTAAAAAGGCATATTTCTTTCTTCTACAGGACACTGCTAAGCCTTCTTGTTGTAAAAAGCCCAGTTGGGAAAGAGAAGTGGACCTTTTGATATGACAAAGTAGGATAAGGGACTGGAATTGCAGAAACTAATCTCACTCGTATTTTCATATAAACCCAACTCCGTATTTTACATAAAGCATACCTAACCTTAAAAACATTAGTATGTTGTCCAAAGTGCAATAATACACTGGGTCCTTCTTTCACCTAAAATGGCCTTGCCCAGTTCTCCAAGGGTTCTGGCAGCAAGTAGTTCAATTTCTACAACACATAGTGGTTCATTCTACTGCCAGTTATATTCCTCCAAGTCAAAAGCACAAATATTTTTTTTCAAGAATTGTTAATCTCGGGTTGTAAAATAATTGCCAGTTTTGGTACATAGTCAACCTCTCACGAGAGAGTCCTTGCCTTTTTTATTTTTTCAATAATGAAATAAAACCAAAAGACACAGTAGTCTCCATGTTACTACTTGTGTGGTTTTATGTAAAGTTCAGCCAAGCGTGTATACATTGAGAGAATAGGGCTGTTTCTGTTCATTCCAAAATGTGGGAGGGCTAGTAGGGGGTATCATAAAACATTTGGCAAACGAAACTACCAAACTCCTGTTTACGTGCCGAAAATCCACATAATGGCATATTGTTGGGCGCTTAATGTCTTTAAGTCTTTGTGCTGCGGACTGAAACGTTTATAGCCAATGCAGGCCTGAAAGAAACTGGTTACGCTGGATTATGTACCGCAGACACCATGTTGGCTGTGAGATCTTAACCTGCATTGTACACGGCTGTGCTGTTTTTTCTGGGAGAGTTTCATTCTGGAACAAAAAAAAATTACAAGTCAATGCTTGGCTTCACACGTCTTGATTCAGACAAATATTTATTCAGAAGAAAAGTTTCAAAACTTAAACCTATTTTTTTTTATATTTTAGATATCCAAGCTCTACTTTTAACTGACGTGTTGCTGTTTCTTCAAGAAAAAGACCAAAAGTATATATTTGCTGCTGTGGTAAGTTTATAGTTCAAATATCTTGGGGGGAGGAGAAAGTGATTTCATAAACTAGTGATGAAAAAAGTTAGAGCCAATAAGTCAAGAGGTTTATTGGCAACTGCAAGCACTCTTCTGTTTCCAGACTTGCTGACTCTAAGAATGTTGTCTCCTGTTTAATCAGGTTTTAGAGTTTCTTTGCAAAGGGAAAATGCAATGAATACTTTTCATAAACAGTTTTAAGTAGCAGCGCAGTATGGTTTGTTTAGCACTGCGTTGACAGTCTTTCTTTACTAAAAATACTTAAAGCGGAGATCCGGTTTAAAAAAATAAATAATAATAATTTAAAGTCAGCAGCTACTAACACTGTAGCTGCTGACTTTTAATAAGGAGACTTGCCTGTCCAGGGTGCCCGCGATGATAGCTGCCAAAGCCGAGCAAACGCTCAGGTCTCGGCTGCCCCACCGCCATCCTCGGTGAGGGACTCAGGAAGTGAAGTCTTGCGGCTTCACCGCCCAATTCCCTACTGCGCATGCGCGAGCCTCGCAACATAAATGGATGATGTCTCCTGGGACACACACAAGGTCCCAGAGGACACCGCTCCCCCATTCCACAGGAGGCAGCCGAGAAGCAGAAGAAAGAAGATGGACCGCAGATCAGAAAGTGGCAGATTGGGACGATCTGCCTAGCAACAGGCACTTTAGGTATGTATAAAAAAAAATAAACAATTTTTTTGCAGCATTTTAGAAAAAAAAAATTTCTTGGTGGAGCTCCGCTTTAAGTTTTATTTTACTGAATTTGCTGCCTACTCAGATTGCCAGTTTAGATATTAAAGAAGGATGTGGGAGCGCATCCTGGATAGAAAACTGTCCTAAATCTTGCCTGCCACCTTAAAGTGATACCAACAACACACTGTTTAATTGACATTGTCCCTTCTCTTTCTGTATATGGATGATGGCACTGTAGTTATTAAAAAACAAAACCAAAAACAAAACCTCCACTCTTTTCCTAATCAATATACAGTCACGTGACCCAGCTCTCTCCCAGCTTGTCTGCAGGGAAACATAAGCAGGAGTAGCTTCTAGTCCTCTGATGCTGGTCATGTGTTCAAAAAAATTATTTAAAAACAGCCTTTGGAATACAGAGTGAAAATAAACATTATCAATAAACTGTTGTAAATTGTCATACAAATATATATTTGAAATCAAAGCTTTATTATTTTGTGCAAAAAACATGGTGTGGGTGGATTTCTGCCTGTCACAGGCTATGTCACGCCCCTACAGCATGTGCCTTAGAATAAGAGGGAGGTGAAGCCTCCATTATCCCACCCCCAATGTGTTTAGCTGGTTAGTGTGCATGGAGGAGGAGGGAGTGGGCTGTCATTTACCACTGTGTAGACACATACATGTGTGACTCTATAAATTACACGGGCTGCTCAGATGTGATAGGGAGGAAATGCTTGGCATAGAAACTCACTGAAAACTGAATGTGCGGAGTTGCCACCACAGCTGGCTCTAGATGTCATATACCCGATCTTTCATTCACTGACTGCTCAACACTCTAAAGCCGTGTACACTCCGATGGACTGTTTTCATTGGACAAACCGATCGTGTGTGGGCCCCATCTGTCTTTTTTCCATGTTTTAAATTTTTCCTATGGATAAAAAAACTATAGAAAAATCAGATCGTCTGTGTGGAGCTCCATTGGAGAAAATCCATGTATGCTCAGAATCAAGTCGACGCATGCTCGGAAGCATTGAACTTTTTTCAGCTTGTCGTAGTGTTTTACATCACCGCGTTTTGGCATGGTCGGAATTTAGTCTGATAGTATGTATGCAAGACTGATAAAAGTCAGCTTCATCGGATATCTGACGAAAAAATCTATCGGATTAGATTCCATCAGGTATCCGATCGTGTGTACAGGGCTTTAGGCCTTATGCACATGGGTTTATTGTAAACAGTGTTTTTCCGGATAGGAAAAATCAGAATTAAAAATGCACCTAAGCTGCAGTTTTTCTAACACGTTTAGGCATTTATTTAATTGGCCAGAATTGTAGTTTGTTCTACCCATTGAATTAAAAAAAAAAACTCAATTTCTAAATGCGCTTAGGCTAGTTTGGTGTTTTTTATGCTCACAAGCTCCTCTCCTGAATTAATATTATTATTATTAATTTTACAGATACTTGTATAGCGCCGTCAATTTACGCAGCGCTTTACATGAATATTATACATTCACATCAGTCCCTACCCTCAAGAAACTTACAAAGTAAGGTCCCTAACTCACATTCATACTTAAAGTGGTTGTATAGCTGTTTTTTTTACTTTTACCTACAAGTAAGCCTATAATAAGGCTTACCTGTAGGTATAAAGTTAATCTCCTAAACCTGTACGGTTTAAGAGATATTCCCCCCGCAATGCGCCACTGACTGCAGCGGCGCATGCGCAGCGGGGATCCTCTGCTAAAGGCCCGGCAGCCGCCGGACCTTGCCGGCCGGGAAGTCTCCCGCTGATGAAGAGACACGCATGTCTTGAACGCGCGCATCCTCTCGCCCCGGAAGTGACATCAGCAGTGCAGCACACCGTGGAAACCAGCTCCCTTCTCTTGGGTTCCGAGGACGCTTGGATTTGTATTCACCGCCATCGCTTGTGGCAAGGATTCAGCTGTTCCCTGCACGGACGATGCCTGCACCTACCGGGATTTTTGCGAATGATCACTTATATATTGATATGCCTAAACGAATGCTCTGCTTGTGAGTACGCCCTTTATATTATTTACTTATTTTATCAAATAAATGCTCATAGCTACGCTTAGAAGGCGCCACTCTTTCTTTCTTGTGTTGTTTACTGATTACTTCTTGGGAGTGTGCTCAATTATTATTTTTTTGTACACTCCGCATTGCTGCTGTTCCTCAGGCCACGTACACACGATCAAATTTATCTGCTGAAAACGGTCCGACAGACCGTTTCAGCAGACAAATTCAATCGTATGTACGGGCGGACAGACAGATTTTTCCAGCAGACAGATTTTAAAGCATGCAAGACATATCTGCCCGCACATGCATCGAATGGATTCGACGCATGCGCGGAAGTATTTTACTTCCTGGTGCGGTGACGTGGCGGTGTCAACGTCAGCGCCACGTTACCGCGCTGTCTGCCGGCGGGGATTTTGGTTTGAACGTGTGTACACGATCAAACCAATATATTCCAGCAGACAAATCCGATCAAATCGGTCTGACAGACCGATTTGATCGGATTTATTTGGTCGTGTGTACACGGCCTCAGTCCCAACTATCAGTGAAGAGCTGAGGTCTTCATTGATGATCAAAGTGCTTTCCAATGTTAAGCGATCACTATGTCAGCTCTGACATATCTCTAACTCAGCTGTAGGCTTTATCAATAAAAATGAAATCCTTCAGCCTGCAGATGAACACTGCTACCTTCAAGCTGCTGTGGTGGCCTCTATCTAATACTGTAACTGTCAGATACAGTTGTATTGTTAAAAATAACCTAGTTTAAAAAAAAAAAATGTTAAAAATTTGTGCACACTTGTCAGCCCTATAATAAAAGCAGAGCAGGGTGTTTTTATTAAATCCATGTACCAAATAAAAGTTTTAGATATCACTATAAATGTATATAAAAATGGTTTGTCAGCTATATAAATTCCTGTAATAAATAAATTACATTTGGGTATGGAAATCGGTCATAACATTTATCATTAAAGCTAATCAACACATGCTGACACTGCTAAATTTGGCCTAGACATCAATGACCTCTGGCCAGGAAAATGTTTCAGTAAATACGTGAAAGAAAAAAGGTTTTTGATGTTGTTTTATGCAGATTATGTTTGTCTAGCTTTGTGATTTAGTTGAAGCTCCAACTATATTATAGGAGCCATTCATGCAGAAATGCAGAACATTACTAAGGGTATTCTGTATAAATGCAAATGCTGTGGTTTATTGCCCCTCTCATGTCATTGCAAGAATGGAGTTCTCTTCGCAATCTTTTAGTGAAATCTCAGACTGTCTAGGTGGCTTATTTGCTAATCCCATGATTGTATTTCCAGCACTTGGGCTGCATACAGTAGGTGCTAAGTGCTGTCTGACATATTCATTTGAAGGTAAACCTGCAAGTCTGTTTAAAAAAAGTCAGGAAAAGTCAAAATAAACAAGTTGCTTTCAAATTAAGTATGCAGTAATAAATTAGAAAAAAATATTGAATGCTAATAGTTTGATTCCTCCATTCGTTGGAGGACAAACTAAATATTGTTTCAGCTAGGCATATACTGGTACTTTCTAGAGGGGTTGGAACACTATGCAGATTGAAAGGAGGACAGTTTCTGGTGAATATATTCCCGCACATACCAATGAACCAAGCTCGGTGTCCTGAAAAGGTAGATTGTTTCTTATAGCTCCGTTGGAACTTAGGCAAACCATATACACGGTTCGAATCTCGGCTGGTTCAGCAGGATTTGTCTGAGATTCGAACTGTGTATGGGCAGGCAGAATGTACCAAGCTGATCGATTAGATCAAATGGGGTACAACCAGAATGGCAGGTTTTACATGTGATTATCGCTAGCGGCTGCTATAGAGGCTAGCAATTATCACAGTCTTTCCCCAGCGAGGATGGCTTCCCCCGCCCCCTCCAGAAGAAGACAATGGCCCGGCAGGAGGGATTCCCTGGTCAGCACTGCCTGTATTCATGGTGGAATCAAGCACCCCCCCCCCACACATCTTGAGCCTAGTACACATGGGCCAAGTGCTGGGTGACATCAGACTGGTCACTAAAACCTGGCCGACATTTGGCCCGTGTGTATGGAAGCCGGTCCGACAGAAGCCAGCTACGCATGCTGGAAAACCGGCAGCCGACCTTCTCCCGATCACTGCTCTCAGCAAATGGCTGAGGGCACTGACCAGAGCGTTCCATCAGGGGGGCTGCCCCCCTGTCAGAACACAATAGCTCTGCGGGGGAGATTGCTGTGCTAACATTGGTTAGTTAGTACAGCGGCTCTGACCTGGATTGAATGGAAAAACAAACTGATAGTGTGTACTAGGCTTAACTTAAGCTGGCCATAGATGGATTGAAATTCAGGAACCTACCAAATTTCCATAAAGCTATGGGCAGGCTGGTTGTACTGAAGTTGATCTTCTGATCAACTTCAGTACAACCAGGCTGTCAGGTTTTGGATGCCGATTGGATGCTGGTTTTCCAGCATGCCGGTTTGACTGAAGCTGACTTCTGTTGGACAGGGTGGTGTACACAGGAGCCGAATGTTGGTTGGTTTCTGTTAGACTGGACGATATTTGGCCCGTGTGTACCAGGCTTAACAGTAAAGTGTAAATGTCAGACATTCCTCATAACTGTTACTTCTGTGTCTGTCTACTATTTATAATATAAAACAAAAAAAATGCGCAAAAACTGTAAATCAATCAGGTAATGAAACACTGACTATGGATAACAGTGAAAAACATGATTCTTTATATTTTCTCCAAATTTAACAAATTATTGAAAAGTGAAAAAAAGAAAAAAAAAAAGGTGAAATGTTCTCTTATGAAAAAAAAAAAAATATATATACATAGTCCCACAAAAACAGTGTGTAACAGTGTTTAAAAAACACAAAAATCATTCAAGGGATAAAAAACATCCAAAGGTGCTTATGTAAATCTAACAATTATCAAGGGTACATCAGTCTCCAGAGTGCAGTGCTATTTACTTTTCAGATAGCCTGCTAATGTTAAATGATCCACACTTATCAGATATCATTCATTTGACCATGGATCAGCTTCAACACTTCCAATATTGCACCCCGTTCAGGAGAGAGAGTAATATAGATAGCCGGATGGCCCTTTACCAGGAATTGTGGACACCTATCACGGGAGTCAAACTCGCCTTGTACCAAAAGAAAGACCGCTTCAGATGTCCACACCGACAGCCAGTCTAGTACACAAACACCTCCGTTCAGGGATCACTCAAACGGTATAGCCTTTGGGCTTGTGTCTGGTTGATCACCTCACCCCCAATCAGCCAATGCCTTTGGGCGGGTGTCTGGTTGTTCACCTCACCTCCGATCAGATGGATTAAGTATTAATTCTTTAAGATTGCTGCCATATTGTTGGAACACGCACATTAGGTTTGAGTACATCACAGCTATTTCACATGATATTCATCAAGTGATCGGGTGAGCGCAGAATTTACCTATTATATAATTACTATTTATAATGCCTATTAAGTGCAGGTTATTTATGTGTTTTTTTTTTTTTAAAGGATCAGAAATCTCCAGTAATTTCTCTGCAAAAGCTGATTGTGAGGGAAGTAGCCAATGAAGAGCGTGGGATGTTTCTGATAAGTGCATCATCGGCTGGACCGGAAATGTATGAAATTCACACAAATTCCAAAGAGGAAAGAAACACATGGATGAGACAGATACAGGAATCTGTACAGAGGTAATATTAGTATTTAAGCTGCATAGGCTACTACGTGACAGTAAACATATTTTTCCCAGTGATATATATTTTTCTTTTACTTTTTCAAATTGGTCTTAAGGAATAGTTCTGAAAATAATGTAAGACATCTAATGTGTTCTGGATGAAATGTAATGGGGTCAAGTTAACAGAATATCTGTAGTTAACATGGAGGTCAACACATTAATGTCAATGTTAATCTCCTCTATTCTTGTAAATTAAATGAGTTGTAAAGGCAGAAGTTTTTTTTCTTAATACATTAAGATAAAAAAAAAAAACTTGTGTGTAGCAGCCCCCACCCTATAATTACGTACCTGAGAACCACCTCTTTCCAGCGATGTCCATGAGTGTCTTAGCTGGCCCGGTACTCTCCTCCTGAATGGCTAAGCCACAGCAGCGGTGCCCATGGCTGTCAATCAAACTCAATCAATCAGAAGAGAGAGGGGGTGGGGCTGGGTCGGAACTCTG
This sequence comes from Rana kukunoris, assembly GCA_029574335.1. NCBI lineage: Eukaryota > Metazoa > Chordata > Amphibia > Anura > Ranidae > Rana > Rana kukunoris. Next base: position 106,745,290 of record CM056049.1, on the reverse strand, counting down.
TGTCTCAATTGACACAGGGAGCTGTGATTCGGCTCGGTGCCCCATAGCAAGCTGCTTGCTGTGGGGGCACTCAACAGGAGGGAGGGGCGGAGGGAGGATCCAGGCTGCTCTGTGCAAAACCAACTGCACAAAGGAGGTAAGTATAACATGTTTGGTATTTAAAAAAAACAAAAAACGAGACTTTAACATCACTTAGTCTGTGGGCCCATTGCATACAACTGGCAGGCAGCAGCAATGAAAGGAGATTTCTAGAGGTGCAGCTTGGCACCATTACCTTCAGTACAAACTATCATGGTTTCCTTTTGGAGATACATTTTTTCAAGATTTTCTTGTATACAAATTGGTTCCTAATTTGGTTAAATAACTAGTGAACATTACACATTATTTTATGTAAAGTGTTCTTACTTTGATTGTAGGAGATACTGTATGCTCTAGAAAAAATCTAGGGTGCTCTACTCCTTGTATCCTGCTGTGCTGGCAAATCCCAGCTGTCAAAATGAAAGTGAGGACTCGCTCTGTGTGGCAGAAGGGGCTGCAGCCGCTCCTGTGTAAAATTACTCTTGCAGAGTGTCATTGAGAAATACAATGTAACAATGGATTGTTACATTGTATTTAGTTGAATTCATCTGGAGATCAAAGGGCTGACCTTGACTTTGCATATGACATTAGTAACCTCACAGGTTTTAAGATGAAACGTCTTCCTGTTTAACCCCTTATTAAGCTTTAGTGGACCCTAATCAGTCCTAATTATGGTGGACATTCACCCTTAACGAATGTTGATTTTGGCCTGCCTCTACCCTCTCTCCTTTCATTTGGAGTTTCATTTTTTTATTATTATTTAATATATTTAATGTGCTAAAAAGAATGGCATTTGCAGTCCTCCACCCCAGTGCCCTGACCGAGCCTTGTGGCACATCTGTGCATGTGTGTCCTGCCTTCACATCTGTGCTTGTGTGTCCTGCCTTCACATCTGTGCATGTGCGTCCTGCCTTCACATCTGTGCATGTGTGTCATGCCCTTACATCTGTACATGTGTGTCCTGCCCTTACATCTGTACATGTGTGTCCTGCCCTTACATCTGTACATGTGTGTCCTGCCCTTACATCTGTGCATGTGTGTCCTGCCCTTACATCTGTACATGTGTGTCCTGCCTGCACATCTGCGCCTGGCTTTCCATTGCACAAAATGTGGTCATTATGGAAGTTCCAAAATATGTTTGTGCATAAAATCTTACATCTGCGCACGTGACATAATAAAGCAAAATGCTTTATTATGGCACGTGCACAGATGTAAGATTTCCTGCACAAACATATTGTGGAACTTCCATACGGACCACATTTTGTGCAATGGAGAGGGGGGTTATGTAAAGCCAAATTGAAAGGGACTGAAGTTTCTCTTTAACGCAATATTCCCCTTCTTACTTTAGCTATTACATTTCTTCTGATTTTCTTTCTTTATTTTTAACCAATAACAGTTAAACTTCTTTTCATTTTTAATAATTTATTTGTTCCTTTTTGCAGTGCCACGTTAAAAAGGATGCATGAAATTGAAAAAAAAAATCCTTTATTTAATTGTGTGTGCATTGTTGTACTAAAGCAGAAGCAAAGGGATTTCAGCTTTCCTGGAGCTTTTGCCATAATGTGCAAATACTGTACACTGAGCTGTGTATAGGATAATAAAATCAGCATAGCTTCCCCTCATTTCAGATCTTCCCCTCAGATTTACAGTGACTGCATTTTCAATGTAGTTTGCACTTGTAGTGCAAAGTCGATTTGCCTTTTGCAAAGTCTCTTCTACCATAAAAATATATCTGCTAGCATTTTTATTTATTTTTATTTATTTTTTACTTCAGTTCAGTTTTCTTTAAGTTATGACCAAATTGTGGCTAAATAAACTCAGCAGATCGAACATTTAGAACCCCATTGAAGTCTATGGGACTCGAACGTTCGAATTCAAAAGTGCTCATTTTAAAGCCCAATATTCAAGTTATTGTTGGAAAATGTCTTTGAGACCCCGGGTCTTGCCCGACGGAACATGTATCAATGGAAAAAAAGTTTTAAAAACTATAGTTTTTTCAGGAGCAGGACTTTTTTCCATTGATACATGTTCCCTCGGGCAAGACCCGGGTTCTCAAAGACGTTTTCACAGGCAAACTATAGACACCCAGCAGGTACAATATTTAAAGGAATTTTTCATTTTTTTATTTTATTTAAACATTATTAAAATCACTGCTCCAGGAGCAGTGATCTTAATGATGCTTAAATAAAAAAAAAAACTGCTGCTGGGTGTCTATACCTGTGATAACATCTTTAAATCGCACAATAACCTGCCTGCCAGTAAATTAGGAAGAACTGATCTAGCTAAACTATACAGTGTATAAATATATGTACAACTCCTAGGGATGTATATATATTCTCTACACACTGTAAATTAAGCTAAACTGACTAGCCTGCCTGCTCTATCTAGCTATCTAAAAAAGACTATCACTCTGTCTCTCTGACTGATCTCTGTTCAGCACTGGAACACACTACACGAGGCCGCCCAGCAGGCGGACTTATAAAGTGTGGGGCGTGTGCTAAAGCCCTGAGCCATAATTGGCCAAAGCCACCCTGGCTTTGGCCAATTATGGCTCTCCGTTTTTTGCGCGCTGTGATTGGCCAAGCATGCAGGGTCATAGTGCATGTTTGGCCAATCAGCGCGCAATTCCGCAGTGAATTATGGGCTGTTGCGCCCCACTCGAATTTGGCACGAAAGACCTGTTTTGTTCGAAATTTATCAAACATACGAACAGACAATGTTCGAGTCGAACATACGTTCAAATCGAACGCGGAGCTCATCCCTACTGCTAATTACATATTTAGCAATCCTACAGAAGCACACTACCAAACAGTGATAAGCAATTGATATGTGGATAAGATGAATCTGAATTTTGATGGGATAATCACGTCAGTGACAAGCTGAGTCCAGATTTGAGAGATCCATGTAGACTGTGATTTTTTTGTAACTACAGACATAGAATTCGTATTTAAAGGTAACACAATCATCTGTTGTGCAGTTTAATATATACATTCCATTTATTTCCACTTACTACTCTTCCTCACAGCAAGCACCTTTTCTGAGCTTCCTTTATCCTAAAATGGCAGATAACAGAACAATTAATTGTACAAAAACCTATGTAATGTTATTACAATAGACTTCATTGATTTATTTTTGAAATATATACTTGTTTTAAAGTGCATGTCTTTATTTTGCCACCATGTTTTATTTCCAAAGCTGTCCAGAAGAAGATGAAGGGAAAATCAGTGAATCTGATGAAGACAGACGTGCTGCAGATGCCCGAGCGGCCAAAGCTCAGCAGTATCAAGGTGAGTAAATGAGGCCCACTGGTGAGGTTCAAAGTCTTACCTATACCTACCCTGGGTCCAGCACTTCACCATCTCACCCCTCTCCAAGAATACATATGACACCGAATGAGGTTTGCATATGGAGACTTTAAAAAGCAAAAAACACTGAGGCCGCATACACACCACTAAATAAATCTGATCAAATCGGTCTGACAGACCGTTTTGATCGGATTTGTCTGCTGGGCTATTTTGGTTTGATCGTGTACATACGATCAAACCAAAATCTCAGCCGGCAGACATTGCGGTGACGTGGCGGTGACGTTGATGCCGCCACGTCACCGAACCAGGAAGTTAAATACTTCCACGCATGCAGACAGATATGTCCGCTGGTTAGTGTACCAGACATGTCGGACAAACGGGTTCCCAGCAGACAGATTTTAAAGCATGCTTTAAAATCTGTCTGCTGGAAAAACCTGTCTGCTCGCCCGTACACACGATCGAATTTGTCTGTCGGACCGTTTTCAGCAGATAAATTCGATCGTGTGTACGCGGCCTGAGAGTTGGGCATTCGTTATCAGTACTGCCTTTAGGATTATTGTTCACTCTGGTGATAGTATTGACCTTTGACTTAACTATATTGCTAATTGTGGTTTTCCTTTATGATCAATTTACTTAGAGCATAGATTGAATTTTTTTACATCCAGTTGTTTAGAGCTGACAACAGAACTGTCTCCTTATTTTTCAGCAGTGGAGGACAGAGGAAGAGTATTAAATTACAGTGATGAAAAGTGGTGATTTGATAGCTCAGATCCAGATTTTTTGCTGTAGCCAGAACTGTTAGGCCGCGTACACGCGACTGGTTTCCTCGACAGAATCCATCAAGAAATGGCAGAGCTTTTTTGCCGAGGAAACCGGTCGTGTGTATGCTTTTCATCGAGAAAACTGTCAAGGAACTCGACGAGGGAAAAAAGAGAGCAAGTTCTCTTTTTCCTCGACGGGAGTCTCAATTTCCTTGTCGTGTTCCTCGTCGGGATAGTTTTAGACGAGAAACACATTGGTGTGTATGCTTAGAAACCCGCGCACCTTTGGTAAAAGTAGTATTTGTAATGGAAATAGCACATTTGTCACGCTGTAACAGACTGAAGAGTGCAAATGTCTCCTACCAAACTTTTACCTAACACGCATGAGATTAACAAAAGCAGCCCCAAGGGTTGTACCAGTGGAATCGAACTTCCCCTGCTGTCATATGTGTTGAAGTCACCACGTTTGAGAATGAGGAGATTTGGTCTTGCCTGTGTGTACGCAAAGACAGCTTGTCAAGTTTCTCGACAAGCCTAACAAGGAACTCGTCGAGGAAAACTATGCGTCTTTTCCGACGAGTTCCTTGGTCGTGTGTACGAGGCCTTAGGCTACTTTCACACTGGGGCGCCGCGGGCCTTAGCGGTAAAGCGCGGCTATTTTTAGTGGCGCTTTACCATAGTTTTTTCAGCACTTAACCCCCACTATCGGGCAAAAAAGGTGAAATGTTCTCTTATAAAAAACATACAGCAGCGCTTTGCCGGCGGATTGGAGGGCACTGCTCATTGTTTTCAATGGGCAGGGGTGCTTTAGGAGCGGTGTATTCACTGCAGATTCTCTTTAACTGCTTCAATACAGGGCATTTTCACCCCCTTCCTGCCCGACCAATTTTTTGTTTTCAGCACTGTCGCACTTTGAATGACAATTGCGCGGTCCTGCGACGTGGCTCCCAAACAAAATTTACATCCTTTTTTCCCCCACAAATGGAGCTTTCTTTTGGTGGTATTTGATCACCTCTGTTTTTATTTTTTGCGCTATAAACAAAAAAAGAGCGTCAATTTTGAAAAAAACTAAATTTTTTACTTTTTGATTTAATAAATATCACAATTTTAAAAAATAAATAAAAAAATCCTCAGTTTAGGCCGATATGTATTCTTCTACATAATTTTTAAAATTGCGGCCACTGAGTGGACTTCCCGTCGTTTTCCGCGTCGGGGTATGCTAATGAGCTTTTGCCGGCGATCCCCGAAATTACGATCTTCAATCGCAAACTCTTACGGCATCTTTAGTCATCTTTTTTTTGCGTAACACTATACCAGCTTTTTGCTGGTCTAATATTAGACGGCCCATGTTAAGTATGGCCGTCGTTCCCGCGTCGAATTTCAACGTTTGTTTTTATTTTTCACGTAAGTCGTCCGGGAATAGGAATGTACGTAAACGACGCTACTCAAACAACAAATGACGTATCGACGTTAGTTCGCGCAATGCACGGCGGGATTTTTCTGAACGGAGCATGCGCAGTTCGATCGCCGCGGGGACGCGCCTAATTTAAATGCTTCACGCCCCCTAATCGCGTATTTCGATTACGCGGCGAGAAATAGACTACGCCGCCGTATCGTATGGGCAAAAATCTACCAGAATTCAATGTAGAGCCTGGTAAAATATGGCAGCGTAGAGTATTTCGAATACGCTGCGCAAATTTACGTGTACCTGAATCTGGCCCATAGTGTCTACAAAATAGCTATAGTAAATAAACTCTGTCAATAAAAATTTAAAAAGTAAAAGTTTTATAAATACGTATTATCCATATGTTTTCGTTAGATGCTTTAGCCAGATCTGAAAAATATGGAAAGTGAACACAAACATAAAAAAGATGGGTGGAAAACTCACAGATCAATTGTTTCTCTCCATATCTTGTAGAAGTCCTAAGCATCCATGACCAGCAAATCTGCAGCTATTTGGAAGAAAAGTTGCAGATTTTTGCAGAACTTGCAGCCCTATGTGGCGGAAGTGATGTGAAACTGGAAACACAGCTTCTCGTTAAGGCAGATTCTGGAGAGATCCCTCAAGCTGCATCCTTCCTGGAGGCTGCACTAAAAGAAAGTACGTATTCCCAGACTAATCAGAGCAAGACTTAAAAGCCCAAATCCAGCCAAAACGTGTACAGAAAGGGAACAATTTGTAAGTTTTATTTTTTTTTGTTTTGTGTCCCATTTGGGGAGATTCTGTCACTACTTGTCTAGGCTTTTCTTACCATCTCTAATGGGTACAGAGTAAGTATTAAACGCACATGAAGGATATACTCACACTTGCAGTTTTAACAATGGATGAGGTGGTCTCAGGTGTGGGTAACTTGTGGTCCATTAAGGTTTGCTTCATCATGAGTGCAAACTGTGCCTAAGTTTAGAGCTCTTCATAGATCACTGAGCACATAGGCAGGGATACTGTGGTCTAGTTGCCCAGGAACACTTGCTTATAGGCCAGTGGGAGTGCAGACCAGCAGGGGAGTGGGGAGGAATGACAACAAACTTTGGCACAGTTCAACCATGCTCAGTGTGAGAGCACCAAAGTTAACAGAATGGGAAGAGTTTAGAACCTCTCTGTTTTTTTTTTTTTTTAATTGCGTTGGTGGCCTTGGGACACTTGCACCATCTCATTACTTGTCCTTGTGTCACTTGAACATGAAGAATTTATTTTAAGAAGGCATTGCAGCCTAATATCCACCCTTGATGTTGGGTTTGGCTCCTTGAAAACCCATTCCTCTTTACAAACAGAATGGACATATCACCTCAGACAAGACAGTGAGTGCACTACCTATGGCCTGACCCCAATATTCATATAAGGACAAAAGTGGTCCATATAGTGAACTCTGTGTAGAATTATTCACCTTAGGTAATCACAGAGGGGGCACTCTTTACGTCTGGAGGAAAAGTGATTTAATCTTTAAGGTGTCCTTTTATGAAGCAGTGAAGCAGTGATCTATTGACTGCTTCGTTCTCCGGCGTTCACAGAGGAGATTTTTCTCCTCTGTGTGCCTGTTTATGAAGCGGAGTAGATCGCTTCACCCTTGGAGGAGTGAAGTGATCTACTAACGCTTCAAACAGTGAAGAACGGCCCCTGATACTGGAATCTCGTGAGACTTTACGAGATTACAGTACCAGAAATTCACTGAAACCCTGAGGCCGCATACACACGATGAGACATGTCCGCTTAAACATGTCCGACTGACCTTTTGCAGCGGACATGTCTCATCGGATTTGGTCCGATGGCGTGTACACACCATCGGATGAAAATCCCCTCGGTCTGAGGACGCTGTGACGTGGCGGTGACGTTGACGCCGCCATGTCACCACTCCAGGAAGTAAAATACTTCCACGCATGCGTCGAATCCATTTGACGCATGCGCGGACAGTTCTGTCCACTGGTTAGTGTACTAACCAGCAGACCTATTCAACGGACAGGTTTGTAGCAGACAAATTTCAAAGCATGCTTTGAAATTTGTCCGATGGACAAACCTGTCTGCTCGCCTGTACACACGATCGGATTTGTCTGCTGAAACGGTCCGTCGGACCGGTTTCAGCAGATAAATTTGATCGTGTGCACGCGGCCTGAGATGTCAGTTTATTGAGCAGTGATAAATTATCACCGCTCAGTACACTGACAGACGGCTTGGTTAATGTAATTAAAACAACGAGTCCCCCTACATAATATATGTGTACACACTCACATTATATATATATATATATATATACATGTATATACACACACATTATATATATATATATATATATATATATATATATATACACATAAATATTACAGGACATAGTTACAGTGTTGGGGGGTCTGAACAAGGTAGAAGGAAGTTAAAAAGCTTCCTCCTTCCTCCTCAGAACCCCCGGGATTCTCTCTTCACTCCCCGCTTCACCACCTCTGAGATGGTGAATCGGGGAGTGTGAATTCTGACACAGATCACCAGTAAAGCGCTCAGATCACAGCTTCATAAACTGGCCGTTACTGTGTCAGTCTATGAGGATTCTCTTTGTGTGGAGATAATCGGCGGGAGAACAAATTCAAACACTTCTCCCCCCGATTATCTCTGTTTCATAAACTGTTTATGAGCTGTGATCAGTGGTGATCCTTGGGATCTCCGCTGTTCACTGCTTCATGAACGGACACCTAAATACAGAAATTCTTTTTATTGTAAGAGCTGTAAGAATGTTGAATAGACTTCCTCAAAACCTGGTTCTGACCAGCCTTTGTTTTAAAAAAAGCCTGGATTTTTTCCTAAATGCACATAATATAACTGGATTCAGGGAATATCCAAAGGATATTATCAGGAAGGATTTTTTCCCCCCCACTGGAGCAAATTGGATCGTGCTTTGTTGTATATATGGAGGTTTTCTATTTGTGTGTCTTCATTTTTTTCTGTGATGGTTGAACTGGATGTACTTGTGTCTTTTTTTTTTTCAACCAGATTAAACATGTAATATAGATAGAACGTGTTTGCATAGAAATTTGAGAAATAGCACCCTAAAATTTTCCCTTTAAGATACTACGCTGAATACTATTGCAAAATATCCCTATTAAAAAAACACAAAATATTGATGTAAATGAGATGGGAGCTATCGGTACGAAACATAATAAAATAATTGAGGATAAAAAAACCTGATTTAAGAGCAAACCTTCTCATATGGAAAAAATAAAGTTTCCATATGAGAAGGTTGGAACTTATATCAGGTTTTTTTTTATCCTCACCTGTTAGAATTTGAGGAATAGTTGGCACACCTACACAGAAAATTATCACACTTAAGGTATGCTGTAAAATCTTGTGCAGGATGTGGTTTATATTACTTGAATCCAGTACAGGTGTACTTTACAACATTGGTTTGTCTGTTTCTACCTGAAACGGAACTATGAGATGACATCCATGACTTTCATGGATGTCTTCTTGTATCATGTGGCAGCTATGGTTTCTGACATTTGTTTAATTCCCATCTCTCATATTTAAAAATGACAGCTATGCTGGCCTTATACTTTTCAATTTTACAATTGTAGCGGTACGGAGTGTAGTAGTCCGTCTGTCACCCTGTCCAGCCAGGTACACACTTTTCACTCGCTTGGATACATGAAAGCAATCCTTGTTTTTATGTTTTATTGAGGGGAATAGGGTTGGGGAACTTATGAGATGCCCAGATAATCAAAATGTCAATATGGGACCAAAATATATACACCTCGGTATATACAATCTCCTCTTCTCCTCCTCTACTTCCTTACTTGCTGAGTATCCCACCTCACCCCTCCACACTGGCTCAGCCGGGCTTAAAGTAGATGCCCTTTACAGGCAGGGACCTCGGGCCCCTATGGTGTAGCAAAATAGAAAAGTCCCAGTTTTGGCTGTCCCTGTGGCTACTGCTCCTAGTACCACCTTTTGAGGCACTACCAGCCCTCCTGGCTGCAGCTGCCCCTTTCCACTGCTCATGGACCACAATCCCCCAGATTGGCTTTGGCATGCCTCCCAGTCCTCCCGACTGTGTGAACACTCACCAGCCCTCTTGGCTGCCTCTGTGTAACTCCTGGAGACTTGTCCGTCAGACTTGTGCCTCCTGGTCAGGACACTTCTGTGGGTTGTAAGAGGGTCCTGTCCACACCCAAGCTAAGGCTCCATATTCCACCCAATCAACTCCTCCCCAGCTGGGCTGACCCTGGGTATTTAAGGAGGCATGCTCCCTGCCTATCCAAATTGGGGATTGGTCAGGCCTCAGAACATCCCAGGTGGCTCCACCTCCCTGCTCCATCTCTTTCCAGAAAAAAACTGAAGATTCTGGAAAGAAGTGGGAGGTCCTGGCGACACCACCAGTGAGTCACCCAGCACTACTCTAGGTCACTCCCAACCCAGATCACCAAAACACACCCTAGCTTGGCTGCAAGCTAAATTTACCTACTCTCACAAAAAATACACTACTCTTCTAGCACACTAGAGGGGGGCTACACAATGATTCTTTATTTTTTATTTAATTATTTTTTTATTCACATTTGAGAATGGTGTCCTACATATGTTGTTTTTGGCTGGTGTTGTGCTTTGCAGGACACCTCTGGTAACCGAAATGTTGAGTCTGCCATTACTGTTATCTTTTTGAAGAAGTTAGTTTTAATGTTAAACTTTAAAGTTGGTGTATCAGCACGACAGCCAGGCAGCCATCAATCTTCAGAAGGGAAAGCGTAATGGCAATACTTACATATTTTGTATGACAAGTTTTCTTAAAAGAAGAACTCCAGGAAGAAAAGGTTTTGGGTTTGTAGTTAAGGAAGTGTAATATTGTGCATTACACTTACCTCCATTATCCAATCCCAGAGATCTTCAGGTTTATACAGCAGAAGCCATCATGTTTCCACTTCCAGTGTGGAATTCGGCAGGCCACCAGAATTACTTGTCAGCTCCACAGAAGTCTATGTGGATAATGCCAACTGGTTGACTGCAGAGTGGCATGCTGAGAAGCGTGACCGCTTTCTGGATTGAGGGCATAGGGGCAAGTGTAATGCATATACTTGTACCTACCTCAACTGGACCCTTTATCCTGGAATTCTTCTGGAAAGAGAGCACATGAATTTGAAGAGGGCTTCATACTAACTTCAAGATGTTTTCATGTCAAAAGCTGAAAGACTGTACGTGACTTTAGCATCACAAATGGAGAACTCAGCCTGTTCACCTGAGGAAACTGAATCATCCAACAGATCACGAACATGTTCAGCCAGTGGACCATTTGAGGAGGCTGAAGAAATTCTATATAACTGTGAGTATATATGTCTAAGTATGTAAGTCCTGACTGTGGATGGCAGTGTGGCTTTCACAGTGTGCTGTTTATTATCTAGCAAACGTTGAGGTATTCAGCGATCTCTATACAGTGAACAAACATGGATCGGAGTGGGTGTCTAAGTGGCAAATAGATGGATGGTGTTTTCAATCCCTAATTCCAAAACATAGCAATGACCCCAGAAAATACAATGTTTCAGGGCTGCATAATGACTCCTTTATCAAGGTAATAGTGAGATCAGTATTGTTTTGACAAAGGGGTCTTTATATGGCTCAGAAATGTCCGATTTTAGAATTAAGGTTTGTTTAAAGTGTTACTAAACCCACAACATTAAAGTCAGTTTGTATATGCAGTAAAGCGTGTTTGGTATATTCACTGTGGAATCTAAGGGGTTAATCCTCTGCATTGTGTAAAAATGCTGTTTGATCCTGTCGTCTCTGATCCTCCCCTTCTACAGTCCCCAATCATCTCCTGATCATACAGAGCCTTGGAGGCACTCTGCACATGCTTTGTTTGGTGTGTATTACTAGGGCTTTTTTTGATGGGGGGGGGGGGGGGTTGATCAGCACAGGGCCAATCGGCACTGTCAAGACAGAGTGTCAGTCACGCAGCCTCATAGGACAGTCAAAGGAGAATGAAAACTCCTCCTACAATCTTTAACCAGTGCTCGGCTGGACACTGATGGAAAGCACAAGACTTCTATAGAGAAATATACTGCTGTAGTGTAGTGTTCTGTGTGCTGTGCGAGACCAGATATAGTGAATGCAGGGTCCTGGGTTTAGTAACACTTTGCTGGTGTCATCTGCATGTTCTTTTCACAGATACTAATATTTATGAGATCTGAAGGATTTTGTTTCTTCTTGGATGTCTTTGTTATCTTTGGCCTGTGAATGTTTTTTGTGTGGGCTTATTAGTATTATCAGCCAACAGTAATATTTTCATGTTGCAGAGGGTATAATATGGACTCCTGGCAGCACCATACTGAGTGATTAACAAGACCACAAAAAAAAGAAAGAAAACATTGAATCTTGCCTACAAAATGCCTCAGTGTCTTCTGCAGGCTGCAGCCCTATCCGCCCCGATCCGAGAGCCTTGTGCAAAGCATGATGAATCTGTCTACAAGGGTTCAGTTAAAATAGATAGAAAAGATAAATAAAATAAAAATGTAATTGCTCCACACTTGCAGTGTATCCTGGATAGCGTTGGGAATTCAGTGACAGCTTTTAAGTGGAATCCCACCCAAAAGAGGAACTTCCGCTTATCTGATTCCCCCTCCCCCTTCCGGTGCCATATTTGCCACCTTTCAGGGGGAGCGGGTACCTGTTTTTACCCTGTCCCCACTTTCGGGAGACCTGGCCGCAGTGAATTACATCAGCAGCTTGGCCCCCGGCCGTGAAGGTGAAAGGCTACACTGCCGGGATCCCTTGCCCGCAATGGCGGTGGCAGTCCAGGATAGGTAAGTGTCCTAATGTTAAAAGTCAGCAGCTGCAGTATATGTCATTTTTAAAAGGGGCGGGCGGAACTCCGCTTTAACTTATTGCCTGGAGAGTAACAGGCAATGAAACAGGCAATGAAACTAACTGTCAATGCGAAGTTTGCTTAAGCTCCAGAGTGTAAATATATTGACTCTAGTTATGCATAATAAAGCACCAGCCACATATACTAGTATTGTATTCCAGTATACAAATGTTCGAGAAATCTTACCGTGAAACTCCTTTTTAAAGGAGTTTTAAAGGTTTGTTTTTTATTTTCTAAATAGTATTGTTGGTTCACTTACCTTTTCCTTTGATTTCCCTTCTAAGTGTGAATTTCTCACTTCCTCCTCAGTAAGCTTGTCCCTAACATCCGAGCCGTTCTGGCTGGGGGTTAGTCAGCGTGCTCGCCCTCTCCCTTGGGACTAAATCCCTGTGGAGAGACGCTGAGAACGCTCACAGCCTTTCCTTGCAGGGATGTAGTCCCAAGGGAGGGGGCTCCACCTCTCTTTTATTCTGGTTATTCACAAAATGATGCTTGGGGTCATGTATTTTCCAAATGGTCAGGAGGAGAAGGAGGTGGAAACATGGCCAGCACTCACATCTGGAGGGAGCAGCAGGGGCTACAATAATTCCAACATCTAACAAAGCTGATTTCTTTCTCGTACATCACGGGACACAGAGCGGCATATTCATTACTATGTGGGTTATATGGAGTACCTTCAGGTGTGGACACTGGCAATCTTCAAACAGGAAGTCCCCTCCCTATATAACCCCCTCCCCTAGAGGGAGTCCCTCAGTTTTTTCGCCAGCCAGTGTCTTAGGTGTTGGTCACGGAATAGCTTTGCTCCACATCCTTGGGATTAAGGGCGGGCTAACCGGATCTGTCCAAGGAGCCTCAGTGCCAAAGTGGACAGTACCCGGGCCCCAAACCGTGGGGTTTTGCCTATAATGTTCCTCTTTGGAGGGCTGGACCCTGGGCCCAGGACTTGGAGTTTGCAAAACCATAAAGTTCCTGTTTGCCAGGGTGCTATATAGGTCCAGGACAGTGGGTACCTTCATAGGACCCCAGGGCCTGAAGGTCTACTACGCTACCCACGGAGATGGGAGAAGATTGGATCAGTTTGCTGGTCAAACATCCTGCAGCATGGAGCAGGTAAGGGGGAGCCTGCGGGACTTGGTTCGACAGCAGGCTCCCCGGGGTAACCTAAAAGGGGGGATAGCCTAAGTATGCTCTGCATGGGCAACCGTGATCACTATGTCTAAGAGAGACAGGATGACACCCTTTCTCCCCCCATCACTAGGCCCCCCTGTCTAAATATGTGTTGCTAGCTAACCTGCTGTTTCTTCCTAGGGCTAGTAAGGATCCCTAGGGGCCTTGAGAGAGTCCTACCTGGCCGGCGGGGGTTTGAATCTGCCGCCTGTTTCTGTTTCGTGTGCCTGGATCTCCAGCAGCGCGGCTCCTCCATGTTCCTCCTGTTTTTCCGGCATACGCGCGCTGCGCGCGCGTGCGCGCGCGCACGTCTTATTGACATTTTTCGCGCCGTCCAGACAGGAGGGGCGGGGGGGGGCGGGCCTGGCGCTGCGGCGTCATACAGGGGCGCGCCTTTGTGCTGTTATAGACAGCAGGCTTTGTCAGTACTCAGTCTGAGGCTGATCTTTCAAGGAGAGGACGCAGAGCGGCGCAGAACAGTGACTCCCGGTGGCGGAAGAGGGGTAGTACATGTGGACTTTGTTCCAATGCCTTTATTGTTAAGCCAAGAAATCCCCCTTATTTTGCAGCAGGTTGGAGGCTGGCAAACTTAAATTAGGGTCACTGTATGTTGTCAAAGAAAATATATAATATATAATATATAATTATTTAAAAAAAAAAAAAAAAAAACCAACATACGGGCCCATCAGTTTTTGGGACACTAGTGATCTATTCTCCCCTAAACTCTGAAATTTGTACTCCTGGCCACTACAGTCTGTTGTGTGGGCGGAGTCCCAAGATTTGTATTATGGCTTCCAAGGGTTCGGGGTCAAAGGGTACAAAAAAGACCAAAAAACAAAAGGGTTCCCTTTCTGATTCTGATATGCCGATTCTTTCCCCGCAGCTTATTAATTTAAGAAGCGCCTTGGATGAGCCATTAGGGGGATCTGGTGCGGAGGCTGGCCCAGATCAGCCCAGCCCTGTGTTTATCACAGAGGAGATGCTAGCCGTATCCCTAGGGGGGCTAGAAGAGAGAATAGCGGCATTGATCGCTAGAGCTATTCCTGGTAAGAAACGGGTTAGATCCCCATCACCAGGGGGTGTATCCTCAGATGCTGAGATTCTCTCTCTCCGGAGGAATTAGAATCACAGGAGGATCAACTGGACCTGAACCAAGAGGGTTCAGGGATGGAGGGGTCTACCTCTGAGGAACCATTTTCAGACTCCCAGACAGAGAGACTGTGGGTACAGTCTTTGACGGACATGGTCCGCTCGGCATTTAGTTTGCCATTGCAAGAACCTCAGGTTCCTCCGGTATCCTCTCTGGGCTCTTTGAAAGCCCCGTTAAGCAACGCAGTTTTTTCCGGTCCATCCTCTCTTGGAGGAATTGATCTTTCGGGATTGGGTACGGGTACGGCCGGACAGGATTTTTTCTGCCACCGAAAAGATTTGCGGTCATTTATCCCATGGAGGAAAAATTCTCCAAGAAGTGGAGGCTCCCAATAGTGGATGCAGCCATCTCATGTGTGAATAAATCACTAACTTGCCCGGTGGAAAACATGCATATGTTTAAAGATCCGGTTGATAAAAGATTAGAGACACTTTTAAAAGCATCCTTTGCTACGGCAGGAGCAGTGGTGCAGCCAGCGGTAGCTGCAATTGGAGTTTGTCAGGCATTAAAAGACCAGACAAAAGAGATGTTAAAGGACATGCCTACCCAACAAGCAGAGGAGTTTGCTGACATTCCCAGAGCTCTGTGTTTCGCGGTAGATGCTATAAAAGATTCCATCCAGCAGGCTTCTCGTTTATCACTATGTTTGGTGCACATGAGAAGGCTCTTATGGTTGAAGAACTGGGCGGCGGAGCCCCCATGCAAAAAGCTTCTGGCAGGATTTCCCTTCCATGGAGGACGACTCTTCGGAGAAGATCTGGATAAATATATTCAGACTATTTCAAATGGCAAGAGTACCCTTTTACCGGTCAAAAAGACATTCCGGGCTCCTACATTTAAGAGGCAGCTTTTTCCTATCTCGGGGCCCTCTAATTCCAGGCAGTATCGACGGCCGCCTGCACGATCCAACGTTATCAGTAGATCGCAAGGACAGACCCCTGGGGGTAAGAAGCCGTGGTATCGCAAGCCGTCAAAGACAGCCCCTAAGTCTGCATTATGAAGGGGCGCCCCCACTCTCACGGGTGGGGGGAAGGCTTCGTCTCTTTTCAGAAGTTTGGGAAGCCAAGATCCCCGACAATTGGGTCCGGGCATCTGTAACCACAGGTTACAGACTGGAGTTTCTAAAATATCCTCCGCCTCATTTTCAAGAATCAAGGCTACCAAGGGATCCAGCAAGGAAGGCCTCAATGCTGGCAGCTTTGGATCACCTGCTTTGCCAGGACGTAATAATATAGAAGTGCCAGCCCAAGAGCAAGGCCTAGGTTTCTATTCCAATCTCTTTGTCATACCAAAGCCCAACGGCGATGTCAGGCCAATCTTGGACCTAAAGAGGTTAAACGGTTATCTAAGGGTGCGTTCCTTCCGGATGGAATCCATCCGGTCAGCAGCCGCCGCGCTTCAGAAAGACGATTTTCTGGCCTCCATAGACATAAAAGATGCTTACCTTCATGTACCAATCTTTCAGGCGCATCAAAGGTTTTTACGCTTCGCGGTGGGGCAGCGACACTTCCAATTCAGGGCGCTCCCTTTCGGGCTGGCCACGGCCCCCCGCCCAGGTATTCACGAAGATTCTAGCCCCAGTTCTGGCCAATTTAAGGATCCAAGGAGTCACAGTCCTAGCATACTTGGACGACCTTTTAATCATAGATCACTCACGGACGGGTCTGCAAAAGGCAGTAAACCTCACGGTTCGGTACCTCGAAGAATTCGGCTGGGTCCTAAACCAGGGAAAGTCAGCATTCCAGCCTACAAAGCAGTTGGAATACCTCGGCATGAGGTTAGACACAGAACATCAAAAGGTGTTCCTGCCCCTTGTAAAGATCAGGGCGATCAAGGGGTTGGTTCAGTTGGTTATAAACAAGAAAAACCAACTATTCGCCTGTGTATGCGATTACTAGGCAAGCTAGTGGCCACATTCGAGGCAGTACCATACGCTCAGATCCACACTCGCGTCCTACAGGCAGCCATTCTAGCAGCCTGGGGCAAGAGGGCACATGCCTTAGAGTCTCCTTTGACGCTATCATCAAGGGTCCGACAAAGCCTGACCTGGTGGTTGAACCCTCAGAACCTTCTAAAGGGAAGATCCTTCAGCCTGTTTTGTCTGGAAGGTAGTTACCACAGACGCCAGCCTGGCAGGCTGGGGGGCGGTCTTCGAGGGGTTCTCCCGCCAGGGAACTTGGGTGAAAGCAGAGAGGCAGCTCCCCATCAATATCTTGGAAATCAGAGCTGCTCGCCTAGCCTGTTGGCGTGGACCTCCAGATTAAAGGGGTTCCCGGTGAGAATCCAGTCAGACAATGCCACGGCGGTGGCATACATAAACCACCAAGGGGGAACCAGGAGCCAGGCCGCTCAAAGGGAAGTGAACTTGATTTTTCAATGGGCAGAGGTTCATGTTACCCTGCATTTCAGCGATATTCATTCCCGGAGGTGGACAACCTGCAGGCAGACTTCTTAAGTCGCCAGAGTCTGTTGCCAGGGGAATGGTCTCTGCATCCCCAGGTCTTTCAGACAATCTGCCAGAGGTGGGGAACCCCAGACGTAGATATAATGGCATCCAGGTTCAACAAGAAACTAGACATGTTCGTGTCGCGAGCGAGGGATCCTATGGCCTGCGGAACCGATGCGTTGGTTTGCCCTTGGCATCAATTCAAACTTCTATATGCATTCCCCTCCACTACAGTTACTCCCCGCCTGTTGCGCAAGATCAGAGTGGAGCACAAGCCAGTCATTCTAATAGCTCCAGCTTGGCCCCGGAGGGCTTGGTACTCACTAGTCCTGAATATGGCAGTGGGAGACCCTTGGACTCTTCCTCTACAACCAGACCTACTCTCACAAGGCCCGATCCTCCACCCTACATTACAGCGTCTAAATTTGACGGCCTGGAGGCTGAATCCCTGATTCTCAGGGGTAGGGGTCTGTCTAGGCAGGTAATCTCTACCCTGATTAAGGCTAGAAAGCCGGTCTCCAGGGTAATTTATTACAGGGTGTGGAGGAACTATATAGGCTGGTGTGAATCCAAAAGATGGAATTGCCGCAGATATACTATTGATAGGGTGTTAAGTTTTCTCCAGCTAGGAGTGGATAAAGGCCTGGCACTAAGCACAATCAAAGGACAGATCTCAGCTCTGTCAGTGTGGTTTCAGAGGCCGCTGGCCACCCACTCGCTGGTAAAGACCTTCTTACAGGGGGTCTTGCGTATTAATCCTCCTGTCAAGTCACCAGTTTGTCCTTGGGACCTAAATCTTGTCCTGTCCACTCTACAGAAACAGCCTTTTGAGCCTTTGGCTGAGATTCCTTTACTCTTACTGACAAGAAAGTTGGTTTTCTTGGTCGCCATAGTTTCGGCCAGGAGAGTGTCAGAATTAGCAGCCTTATCATGTAAGGAACCATATCTTGTTCTGCATAAGGACAGGGCAGTTCTCCGGCCCCATCCTTCCTTTCTACCAAAGGTTATATCCAATTTTCACTTAAACCAGGATTTGGTACTTCCATCCTTCTTTCCAAAACCTACATCTAGAAAGGAGGGGTTGCTGCATACCTTGGATATTGTCCGGGCCATGAAGGCCTATCTTAAAGCTACGGAAAAGATCCGGAAAACAGAGGTATTATTCGTTCTACCAGATGGCCCCAAGAAGGGGCAGGCAGCTGCAAAATCCACCATCTCAAGATGGATTAGACAATTAATCATTCAAGCCTACGGATTGAAGAGGTTGCCCCCTCCGTTGTCGGTAAAGGCCCATTCTACCAGGGCCATGGGCGCCTCTTGGGCAGCACACCATCAGATCTCTATGGCTCAGATATGCAAGGCGGCAACGTGGTCATCAGTCCACACGTTTACAAGGTGTTATCAAATAGACGTGAGAAGGAATGCGGATTCTGCCTTTGGACAGGCAGTACTACAGGCTGCAGTTTGAAATCCTCGGGATCAGAAACACCCTTGGTTATATAAAAAAAAAAAAAAAAAAAAAAAAGAAAAAGGTTCTTCTTTCTTGATTAATTTGGAATTATTATTTGAGTTTATCTCTAAATTGTATCCTTCTTTGGAAGATGTCTCCCTCCCCTCATTAAAGCATTGCTTTCGGACATCCCACATAGTAATGAATATGCCGCTCTGTGTCCCGTGATGTACGAGAAAGAAAAAGGGATTTTTAAATACAGCTTACCTGTAAAATCCTTTTCTTGGAGTACATCACGGGACACAGAGCTCCCACCCCTCTTTTGGGTGACCATTTTGGGAGGCATACTGCTTGCTACAAAACTGAGGGACTCCCTCTAGGGGAGGGGGTTATATAGGGAGGGGACTTCCTGTTTGAAGATTGCCAGTGTCCACACCTGAAGGTACTCCATATAACCCACATAGTAATGAATATGCCGCTCTGTGTCCCGTGATGTACTCCAAGAAAAGGATTTTACAGGTAAGCTGTATTTAAAAATCCCTTTTTTCAAGACACAGAAGAAAGCCTGCATGATGGGAGTTGGTGGCTTCCAAGGAAAAATAAATGCCTTACTGCTGTAATCCTGGCAAGGCTTTAGTGATTGAAATTATTCTATTGTAATTTTTCCTTTGGATGCTGTAGAAATTTTTTTTTTTTTAAGTCATGCTAGGATAGCTAAATAAAAAAGGACTGAATTACCTTTTCAGGAAAAATGCTGTCAGATGCTTCCTTTAGTAATTATTATAAACCCCAAATTTTCCCTGCTGGAGGGGAGGATCAGAGTTCAGATTTGCTGGTCCTCCCCATTAGAGACCAAGTGATCACAATTTGTATCCTTCCCTACTATTACTTTTTTTCCATCCCAAGAAGATTATCATAACTTCAAGTTTATATTTGAGTACAGTTCCATTTGAAATGATTTTCTCCTTCCATTTACGTTTTATTTTTCAGCCCAGTCTCCTGAGCTAAGAGAAGAAGACTTGTGTAATGCTGACCTCAGTCATTTCCAGGGAGGTGGTGATGTAGACTTGTCTTCTCCTGAAGAAAAGGTAACTGTTGTCTGCTGCAGTAGTGTATTTAGGTTTTGTGCTGCCCTAGGCCTGACTAAACTCATGCACCCCCTAATTTAAATATGACCCACCCCTTCCTGTTTAAGATTAGCCCTGACATTTTTTGAGTGGGGACACTAGTTAATGGATTCCCTTAATTTGCATAGATTTCCTCTCAAGGGAAATCTCTGCAATGGGACAGGGATGGTAAAAAAGAATCTGACCGGGGCTATAGCTCTCCCTTAGGACCCTTTCACACATACAGATCCCGTGACGATCCGTTCCTTTAGCGTGCTCAGCAGGGATCACTCCGCTGAGCCGGCAGATAACACAGGGACCACCCTGTCAGATCTCCACTCTCCTCTATGGGGGGATTGGATGAACATGGGCCGTCTGTCCGTGTTCATCCGATCCAATCCGCAGACGGATGGAAAATAGGATTCGGAGACTAATGAGATCAGATGTCAGCGAATGTTCATCTGCTGACATCTGCAATTCTATAGGGATACATGTATGTCTGTATTTCATCTGAAAACGGATGTGTGAAAGAGCCCTTACTCTATCCAAAATGAAAAAAGTGTTGCCTATAGTTCTACTTTAACTCCTTAAGGACCGTCTCCTGCACATATACGTCGGCAGAATGGCATGGCTGGGCACATCCACTTATAGTTACGTCGGTTCCAGTACCCAGCTGTGGGTCACGTGTGCGCGCGCGCGCTCGCGACGCGTTTCCGTAACCCGGTCCGAAGCTCTGGGACCGCGGGACTCGCGGACCCGATCACCGCTGGAGTGTGGCGATCGGTCCCCGGAGCTGAAGAACAGGGAGAGCCGTGTGTACACACGGCTTCCCCGTGTTTCACTTTGGCCGCAGCATCGATCGCGTCATCCCTGTTATAGGGGGACGTGATCGATGATGTCACACCTACAGCCACACCCCTCTACAGTTGTAAACACACATAGGGAACACATAACCCCTACAGCGCCCCCTTGTGGTTAACTCCCAAACTGCAACTGTCATTTTCACAGTAAACAATGCAATTTAAATGCATTTTTTGCTGTGAAAATGACAATTGTCCCAAAAATGTGTCAAAATTGTCCGAAGTGTCCACCATAATGTCGCAGTCATGAAAAAAATCGCTGATCGCCGCCATTAGTAGTAAAAAAATTATTTTTTTATAAAAATGCAATAAAACTATCCCTTATTTTGTAAACGCTATAAATTTTGCGAAAACCAACTGATAAACGCTTATTGCGATTTCTTTTTTACCAAAAATAGGTAGAAGAATACGTATCGGCCTAAACTGAGAAAATTTTTTTTTTTTATATATATATTTTGGGGGGATATTTATTATAGCAAAAAGTAAAAAATATTGAATTTTTTTCAAAATTGTCGCTCTATTTTTGTTTATAGCGCAAAAAATAAAAACCACAGATGTGATCAAATACCACCAAAAGAAAGCTATATTTGTGTGAAAAAAGGACGCCAATTTTGTTTGGGAGCCAGGTCGCCCGACCGCGCAATTGTCAGTTAAAACGACGCAGTGCCGAATCGCAAAAGGGGGCAAGGTCCTTTACCTGCATTTTGGTCCGGGTCTTAAGTGGATAAGCACAAATTTCAGATAATTTCATGGAGAGAACTAAGAAGATATTTAGGCCATGCCAATGGTGCAGCAGAAAACATATAGCACAGTGAGGAAGGTTTGTGGTCCAAGATGATAGGACAGTCAAAATTAGAAGCAGCCCCCCCCACAGTTGTGGCCGCTTTATGGGGGAGCTAGACTCATTTTCAGCCCAGTCCACCCCATAAGACTGGTGCTAGTCTTAGTGCTGAACACAATGAAAGTTGCAGCACATGACACATGCATATAGCTTGGTGAAATTGGCTGTACATATGAAGTTATTTTGTAGCAATAAACAGGCAAATAAATTATGTGTAAGTGCTGGTTCACACAGGGGCAGCACGACTTGCCACACGACTCTGCAAGGCGATCTGCACACGACTTCATAGGCGACTTGCAAAATGACTTCTGTATTGAAGACAATGCAAGTCGTCCCCAAAGTCATACAGGAACCTTTTTCCAAGTCTGAGCGACTTGAGTCACTCCTGTTAGAACAGTTCCATAGTACAGACTTGTCAGGCGGCTAAGTCACCTGACAAGTCGCCCCTGTGTGAACCGGCACCAATTGTAGGGAAAACCCTATTGGGAAAAACCTGATGCAGCATCATTTACATTTATGACACCGGCTTGCCTGTGGTGTCTTAAAAGCATGCAGGTCTTCACTCCTATTCCAGCATGCTCAGTGATATTCTGTCCCAGAGTGGAGCATGTACAACATGTCACAGACCCTACATTTCCACATGCTTACTGTATGTTAGGGCAGGTCAGGACAAGTGTATAGTCCTGCTTTGTAGGTAACTACAAGAGACTAAGTGATTGTACAGGCTACAGTATTGCACAGAGCGGTCGCTACCACCTATTCTGGACTCCCTCGCTGGTGCTTTTCGCTCCTCCTTCTTCTTGGTGCACCCTAAGCAAGCCGTGCACTATGGGGGGTACCAATGGGGGTGCACTCTCCTGAGCCAGGCTGTGTGCATCCATAGAAACACACCGTGCCAGTAAGCCATGCCCCTCTCACTCCTAGGAGTTTAACGGACAGCATCAGAAGCCTATGATTCCTGCTGCTGGCTGTGTCTCCTTGAGACCAGGAAGAGGGAAGAGCATTGCTGCAGATTGGAAACCACTGGATGGCGAGAGGAGTCAAGTAAGTGATGGTAGAACAAGTGGTGGAAAGTTTTTTTTTACCTTAATTCAGAGAATGCATTAAGATACATTTTTTTTTTACTTTAGAGCCACTAAGACAAATTCAGGTACTAATAGTAATTTCATGAAAGTACATTTATTTTTTAATGAATTACCTGCAATAGTACAGCGTATTTAAAAAATAAATAAAAACAATTAGTTAGTGTATTCCTTATTATAATCTATGCAGGCAGAGCACACTAAGCATAGACTGACGTACTGCCTTTAACCACTAGGTGGTGCTATGTGACAAGAATTCTTACAGTTTTGAACAATTTTTTGGTGTGTTGCTGCAGGAAAGTTTTTTTTTTTTATAAATAGTAAAGAACAGTAATGCAGTGATTGCTGATCAATTCACTTACTAATGATCTGAAAATACTACCTTACTGGAAGAGTGTCAGATTCTTAACAAGGCAGAGATTTAACCTACCTCAGAGGTTACAAACTGGTCCTATGCGTCAGACAAATCCAGCAGGCAAACTAATAAAATAGGGTGCACACCACAATATACTGTATCTGCATACACTTTTATAATTACGTTTTTAAAAATAAATTGTTTTACTTACAAAATCTTCCCATAACTTTATGGCTATAAATATACATATATAGTAACAAGATTATAAATGTTAATGATAATAAACAGACATTCTTGTGATATACAATAGGTATATCTGAAGCCAGATGTATAATGACATGGTGCTGTGGGGTGCCTGCACTTTAGGGTATTTAATCCTGCAGGACAGTTAGGACAGGTAGACATTCTTGAAAAAGTTTTGGGGTCTTTTCATTGATTACCTTGTCTATATATTCAGCTATATGTAATCCTTATACTGTACTGTTTTGTAGATATATTATACTGTGCATTTTATTTATTATTAGTTATTCTATACTCATTTAGATGCATTTGTCTATAACGGCGGTCCCCAAACCGCGGCATAAGGGCTGGATGTAGCCCTTTGCTTGTCTTTTTCCGTCCCTGGGGGCCCTATTCGTCCCACTGACACCAACAATGGAGCATAACTACTGCCCCTAACACCAACAATGGGGCAAAATTCCTGCTACTGTCACCAACGATGGGGCACTATTCCTCCCACTGACACCAACAATGGAGCATAACTAATGCCCCTGACACCAACAATGGGGCAACATTCCTGCTACTGACACCAACGATGGGGCACTATTCCTCCCACTGACACCAACAATGGAGCATAACTACTGCCCCTGACACCAACAATGGGGCATGATTTCTGCTGCTGTCATCAACAATGGGGCAAAATTCCTGCTACTGGCACCAACGATGAGGCACTATTCCTCCCACTGACACCAAAAATGGAGCATAATAACTGCCTGTGACAGAAAACAATGGGGCATAATTCCAACTGCTGTCATCAACAGTGGGGCATAATTCCTTCCACTGACACCAACGATGGGGCACTATTTCTCCCACTGACACCAACAATGAGGTACTAATACTCCTTTTGACATCAGCAACGCAGCATTATTCCTCTCACTGACACCAACAACGTGGTACTATTTATCCCACTGACACCAACAACAGGGCACTATTTATCCCACTGACACCAACAACGGGGCACTATTTATCCCACTGACACCAACAACGGGGCACTATTCCTCCCACTGACACCAACAATGAGGTACTAATACTCCTATTGACATCAGCAACGCAGCATTATTCCTCCCACTGACACCAACAACGGGGAACTATTTATCCCACTGACACCAACAACGGGGCACTATTTATCACACTGACACCAATGATAGACCAATATTTCTCCCACTCACACCAACGATGGAGTACTATTCCTTCCACTGACACCAACGATTGGGACACTTTTCCTCCCACTGACACCAACGATTGGGACACTTTTCCTCCCACTGACACCAATGGTGACGCACTTTTCCTCCCACTGACACCAATGGTGAAGCACTTTTCCTCCCACTGACACCAATGGTGAAGCACTTTTCCTCCCACTGACACCAATGGTGAAGCACTTTTCCTCCCACTGACACCAATGGTGAAGCACTTTTCCTCCCACTGACACCAATGGTGAAACACTTTTCCTCCCACTGACACCAATGGTGAAGCACTTTTCCTCCCACTGACACCAATGGTGAAGCACTTTTCCTCCCACTGACACCAATGGTGAAGCACTTTTCCTCCCACTGACACCAATGGTGAAACACTTTTCCTCCCACTGACACCAATGGTGAAGCACTTTTCCTCCCACTGACACCAATGGTGAAGCACTTTTCCTCCCACTGACACCAATGGTGAAACACTTTTCCTCCCACTGACACCAATGGTGAAACACTTTTCCTCCCACTGACACCAATGGTGAAGCACTTTTCCTCCCCCTGACACCAATGGTGAAGCACAATTCTGCCTCACGGACACCATTGATGGGGCACTGTTCCCCCCCATGGACATCATTGATGGGGCACTGTTCTTCCCACTAATACTAAATATGGAGCACTTTTAACTATCACTGGTAACAGTCTACTATTACTGAATTTAATATTGAGAAATTAATTATAATCTACAGGTACAAATCAATTTTTTATTATTTTTGCCTTCTGCTGCATAAATGAAACAAAGGCTCTGCCACTGAAGTCCAGAACCAGCAGCGGCACACGTCCCAAGCTGTAAGGAGCGCTGCGTCTTAGCACTCTCCACTAGAAGCCTGTTTCTTTGGGACTTAAATGTACATTTTCCATTTGGAGTACATCCTGCTATGTAAAAAAAAAACAAAGTAATAAAATAATTGTTTATATTGGAACTTGGAGTGGTTTCATAGGCTTAATGTTCCTGGAAGCGCCTTCTATATGCAGTAGAAATGAATATGGATGGTAGTTAATACATATTTGTTGTCTTTTAGGTTGAACTGAATCACTCTATGAGTTCTAAGAATGAGGAGGTAATGAAAGGATGAATAATTTTGATTGATGCTTTACATGTAAATACGTAGTTTATTCTGTGTGCCAATACGTGCCATCTGTGATCATACCGCTCATCACAATTCAAAGCATCTTCGCAGACAAAAGCTTTTCTCTTTCAGCTTTACCTGTGTCCTCTTCCTCTGGGTCTTGGGGTGAAGGTGACATATGTACAGTGTACAGGCTTAAAACTGGTGTATTCATGTGCATTGCTTCCCACACAAATCTAAAAAGCCAGGACTCTTCTAAAACTCTTCATTCTAAGATTTTGGACAGAACCGTACAATTATTCTTTTATTCAATTTCACCAACTGAACATTTAGAACCATTTACTTTTTCACTTTTTTTTTTTTCAATTTAGCAGTTTTATAGTGCAAGGTATGAAACCCAAGTCTGTGATATAGGGCAGGTGGAATAGCTAGCATTCATATTCTAACGTCGAGCCCTGGACAAAAAACATTAAATATATTCCTTAATTGGTTACGGACCGGAAGATTTGCCCCCTTAATGACCAGGCCATTTTTTGAGATTTGGCACTGCGTCGCTTTAACTGACAATTGCGCGGTCATGCAACGTTGTAACCAAACTAAATTGACGTCCTTTTTTTCCCCACTTTCTTTTGGTGGTATTTGATCACCTCTACGGTTTTAATTTTTTGCGCTATAAATAAAAAAGTAGACTATTTTGAAAAAAACAAACAAACAATATTTTATATTTTTTTGCTATAATAAATATCCCAATAAAAAAACTAAATAAAGTCCTCATTAGTTTAGGCCGGTATGTATTCTTCTACATAATTTTGGTAAAAAAAAATAAAAAATACGCAATAATCGTATATATAGATTGATTTGTGCAAACGTTATAGCATCTACAAAATAGGGGATAGATTTAGGGATTTTTATTATTTTTTTTATACTAGTAATGGTGATGATCAGCGATTTTTAGCAGGTCTGTGACAAGTTTTTTTTTTTTTTTTTCTATCACTGTTATTGCTGTCACAAGGAATGTAAACATCCCTTGTGACAGTAATAGGCAGCACAGGTACTCTTTATGGACCTCTCTATAAGACCCCAAACCCTTCCTCTGCACTTGAAAGTATTCAAAACGTCAAGACCTGCGTTTTTGAATACTTTATTTTTTTTAAACTGGCACCTTTAGCATGCCAGTAATCTGGAAGTGATGTCATGACATCTCTTCCAGGTTACTAGATCTGAGACCCCAACAAAGCCGATGTGCTTTTTTCGGGTCACATTGTCGCAAAGTGTAATTTCTTCAGTGTTGTCACTTAAAAATTTATAATAAAATATTTACAGAAATGTGAGGGGTGTACTCACATTTCTGTGTGCATATTATATGATATATTTCACCAAGGGTACCTGGCCTACCAAATACCACCTAATATATATCACAATTACATTTGTTTTTAAATGACTGCTTGTAGTCGGGAGCAGAGCTTGTGTATGTATTGTATTGGTTGTTCCAATATGCATGCTTATTAATAAATATAAAACAGCATTTTAAATAAAGATGATTAATTAACATTTGGAAACAAATGTGTAAAAAATGTATAGAAGCCTTTAATGTTGAAAAAAAGTGACCATGTAAATTTAGCACACAACACAATCTATTGTCTTCTGTCTGACTGCTACCATTGTTTACTACTGAACATTCTTATCAGCGAAAAATTATTAGATGTTACTTGTTATAAAACAGAACACTACCTTTGATAATTGCCCCTGTTCATTTTGTTTTTGCTTTAGGTTTTCCAAACAGTTCAAAACTTGACTCGTCTTTTATACAGTATCCAGGTATGTTTGTTTCATGGCTTTTTATGGCTTATATATGAAAATGTATAAAGCTCTTGGTCCAACCAGAATTGCTAAATAGGTTATCTTAGGTTTAAGAGGAACTCCACCCAGTTAAAATAAATAAATAAATAAATGAAGTCAGCAGCTACAAATACTGGAGCTGCTGACTTTTTAAAATCAGGTACCGTGTTTCCCCGAAAATAAGACACCGTCTTATATTTTTTTTTCCTCAAGAAATCACACTATGGCTTATTTTCGGGGGGTGTCTTATTTTTATTACAGAAAATAAAGGTTGCCTACCTGAACCACACTTGCGCTTCTTAGCATTTCCTCTGTCCACCTGTAGACTGAGATTATCGTATTCTGCACGCCATTTTTGGACCATTCGGATATCCAACTTCTTCTCTTTGCAAAAAGCCGTAAGATTCTTGCCTCGGGAGTCCTCCACAATTCCTTTCTTGTACTCAACAGAATAACTCTTTCTTTTTGCACTCATCTTGTCTGGTTGTACAAAAAGATAGGCCAGCAAAGCTGATGTGGAGCACAGTGGAGCTGGGGTGATCTGTTTGTGTGGGGTGAGAGAGGGGTTTGCTGGTCAATGCTGGGAGAATCTTTTTGCTTTACAGAGTGTTCTTCTCCTCACAGCTCCTGAGCACCAGTACAGTAACATACACCTATGACGTGTTGTTTACCGCGCCGCGCCGCATACGACACGCCTATCACTACAAGATTCGACACTACATCTTATTTTCGGAGATTCGACACTACATCTTATTTTCGGAGATTCGACACTACATCTTATTTTCGGAGATTCGACACTACATCTTATTTTCGGAGATTCGACACTACATCTTATTTTCGGAGATTCGACACTACATCGCTACGTCTTATTTTCGGAGGGGTGTCTTATTTTCAGGGAAACACGGTACCTACCAGTCCTTGGAGTCCAACGCTGTGTTTTCAAATT
Organism: Rana kukunoris; assembly: GCA_029574335.1. Classification (NCBI taxonomy): domain Eukaryota; kingdom Metazoa; phylum Chordata; class Amphibia; order Anura; family Ranidae; genus Rana; species Rana kukunoris. The sequence goes on along the minus strand of CM056049.1, from coordinate 106,716,984 downwards.
TTCTCAGTACTGCAGGTCCTTCATGCCACCGGCTTGGATTGGGGATCCAGCTGTGACTTCCTAAATCCTGAGAAATCACAGCTGTCTCCATACTATACATGCATGAGATTGTGTGCCACATGAAGTCTTGCAGCCTTCTGGGACCAGTGATATGTCACAGAAGGCTACTTGCAGAGAGGAAGGAAGGACAAGCAATGTCGTTTTCACCTATTTATTGTAGGTACTTACATAGTGCTGTCATTTTACACATATATATATTTTATGTTCACATCAGTCCCTGTTCTCAAGGAACTTACAATCTAAAGTTCCTAACTCACATTCATACATACACATACTAGCGCCAATTTAAACAGGAGCCAATTAACCTACAATCATGTCTTTGGAGTGTGGGAGGAAACCCACTCTAGCACAGGGAGAACATGCAAACTCCAGGCAGGTAGTATCATAGTTGTGATTCAAACTGAAGACTCCAGTGCTGCTAGGCAGAAGTGCTAACCACCTAGCCACTGCGATGTCCTAATTGAGAAATGCGGAAGTAGGACTGGGTACCTGTCTAAAAAGGTACTTGTTTCCTGTTAATAAAAATAAAAGGTGTTATGGGGTGGGGAAGGTCCATTTTAAAAACTCATCATTTTGCTATGGTAGATTGTTCCTAGATTCAATATTAAACTGTTGGTGAGCCTGAATATTTGATCTCCATGAATCTGACATTAATTCTTAAAGGCTCCATGCACACTAGTGTTTTTTAAGCTCATAGAAGCTGCTGTTGGCATATTTTTTCTGCTCCTCAAAGTCAAAATAGTATTATCCTATGTGTCCATGAACACTACTTTAGGCCATTAGCATTTTTTGAGCTTCGGGCTCTAAGAAGAGAAAAAATATGTTTTTGTAGAGTTTTTCTAAGTCTTTTTCCAGCAGGAAAAAAATGCTGAATGCTCCTAAACACTCCTAACTGCTTCTAAATGATACTAAAATGCTACTAACAGAATTTATTTTCTTTTTTTTTCCTTTTCTTTTGGCTTTACTGCAAAAACACTCATAAAATGCTACTGTTTCCAAAAGCTATTAAAATGCTACTAGAAGCTAGCATTTTTTTTTTGAGCTTATAAAAAATGCGAGTGTGCATGGTACCTTAGAAGCAGTTACAGTGCGGGAAAAGGTATTTGATCTTCTGCTTATTTTGTACTGACAAATAAATAATCAGGCTATAATTGTAATCGTAGGTTTATTTTAACAGTGAGAGACAAAATAACAAACATTTCCAGAAAAATGCATTTCAAAAGTTCTGTCAGGTCACCTGTGGCCAGGTGACAAGTGCACCCCGTCGGGGTCAGGGGTGCACCACAGGGTAGTGAACCTTATAGTCGACAGAGCGTATATGTAGGAGAGGTTCGCTGGGGCACAAAGAGGGATACTACAGGCAGCTTGAGCCCAAGATTCCCCAGGGAGTGGAGTCTAAGACCCAGCTTGGTGTTCACCAGAGATTCTAGTGGTGAGGATGGCCTTCGCTGCAGCTGGATCCAAGTCATGGTCCCTGGAGTCCCCTAGGTCAAGCTCCGTAGGAAGAGAGGGGAAGCAGCACACAGGACACAAGAGATAGTGAAGGGCAAGCCAAGGTCGGGGCAACAAGCAGACATGGATTAACCAAGGGACAGGCCAAGGGTCAGGGTCACAGGCAAACAGGAGAAGTCAGAGACAACCCAAAGTCGGTACACAGAGAGATTAACATAGCACACGGCAAGCAGGAACACAAGCTAGCAAACAACGTTGAACAGCAAAGCAGACCTGCAGTGCATTCGTTAAAATAGAGTTCCTGGGATGGCCTGGAGTGGAGCCGCACAGGGAGGAGAGATGATAAAAGGCAGCCAGATAAGGGAGTCAGGCCTCTAATGAACACATGGAGAAGGTAAGCTGCTAGACATTATTGCATATCCATGACAAGTTCTAAATTGACTTGCATTTTAATGAGTGAAATTAAGTATTTGAGTGAAAAAGTATTTGATTCCCTATCAATCAGCAAGATTTCTGGCTCCCATGTGTCTTCTATATAGGTAACATGCTGAGATGAGGAACACACTCTTAAAGGGAGTGCTCCTAATCTCAGCTTGTTACCTATATAAAAAGACACCTGTCCACAGGAGCAATCAATCAATCAATCAATCAATCATATCCCAATCTTTACACCATGGCCAAGACCAAAGAGCTGTCCAAGGATGTCAGGAACAAGATTGTAGACCTACAAAAGGCAGGAATGAGCTACAAAGACCATCGCCAAGCAGCTTGGTTAGAGGGTGACAAGATTTGGAGTGATTATTGGCAAATGGAAGAAACAAAATAACTGTTATTCTCCCTCGGTCTGGGTTTCCATGCAAGATCCCATCTCGTGGCGTTTCATTGATCCTGAGAATGGTGAGGAATCAGTTCAGAACTACATTGGAGAATCTTGTCAATGATTTCAAGGCAGCTGGGACCATAGTCACCAAGAAAACCATTGGTAACATTCTGCTGTGAAAACTCTCCAAGAGACTCTACAGAAACATTATTCTTTTTTTTCCTCCTAGACTCTGAAGCTCAAAAAATGCTAATAGTCCAAAGTAGTGTGCATGGACACATAACATTATTTATTTTCTAGGAGCAGAAAAAATGCTAATAACCGCTTCTAGGAGCTTAAAAAAACGCTAGTGTATATGGTGCCTTAAACAACAACTTTCTATATTTATAGATATACAGTGTATCTGATTCTTAGATGTAACTGCTACATCCATTTTCTTTTTTTGGACTCAAAAATAACTGTGGATCCTATCTGAAAACTTTCTGTGATCTTCTCAGGAAGCACAAACCATGTTATCTCTCTGTGAACTAATAATCCTCTCACCCCCCCCCCCCCATGTAATGGGGATGAACAAAGTCAGCCATGTTTGAAGTCCAGCTTGGGTGACAACCATGGCTTCTTTTATAGATCCATTGAAAGAGTGTAGCATAGCCATGAAAGGACAGGAAGCAAGGTTTTTACAGGATTACCAGGTGAAAATACAGGGGGAAAAAAGCAAAAAAACATAAAAGTAATGCAGCCACCTTGCCTTAGGACTGTTTTTGATATTCGGTATGCGTTAAGCCTAGGTTCATACTTGTGCAGGTGGTTCCTGCTGTGGTTTCTCACCTGTTCCCGTATCCACAACCACCCACAGAATAAAACCCAGGGGGTGCACTTGAGGTTTCCGTGTGGACTGTGATTTAAAAAACGGAGCAGGGACCTTTTCCCTGCATTTTCAGGAGGCACGGCAGCCCATTCAAATGAATGAACGCGGCTCACAAAATAACACAAGTGTGGACCAGGCCTAGCAACAGCTGCGATTAGATGTCCGGCACATAGGGACCTGTACAGCAGTAAAGCACAACCACTCTGTAGCAAAGCATAAAACAGAGTCTAAAACCTCGTACCCATGATCAGACTTCCATCAGACTTTTCTGTGTATTTTTGTGCGAAGTATGCATACAAACGGCAGAACATTTTCAGCCAACATACACAAAACCACATGGTTTTTCAGCTCTTTAACACCACCCTTTCGGGAACTTCTGCTAATGTTGTCTGATGTTTGAATTTTAATCTGATGAATTTGTGTACACATGATCGGATGTTCCGACGGAACACATGTTTTGTCAGGAAAATTTGAGAGCATGCACAGCCAACATTTGAAATTCTGACAACAATTGTCCGATGGAGCATAAAGACGGTCAGAATGTCCGATAAAACACGTCCGTCGGACCATTGTGGTCGGAATATCCGATCTTGTGTATGGGCCTTTAGTTGGTAAATTGCATATAGAAACCCATTTTTTTAAAACAACAATGGCAAGATTATTTATATAAATATGTATTTACATAAATATGTTTTTATCTAAATAAATATTAAAAAGATATTATATTCACTGAAATTGTGGACAAGACCGGATGATATCAGGTCTCTTTTTGGAATAAAATAAATAAATAGGAAAATGTTAGTGACACCTTAAAGTGCAGTTTCCATCCCAAATATTTTTTTTTTTTCATTAAAAAACTGTGCTCATTAGACCTAAAAAAGAAAAAACATTTTTTTTTTACTCATCTGGAAATGCCTGTTGCTATGCGGTCCCATGAAATCTCCCCTTTAAATCACCTAGGATTCTGACATCATCTCCCTCTAATGCTCCTGGGAAATGGGTCATCATTTCCCAGGATGCAGTGCGCTACCCAATTATCACTCCCCATCCAAGACTTCCAGGAAGTAAGTGCTTGTGGGCTTCGCAATGCCCACAAGCAAAATGACAACGGTGTGGACATAGTTTTATAAACAATATTTTTTGAATAACTATGCGGAGCGGTGGCGGATTGTAAAATAGTAAGTGACCGAATTTATATTATAAAAACGCATGATGAATTGCTAATTGTGGTTGGAACCCCGCTTTAACTGTTCAAAAAGATTATCATGTTCTGTATAAACTACACTTGCCTGATGCTTTTGTCCCTTAAAATGACGGTCTGTAAGGAAGTAACTCTGCCAACTAAAAGCCATTGAGTTACGTTGAGTATGCTTATCACCCTGTGTGTTAGAGCCCCCCCCCCCCAAACAATCCTTAGGATATTCTGAAGAACCTCTTCAGTGTGTCTTTATAACTATGTTGGCACCAGTGGTTTCTTGTTGTTTGGCCTCAGTCTAGGACTGTTATCTGGGCTCCTTTTCACAACTCTTCATTCATTTCAATGGAGAGTTGTGCTGCAGGCCTGATTACTTGGCTCGGTGACCAAGGGGAATCTACACCGAAATATCTAGGAATTATTCCTAAGCATTGCACATACACAGCGTGAAGAAACAAACATCTATTTTTGCTGCTAGTATGTATATATGTTTATAGAGCCTGTATTAATATTTATTGTAATATGTTAATTTCACTTAATGTCTCATTTGCCAGGCTGCTGTAGCCATGCAGGACAGCCAGATAGAACTAACAAAGGTTCTACATCAGGACCATGAGCCTAGTGGTAGAGGCTTTGCTCTCCGTGGGTCCCTCCTACAGGAACAGTATCGCCATATAGAAAAACATCGTGGAGAGGTGGCAAAACTTCAGCATCAATTCCAACAGGAGCAGCAGCGCTGGGCCAGGGAGTGTGACCAAAAAGAGAAGGAACTGGAGGAGAAGGAGAATATGATTCAGCAATGGGAGAGCGAGTGGCAGAACCAGGTGCAGCTTCTGGAGGAAAAGAGAGAAGAGCTGTCCCAACAGCTTCTGGAGTTCCAGAAAAATGTGGACAAACTGAAGGAAGGCCAGAGGCTAGTGGAGCAAGAAAGGGAGGAACTCTGCGTACAGCACAAGCTTCTCAGGCACTGGAAACACGCTCGCCAGAACAGCCTGCCCATTTTATATCCACACCAAAAGACAGAGGTATTGATCATTAAAGAGATTAGCATTTCATTTTGTAATATTGTTATATGGAAAGGAATGCCCTTTGATGTCTGGATTGACTGTGTTTTTTGTTCTCAGGGTGCAGGGTGGTTGAATTTTATTATTTTATTTTTGTCTTTTGGGTGGACTTGATAGACGGGTATCTCTTTTGGATAGATCACAGCTAGCTATCCATGTGCCCTGTTCAACCAGTTTGAATTTACAGTCTTATTCAAAAAAACATGCATGACCTTCTATCTGGGTCCTAGATATGCTCCATAGACTTCTGGGGGTGTGACTAAAGTCGGCCATAAATGGTTTGCATTTTAGGCAGTTCAGCAGGGACCAGCAGAGATTTGAACAATGTATGGCAGGCTGATTGTCATTGATCGACTTGGGTACAACCAGCATGTCAAATTTTTAAGATGTGATTATTGCCAGTGGCTATAGCCGCTAGCAATAATCACTGTTCTCCTGGCCGGGACAGATACCCCAACTGGAGAGCACAATAAAACACATTAGCTTGGCAACACTGCCTGTGATCATGTGAGAATCAAGTGATTTTTATCTATGACCGACTTAAGTGCTGCACTATGGTGGTATTGCTGGTGGTCACATTTTCACATCATACTCTGCTTTCATCAGAGGTCTATGCAGGCTTCTCTTTAACCTCTTAAGGACCGAGCCTATTTTTCAGACTTGGTGTTTACAAGTTAAAATCGTTTTTTTTTTTGCTAGAAAATTGCTATAATTTTTTCCCCCTTTTAAGACCATTGGTCGGAAGTGACATTTGGGCCTGTGGGGGGAGAAGACCCGATTTGTCTCCGCCACTACTGACGGCTCCAGTAAGACCACCAGAGGGGGCTCTCACCCCCGATTTAAAAAAAAATGATCTCGTGGGGAATCCACTGCTGAAACCACTATTATCTGAAAGAGGACCATCCACTGTTGAAGAGGATACTTGGGTTATGGCTCCTACGTACAACTGCAGGGGTCGGTCCTTAAGTAGTTGGAATGTACTTTGTTAAACTGAACAGTTTTTTTTGGGGGGGGATCAAAATGATTAAAGCAGTAATAGTTATTGTAATCCACGATTCAATTAGAAAGATAAAGCAAAAATAGTCTGTAGATGACCCCAGTTGTTTTTTGAAATATTGAAGCTCTGATATAGTTCTTCTTCAGGTAGTAGATTTACACCTAGCCTCAAGACATCAGAAGATTTAAATAACTGCTTACCCAAAAAAGTATCTCGGGATGCAAGTTTTCATAACATGCAGCCTTGTGGTTTACTACCTGCTCTAGTGAATTATTTAACATGTTAAGGTTCACAGAACAAGTTTATGATGAGCAGAATTAAGAAAAAAATGATCCAGTATAATGAATTACCTGTATTATTTCTCCACTCTCCACTGTCCTGTTTCATACCGTCTGTACCTGTCATAGTGTTGGATGTACCATTGATGTAAGTGGGGCCAGTACACTGTTGATGCTCAACTAAGCAATAAAGAGCGCATTCAGGCAAGGGATATTGTACTACAGTAAAACCTTGGTTTGAGAGTAACTTGGTTTGAGAGCGTTTTGCAAGACAAACAAAATGTTTTAATACATTTTGCCTGGATATACAAGCGATGTTTTGATATAAGAGTAGCGTCATGTCACAACTGAGTATAAAAAAGGAGAGGAGCCTCTAAGTGTAGCAATATGGTTACATTTAATGAAGGTACAACATTTAGCAACTTATTGCTACACTGAGGCCGCGTACACACGGAGGGACATGTCCGCTGAAACTGTCTGACGGACCGTTTCCAGCGGACATGTCTCCTCCGGATTTTCATTCGACAGCGTGTACACACCATCGGATCAAAATCCCCGCCGGCAGACAGCGCGGTGACGTTGACGCCGCTAAGTCACCGCACCAGGAAGTAAAAAACGTCCACGCATGCGTCGCATCCATTCGACGCTTGTGCGGGCAGATATGTCCGCTGGTTAGTGTACTAACCAGCGGACATATCCGATGGACATGTCTCCGGCGGACAAATTTTAAAGCATGCTTTAAAATTTGTCCGCCGGTCAGACATGTCCGCTAGCCCATACACACGATCGGATTTGTCTGCTGAAACGGTCCGTCGGACCAGTTTCAGCGGACAAATTAGATCGTGTGTACGCGGCCTTAGAGGTGCCTCTCTTCTCTTTTATACCCTGGGGAAAAAATGCTTTGATATACAAGTGCTTTGGATTACAAGCATGTTTCTGGAACTAATTATGCTCGCAAACCAAGGTTTTACTGTATATCACACTGGGGCAGTACATTGATGTTTAATTTGTGTACATGATTGCTCTTTAATTAAAAACATGTTCTGCCTTTTTTAAGAGGAGTTAAAAAAAAAACACATTACATGAGAAGTCCTCAAAACTTATTTGTAGTCAAAACCAATGGGACAGTGGGCTTCTTTTTATGTCCTGTAGACTTTTTATGTGCTTTACATTTTCTTTTATGTGCCTCCAATATCCTTTAACTAATGTGTGCTTATCATCAAACGGCTGACTAATGGGGAAATGTGTGCTCTTTTTAAAGGCATAATGACACCAGTTGTATGCCCCAAGCAGCTTCCATTTTGTCCACCTGTAAAATTCATCTCTTACCCATTTGTTTGAAGGTGTCTTGTGAGAAGTCTGACAATACAAATACCTCTATAATTTAGAAATGGCACCGTGGTTATTTACTGTCATTTAATTTTATGGCCTGCTCATTAAATAGAGAAATATACCACAGCAAGGCCTATGTGAAGTTTTTCACAAAACTGTAGAGAACGGTATTGGTTTACATTAACAAATCTCAGACGAAGTAGGAATTTCAGAAGTTTAATAAACCGAGGACAGAGGTTATAAGAAAACGTGTCAGAAAAAAGTCAGACGTGTTAAGTCTTTCTCTGGTTCTTGTAAACCATACGGCTGAGCTGACTCTCGCTTTCCTCTTCATGTTATAGGGTGCAAGAAACCCCCAGCTTGACAGTTTACAAATGGAAGACTCCATCTGCATTAACAACGCACTGGCTCAGATATCGCTCAACAACATGGCCGCACAACCCAACTCTGTGTACTCGGACGCTTATGCCGATCACGCCTCTGACTCTGCAGAGACTTCTGGGAGCAGCCCTGTGGATATTTCCAGTGAACCTTGGAGTTCCTTAATTTCCCGACAGCAAAGGCTAGAGAATTCTTCCCGACACAGCAATAAAGATGTTTGTAATAATGGTAAGTAAGAAGTGTGCAATAAAGACTAAATCCTGCAATTAAGGCCCAGTTTCATGGGCACTACATGGGTCCATGCATCTTAAAGGGAAATCCGGGCAGATGGAGCACTGTTCAATAATTATTTAGGAAACATTACCTCCTATTCTGGTTAGTTCTATAGTATTGTCTTAGGGCCTACACATAACATCTTTTTATTTTCTTAAATGGGAAAGAAAATCCATGATACCACTCATTATAGCAAATGCCTTTAATATTTTCCCCATTTTGTCATGTTACAAACCTAAAATGTATTTTTATGGATTTTATGTGATGGACCAACACAAAGTGGCACACAATTGTGCAGTGGAAGGAAAATGGTAAATCATTTTCAACATTTTTTCCAAATAAATATGTGAAAAGTGTGGCGTGCATTTGTATTTAGCCCAGTCAATACTTTGTAGATCCACCTTTTGCTTCAATAACAGCTGCAAGTCTTTTTGGGTATGTGTCTACTAGCTTTGCACATCTAGAGAGTGACATTTTTGTCAATTCTTTTTTGCAAAATTGCTCAAGCTCTGTCAGATTGGATGGAGAGCGTCTGTGAACAGCAATTTTCAAATCTTGCCACGGATTCTCAGTTGGATTTAGGTCTGGACTTTGACTGGGCCATTATAACACATGAATATGCTTTGATCTAAACCATGCTCTGGCTGTGTGTTTAGGGTTGTTGTCCTGCTGGAAGGTGAACCTCCGTCCCAGTCTCAAGTCTTTTGCAGACTCTAACAGGTTTTCTTCTAAGATTGCCCTGTATTTGGCTCCATCCATTCTATTTATTTATTTATTAAAATGCTTATTGAGAGCGCAGTCATTACCCAAGTGCCTCGATGCGATCTTCCATTAACTCTAACCAGCTTCCCTGTCCCTGTTGAAGAAAAGCAAAGTCAGAATATGATTCTGCCACCATCATGTTTCACAGTGGGGATGGTGTGCTTAGTGTGATGTGCAATGTTAGTTTTCAGCCACACATAGCGTTTTGCTTTTAGGCCAATACGTTCAATTTTTTCATCTTAACTGGGCAGAGAACCACCTTCCATATGTTTGCTCTGTCCCCCACATGGCTTCTCACAAACTGCAAACAGGACTTCTGGAGGGCCACAGGTTGAGCACCCATGGGGTGATATTGACAGAAAAAATACACAAGTCAAACATCAATCCCTGAGAGGTAATTGTGTTAAATACAGTTAAACCTGTGGCTGTCAGAATACCCAAACAGTGGCTTTCGTCTTAACTGAGCAGAGAACCACCTTCCATATGTTTGCTCTGTCCCCCACATGGCTTCTCACAAACTGCAAACAGGACTTCTGGAGGGCCGCAGGTTGAGCCCCCATGGGGTGATATTGACAGAAAAAATACACAACTCAAACATCAATCCCTGAGAGGTAATTGTGTTAAATACAGTTAAACCTGTGGCTGTCAGAATACGCAAACAGTGGCTGCGTCTGATTAGATGTAGCTGTTGTTCAACCGACAAATTTTCCCCCACAGCTCAAATCTTGTCCGGTTCCCTGGGTTTTAGATGAAATTCGCTCCTTGTATGGCCAGGTTTTCAAAAAGGATTTATAAAGGACATTAAAACCCTAAACTTTCTCAGGCTCAAGAAGGGGGGGGGGCACTAGTACAAGAAATAACAATAGGCATGGAATGATAAACAATATACAAAGAGAGTCTTTTAGTACTTGAAAAAAGTCCAAATAAAAACACTGTGTGGCATGGAGTTCACTTTATGGCAGCATCAGAAGTCTCTCTTTCAAGCGTGATCTGGTGAGGCTTCAACCAGCAAACCATGTAAAAGCAAAAAAGGAGAGAAAAGATCCACTTCCAACAGCAAACAGACTGTCCACAGTGATTCTCGTCCATGTATTATACACAAACAGTCTGCTGCTTCTGTTTGCTCTTCCTGGAACTAAATTTTTCATAATGCTTATACACTCTGCAGTGTAGGTAAGCATTATGGGAAATATAGTTCCAAAACATATGGGGTGCCAAGGTTTGCCATCACTGCCCTAGTTCCAAGCACCTTACATCACATCCACCTGGAGGGGCTTGCTCACCATTGACCACCTGAAAGGTTGCCACCTGCTGGAGACTTATCAATACACCTTTTAATATCTTGTAAATGTGAGTGCATATTTATACATTTTTATTTCATAAATATATTTTAAAAAACGGTTCCCCTTGGGTAGTGCCGCTTTTCTCTCCTTTTTGTTTCTATATGACCAGGTTTTAGCCTGGCCTTTGAGCTGTCCCAAGGGAAGGTGGAGTTTTATTTGCAACCAAAAGATGTTGCAGTTGCCTAGAAATGTATACCCATGCAACCAACTGAACACTTCAGTGAGCGCTTGGATCTCTTGCTCATCAGCGCAGTACATTGTTTGCTACCCTTGTATCCAGGAGTGCACACACTGAGGGGACTGACGTGTCCCTTTGTAGAGGACCAAACACCAAAGACTCTGGGCACATAGCCCAGAAAACAAAGGTATGCCAAATGTGATTGGTATAAATTCCACTGAAGCATTTTATCACTGAGCAATTATTTCGCAATTCAACAAGTGCACATTTGGTTCATATTATCTTATATGGAATAATGATAGATTCAAGTTGCAATATTGACTAATGATGTTGTATATTGCAGGCTATGTGTTTGATTTAAGACCTATTAATCCACACTGAAATATAGTACAGTCATTAAATCATGTTTTTTGAGTATTGAATTGTGACATTTAAACCCGCACGATTATAAATTTTGATGTTTCTCTTTTTTTCTTATTAATTTAATTTATGGTCTTCATGATGTAGTAAGATGTCAGGTTACAGCATATAACTCAATAATAAATAATTGTATAAAATATAAAACCTTGTGAAGAACCGTCCCAACGAAGTGCAAAAAGCCAAGGCAAAAATATTAACACACTCATTAGTGCAATACAAAAACACAATTAAAATCTGTTATGTAAATAATATACTCTCAATAGTAACTCCTAAGAAACGCTGGTAATATCTTTTGTGCAAGAGATACTCAAACAATGTGGCTACATTCACATGGGTGGAATTTTTTTACTGATCTTATTATGGATGTTTGTTTTCCTGTACAAAAGTTCCTGCATAATGATCAGTAAAACTGTCCTATTTTTTTTTTTAATACCTGCATCTGGCATACATGTATACATATGTCCTCAGATGAAGATTTTGGGACTTTGTGGCATGCATCTGAACGCAATACATGTTTACACACCTGTGTGGATGTCTCTAAAAACAATGGCCCAGATTCACGTACATCGGCGCATTATCGGTCCGGCGTAGCGCACCGCCATTACGTTAGACTTGCGCCATCTAGCCGCGTAATCCCCCGATTCACGTAGCTTTTGCGCAGGAAATTACGCAAGCGTAAGATTTTTTCCAGAGGCGTAAGGAGGAGTAATACAAATTGGGAGGGACGTGGGCGTGTTACATTGAAATGAGCCGTGACCCCATGCAAATGAAGGGCCGGCCGGCTCGCGCATGCGCGCTTGAAGGAGACCATGGTCAGCTCCGATGTGCGCATGCTCACAACTCGGGAGCGGCGCAATCAGTGAAATTGGAAATGGACTAGGGCAACTTTATGAACTACGCAGACAGCATAAATAGACAGACACAAATGCACTTCCTTTGCAAAAATACATCCCTTTGTATCCCTCCCTCTACAGCAAGGTGCTTTTGTTTGTTTGTGACGTGTCTTTGAGATATTTGAGGACTGTTTTGCAGAGTGATTTTTGTCTTTTATGTGTTTTCTTTGTTGTTATTTTGTTTAAATTATATTTTTGCTGGGCATTTTTTATTTTTGCTCGTCATTTATTTCATTTTTTTGGTTCTGTTTGTGTATGATTTTGGAATGTGGGGGTGATATTCCTGCGGGAAAAGGGGTGTCACCCTCATTTGTGGTGGAGAAGTGATCCCCAGGTCTGTGTGAATGGTGTATGAATGTACAGTGACATAATTGGAGCCGTGGCATGGCGTTGCAGCTCACAAGTCCTGCATGGTGGACTGGTGCCAATCCAATGTGATGAGGATGTGGGGTGTGTGTGCTAGGGACCACAGTGGTGTGCATGCATGCATTCTCATTGTGCCATGATTAATGTGTGTGTTTAACGTGCAAAGATGCATAATGTGAGCTGGCATGAGATGGGGTCATGAGATGGGGTACCAGTGCATATGCAGAGTCACCTTGAAGGGAAAAGACAGGAGGATGTTAGTCATGCATGTGCCACTTGTGAGGTGTGCATCACGGGAGGGGATAATCATGCCTGACTCCCATGTCACTCACCAACCAGCCAGCTGTCCCCATACATGTTCTGTTCGAAATCTGTGGGGATGGGGCTCTGATTGTATATGTAGCTGTCATGGGTGTCATGGGTGGTGCCATGTGTTGGGCTGGTGATGTCCTCCTGCAAGGTTGTGGTAATTCCATGATGGCATGAGGGGTGAATCTGAAGATGCGAGACACCTCAGAATCACTCATGCCAAAGATGTCTATGCGTGTGTGATATATCAAGTGAAGAGTAAGGGGCTTGTATCAGATAAGAATATTGTATTAGATTAATTTAAATTGTACATTTTATATAAGCAAATAAAAAAAAAAAAAAACATCTCCCGTGCCCTCCTTAGTGCCATCCTCCGTGCCCTCCTCCTTCTTTGTTCATCTAAAGTCAGTAGTATAGCTATGCGCGACGATGCCCCTGGCATGTTGGCATACAGATTGTTGGGCAACACGTGTGACTGCTGAACTCCTCACTAACAGTGTTGCTTTATCTGACAAGTAGACTTTTTTTCATTTTTTAGACCAGCTTTTAGGTGCTCTAACTTTAGACAGGACATTTTGCTGTTGCGCACATCGCGTAGCCTGCGCAGCAACTGCGTTTTTTTGTGGATCCCCGCAACTCCCTCATTAGCATATTTGACTAGCGAATCAATGGTGTGTCTAGCGCATTTTTGCGCGGACGGATGCGTCTGTCTAACGAAATTACGCCGGACAAAAAAAAGTAGATTTCTGGCGTAATTCGTTTTCTGAATCGCGCGCATCTAAACGCACGCGCACATTTAGACTTACGCACGCGCAACACCAGTTGCGCAGGCGTAATCGCTCTGTGAATCTGGGCCAATGTAGCTACTGTCAGATCCATAGATAAAAAAACTCTTGTAAATGCGTTTTTTACGGTCATGTGAATGAGGCCTTCAGGAATATCACAATTCATCTCTCAGTCTAGTTTGTTGTGAAGTTTCTGCAATCACGGTTAGCGATTGTTTAAAATAACCTCTAAAGGCCCGTACACACGGTAGGACATCCAACAAAATTTCCCTTGGATTTTTGTCCTAATTGATTTGTCCGGTCACACCCATAGCATACACACAGTCAGACTTTTCTGCAAACTTTTCTAAAACTTTCCCATCATCACGTGGTTTTTCTGCTCTTCTCTGCTCTTTACCGCCACCCTTTGGTTAACTTCTGCTATTGTTGGTTGATTTTAACATTGATTCTGAGCATGCGTATTTGCACTTTGTACACAAGTTGGTTGGATTGCTGTACACACGGTCACACAAAGCACCATCAGACTTTTGTTGCCGACAAGTTGGTCCGTTCGCAGACCCAACTTTTTGTCGGATGAAACCTGAAAAAGTTGGTCCGATGGAGCGTACACACGATCAGACAAATTTGAAAAGTTGCAGATTTTGAAGTTGGTTGGCCAAAAGTCTGACCGTGTGTATGGGGCTTTAGTGCAAATACACCCAAAACAGTGCCAACTTTCATTCGAGGTAAGTGTGGACTACTTATGCCCACTCCCTAGCCCACTCCCTCCTCCAGATGACTCAGAAGGATTGCGGCCTTGCATTTACTCACTTATGTTGAATATGTAGAATGCCAATGGATCGTTGCATACCTTTGTTGCTTCGGTAGCAGCATCATTTTCCAAGAAAGCAAAGGGAGATCCCAAATAGTGTTTTTTTTTATTTAAGGTAAAAGCAAATAAGATGCATTTACATAAGGCTATGACCAGCAATAGAGCCCTGTTTGCTGCTTCTGAAACCCAAAGCAAGTGATAAAACAATGATGTCATTAATCCTACCCAATGTATTCCTTCACTTCTTGACTTCCTCAGGAGAGTTCAGTTTTCTCCTAAAGAAGTCTGGATGTTTTTCCTTTTTTATTCTTAAAGCCTCAGAGCCAGTTACAGAATTAACCTGTTGAGACCCGCGCTATAGCCGAATGACAGCTTCAGCGCGGATCTGAATTGCCAACAAGCCGTCAATTGACGGCCTGTCACTAGCACGTTCCCCGCACGCGCTCCAGAGTGCGCCGCGGGGAAATTCTGTGTTGGCCGTGTCCTTTGGACACAGCCAATCACAGATCGCTGCGAACGGCCAATCAGAGTGGCCATTTGCGATGCGATCTGTGCGGCGAATGAGAGATGATCTCATATGTAAACATATGAGATCATCTCTCATTGCCGTTTTACACAGAGACAGCGTCCTGTCTCTGGAGAGGAAACCGATCTGTGTCCCTTGTACATAGGGACACAGATCAGTCACCCCCTCCCCCCACAGTTAGAACACTATGTAGGGAATACATTTAACCCCTTCCTCACCCCCTAGTGTTAACCCCTTCAATGCCAGTCACATTTATACAGTAATTAGTGCATATTTATAGCACTGATCGCAGTATAAATGTAAATGGCGCCAAAAATGTGTCAAAAGTGTCCAATGTGTCCGCCATAACGTCGCAGTACCAATAGAAATTGCAGATCGCCGCCATTTCTAGTAAAAGAAAAAATAATAAAAAAAAATAATTCTGTCCCCTATTTTGTAGGCGCTATAACTTTTGCGCAAACCAGTCGCTTATTGCGATATTTTTTTTTTTACCAAAAATATGTAGAAGAATACGTATCGCCCTAAACTGAGAAAAAAAAATGTTTTTTTTTTTTTTTTTTTTTAGATATTTATTATAGCAACAAGTAAAAAATATTGTATTTTTTTTCAAAATTGTCGCCCTTTTTTGTTTATAGCACAAAAAATAAAAACCGCAAAGGCGATCAAATACCACCAAAAGAAAGCTCTACTTGTGGGGAAAAAAGGACGTAAATTTTGTTTGGGAGCCACATCGCACGACCGGGCAATTGTTAGTTAAAGCGACGCAGTGCCGGAAGCTGAAATTTCACCTGGGCAGGAGGGGGGTATATGTGCCCAGTAAGCAAGTGGTTAATGATTAAATATTGCTGGTTGTATAAATTACATCTCAAGGGGGTGAGATTGTGTGTGTTATCACGCCCATTGTCGGTAAGAGTCAAGCACAAAAAGGTTCATTATGTGCAACTTGCTTGGGATGTTCAAGATGATGGGTGTTGTGAGATTCTTTTTATAGGAACTGTCTAAGTTTTACACGATTTGGAATCTTCTTCTGCTTTTTTGTAAAATGATGCCGTTATGGTGGGATATTTGGGAGAATAAAAGCAATTGTTGTCCAAGCATGAGCTCGCTTGGACAACAAATTATTATGGTTGCCCACAGCTTATTAATCTTCTTTTTTACATTAACCACTTAAGGACCGCCTACTGCACATTTATGTCCGCAGAATGGCACGGCTGGGCACATCAACGTATATATACGTTGATTTTAGTACCCAGCCGTGGGTCGCGGGCGCGCCCGCGACCCGGTCCGACGCTCCAGGATCGGGAGCGCGGGATTTGCGGACCCGATCGCCACTGGAGTGCGGCGATCCGTCCCTGGAGCGGAAGAACGGGGAGAGCCGTGTGTACACACGGCTTCCCCGTGCTTCTCTGTGGCCGTAGCATCGATCGCGTCATCCCTGTAATAGGGGGACGCGATCGATGACGTCACACTTACAGCCACACCCCCCTACAGTTGTAAACACACACATTGGGTCACACATCCCCTACAGCGCCACCTGTGGTTAACTCACAAACTGCAACTGTTATTTCCACAGTAAACAATGCAATTTAAATGCATTTTTTGCTGTGAAAATGACAATTGTCCCAAAAATGTGTCAAAATTGTCCGAAGTGTCCGCCATATTGTCGCAGTCACGAAAAAAATCGCTGATCGTCGCTATTAGTAGTAAAAAAAAAATAATTAATAAAAATGCAATAAAACTATCCCTTTTTTTGTAAACGCTATAAATTTTGCGAAAACCAACCGATAAACGCTTATTGCGATTTTTTTTTTTTACCAAAAATACTTAGAAGAATACGTATCGGCCTAAACTGAGGAAAAAAAATGTTTTTTTATATATTTTTGGGGGATATTTATTATAGCAAAAAGTAAAAAATATTGCATTTCTTTTTAAAATTGTCGCTCTATTTTGGTTTATAGCGCAAAAAATAAAAACCGCAGAGGTGATCAAATACCACCAAAAGAAAGCTCTATTTGTGGGGAAAAAAGGACGCCAATTTTGTTTGGGAGCCACGTCGCACGACCGCGCAATTGTCAGTTAAAACAACGCAGTGCCGAATCGCAAAAAGGGGCAAGGTCCTTTACCTGCATTTTGGCCTGGGTCTTAAGTGGTTAAAATACTGTCACTATATAGCTTTTTCGCTGATCTGTATACCACGATTACATGATAAACTGAGTTTCTCCAGTGCTGAGAGTTCAGGTGGGTGGAGAATTCCCCTGCAGCCTGAATACACGCCCATGTGTGTGATGCCAATATCGTGTGACCTGGCAATCTCTGAGAACAAGTAACTGTTCTCTCCAGCATAAAAGACACAACTTAGCATGTGCAGGTTGGCTATTGCCTGTGTGTTAGCTGGCCTTCCCAAGCTAGACATTGCAGGAGGGGGAGGATCTGTGCATACAGTATTACATGGCCTTTGCACAATGCAGGGGATTAACCCCTTAGGTTCCACAGTGAGTATAACAAGCATGCTATTCTGCATATACAGACTGATTTTACTGTTGTGGGTTTAGTAACACTTTAAGAATATATTTTTTGCGTCACAGATTTAATTGTCTTTTACATTGCACGTATGAGTGTGTTGTGTTTTTATTTTTGCTTAAGTTTTTTGCACACAGGTGAGACTATTTACAAAGTTATTATTATTTTTTTTTTTACAGTTTGTACAATTATTTATATATTGCATATTGTATTATATGGAATGTTTACTTATTCATGTATGTGGCAAAAAAGATCTTATTTTAGGGAATTAGATAGTTAGCACTGTGCACTAAAGAGTTTCCAGAGCCATTCAAGTCAATAATGTATCGTATAACTTGTGTTTCAGACCTAAACGCAGCCCACGTCATCTACTGTGGAACATTATTGGCTTCAGGATCACAGAACCTAAACGCAGACGCCCCACAATCACTGCTTCCTTCAGATCCAATGAAAACACTCCACAATGACACTCCAAACAGTATAGAAAATGGGCGGATAGAAGAGAATATCATTTACCTCTGATCCATCTCACATTCATTCCAGAATTTCTGCTCAGAACTTGCAAAATTGTGTCTGTCAAAACTGTGTAAATATTATCTCTCTATATAAATATAGGTTCATAGGATTTGCCATTGATTGGCCATATTCTAAACCATTGCACATGAATGCAAATATCAATTTTTGTGATATCTGCTGTCATTATGGTCAGTGACTGTAATCGGCCAGTGCTAGAGTATATCTGGTATATAATATTTCAAGAGGATTTTCATGGATTAAAGAAATGACTGAAGAAAAGACTCTATAGCAGAAAAGATATGCTCGCTCTATGGTCTTGTAGTAAGTATTGGTTGATCACATGACTTCTGGCACTGGAGAACTATTTACCGTATATATGTACCCTTTTATTAATAAAGGGTGTTTTTTTTTTCTTGTGGAAACCAACTAAATTATTGTTTTTATATGTATGCAGTTATCATTGATGGCTTTAGCACCTTTCAGAAAAGTGAATGCAATCCTATAAATACATAAATTCAAACATACCAAGTGTCTTTTGCTATTTGGTTACATACAGAACAGGTGGAAAACTTCTGAAAAGAGTCACATAAAAAAAAGCTACGAATTTGACTTTCAGCTTGTTATATGTGATTACTTTGTGTATGCAATTGTATAACTTTTCTTTCATCTGAGATAACATGGTCTGAATGTTTAGAAAGTGTCTGACATTTTTGCGTAGAATGGTGTTAAATTACTTATTAGTTTCCAGCTTGAGCTCGTTTGGCTGTACTTCTAGGGATCATGTTCTGCACTCCTGTGATCCATTTTCAGCAGACTGAAGTCACAGAACTGGTCCAGGCTCGGGCAAGATCACGTCAATGAAGTCAGGCTCCACCCAGATGCCTGGACTGGCACCTAGCTCAGCCTCTCAACGGCTCACTGAGCACTCCCGTCCTTCCACAGCCCAGCGCTCCAATGAGCAAAGAGGGGAGCAGAGAGCTGTCACTCAGTCACCTGCTCTCTGCCTTAGGAAACCTTGAGAATTGAGTGATTGGTGGTGTTTGATCGTTTAGTTCTCAGTGTTAGAGCCGGTGGAGGACAGATGCAGAATCAGAGCAATGCTGCATCCACTTAGGTAAGTATGATTCGTTAAAAAAAAGTCATACTTCTCTTTTAACAAGTAGACCTATTCATTTTCTTGTAGGTCTTCTTAATATATGCATCAGATTCTTGTATCACTAATAGAGCACATGTTCCAGTATTTACATTTTTCCTGCAAGTTGGTGGGCAGGCAGCTCAACAAAGTAGTGTGACTTTTGTGTGTAGCTGCAGAAACCGGTAACTGGTCTTTAGGCTATTTAGCATACATTAGCAGCAGGGGTCAAGTCCTGGGGAAAAAAGTGTGGGAACTGCAACCCAAGATCCACTCCCCACCAAAAAAAAAAAAATTATACGCTCATATGCATAATTACTAAACCAGATGTTTTTTTTTTTTCTGATCCACTGTACCTTAGTAATCCTTTGTTACTGGCCGCTTCCTGTATATGGATTCATCGGGTAGTGTGCGGGTATTCCGCCACTTCCTCAATGCCGCAATGTCTCCTGGGAGCTTTTGTCATTGTTCCCAGGAGACATTGCGGAGGTCTGCCGCGAGTTATCGCCGGATTTAGAAAGAACTTTAAGCAGTGACTCGAACTGGGCATCGCCGCTTAGTAAAGGATAGGCTCAGGCAGCTCGGCTGTTCGAGACTGCTCTAGTCCTGCAAAGGGAACTGCATTCCTGCTGTGAAAAAAGTGCAGGGACTCTGTTCCCACGCGTTCCCGCAGGACTTGAGCCCTGATTAGCAGTACCACAGTATTGTTTGTTTAAGGCAGGCCATAGTCATATCAGCCAATTTTTCAACCAGGGTGTGGCCATCCCTGTTCAACAGAAGTATTCCGAACAGACAAGTTCAAAAACTTTTGGTGATCAGCGTCTGCAGCTACTGATCAGTGTTTTCTGACAACGCTGGGTCTAGCTGTCAGGATACATCTGGTGTCCCGGTGGGAAGGATTCCTATATCTACTTCACATATGCGCATTGTGTTCCCAGTTACGCGGCGGCGCGTGCCCCCTATCGGCTTTAAAAGACGAGGACGTCGTATGACATCCTGTCAGAACAATTGAGCTACTGTGCCGCCGTAAATTTACGGCGGCCGGTAGTTAAGTGGTTAAGTTATGCAGAGCTGCACCAGTTTTTGCACTCTCCAACTTTAGTAAGTCAATTGAAATGCATATTTATCCCAATAAATATATATTACTCTCATCTAATGCTGATGAAATTATTCAATTGATATCGGTGTATGTGGAAGCCAAAGCTGAGCCTTTCCAGAAAGGGTAAACCCAATGATGACATCAACCCATCACACTTCAGGAAACACATAAACCAGCCATGTAACCTGAATACAATGTTAGTTTTGTAAGAATTGGCGATGTGGCATGGTTCATCTCTGTGAATACATCAGCCAGATACTATAGCCAGAGTCTAGAATAAGTCTAAATATAAATGGCTTCATGCTGTGCCAGGCAGATAAAGGTATGAAAGAGGCTTTACAGCCCATTTATCTGACACATATTCAGGTCTGTATGCACTTTGTTCTGTCTGTTTGCATGAAATACTCCTGAACTGCGGCAGCCATGGCTGACAGGTGACGGCTGGACAGTGTTCACTGAGCTTCTAAAAACCAGCTGAATGGTTGTGATTGTATGAAAGCCAGGTGTTCATAGGAAACTAATCTCCATCGTGATACTGAGCACGTGTCTGTCTGACATCTACTTCAACAGTCACACAGAGTGGCGTTATCCGCCTATAACTGCAATTACTAAACAGCAGCCCTGACAACTCACAGACCGGTCCCATTTATCAACCTGGAAAGAGAATATTTTTGTTTTCCTACACTAACCAATCAGTTTACCTTCTACGAATATGCGGAATAGAAGAAAGAGGAAGTCTGATTGATTGCTAGGACTCAAATACATTTCTTGAGACGCCGGATGATATTGATTTATCAAAGGCAAATAAGCTGTTCACTATTCAAGGGAATTTTCCCTAAAAACATAGTCAATGAATTTCCTCATTCAATCATGTACAAGCAAATTTGTTTAACATTTTCCCTACACGTGATTGGCTATACTTTGCAAAGAGAATTTTCACTTTATTCACTAGGCCAGCCTTTTTCAGCCAGGGTGCCTTGAGATTTCTTCAGAGGTGCCTTGGCAAAATGCCAAAACAATGGTCAAAATTGTATACAAGCCAGCAGGTGGATCAAGCCTGCCTTTTAGTTACACAAAACCATGGGTTTTTCTTATGCACCATTAGCATCCTAACAACCAATGACGTCATCAGTTGATAAAGGAGTATGTGGACAGGCAAAAGGGCGTACAGGTACGTCCCCTTTAAATTGCCAGAGTTCATCTCCCCGTTCTTGAGCTCTGTGACCTGATCGCGGGACACCGGTGTCGATCGGGTCCGCGGGCTCTGCCACAAAGCTTGCGGCAGGGTCACAAGCATGCCGCCTGCAGCAATTTAAAGGGGACGTACCTTTACGCTATTTTGCCTGTCCGTGCCATTTTGCCAACGTATATCAGCGTGCGCTGGTCAGCAAGTGGTTAAAAGGATGCCCCCCAAACAAGTTCTGTGGACACCCATGGCTATGGGTAGGGTGGCAAGGCATTTTCTTACAAAGAGCTTCCAAGCCCAACAAAATCCCATAGCGAGGACGTGACATCTCTCTGCCTGGGGTTATTGGCTCTTGATTGGACAGATTGATAGCAGTGCTGCCATTGGCTCCAGCTGCTGTCAATCCAATCCAATGATGCGGGCGGCGGGGCCGAGTCCTGCATTCGGCGGATATTGTTCCCAAATGCTGGACACGGGAGTGTGCCCGCAAGGTAACACCCGGGAGACACTTCTCCTAGGGGTTTTCAGATGCGGGGAGGAGCCATAAGAGCCGCCGGGTGACCCCAGAATATGGTGTTTGGGCCACTCTGTGTAGAACGAACTGCACAGTGGAGGAAAGTATGACATGTTTGTTATTTTTTATTTATTCAAACCTTTAGTATCACTTTTAACATTGGCACCTGCTGTAGGTCGCAACTGCAGTGCATTTTATATGCGGTGAGGGAAAAAATCACACTGAAAACACAGAGTGCCCTCATTGTGTTCTGGTGTGAACAGGTCCTGAATCTGAACAGTCTTGAAGTTTGTGAACTTACTTTGTGAAGATCCCTCACACATTTACTTCCTTGAATTCTGTGACACGTATTTACTATGCCCTGAGTAGGCACCGCTGTGTCACACATTTCACAGAGCCTGTCTTCTGAACTACAGAGGTGCTGAGAGGGGGAGCTTCAGGAGGCGGAATCAGTCCAGGAATCACTGCCTGCAAAATGATGGAATAAAATGGATACTTTTTGTTTACAGTAGCACTATATTTTTTAAACCAACACTGAAAGTAGAGAAATGCCTTTTTTTTTCCTTGTTACTTTTTAATTTATGGCCTGCATAGACATTAAAGTCAGTTTTGCAAGAAAATATCACTAAAATAAAGCCTGGTCTATCCTACAAAAAAAAACAAAAAACTTGATCTATTATATACATTACAATGACACGGGACAATGTAAAAATTGCTCTGAACTGGTTAAAAAAAAATTCTGATCTACTTTTTGTATTAACAATCCAGAAATATCTCTACCAAATCTAGTTAGAGAGCTGGATCCATACTCACAATTATCAAATTATAAAATCAATTATGCAAAATCAGAGGCAATGTATTTAACAATTCCAGAAGCTAGAGTCTCTGCTTTGGAATCTAGCTTCTCGATTAAATGGGTGACAGAGAGACTTAAGTATTTCGGAATATATCTTACATGTTGCATAACCAATACGTTCCGGCGTTATTTTCTACAATGGCAAAATCTGACACATACATGGCTTGGAAAGAATAGTAGTTTAAAAATTAACATAATGCCCCAATTATTGTATTTATTCCAGACTTTGCCGGTGGTAATTCCAGCTAACTTCCTAAGCCAAATAAAGCAGGAGTTCATACAATTCCTATGGGCAGATTGTTCACCTAGAATCCAGGCAGATACCCCCAAATTTTTTTTAGGCATAGTAAGTGTATGTGATTTCCAGACCCAATCCGCTATTACCAAGCAGTGCATTTGAATCTTAAGGCCCATACACACGATCGGATATTCCGAAAACAATTGTGTGACGGACGTGTTTTGTCAGATAATCCGACCGTCTGTATGCTCCATTGGACAATTGCTGTCTGAATTTTCAACAACAAATGTTGGCTGTGCATGCTCTCAAATTATCCGACAACAAATGTGTTACGTCGCATTATCCGATTATGCTCCGAACCAATGATAAACATCAGACAACAATAGCAGAAGTTGCCCAAAGGGTGGCGGTAAAGAGCTGAAAAACCACGTGGTTCGGTGTATGTTGGCTGAAAATGTTCTGCCATCTGTATGAAGAACAAGTTCACGGACAATGCCCTTTGGACAAAAATCCACACAGGGACAAACAGTTGGATAATTATTGAACAATCCATTGTGACCATCCACCTTAAGCCCCTCCCGTGGTTACCGTGTAATAAATGCTAGACATGTGCACAGAAACATTTTTTGTTTTTTTTTTGTTCCGTTTCGTATGGTCCGTCGGTTCGTTTCCGTTCGTTTTTCGTAAGACGCCCGTTTTCCGTTCGTTCCCATTCGTTTTTCGTACAATGCGATTTTTTTTGTATTCCGATCGTTTCGTATTTCCGTTTTTTCGTACATGCAGGATGGTTCGTTATTCTGTTTAATTCATGTTCGTTACTTGTTAGACAATAATTTTCGTGAATTTTCGTCAATGATTTGCATTCTGTGTATCTTGAATGCTTTTTTTTTTTTTATTTTGAGTCGTATGTTCATTGTTCAATGACATCTATAACATAATAATTTCATTATGTATACAATACAATATTGAATTCCTTTTTTTTTGTTCGTATTGTGTATTCAAAGTACTGAATGCAAATCTTTTGTTATAGGTGTCATAGCAACATACGAAAATAATAAAAGAAAACGGATTCAAATGCAAATCTTTTGTTATAGATGTAATTATCGTTTTTTTGAATGGCAAGTGAGTTAGTGAGTGAAGCAGCTTCTCTTTTGTGCTGAGTACACTAGTACAGTGAGAGTTGTACAGTAAAGCCAAATAAACTTTTCTGTGGATCTGGTCTCCCACATTACACATAAATACAATTATTTTAGTAAATATAAACTGCTAAATATCTTTTCTCATCAGCAGTTAGAGCAGTCTTGTGACTTCTATCAGTGTCTGGTTAAAGCTTGTAGGAGGAGTTTCCATTCTCCCCTGATTGTCCTATGAGGCTGCAGGACCCCTAACCCCCTGTCTGGGCAGTGTTGATTGGCCCTGTGCCGAACGCATGCACCCTCCCAAGCAAAACACAATGCTAGCAATACCTGCACATGCTCCGCTTGGTGTGTATTGCTAGCGTTGTGTTTTGCTTGGGAGGGTGCATGCGTTTGGCACAGGGCCAATCAACACTGCCCAGACAGGGGGTTAGGGGTCCTGCAGCCTCATAGGACAATCAGGGGAGAATGGAAACTCCTCCTACAAGCTTTAACCAGACACTGATAGAAGTCACAACACTGCTCTAACTGCTGATGAGAAAAGGTTTTTAGCAGTTTATATTTACTAAAATAATTGTATTTATGTGTAATGTGGGAGACCAGATATAGTGAATACAGGGTCCTGGGTTTAGTAACACTTTATATGATAAAAACAGTTCTTCAATTTTAATTTTTCGTTCTGAATACATTAAACTAAAATATATAAAAACAGTATATTCCCTTTAAATTGCTATTTAAAAATGTTCTCTTCACATTATGTGAGGTCTGCAGTATCTCTACCAGAGACGGGTGATCGGAGCAGGTTGATCGGCTCTGCAGGAAACAGGTGTCTCCCAATGCAGGATCTGTGATTGCAGAAAAAGTGAAGAGTAGACACAAGCTGGTGGTCTGTGAGAGGCAATCCGGTCAAGATTGCAGGTTCCATCCATCATGTTGTCATATATAACGGCTGGGTGAATAAAATATATACCTTTATGGGGCAATGAAAGTCCAGACCGAGCTAAATGGAATTGCATATAAGTGCTTTCCCACTAAATATGACCCTTTGAATGTCCTTGTATTTCCTGTGTCAGTTATAAAATAAATAAATGGAAATGACTATGTGAATGGCTGGCAGAACCTTGGAGTAGGATTAGTTCTCAGCAGTGTTCCTGCTAATACCTACTCTGCTGCCTTTTTACTCCAGCTTAATAAAGGAAACTCGCCGAGCACACTTAAATTAGCGGGTTGCAGAAATTCATACAGAACTGCTAATATGCACTTATTCAGTGCTACAATCAACAAGAAAGACCACAAATGGATTAAATGAAGGGTTATAAATATGCCAGCAGTCAGTTTTTACACAAAGGTGCCCTGCCTACATGAATTCAACTATTTCCTGACATTTCTTGATTTAACTATTTCAGAGCATTCTGCACTGGAAATCAGCCTGCAGTTCAGCCAATATAGATGATCTGCAGGTCTCTAGTGCAAATGGCATTTAACGTGCAAGACCTATTCCCTTCTATATTTTGTGAGCTGAAAGGAAACTCTCTGAGAGTTACTAATCTTAACATTTTTAATTGCTTGGTGTAGTGCTGATTCAATGGCTTCAATGCTTTGCATCACAGGCCCAGAAAGTGTACACAACACAGGAATTCTCTCATCCATTTGACTTATTCCAGGTGTGCACACATGATGTGCTGGGTGAGCCTGGACACACCCTAATCACCCCGTGCGGTGCAGACTCCCCCTGAAGCCCAGGCACCCCTTAGTACCAATCACTTATGGTTTCCATTCATAACTGAAGCATAGTAAACTGTGTTTGCTATGCTTCAGTTTGTGAATGAACAGGAAGTCACTCAGCACAGAGCATGTCTCATCTATTCACTGTCCAATACAGCTGAGGCTGAAGAGAAAAGGGACTAAAGAATTTCTGTCCTCAGCCCTTTCTCTGTCTCAAAAGTGAGACATCAGCGCTCTGTTTGGAACCCTGACATTTCCTCAAAGCCCCAATGGGGTTTCTAAAAAAAAACGTGAAAGCATAATAAAATAATAACATTGTAAAAAAAAAAAAAAAATTATTGTAAAAAAAAATTAAAAAAATGTATAATACGAATTAAAAACTACTTACACAGTCCACTGCCCTACTGCCACCAATCTTTACCTCACTGAAACCGTCCACTGTCCTACTGACACTGTCTATTGTCCTTCTGACACTGTCCACTGTCCTACTGACAACTTCCACTGCTCTACTGTCACCGTCCACTGCTCTACTGACACCGCCCACTGTCCTACTGACACCGCCCACTGTCCTACTGACACCGTCCACTATCCTACTGACACCGTCCACTGCTCTACTGACACCATCCACTGCCCTTCTGACACCATCTACTGCCCTTCTGACACTGTCCACTGCTCTACTGTCACCATCCACTGTCCTACTGACACCGCCCACTGTCCTACTGACACCGTCCACTATCCTACTGACACCGTCCACTGCCCTTCTGACACCATATACTGCCCTTCTGACACTGTCCACTGCTCTACTGTCACCATCCACTGTGCTACTGACACCGCCCACTGTCCTACTGACAACTTCCACTGCTCTACTGACACCGTTTACTGCCCTTCTGACACCATCTACTGCCCTTCTGACACCATCCACTGCTCTACTGTCACCATCCACTGTTCTACTGACACCGCCCACTGCCCTACTGACACCATCCACTGCCCTACTGACACCGCCCACTGCCCTTCTGACACCGCCCACTGCCCTTCTGGCACCATCCACTGCCCTACTGGCACCGTCCACTGCTCTACTGGCACCGTCCACTGTCCTACTGTCACCGTCCTCTGCCCTACTGACTTCCACTCTCCTATCGACACCAACCCCTGTTGGTGGAGTTGAAATTATTGATTTTAAATGGAAAAAGATAGAATTTGGCCACTAGATGGAGCCAATTGTCAAAGTAATTGCCCTAAAATACTTAGCTCAAACTAGTGACCAAATGTCAAATTCTCCATTTAAAATCCATAATTTTGAAAAGCTCCTAATTTAGCCTAAGAACATTCTTTTATTTTGCTCCAAGTCGCACAGAATGAATGTGCAATTTATTTCACTATTTCCAACAGGCTTCCTTCACACCAATGGGGGGAAAATTGGTGCATTCAGAATGCAGGGCAGCTCTGCATGGTAGACAATCGGCTTCTAACATCAGTTTGTTCAATTAAGCTTTGATAATCAGTCCCGTTCACATCAGCGCGATATGACATGTAATCACATGAAATTGCATTGCATATCGGAGCCTAATGCCGGCAATAGGAGCGTCCCAATCAGTGTGACGCCGCACTGATTTCCAAAAGTAGTTTTTGCACTAATTTTGGCGAGTTGCGGGGCGATTTCAATAGACTTGTGTGCATGACCCCGCACAGATGTCTTTCAGGTCGCCCCCCAAAGTTGGACTGAAAAGTGTTTTTTTGTGATGAAATAAAATGACGTTTTAAAAAAACGTCATTTAAAATGATCGTGTGTGGACTTTAAGTTGTTTTTTGTCTTCTGAAAAACGACCAAAATAAAAATGCTTCAATTTTTTATGTTGTTTTTTGTGTCATAAAAAATCATCGTGTGTGGGCTAAAACGACATTTAAAACAACGTTTTTAAACCCGCGCATGCTCAGAAGCAAGTTATGACGCGAGCTTGAATGGAACAGAGTGCCATCGTATGTGTTGTACGTAACCGCGCTTTGCAAGAGCATTTTCAGAAAATAATGGTGTGTAGGCAACGTTGTTTTTTAAAATGAAGTTTGAAAAACGTTGTTTTTTTTTTTCATGAGAAAAAACAATGTTTTTTTACAAGACAAAAAACGACCGTGTGTACGCGGCATAAGAAAAAGGTCACAAGGGGCACCTGTCCATATTGATTTCAACACTGGTCTCTTAAAAAAAAAAAAAAAAACAGCTCATCATAATTTAAATTGAATTTTGACAGCCACAAGATGTCCTCGGTGTTCCAGAAATGCTCAATAATTTCAAAGGATTCCTTACAGTTAATATTGAGGCGATTTATTTCGCATTTGTAGCGCTATACTAGTTATTCACTCACTCACATATATATATATATATATATATATATACTCACAAAAGTGAGTACACCCCTCACATTGTTTGTAAATGTTTTATTACAAATTTTCATGTGACAACACTGAAGAAATTACACTTTGTTACAATGTAAAGTAGTAAGTGTACAGCTTGTATAACAGTGTAAATTTGCTGTCCCCTCAAAATAACTCAACACAGCCATTCATGTCTAAACCGCTGGCAACAAAAGTGAGTACACCCCTAAGTGAAAATGTCCCTTAACCCTCTGGAGTCCTCTTCCACTTCTCCATGACGATATCACAGAGCTGGTGGATGTTATAGACCTTGCGCTGCTCCACCTTCCGTTTGAGGATGCCCCACAGATGTTCAATAGGGTTTAGGTCTGGAGACATGCTTGGCCAGTTCATCACCTTTACCCTCAGCTTCTTTAGCAAGGCAGTGGTCATTTTGGAGGTGTGTTTGGGGTCGTTATCATGTTGGAATACTGCCCTGCGGCCCAGTCTTCGAAAAGAGGGGATCATGCTCTGCTTCAGTATGTCACAGTACATGTTGGCATTCATGGTTCCCTCAATAAACTGTAGCTCCCCAGTGTCGGCAGCCCTCATGCAGCCCCAGACCATGACACTCCCACCACCATGGTTGCCGCCATACACACTTGGAACCAAATACGTTTTTCTTGGTCTCATCAGACCACAGGACCACGGTAATCCATGTCCTTAGTCTGCTTGTTTTTAGCACACTGTTTGCAGAATTTCTTGTGCATCATCTTTAGAAGAGGCTTCCTTCTGGGATGATGACAGCCATGCAGACTAATTTGATGCAGTGTGCGGCATATGGTCTGAGCACTGACGGGCTGACCTCCCCACCCCTTCAACCTCTACAGCAATGCTGGCAGCACTCATACGTCTATTTCCAAAATACAACCTCTGGCACATGCACTCAACTTCTTTGGTCGATCATGGCAAGGCCTGTTATGAGTGGAACCTGTCCTATCAAACCGCTGTATGGTCTTAGCAATTGTGCTGCAGTTCAGTTTCTTCTTATAGCTTCTTATGTAGAGCACCAATTCTTTTTTCTGATCCTCATTGAGTTATTTTCCATGAGGTGCCATGTTGAACTTCCAGTGACCAGTGAGAGCAATAACACCAAATTTAACACACCTGAGACCTTGTAACACTAAAGAGTCACATGACACCGGGGAGGGAAAATGTCTAATTGGGCCCAATTTGGACATTTTTACTGAGGGGCGTACTCACTTTTGATGCCAGCGGTTTAGACATTAATGGCTGTGTGTTGAGTTATTTTGAGGGGACAGAAAATGTACACTGTTATACAAGCTGCACACTCACTACTTTACATTGTAGCAAAGTGTCATTTCTTCAGTGTGTCACATGAAAACATGTAATAAAGTAGCTTTCTATGGGGGCACCCAATCCCAGCTGCAGCTCCGTGTATCCATTTAGATACAAAGCCACGGTGCAGCCCTGTCCCCTCTCTCTCCTGATTGGCTGAGTCTGATTGACAGCAGCGGGAGCCAATAGCGCCACTGCCATTGCTCAGTCACTTTAGGAGGGAGAGTCCCAGAAGGATGAGGCACTCGTAGACATTGCAGGATAGAGATGGGGCTCAGGTAAGTATTAGGGGGGCTGGTGCACACAGAAAGAATTGTATCTTAATTCATAGAATGCATTAAGATAAAAAACCTTCTGCCTTTACAACCACTTTAGATGTGCATTAGTGCAAGTAAATGATGTGGAGCCAGTGTTAATACAAGCGAGAGTACAAAAACAATGCTGATATTAGCCAATATGAATTTATCTTGTACTAGCTTACTCAAAAAATTACCAGTAAACTCATAATTCAGATATTGTTTCCAAAAAAGTTTCTGTAGTGGGCAAAACTCACCAAGTAAACTCAAATTTACCCATAGGTGTGCGGAGCCTATTGCATTAGGGTGTGCACCCCAAAGATTAAACACATAGTACTGATTACTCACAATGAAAGGGAAGGGGCCGGTAAGTTACATATTTACCAGCCCCTTCCCCCACTCATCCTAAAACATCCCAGCAGCAACAGCTGGAGGGAGAGGAGAGTAGGGAAGCCAGAAGCACTGCGGGGGGAAGGAGCAGGGAATCAGGGCAGTAGGGGGAATCTGTGCTGCACAGGGTGATTAGGGTGTGCCTGGGCACACCTGGCACATCCTGTGCGCACGCCTATGAATGTACCCATATTCTAGTATCTGTTCTGAGCATTATTGACTTGCTTGAACCAGCTAAATTTTTATCCGTGTAAGGCTGGATGTAAGGATAATCCTCCTCCCCACACTGCTTAGTGTGGTAGTAAAGGCAGAAGTTTTTTTTTTTAATCTTAATGCATTCTATGGATTAAGATAAAAAAGACTTCTGTGTGCAGCAGCCCCTCTCAGTCCCCCTAATACCCACCTGATGTCCATCTAGATCCAGCGATATTGCACAAAAGATTTGTCATTGGCTCCCGCTGCTGTCAATCCAAGCCAGTTAGCCAACAAGGAAAGAGAGGGGGTGGGGCTGGGCCAGAATGCAGCTCTGTGTCTGAATGGACTCAGCTCGGGTGACCCCATAACAAGCTGCTTGCTGTGGGGGCACTTGACAGGAGGGAGGAGCCAGGAGCACCAAAGAGGGACCAAAGAAGAGGAGGATCAGGATCTGGGCTTTGTGCAAAACCACTACACAGGGCAGGTAAGTATAATATGTTTGTTATTTTTAATTAAAAAAAAATAGAAGACTTTAGTATCACTTTAAGTGCTGATTGAGAACACCTATCACTTTATCCATTTCGCCTCTCACACCTGTTCACCTCCTATGCACCAGAGCAATTTTTACAATTCTGCTAATAAATTATCCAAAATATATAACACACAACAATCCTCAAAAGTGTCTTAAATCACATGAATAAAAAAAGATAAACCTAAAGTCTGAATGGCACCAGTGATATGCGCAGTAAATTGCTCCTCAAATATCTTCAATCTCACTCACTCAATTAAATGATTGGCAAATAAAGTACATATGATGTCATCTCTATGCCGTGGTAGACTTTTCTAGGTGCAGTCCCCCTTTAGGCCCCTTTCACACTGGGCGCTGGAGGTGCTATTTTTAGTGCCGCTATTTTGCTGCGATATTCGGCCTCTAGTGGAGCAGTTTTAACCCCCGTTACTGTCGAGAAAGGGTCTTAAACCGCCCGCAATGCACTGCTAAAGCAGCACATTGCGGGCGGTCCAGCCGTGCTGTCCTATTGATTTCAATGGGCAGCAGCGTTAAAGGAGCGGTAAACACACCACTCCTTCACCGATCCAAAGATGCGGCTAGCAGGACTTTTGGAGCGGTCCTGCTGGCGCACCGCTTCAGTGTGAAAGCCTTCGGGCTCTCACACTGAAGACTGCAGGGCAGGATATTTCAAGCGTTATTTAGGTGCTATTTTTAGCATTAAAACGCCTGAAAAACTCCTTGGTGTGAAAGGGGCCTTAAGGAATCTCCAAGCAACCCACTTCCAAAAGAAAGAAGACTAGCGTATTACACTCAAACACTCACTTTTATTCAACCCCAATAAAATATACTCACAAAGCAAATAAAAACATCTCGCTTATAGAATACAATAAAGTATCTCCACTCAGTACGACTCTCAACCCCACCACAGTGCCAAAACAGTTGGCGTCTCACCAGTTTTTTGCGTCACTTCTGGGGTGAGGGCTGGCGTTACATCCGGTTGCCATGCAGTTTGACCCTAACGTTTCGTCCTTACAACTTTGTCAAAGGGCTCCAATGAAACCGGTGCTTGCAAATAAAGAAAAAATAATAATTTAAGGTGGAGAAGAATAAAAAAGTAATTTTCAAAACTGTGATGATACCTTGATACACAAGCAGGAAATGGTCTATTTTGAACTTTAATCTCTGGGGACAAGGTGCAGGAAAGGCAAACTACTTGTCCATGTGCTAGTCATAGTGTGCTGTGCATTTGGACATATTTTTATTTCAACTGTCAGCGGTATGAAAAATACTCCATCAAAATCAAGCGAATCATCTGGGAAATAAAATGAGGCCTTTGCTCTCCACAGAAATATCCTCCAATAAATGAAATCCGGTGACAAAATATTTTGTTACTGGTTTCAGAACAGGAAATTATTATTGTCCTCTGAACCATGTTTGGAAGAACTTTATTTATATTTTACAGGATTTTCACTGCTTTCTGAGACTCTCAAGGCCAGTACATCAATATAAAATGTTTGGGGAAAACACAATCCTTGGGGAAGTGACTGAGTTACAGTACATGGAGTTAAGTAATAAAATTCTGGCGTTTGGTTGTATGGAGCTGGATTCAGGAAAAAAAAAAACCCCAGTTATAGTAAAGTAGTCACTTAAACATTCAGTAGAGCCGGCTATTCCTATTCCATACAAGTCTGAGTTTAGAAATCTGACGAGTAATATTGGACCCAGTTAACATTGACCTTAAGGCAGATATAAAAGGCAGAAACAAATGCAATTCTGCTTTATGAAAGTGTATCTAAACTCCAAAATAAAAATGTAATTATTCAGTTAAAATGGTTATAAAGGCAGAAGGTTTTTTTAATCTAAATGCTTTCTATGCAGATAAAAAGCCTTCTGTGTGCACTAACTAATACTAACCTGAGCCCCATGTCAATTCAGCAATGTGCACAAGATTCAGCTTCAGGATTCATGTGACATTTTTTTTTCTGTAGATAAAGTCTCTAATATATGCAGTCATTAGATGACCATGCATAGCTCCCAGTGAACTAATACAATGTATGATATCATGTGTGGCAGCAAAATTCAAGATGAATGTGCAATATATGAGGACTACCAGCACACAGTAATCAGGTAGTCAAGGAGGGTTATTTACGAATGAGCAAATCCACTTTGCACTAGAAGTGCAAATTCAAAGTGCAAAGTGCACTTGAAATTGCACTGAAAGTGCAATTGGAAGTGCAGTCACTGAAAAACTGAGGGATAGATCTGTAATAAGGGGGAGCTCTGCTGATTTTATTATCTAATTATGTGCACGCTAAAATACTGTTTTTAATTTTCTTTGCATGTCCCCCTTTGGATCTACAGCGACTGCACCTCCAAGTGCACTTTCATTGCAATTTCAAGTGCACTTTGCACTTGTAGTTTGCACTTATCTACTGTACACCGTGCTGTGAATCCGAGTGGATTTGCCTTTCCTCGAATCAGTTCCGCAAATCTCCCTTAACCTGGTGTAAGTGAGTTACCTGTCGGTTCTTAAGGTGT
The DNA here is from genome assembly GCA_029574335.1 of Rana kukunoris. Lineage (NCBI taxonomy): Eukaryota > Metazoa > Chordata > Amphibia > Anura > Ranidae > Rana > Rana kukunoris. The sequence continues at coordinate 106,683,311 of CM056049.1, read as the reverse complement.
TACAGAGTCTATACGTCGTTTGCGTTCGTCTTTTTCCGGCGGACCCCTGCTATCAAGTGCGGCGGATCCTATAAATGGCCGTCGTTCGCGCGTCGATGGACATAAGCATGGGCGTCCGCTCTATAGGGCAACGGGGTCGGTTGCCCCCCCCCTGGAATTTAAGAACTGCAGGGGGTGTCAGGCCGACACCCCCCGCGAATGAATATCAGCATGTGGGGTGATCAGCGCGAGTGTCTTTGGGGCAGGCAGAAGGAGCCGCTCCGCCAGAGAGTGGGGTCCTGACTCCTGCACCATCCAGAGGCGACATGAGGAGACTTGCAGAAGCGGAGGCGGGGTCTGTATGAGCGGGAATTTTGGGCCTGGTGAGCAGAGCAGATGAGGATGCTGTACGAGTCGGGCTGTGGGAGGCAGAGTTTCTGGCTGTTTATGAGATGGCTGGGGGAGATCATCTGAAGGAGAGAAAGATGCTGAGAGGAGTGGTCAGGGAGATGTCAGCGCGAAAACATATGGCACCAGGTGAGGCTGACAAGACTGAACTCTGCACAGCACAGAGAGGTGACAGGCATGCTCTGTATCCTGTTACATGCAGTCTAACATTACTTGATAATGGATGTCTCTGGGTATAACAAGTGAGCTACTGGTTGCTGGTGCCCTGGTGTTGATCTGGTGTTGCTGGTGACATGGTGGTGCCCTGGTGTTGCTGGTGACATGGTGGTGCCCTGGTGCTGCTGGTGACATGGTAGTGATAGTGATCTGATGTTGCTGGTGACATGGTGGTGATCTGGTGTTGGTGGTGACATGGTGGTGCCCTGGTGTTGCTGCTGACATGGTAGTGATAGTGATCTGATGTTGCTGGTGACATGGTGGTGCTCTGGTGTTGCTGGTAACATGGTGGTGATCTGGTGTTGCTGGTGACATGGTGGTGCCCTGGTGTTGCTGGTGACATGGTGGTGCCCTGGTGTTGCTGGTGATATGGTGGTGCCCTGGTGTTGCTGGTGACATGGTGGTGCCCTGGTGTTGCTGGTGACATGGTGGTGCCCTGGTGTTGCTGGTGACATGGTGGTGATCTGGTGTTGCTGGTGACATGGTGGTGCCCTGGTGTTGCTGGTGACATGGTGGTGCCCTGGTGTTCCTTGTGATATGGTGGTGCCCTGGTGTTGCTGGTGACATGGTGGTGCCCTGGTGTTGATGGCGATGTGTGTATGTACATTACTCTTGCCTAGCGCTAGCGGTCGAAGAAAGGGTAAAATGCGACTGTGTATTGCCGCTGCTTATGCGCCCCCCCCTGAAAAAATTTCAGCGGACGCCCATGGACATAAGTCCGATGATATGTGCAAGCAGTTAAGTGAACTTCGGTCCAATAATAAGTGCAAACAGGTGATCAAGTTGTCTGTAGGGATCAGTGGAGATCACATTACATCAGAGATATGGGGTAAGTAGGAATACGCTTACTGGATAAGTTGGACTCAAATGCTGTGCAACTCCAACTGGCACATACGGCAGGAACCAGGGTACCCAGGGTACTGCCATTGAGCACCCCATATTGCTATTTTTCTGATCACTTTTTATTTGTGTCATATTTTTCATTCATGACTTTTAAATAAAAACCTTTATTTGGTTTTATTGACCTGCACAATTGGAGCCTTTTTTCTATTTTTATATACCCATTCTATGGTCACATTGGAGCTTGTATCTATGGTCATTCGTGCACTCAACGGCTCAAGGAATTCATCTGGACCCTGCAGTTTCATCGCAGTACCCCATTCAAGCATTTGCTGGTTCCTGCCATATGTGCCAGTTACAGTGATGGCTTCATCCCGGTTGTAGTGGTCCCGGGCTCCAATAAGACCACAATGCTCTATTGACTCTCTGCTGCACAGCATTTGAGTCCAACTTATCCGGTAAGCGTATTCCTACTTACCCCATATCTCTGATGGGATGTGATCTCCACTGATCCCTACAGACAACTTGATCACCTGTTTGCACTTATTATTGGACCGAAGTTCACTTAACTGCTTGCACATATCATCGGACTTATGTCCATTTTATTTTGATGTTATAGACTCTGTAACACCTTGACAACCTGAATACTGTTTGCTGGTAGTCCTCATATATTGCACATTCATCTTGAATTTTGTTGCCACACCTGGTATCATACATTGTATTAGTTCACAAGCGCTACATTTTTTGTGTCTACTATCTACTGGCTTTGTTTGTTTGTATGTAGCTGCTCATTATTGTTTGTTGAAGTTAGCGCAGATTTTTTTTCCATTTTATTTCATGCATAGCTCCCAACTGTCCCTGATTTGGAGCAATGTCCCTCTGTCCCTCATTCCTCCTCATTTGTCCCTTATTCCTCCTCATTTGTCCCTCATTTTGGTCTGATATATATAGATGTATATAAAATGCACTTTTTATCTATCAAAAAGTGTTTCTCGGTGCTAAACCTTTCATCTGAATTTCTAAATTGCTGCATTTGTAGATTCAAAAAGCCAATATTAAGGAATAGTAGTGGTAAAAAAAGCACTTGTGGATTTAACCAATCTTGTTTTTTTGTACAAATCTCCTTTAAGGGGGCATAGCAAGGGGTGTGTTCTATTCCTGCATTCTTTTGCCGATAGGTGTAGGGATGAGCTTCATGTTCGAGTCGAGCCCATGTTCGACTCGAACATCGGCTGTTCGACCGTTCGTCGAAAATCGCACAAAACGGGTCGTTCGCGCCAAATTCGAGTGACGCGCAATGGCCTATAATTCACTGCGGCATTGTGCGCCATAATTAACCAGGGTGGCTTTGGACAATTATGGCTTAGGGCTTTAGCACACGCCCCACACTATAAAAGGCTGCCTGCAGGGCGGCCGCGTGTAGTGTGTTCCGGGCTTGTTACAGATCAGACAGAGAGAGAGAGATTGTTTTTTTTTCTAGCTAGATAGAACAGGCAGGTTAGTCAGTTAAATTTACAGTGTGTAGAGGATATATATACATCCCAGGAGTTGTACATATATTTATACACTGTATAGTTTAGTTAGATTAGTTCTTCCTAATCTGTCAGGCAGTTGATTGTGCTAGCTGCAGTGTTCTCACGTGTTGCCCTTGTGCTCAGTGCACCTAAACCAACTTGCTGTATACTGCAAGTTTGCACATTACTTTGCAACTAAACCCACTTGGTGGTGCATAGTGCAACTAAACCCACTTGGTGGTGCATAGTGCAACTAAACCCACTTGGTGGTGCATAGTGCGCTCATTACTTTCTTTTCTACTACTAAACCCACTTGTTGGTGCATAGTGCAAGTGTGCTCATTGCTTTGCAACTAAATCCACTTAGTGGTGCATAGTGCAAGTGTGCTCATTACTTTCTTTTTAACTAAACCCACTTGGTGGTGCATAGTGCAAGTGTGCTCATTACTTTGCAACTAAACCCACTTGGTGTTGTATAGTGCAAGTGTGCTCATTACTTACTTTTCAACTAAACCCACTTGGTGGTGCATAGTGCAAGTGTGCTCATTGCTTTGCAACTAAACCCACTTGGTGGTGCAAAGTGCAAGTGTGCTCATTACTTTGCAACTAAATCCACTTGGTGGTGCATAGTGCAAGTGTGCTCATTACTTACTTTTCAACTAAACCCACTTGGTGGTGCATAGTGCAAGTGTGCTCATTGCTTTGCAACTAAACCCACTTGGTGGTGGGTGCATAGTGCAAGTGTGCTCATTGCTTTGCAACTAAACCCACCTGGTGGTGCATAGTGCAATTGTGCTCATTACTTTGCACATAAAGCTACTTGTTGTGTACTGCACGTGTCCTCTGCAGTTTGCTCCAAAAGCTACGAGGTGTGTTTACTGCCTTTGACATTATAATGTCTGGAAGGGCAACAAGGAGAGGCAGAGAGTCACAAGGGCAAGCAGGCTCTGCGTCTACAGGCAACAGTGCTGGTCGTGGACACGGTGCATCCTCATCAGCAAGTTGCCGTGTGACACGCTCGTCCTTGTTTTCGGCAGCTGGCCGCGTTGAGCCGCAACATGCCGAAGACTTGGTAGAGTGGATGACAAAGCCATCCTCATCCTCCTCATCCTCTCTCACCCATGCTCAGGGTACTTTGGCAAAGTAGATGCCAAGGCGTCCTCCTCCCTCTGCTCAATGGCATCACTTACTCCTTCCCTAGTCCCACCATGTCCTCCTGAGGAGTCCCACAAACTGTTTCAACACAGTGTTGGGTACATGCTGCATGAAGATGCGCAGCGTTTTGAAGGCTCCGATGATGGAACACAGATAGAGGAAGGCAGTAATGTAAGCCCAGAAAGAGGGGGTGCCCAAGAAGGACAGCAATCTGGCAGTCATCTTCCCTCACTTGCAGCATACTGCCAGGTTTCCGACAGAGATGAGGAGGGTAGGGATGATGAGGTTACTGACTCTACGTGGGTGCCTAATAGGAGAGGGGTGGAGGAGGAGGAGGAGGAGGTGGAGGAGGTGGAGGCACAGGCACATCTCCAAAGAGGAAGGATGCCCTCCAGGGGACAGCTTAAGGGCAGCACACCAACTGCATTACATCGCAGAACTACGCCTGTGCAGGGCGCTGCTGTGTCTCAGCGTTACTGCAAAAGTTCTTTGGTGTGGGCCTTTTTTGAGACATCTGCATCCGATCGCACCATTGCTATTTGCAACATATGTCTCAAGCGTATCTCGTGTGGCCAAAACATCAACCACCTGGGCACCACATGCTTGACCAGACATATGTCGACCTGCCATGCAGTTCGTTGGCAAGCATACCTGAAAGACCCACACCAAAGAACAAAGCGGACCTCCCCTTGCCCCTCATCTGCTGGGATGCCCAACCCCACTATACCATCAGTCCTCTCTGAAGCCTGCACTGATAGGCCTGAAGGTGAAAATTTAGGTGTGTCACAACCTAGTAGTACATGCGGGCAATCTACTATCGGTACACCGATGGCAGATTGTACCAGACAAATTTCCCTGCCCCAGCTGCTGCAGCGCCGAAAGAAGTACTCTCCCATCCATCCACATGCCTAGCGGTTGAATGCTAGCTTAGCGAAATTGCTAGCACTTCAACTGCTGCCTTTTCAGTTGGTAGATTCTGCCCCTTCCGTGAGTTTGTGGAATGTGCGGTACCCAAACGCCACTTTTTCTCATGGCATGTTTTGCTCATGTTCTGAATTTGGTGGTGCAGCGGTTCTTGGGCGGGTACCCGGGTTTACAGGATGACCTGAAGCAGGCCAGGAAAGTCTGTGTGCATTTCAGAAGGTCATATAATGCCACTGCTCGCCTGACAGACCTCCAAAGGGAATACAACCTGCCCAAAAACTGCCTAATCTGTGACATGCCCACTAGATGGAACTCTACATTGGCCATGCTGCAGCGGCTGCACACGCAGCAGAGGGCCATCAATGAGTACCTGTGCCAATATGGCAGCAGAACTGGGTCAGGGGAGCTTGTTTTTTTTTCCCCACACCAGTGGGCCTTGATCAGGGATGCATGCACTGTCCTGTCACCATTTGAGGAGGCCACAAGGATGGTGAGCAGTGACAGTGCATGTATCAGTGAGACTGTCCCTCTTATTCACATGTTGGAGCACACGCTACATGGAATAATGGAAAGGGTCCTTGAGGCAGACAGTGGTCCTGCTTGCCCGCCTAGCACACAGGAAGAGGAGGAGGAGGAGGAGGAGGATTGTATCAGCAGCATGGAGTTGGAGCTTTGACTCAAAATCAGCAGCAGTCTTTAAGGGATCAATTACAGTCCCAAGGAACCCATTGACCTTTACGTGGCTGGGATGAGGTAGCTGCAGATCCTGTTGTCCTCAGTGACCCGGAGGACTGTCCCCCGAATGCCTCAGCAAACCTACGCCGCATGGCCTCCCTGATCCTGCAAAGCCTGCGTAAGGATCCTCGTATTTGTGCTATCAAGGAGAGGGATCATTACTGGCTGGCAACTCTCCTTGATCCACGTTACAAGGGTAAGGTTGTGGACCTTATCTTGCCATCGCAGAGGGAGCAGAAGATGAAACATATTCGGGAGGCCTTGCAGAAAGGTCTGTGCAACGTGTTCCCAGAACCTGGGGGATTACCAAATCCTGGTCCTGGACAACATGTTGCTGAGGCTTCGGTGAGTCACAGTCGATGCGTTCAGCAACCATCGCCAGCGTCTGGTTTACATGGTGCGGGAATACCTAGGGGCAAGATTAGACTTGGACACCTTCCCCACCGAAAATCCTCTGGCTTACTGGGTCTTGAGGATGGATCACTGGCCAGAGCTTGCACAGTACGCAATTGAGCTACTGGCTTGTCCTGCATCCATTGTTCTTTCAGAACGCACATTCAGTGCTGCTGGAGGCTTTGTGACCGATTACAGGGTGCGCCTCTTCACTGACTCCATTGATCGACTGACCTTTATAAAAATGAATCATGCTTGGATCACCACCAGCTACCAAGCACCTGATGCTGATGTAACTGAATAATTTTTTTGAAACGTCAGATCCCTTGGAGACTGCCTATGCTGATGCTGAATCCGTCCGTCCGACATGTCTGCTGGTTAGTACACTAACCAGCAGACATATCTGCCCGCACATGCGTCGAATGGATTTGACGCATGCGCGGAAGTGTTTTACTTCCTGGTGACAGTGACGTGGCGGCGTCAACGTCACCGCCACGTTACCGCGCTGTCTGCCGGCGGGGATTTTGGTTTGATCGTGTGTACACGATCAAACCAATACATCCCAGCAGACAAATCCGATCAAATCGGTCTGTCAGACGGATTTGATCGGATTTATTTGGTCGTGTGTACGCGGCCTTAGAGGTACTGTTTTAAGACTTTTTAGTTAAGCAGTCTGTGATATTTTCATGCAGACAATTAAATCCAGGATGATAGGTTCTGTGTGAGTATAAAACTTTTGGATTACTTGTTTTTACAAGCTTAGAAAACTGATTAGTTTATATGAGTTAAACTAATTAAATGAGTTGTTTCATTAAATTCTAATTATAGTCATTTAATCAAATATCCAGATGAAGAACATAATTCATTTATTTCTATCTATTACTAAATTATATCAAATAGTCTTTTTAGCATCCTGAACACCAGCTAGTAACCCTTTCATTATTTGGATTGATTATAGCGAGTAAAATGTTCAGATACATAGTGGTTTGAAGCAGTGGCGGCCCGCCCATATGGGCGCACGGGCGCCGCCCCCCCTCCCGCAGTCACAAAAAAAAAAAAAAAACGGGCCCTTTAAGAACTTTTATTCGGCTAAAATGTCATTTTGACATTTTAGCCGAAGTTCTGGCGGCCGTCTATAGAGGGCGCTGCAGCGCTGCAGCGCCACTCCCTCTCGCAAATAACACACTTCAATGCATTGAACGTGTGTTGTTGCCAGCTGCCTGGTCTATTCCTATAACCGGACATAGGGCGCCGGTTACCTGAATAGCGGCAGCTGGTTGGCTGAGGGGAACTGCCTATCAAAGCCAGTGGCTCTGATAGGCTTTTCCAGTACCGCCCTCCAGCTCCCGGAAGTCTATGCTCGGAGCGCAGGCAATCTGCGGTCCTTGCATTAGACTGACAGCCGTTTCAGCCAATCAGGTTCCCGGATTCTGGTTATCAGGAACCTGATTGGCTGAAGCTTCTCCACGGCGGCAGAAGACATCGAGGGAGGACATGGAAGCATCAGGTAAGTGTTTTTTTTTAACAGGGAAAGGGGCATCATGGGGCACAGTGGCAGCATGGGGCAGTGGCAGTGGGGCAGTGACAAAGGGCACAGAGGCGACAATGAGCACAGTGGCATGGGGCACAGTGGTGACAATTAAAGGGCACAGTGGTGACACTTGATGACACAGTGACTCCATATGATGGCATGGCACAGTGGTGACAATTGATGGCACAGTGACTGCATTTGATGGCATGGCACAGTGGTGACAACTGATGGCACAGTGACTCCATATGATGGCATGGCACAGTGGTGACAACTGATGGCACAGTGACTCCATATGATGGCATGGCACAGTGACTGCATTTGATGGCATGGCACAATGGTGACAATTGATGGCACAGTGACTGCATTTGATGGCATGGCACAGTGGTGACAATTGATGGCACAGTGGTGGCGTTTGATGGCATGGCACAGTGGTGACAATTGATGGCACAGTGACTGCATTTGATGGCATGGCACAGTGGTGACAATTGATGGCACAGTGGCTGTGTTTGATGGCATGGCACAGTGGTGACAATTGATGGCACAGTGGCTGCATTTGGTGGCATGGCACAGTGGTGACAATTGATGGCACAGTGGCTGCATTTGGTGGCATGGCACAGTGGTGACAATTGATGGCACAGTTGCTGTGTTGCATGGCACAGTGGTGACAATTGATGGCACAGTGGCTGTGTTTGATGGCATGGCACAGTGGTGACAATTGATGGCACAGTGGTGGCGTTTGATGGCATGGCACAGTGGTGACAATTGATGGCACAGTGGTGGCGTTTGATTGCATGGCACAGTGGTGACAATTGATGGCACAGTGGTGGCGTTTGATGGCATGGTACAGTGGTGACAATTGATGACACAGTGGCTGTGTTGCATGGCACAGTGGTGAAAATTGATGGCACAGTTGCTGTGTTGCATGGCACAGTGGTGACAATTGATGGCACAGTGGCTGTGTTTGATGGCATGGCACAGTGGTGACAATTGATGGCACAGTGGTGGCGTTTGATGGCATGGCACAGTGGTGACAATTGATGGCACAGTGGTGGCGTTTGATTGCATGGCACAGTGGTGACAATTGATGGCACAGTGGTGGCGTTTGATGGCATGGCACAGTGGTGACAATTGATGACATAGTGGCTGTGTTGCATGGCACAGTGGTGACAATTGATGGCACAGTTGCTGTGTTGCATGGCACAGTGGTGACAATTGATGGCACAGTGGCTGCATTTGGTGGCATGGCACAGTGGTGACAATTGATGGCACAGTTGCTGTGTTTGATGGCATGGCACAGTGGTGACAATTGATGGCACAGTTGCTGTGTTTGATGGCATGGCACAGTGGTGACAATTGATGGCACGGTGGCTGCATTTGGTGGCATGGCACAGTGGTGACAATTGATGGCACAGTGACTGCGTTTGATGGCATGGCACAGTGGTGACAATTGATGGCACAGTGGCTGTGTTTGATGGCATGGCACAGTGGTGACAATTGATGGCACAGTGGTGGCGTTTGATGGCATGGCACAGTGGTGACAATTGATGACACAGTGGCTGTATTGCATGGCACAGTGGTGACAATTGATGGCACAGTGGTGACAATTGATGGCACAGTGGTTGCATTTGGTGGCATGGCACAGTGGTGACAATTGATGGCACAGTTTCTGTGTTTGATGGCATGGCACAGTGGTGACAATTGATGGCACAGTGGCTGCATTTGGTGGCATGGCACAGTGGTGACAATTGATGGCACAGTGACTGCGTTTGATGGCATGGCACAGTGGTGACAATTGATGGCACAGTGGCTGTGTTTGATGGCATGGCACAGTGGTGACAATTGATGGCACAGTGGTGGCGTTTGATGGCACAGTGGTGACAATTGATGGCACAGTGGTTGCATTTGGTGGCATGGCACAGTGGTGACAATTGATGGCACAGTTTCTGTGTTTGATGGCATGGCACAGTGGTGACAATTGATGGCACAGTGGCTGCATTTGGTGGCATGGCACAGTGGTGACAATTGATGGCACAGTTGCTGTGTTGCATGGCACAGTGGTGACAATTGATGGCACAGTGGTGGCGTTTGATGGCATGGCACAGTGGTGACAATTGATGGCACAGTGGCTGCATGTGATGGGCACAGTGAGGCTGCAATGTTTTTTTTTTTCATTTGCGCCCCCCCAAAAATTTTGAGCACCAGCCGCCACTGGTTTGAAGTGTATTTATTGGCTATATCCATACAATTCTTTGAGATGTAGTGAGCTTTGTTTTAATAATTAATTTGGCCAAAGGTGATATTTATGAATGGATGCTGGTTGAATGAATCACCCAGTGACCTTTAATATGTGTCAAGTGCGCCAAAATTAGATTTTCCTCAGTGAAGTTTTATGTTGTTGTATTATATTAAAATGAAGCAGCAGTGCTCAATGTGCAAAAAAATAATAACGTGCAAAAAACTGACGATGACCATCTGTTGGTAAATATGTTTATAAATTCTTAAACACATATATAAACACACTATATTACCATAAGTATCGGGACGCCTGCCTTTACACACACATGACATTTAATGGCATCCCAGTCTTAGTCCGTAGGGTTCAATATTGAGTTGGCCCACCCTTTGTAGCTACAACAGCTTCAACTCTTCTGGGAAGGCTGCCCACAAGGTTTAAGAGTGTGTCAATGGGAATGTTTGACCATTCTTCCAGAAGTGCATTTGTGAAGTTAGGTACTGAAGTGGACGAGAAGGCCTGGCTCGCAGTCTCCACTTTAATTCATCCCAAAGGTGTTCTGTTGGGTTGAGGTCAGCATTCTGTGCAGTCCAGTTAAGTTCCTCCACCCCAAACTCGCTCATCCACGTCTTTATGGACCTTGCTTTGTACACTGGTGCGCAGTCATGTTGGAACAGGAAGGGGCCATCCCCAAACTGTTCCCACAAAATTGTGAGCATGAGATTGTCCAAAATGTCTTGGTTTGCTGACGCCTTAAGAGTTCCCTTCACTGGAACTAGGGGTCCAAGCCCAACTCTTGAAGAACAACCCCACACCATAATCCCCCCTCCACCATATTATTTGGACCAGTGAACAAAGCAAGGTCCATAAAGGCATGGAGGCAATGTTTGAGGTGGAGGAACTTGACTGGACTGCACAGACTCTTGACCTAAACCCGATAGAACACTTTTGGGATGAATTAGAGTGGAGATTGCGAGCCAGGCCTTCTTGTCCACATCAGTACCTGATGTCACAAATGCGCTTCTGGAAGAATAGTCAAACATTCCCATAGACACACTCCCAAACCTTAAGCACAACCTTCCAAAAAAGAGTTGAAGCTGTTATAGATGCAAAGGGTGGGCCAACTCAATATTGAACCCTACGGACAAAGACTGGGATGCCATTAAAGTTCATGCGTGTGTGTAAATACTAGGCATCCCAATACTTCTGGCAATGTAGTGTGTATATATATATATATATATATATATATATATATATATATATATATATATATCTATATTTGAGTAGAAAAACTATTTAAAAATCTTAACAAATATAGCATATCACAAACATACAGTGCTAAAAGAAAAACATAATTGCAATTATATCAATCTCTTCAACATTAAGTCCATTTGCTGACAGTCCCTGACTCCCTACGAATACATTGTATTGTGCCAAAGTATTCACATTCCTTTAGTGTTGATCATTAGTGCTCAAGTGCCTCCACACCACTGGAATCAGTCACTCAACAGAAAAAAATCACCCCTTGTGAACAGTCAGAGGTTTTCGCTAAACATAAAAGATGGAAAGCGTCAAATAAATCATCTGCTCTCAGCCAAAATGTCAATTTTACATTCATGCAATGGAAAAAATAATAATAGCATAATCTACCTTAAGCTTAAAAAATAAAAATAAAAAAAATAAGGATATTCATGTGGGCAGCTTCCCTGATTTTGCTATATTATTATTTTGTTTTCGTCTTTGTTTCGTATTTTGGTGTTTATTGATTTTTTTTGCACGTGGAATTCAAATATTATAATTTACCTTGAGCGCCTTCTACTGAAGCTGTGAAATTATCGGACCTTCTGGTGATAGATTGCCTTGAGCCTTTAGTTAATTTTTGAGATGGAAAGTTGGTTGAAAGTAGTCCATAATGTCTGAAATTATCGTATACTGTATATTGTCACCATAATTGACTGCCTGCAAGCGATAGTCTAGTTTTATAAATCAAAGTTTCACGGGTGAAGGAGAACTGCTGTTGGACCGATGATGTGTAAATGGAATATATAGATATACAGTATATAAAGAAGACAAATTTGTCAAGAGGTGTTGCCAGGGGCGGACTGACCATTGAGGAACTCGGGCACTGCCCGAGGGCCCCATGCCACTAGGGGGCCCCATCAGGGTTGCCAGGCTCATTAAAACCAGGCATAGTATGTAAAAATCTGTGTTTTTTTTACATCTGTCCCTGATATGTCCAAAACCTACATGCTTTTCATGTGAAAATCCTGAGATTTTAGCTCCCCCGCCTCTGTACTGCCACCTGGCTTGGTGGCCATATGTAAGCCTGGGGGCCCCATAATCTTCTATTGCCCAGGGGCCCCATGAGTTGTCAGTCCGCCCCTGGGTGTTGCTCAAGAATGTGTCAGAATTTGCAATGCAAAATTTCTCCTTGTATTCAAGCTTTAATGAAATCTAGTGGCACACAAGATTTAAATTGTAGAGAAGTAAATTGTAGAGAACTATTCGTTTTCAAATAAGTTTATTTTTCTAAAATAGTTCCTCGGGGCCTGACATATTTTTGTGAAACATGACCTTTTCTTAAATTTTTTAGAGAAGCAATACCCCCAATAGAAAATGTACTTTGATATAGAGTCCCTACATAGACTCTATGTGGAATAGAGAAAATTCCTCAGGCTGATTATTAGTTCATATTTCAGCTCACCGATTACTACCACCCAGCATAATCTCTCAAGTATTTTTTGTTTGATAGAGGATTACTCGTCTAATTTCCAGAAAAGCTAACGTCATATTTGGCAAGACTTTTGACATTTAAGGCTGTACTGGGGAAAGCTTATATAAATGTTTGAGTTAATAATCTGTCTCAAGAGCACACGTCTCTATTGTAATAGCAAGTTTTGCTAACCTGTGTGTTCAGCCATGCTATTTCAAACATTACAATATATACGGAAAAGCTTGCTGCTCCCTACTGCAAAGGCTTCTAAGGCCGGATTCACGCCTATGTATATTTTGTGCTTTTTGCATTTTGCATTTTGCAGATTTGCACTACAGAACATGTTCCATAGGAAACCATGTTTAACCACTTGCCTACTGTGCACCTACACCCCCTTCCTGCCCAGACAAAATGTAAGCTTTCGGCACTGCGTCGCTTTAACTGACAATTGCGCGGTCGTGCGACGTGGCTCCCAAACAAAATTGGCGTCCTTTTTTTTCCCACAAATAGAGCTTTCTTTTGGTGGTATTTGATCACCTCTTCGGTTTTTATTTTTTGCGCTATAAACAAAAATAGAGCGTCAATTTTTAAAAAAATGCAATATTTTTTCCTTTTTGCTATAATAAATAACCCAAAAAATATATAAAAAAAATATTTTTTTCCTCAGTTTAGGCCGATACGTATTCTTCTACATATTTTTGGTAAAAAAAAAATGCAATAAGCGTTTATCGATTGGTTTGCGCAAAATTTATAGTGTTTACAAAATAGGGGATAGTTTATGGCATTTTTTTTTTTTTTTTTTACTATTAATGGCGGCGATCTGCGATTTTTTTATTGGGACTGCGACGTTATGGCGGACATTTCGTACACTTTTCTGACATTTTTGGGACCATTTACATTTATACAGTGAACAATGCTATAAATATGCATTGATTACTGTATAAATGTGACTGGCAGTGAAGGGGTTAACCACTAGGGGGCGGGGAAGGGGTTAAATGTGTGTCCTATGAGTGTTCTAACTGTGGGGGGAGGGGGGGTGACTGGGGGAGGTGACCGATTGTGTCCCTATGTACAAGGGACACAATCGATCTCCTCTCTCCCTGACAGGGACGTGCAGCTCTGTGTTTACATACAGAGCTCCACGTCCCAGCTCAGTTACTAAGCAATCGCGTGTGCCCGGCGGCGATCGTTGCCGCCGGGCACACGCACGGGATCCCCCCAGAGCGGCGGGTCCGCGGCTTTAAAGGGACATCACGTCATATGACGTGATGTCAGGATAATGGAGTCCTCTGCCCGCCGTCATTTGACGGCGGGCAGAGGACAAGTGGTTAATGGACTTTAGTGCAAATATGCAAAAAGCACAAAACATGCATAGGTGTGAATCATGCCTAAAAGTGCCTAACCCAATAGTGATAGGCCCTGTACACACGAGGAGACATGTCCGATGAAAACGGTCCGCGGACCGTTTTCATCGGACATGTCTCCTGGGACCAGTTTCAGCGGACATGTCTCCTCGTGTGTACACGGCCATAGTAAATTATTTCAATTATTTGAAAGTAATGAAATAATGGTATTGAAATAAAAAAGACTCTAGGAAATATTCATAATAAGATAGGTTACTTGCAACTATGGGGGGGGGGGGGGGCATTAGGAATGCTAATGGCTTTGTATAAATAAACCAATTTATTAATACACAAAAAAATAAAATAAAATTCAGGGAGGGAATAAATAGAGCTACTGAAGCATACCATCGGGATCATAGCAGCGTGGTTGGATAGTGACAGGACTGCAGAGGATTCAATTATAGTTATTAGTTCATTTTAACCGAGGTGACCTGACAATACATGGCAATTGCATGGCAATCCTGACACTTGGACTACAAATGAACAATCACATACAATGCAATAAATTGTTAAAATATATGGGGCATAAAATGGACAAATATTTTAAAACACAGGGGGTCAACAAATGGGCAATTGTGACAATATACAGGCAACTCCAACAGCACCAATTAAGCCACCCTTAAACAAAAAGTTTCCCCTTATGAACAATACTCCCACTTTCCCTGGAGTCCCCCTTTCCCAGTAAAAATACCCCTTTTCCCTAGCAATAACCTTATCCCTCACCTAGAAAACAATCCCTAATTTCCTGGCAAACATTTACCCACTTCCTCCAGTACAATCCCCTGCCCTTAGTAAAGATTTGATTCAGAGCATGCATGGAATTTTGTGCGTCGGAATTGTCCACACACAATCAAAATTTACGAGAATGAATTTTGTTGTTGGAAAATTTGAGAACCAGCTCTCTAAGGCCTTGTACACACGAGGCAATTCATTTGTTCAAATCGGTCGGACCGACCGATTTGAACAAATCTGTCTCTTTGGATTTTGGTTTGCTCGCGTGTACACACGAGCAAACCAAAATCCCCGCCAGCAGACGGCGCGCTGACGTGTCGGTGACGTGGCGGTGACGTTGACGCTGCCACGTCACCGCACCAGGAAGTAAAACACTTCCGCGCATGCGCCGAATCCATTCGGCGCCGGTGCGAGACGACATGTCTGCTGGTAAGTGTACTAACCAGCAGACATGTCGGGCGGACGGGTTCCCACCCGATAGATTTCAAAGCATGCTTTGAAATCTGTCATGTGGCCAAATCCGTCGGCTCGCCCGTACACACGATCGAATCTGTCTGCTGAGACGGTCTAGCAGACCGTTTCCAGCAGACAGATTTGATCGTGTGTACGCGGCCTAACAGAAAATGTCCGATGTGGCTTACACACGGTCGGAAATTCCAATCAAAAGCTCCCATCGAACATTTGTTGTTGGAAATTCCGAGCGTGTGTATGCGCCATAGGTATTCTCAGTGGCTGCACAATGTTCGATGATGTGATACAGCACCTATATTTTTCTAGTACAATACCCTCAACCTTCAGCCCTTAAAAATGTTCAAATGTATTGACTCTCTATTGAGATTATAATTTGGATAATTTACCCTAAATGGGGAAGCCTTTTTAGTCCTGGGCAACACCCTGCTTTGTTGCATTGTAGTCTGATATAGGGAGCAACAAATGACATTTTACCTGTGGGATTAGACCCTCTGTGGAAAATGTGTAGGCCGTACAAGAAACGGGTTATCTGAACATAGAAGCCTAATGTGCATTTTTATTATTTTAAAAAAAGCTTTGAATATGAAACATGCCATTGATATGTATACAACAGCCCCAAGTTTAACAGTTGGTCCTCCTAAAGCTTTAGGAACTGAATTGTAAAATTAGGGCCAGATTCAGAAAGAATCGGTGGCGGCGTAGCGTATGCCATTTACACTACGCTGCCGCAATTTACTGGAGCAAGTGCCGTATTCACAAAGCACTTGCTCCGTAATTTGCGGCGGCGTAGTGTAAATGGCCCGGCGTAAGGCCGCGTAATTCTAAGGGGGCGGCTTGTATTTAAATTAAGCGTGCCCCCGTGCCGATCTAATTGCGCCAGCCGTAAAAATAGCCCAGTGCGCATGCTCCAACTCGCGTCGGAAAACGTTGTTGAATCCGGCGTGAGCATCATTTACGCAAATACCTATTTGCGAACGACTTAGTTAAACGACGGAAAAAGACGACGCTGTCCCGACCCCATACTTAACATGGCATACGACGGATCTTCGTAAACGTACCCCTCATATAGCAGGGGTAAGTTTACGCTTACGTAAACGATGTAAACGACGACGAGGCGGCACAAAAACTTTCGTGAATCGGCGTATCTGTCTCATTTGCATAGTGAAATGAGAAATCGACGTAAACACCACATAGCGGCCGGTGGAACATTACATTTACGATCCGACGGTGTAAGATTATTACGCCAGTCGGATCTTAGCGTAAATCCGGCGTATCATGTTTTCTGAATAGAAAACAATGATACGCTGGCGGGAAATTCGAATTACGCCGGTGTATATGTAGATACACTGGCGTAATTCCTTTCTGAATCTGGCCCTTAATCTGCACTTGGCTTAAGCAATCTTAACATCAATAAGATGACAGTGTGCAACATGCAATAGCCCATAGCAATCAATTAAAATTTGCTTGGTACTGATATGACTCCAGCAAGCTGAAATCTGATTGGTTGCTGTGGATTTATGCACTTTGCAGGTCATCACTGCTCTTTGTGCAGCCTTACTGAATAAATCCACAGGACCCTAATTGTAATATGTTATTCTACAGATTTGGGATTTACACAGTTTGCAGGCTTTTTACTGAAGTTTTTGACACGTTAAATGAGATAAATCACCTAAACTATTTCTTTCAGTCTTGGAACAGTGCAGACATTGGAGCGAGAGAAAAAGGAACGATTTGTCAAATCATACATTTGGAGTAATGTAATTGTCAGCTGCTAAACAGAGCTGTAACATGAGAATGAATGAGAGTTTATTAGAAAACTCCCTGCTTATAGTGAAACATGAGGATACGTTTAACGTCAACACAGGCTCCCAGGCTGCCTTCCTTTGGCTATTATTTTGCAGCTCCGTCTGCTCACATTGAGTCACAGCTGACATTTAATTCGATTTTGATTGCAGCGCTTTTTTGGGGAGTTTAGTTCATCTACCCAGAAATCCCGGGATTGGCCTGGGGCTGCATCTTTCAACAATATTTCAACAATATCACATATTATTTATGTCTGATTTATGTCACTGGTCATAGTCCACTATTGTCTGTTCTCTTGTTGTATATAGTCTTTAAAGGACCACTATCTGGAAAAATATTTCAGCAACTATATACCGTATACAGGGCTCAAAATTTCAAGTCCTGAGCTACTAGCCAGGCCTCAAGAGTTACTTGCCACCAGTTTCCCCACCTAATTCATACACTGCCCTGCGCCTAATTGCACCTGTAAACACGCCCTTGTAGATTATCTCATGGAATGACAATGTTTTATGCAGAATCAAGTTACAAAATTAAATATTACCAACAACAACTTTAACAAAATGGGACAGGGCACTGGGGGCAGACCAGAGCGACAGGGCACTGGGGGCAGACTAGAGGGACATGGCAGTAGAACTGGGTCTCTTCCCCATTCCCATCTATCCTCTCTCTCTCCCATTCATCTCATCATCAGGAGCCTGTGTGTGCGGCTCCACGCTTGCATGTCCCCACTTCCCCTTTTATTCAGGCTGGCAGAGAGGAGAGGAGCTGCAGCACAGCGGGAGGGGGTACAATCCAGCGCTGAGATCCACACAACTGCACAGCCATTGACACCATAGCACAGAGCACACTGACACCGCACAGCGCACACTGACACCGCACAGCACACATTGAGACCAGTCTGTTCACAGTGCTCAGGCTGAACTGCTGGACAATTACATAGAGCACAAGGAGAAGAAACCTGGACAAACTGGAAGGCTGCCGGTCTCATCTCAGGGCAACTTTCAGTGAGCGATGCACCGGAGTAGTAATTTTTGCAATTCTCCACCTCACTCATTACTTTCTGCTCTCCAGCTACATTGGTCGGGGGCCCGGGGGGAGGGGGGAAGGCTCAGAGAGGTCATACTACATCTATATGAAGCCACTAACTGATGTCATCCAGACCCATAAAGTCCAGTATCAAGTGTATGCAGACGACACCCAGATTTATCTGAGGTTGCCCAGGAACCAGACTCCCAGTCTCATACTAGCTTCCTGTCTGGAGGATGTCAACACATGGATGGCCTCCAATTCTTTAAAACTGAATGGAGACAAGACTGAGGGTATCATCTTCAGCGACTCGTCCTGTCCACCTAACCTCCCCCCATGGCCCGCCTCTTTTGGCGCCCCACCGGTGGTTGGTACCCAGGTGCGGGACTTGGGTTTCATCCTGGACTCCAGATTGACTCTGGAACCACAGATAAGCAGGGTTGTCAGCTCATGCCACTGGCAGCTCAAGCTACTTCGGGTGCTTTTTAAGTACCTGGAGCCACCAGATAAAAAGACCGTGGTCTGCGCCACGATCGGTAGTCGCCTAGACTACTGTAATTCTCTTTATCTAGGATTTCCAAGGAAATCCACCCGCAGGTTGCAGCTTGTTCAGAACGCAGTGGCAAGGTTACTCACGGGTGTCCCCTTGAGGGAACATATCACCCCTGCCCGGAAAGCCTTGCATTGGCTGCCCGTTGTTCAACGTTCTCTGTTCAAAGCCGGCTGCCTTATGTATAAGATCTTGAAAGGCACAGCCCCTGGCTACCTGCGGAGAAGGTTCCTCAAGAGAGCCCCGGGAAGAACTCTGCGATCTAGCAGGAAATGCCTCCTAAGCATACCGGTGCCTAAGAAGACTCGTCGGGGTGGCAGATCCTTCTCCCACCAGGGTGCCATGCTGTGGAACTCCCTCCCGGAGGACATCCAGGAGGTGGCATCACTGGCGGCCTTTCGCCGGAGTTTAAAAAACTGGCTATTCCATCAAGCCTACCCGGCTTAAGGCGTCAGTTGGCCTGAGTGTAACATCCGAGCGGGAACATCAGTCCAAGTCGTACCATCTTGTTGTCCACTTGTCCCTGGGTTCCCCCAGGGACGTCGCCAGCGTGTCGGGATCCTCCGGGGTAATTGACCACGCTATAGAAAGTGCACCTCAACTCAACTCAACTCAACTCAACTCAACTCATACTGTTGGGTCCCATGGCTTAATGAGAATTGTAAGCAGAGCACCTGTGTACTGCTCTGCCTGTGCGCGGTTTACCAGACTACTTTTCCCGAGCATGCACCTTTCCTCTTCAGCCGCCAATCTCATCAGGACTCTAAGTGTAGGCACAGATTGCAGGGAGATTGGTCATGCAGCCCTGTCATCACTCGCCCCCACCTTAAATCCAATCGCCAAATGCTAGTAGGCGAGTGGAAATTTTGAGGGCTGCCGTATATACTTGAGTGTAAGCCGAGTTTTTCAGCAATTTTTTTTGTGCTGAAAATGCCCCCCTCGGCTTATACTCGAGTCAACATTTTGCGCCTGATCTCCCGGACTTTGTGGACCGGTACCAGGCGGCTGCAGATCCCCTGGCACACATATAGCCCCATTTTTCCTATACAAGTGTGCAAAGTTTGTTGTCCGTGGGACCTACGGTCAGAGAGCACCGATTTTTCAAAGTTGGGAACCCCTTTCTTAGACTCCCATGTTAAACGGTCATTTCTCCAGTAACTTTGGGGACCCGGTACTGGACCCGAACCTTGGCACACATATAACCCCAGCTCTTCTCTACAAGTTTGCAAAGTTTGCTGTGTGGGGGACCCACAGCCAGGGAGCACAGAGTTTTCAAAGCCGGGCAACCCCTTCTATATACTCCCATGTTAAATGTAAGTCTATTCATGGACACAGTGAAGAATGGGCACAGTGAAGCATGGGCACAGTGAAGCATGGGCACAGTGAGGCATTAACACAGTAAGGCATGGACACAGTGAGGCATGGACATGGACACAGTGAGGCAAAGTGAGGCACAGTGAGGCATGCAGATAGACACACTAGGCTTATACCCGAGTCAATACGTTTTCCCATTTTTTTGTGGTAAAATTAGGTGCCTCGGCTTATATTCGGGTCGGCATATACTCAAGTATATAAGGTACTATAGTTTTTCTAGTGCTATAAATAGCGCTCCAAAAATTCCTCTATCCATTGAAATTAATGGGCAGCACTTCCAAAGCGCCACAAAAGTGCTTTTAAAGTGTCGCAAAATGGGTATTTTTTTATTTTTTATGGGACCCTACTAGTGCCCAAAAAGCGCCATAAAAGCTCTGCAAAAATTACCGGCACTTTAGCATTGTTTTAGCAGCACTTCAGTGTTAAAGTGGCCTTATACTTACCTAGTTCCGATGCTGCATCTGTCTCCTGGTGCCTCTGCCTTGAGAACTGAACGATCAAACATCGCCGATCCCTCGGTTCTGACAGCTCAGTAAGCAAAGAGCTGCAGACTGTCAGTCACACCTCTCTGCTATTCTCCCTCCTCATTCAATGGAGTGCTGAGCTTTGGAGGGGTTGGAGGCTGAGAGGCTGACCCGGGTGTTGGTCCAGAAAAAGAAAAAACAGAGGGCGCCTCCAGGTTAAGCGTTGCAAAGCTTTAATACAATACATATGACAGTGTAGACTTACATTAAAAACAAGTGGAGTCCAATATGTAGATTCAATCAGGAAGTTCTTGAACGGGGGGAGAAATGTGACGTCTTTCCGGGCTAGATGTTTTGCTGGTTGTGCTGCCGGGTAAACCTCCTAAGTCTCACCGTCCATGGAGCAGGTGAAAGCCAGCTGGTACAGAGGACTGGATGGAAACTAGGCCCGGAGCGCAGCGTGAGCCGTGGTGACGTCACTGTAGTGCGACGACGTTTCGAAGCTAAGCGCCCACCAATGAGCGCGCGTCTTTCTCAAGCATAGGGGAATGGTAGGAAAACAGCGTCTATTTGTAAGCCAGAGGATGAGTGCGACATCTAGTGGAATAAAAAAGAAACTGATCCTATTTTGGAAAGGGTTTCTAAAGTATAGATCCAGTATGTTTCACGCTCACATATTTTAAAGAATCTTTCGGCCTCGGTAAGGTTTTTTGGGATCTGTTCTACTATCCATACTTCGAGGTTATCGGTGCTACCCTTATGACATTTAGCAAAATGTTGGGGGACACTATGTCCCAAACAAGTCTGACTACTACCATGACCCCCATCCCCGCGGCGCTCCCATTCTTGACTCCTCTCCAGACTCCCTCAGAGACTGCAGACATGATATAAGTCAAGAGATGGTTAGAGACTGGAGACATGATATAAGATGGTCAGAGGTTGCGGACATGATACAAGAGATGGTTAGAGGCTGCGGGCATAATACAGGAGATGGTCAGAGGTTGCAGACATGATACAGGGGATGCCAGAGGCTGCGGGCATGGTACAGGAGATGTCAAGATGTCAGAGGCTGCGGGCATGGTACAGGAGATGTCGGAGGCTGCGGGCATGGTACAGGAGATCAGTGCCCATAAATGCAGCCTTACTGTGCCCATCAATGCAGCCTCTCTGCCAGTCCATGCAGTCTCACTGTACCCATCAATGCAGCCTCACTGTACCCATCAATGCAGCCTCACTGTGCCCATCAATTTAGGCTTTTTGTAATTTTGTTTACCAAAAATATGTAGCAGAATACAAATTGGCCTAAATTGATGAAGACATCTGTAGCGCTGACCCCCGAAGGAGCGGCTGATTGTAAATTTGGGCCTGTACTCTGCCTTGACACCCCCGAGTATTTTTGGTCTCACTCCCCTTGACACAGCTGTGGTGCAATACAGATATAAAGCTTTGGTGTTGAAGGGGAAAGTAATCATACACAGGCTGTGCTGAAACAACAGTTAGTTTTACTGAAATAGATTCTGTACTTAACCATGAGAACACATTTGGTGGGCAACAAATATTACAGGAAATTATAGGCAGCAATCCCCTAATGTCCTCCCCTATCAGCAGGACTTTGGCGTCTCCAAGTGGGACTAGTGCGCAGGCCACAACTCAACACTGCGCACCTTCCCACTTCCAGCACACCATACAAAAATCAGTAAACACGCTATGCAACGTACAACATCTAACAAGAATAAGATCACAGCGTGTAATGGACTTAATGTTCCCACCTCAGACAGTGTCTGGTAAATGTTAGCAGTACTGCAAGGCCTTGCAATGAGAACAGTCTAGTCTCTGATCTTCTTTTCTTCTGCTAGCAATTTAAGAGAAAGATTTGTAATCCAAGGGCTCTCTGGTAGGTGAGTGGTGTGAAATAAACTGAAACTGTAGTCTAACTGTGAGAGGTACCTGTACACTCTCTCCTGGAAGCCCAACTCCAATGACCGGCACCAACAGTTGGTTTAGGCTTGAGGCCTTTGCACGTGTGGCTTTATGGCACACCGCGACAGCGTGGAACTATCAGTCCCAGCAACACTACCAAGGCAGCCTAGATGTGTGTCAAACAGTACAAGACTTTGGGCATGAGCCCTCTCACCCCACGAGGTCCAGGTGGATGGATGTCTTCACTCCATACAAGGTCCAGGTGGATGGATGCCTTCACTCCTCACGGTCTCAGTCCAGTCTCTAGCAATCATCCGGTTGTCTGATTCTCCTCCAGAGCCGATCGGAAGTCCTCCGTCACCCTTCTTGAGATCGATGGCTTGCTTCTGCAGAAAGTAGGCCGGAATTCCGTAGATCGCACCGAAAGAGGGAGAGAGAGAGAGAGAGAGAGAGAGAGAGAGAGAGAGAGAGCTCCTCCAGGGCGTATGTCCCAGGAACCAGAGAGAGCTAAAATGGCCACCACCAAACCTTTTATCACCTTCCCAGCATGCCTTGCAGCCCCGAGTGTTCATGGGTAAGTCCCTCACATCACTCCTCCCATGCTTCTTGGAAAAAACAAAAGATGGTGCAGTCCATTCCACATTTTCACCACTAGATGGTGCCAAACACCTATTTACAACACCAGTCCATAGAATAACATTGTAAAACATCAATATGTCTTTGGAGAGGCAAAAACTGTCCCCGCTACACATCTTTTGTTGGTATGTTTTATAGCAGAAAGTAAAAAATTATGTTTTTTTTTTCAAAATTGTTGGTCTTTTTTTGCTTATAGCGCAAAAAATAAAAACCGTAGTGGTGATCAAATACCACCAAAAGAAAGCTCTATTAGTGCAAAAAAAGGGGCATACATTTTGTTTTTGCTGAGGAAAGGTTGAGATAGCAGCATAGTCGCCGACGCCGGGAGACGGTCGGAGGTAGGTCCCGAATCCCTCGCCTGTTGCTGACAGCGACAGGCCACTTCCCTGAGCGGCGGCAACAACTTTAAACTGAGGGAGGGGTGTCCGTGGGTCGGAGCACCAGCAAAGCCCCGCCCCCACCCTCCCTGCACACAGACTCACCCACCAATGTGTCTACACAGCCACCTTCACCTGCTTCCCATCACTGGTGCGCCCACATAGGCAGTGGCGGTGCTGCGCATGAATTGTATAATAATTGTGCAATCTGCCCTCATTGGTGTAAAGTGCTGCACAAACTGTTGATGAAATTATAAAACCTGTACAGTAAATAAAATGATTGTTTATTAAAGTGTGTGTGCGGACACCCCAAGTTCCTTTCATCGGTGTACTACACAGACAGTTGCGTTAGTCCTTAGCAAAATAAATAAATAAATGCACACATAAATATATAATAATAATAAAAAAAAATATCTTATGAACAAGCCACTCTCTGAACGACTTGCTGTCACAACAGATCTTCCACCTTTGCCAAGTAAATATTGCCCCTGCCCCTCTCCTCCATGCGCAGCACCGCCACTGCCTATGTGGGCGCTCCGCTGCAGTGATGGGAAGCAGGTGAAGGTGGCTGTGTAGACACATTGGTGGGCGAGTCTGTGTGCAGGGAGGGAGGCGGCGGGGCTTTGCTGGTGCTTTGACCCGCGGACGCCTCTCCCTCGGTTTCAATTTGTTGCCGCCACTCAGGGAAGTGGCCTGTCGCTGTTGGCAACAGGCAAGGGATCGGGACCTACCTCCGATCGTCTCCCAGTGTCGGCGACTATGCTGCTATCTCGACCTTCCTCAGCAGGCCACGCTGCCTATGACAAAAGTCCCGCCCTCCTAGACCAGCTCTTGTGATAGACAGAACACTGTGTCTATCACATGAGCTGGTCTAGGAGGAGGGCGGGACTTTTGTCACAGGCAGTGCGGCCAAACTTTTCACAATGAACTCCGTGCCTCAGTGCCTGCTGTGTGTGACAGGAGGAGGGAGAGGAGCAGGGCAGCCGCGGCTTAGCTCAAACCGGCCTCAGAGCAGGCAGCCTACAGGGAAATCTTCCGGTATCCCGGTAGGCCACTCTGGCCCTGACCATACCGGAGTGGCTGCATAATAGGTAAGTATAGCAATCTCTTCTTTACAGGGCTAGATAGATTAGATTTAGAATGTGGCTGAGAGTAGGTTTAGCGTTAAATGTTGGCTGAACTTTCACTTCAAAACTTTCCCTAGTACCCAAGGTCTTGAGTCAAACAGTCCAGGACTACTTTGTGATATTTACTTTACTACTCCAAAGCATGTTGGATGGTTGAGAACACTTACACAGTCTTGTACAAGGTAGGTAAAAGAGGTTGGTTTTTTGAATGTTTATTAGCAACATCTTTTTTTTTTTTAATAATAGGTGGCTTTACATTGGCCTGCTAACATGGCCATTTCTGTTCCTTCAAAAGGAAAAAAAAAACTTGATTTGGGATGAAGAATTGGCGTCAAGAGTAACCTAGCTGTTTTTGACTACTGATAATGGGGCTTTCGAATTTAGCTTTCAACCTCCTGCTTGAACGCTAAACCCTTCACCATCTTGTACCCGTCTGCATGCCAGAGGCCTTCCTATGACATTCCCAGCCATTAACCTTTTTATCCCATGAGAGGAATGTCCACACAAAAGAATAGAGTGGCTGCACTTTACTGATTTTACATTGTCATGGCATTTACAGCCACACCACATAGGCATAGTATCAGGAGTCACTTGACAGCATTTTGTCAATCACTTATAGTGGAAGAGCTGCAGCAGTCACATGTGATAGCAGCACACAGCACCTTTCTAGTAAGCCATCTTCTCTTACTCAGTTTCTCTACTTCTCAGGGTCATTAGTACTCGCTCTGGTTTGCCTTAGGCAGTCTGTGTCCGGCTCACAACTCCTTAAAGGTAGTCTCCTGAGATAGGGTCACTGCAGTTCACCTCTGACCCAGGTACACTTCTCCCAGTCCACCAGTGGGATAGTATCACCTCAAGGAACACTTGACTTGGCTTATAAGGGCTTTTGCAACCCACTCTAGTCTCCACCATCATAAAAAAACTGTGTGACTACAGCCAGCTCTTCTGAGTGCAGGACTACCTCTCTCTGTCCCCCAGTCCTGCCCAGGGCCTTCACTTTGATGACTACATCTGCACACTGGTGGGGTCCCTGGTCCCCATGCCTCAACTTCACTAAGGCTCCTCTGGCTTACGTTTGGACACTGAATCTCCCATGGCATCATTACTAGCTAAAATTGACCTAGTACCTAATTACACTATTTTCTGTTACCGTTCACTATTCTAGGAAAGAGCCTCCTAGTGATAGACTAACTAACTGTACCTGCTTACATACATGTGTTCTCCATGCTGCAAGCTTCTCTTGTGTTTTCCACATGCATTACAAAGGGGGTATGACTTAAAGAGAAACTCAGACCTCAATATTCTATATAATGGTACAGTCTACAGCTACTGGGACTAGGCATTTTCTGTAAAGTGCAAGCTAAACCACAATAATCTGCTGCACAATTTTAAGACAGACCAAACATTTCTTACTACACAAGTAGCTTTTGGAGTTAAGTACTATAAAGGTTAATGATTCTTCAATTTAAATGTGCAGTCGTTGAAGCACAATGCGACATGCTGCCATCGAACAGCATGGAACAACGCAGGGCAGATGCCAATGTTCAAGAGCAATTAGGCAGCACCTGTCCAAATAACAGTCTTACCAAAAGCTCAAGTGAAGTAAATCCAGCTCTGTTTAGGACAATTCTGAAGAAAAAGCAGATGATAAAACACCTGCATAGGCTAGGACTAAGAGATACATCAGGAAATCTCTCTCAGTGACACAACTAGGACAGCTTATACAGCAGCAGAGGAGCTGACTGCTTACAATGTAAAATTATGGCATAGTAAGCATCTGTAATCATACCGTGTCACCGTTTCATGTATCTTGTTAGCTTTCGGCAGACAAGGCCATGCAATGGGCCATCCAAACAAAGAACAGCAATACTGCACGAGAGTTCAGTTTGGATTATTCTATAGAAACACAGGACAATCTATGTGTATTTATTACCATGTAGCAGTGTATAACCCATCTGCCTGGTTATTTCTTGTATATGAAATCTATTCCTGGAAAGAACCCATGAATTATTTTAGCTTTGTTGACTCCTGTCTATGATAGCTTTGAACTGTGTCTGAAAACTAGTAAGCTCTCTCTTTTCTTATTTTCCCCATGGGAGAGGGCTGTAGCTCTGCTTTTAGATGGCTTAATGAGAAACAAGCTTCTGTCAACATTGTTTAAGGGACATGATTAATTGGCACGAGCAAAGGAGCTGTGCAAACCCTATCCTTATTACTGAAGCTGGAGGGGCATGGTTCAGCGAGCTGGATTTGTACTTCGCTCTCACAAGTGCGTCTAGTCTGAAATGAGAGAATAAATTCCCTTAATCCTGAAATCCAGCAAATAGGCAATTACATTGTACGGCTCTTCGCTTGTCTTCAAATTTCAAGCTGGGGATTAGATTTGTTTTTACCTCAGCAATATTAGTCCTTTTCTAGCTGCTTTTTGATTTTTAACCATTTTCACTGATGCAACATGGTATTAAACACTGAACATTTGGTGATTTTATTGTTGGTATGTATACATACAAACAATTGGGTTTAGGATGAACCTGCAGCTCGAAAAGCTAACTAAAGGTAGCCAAAGACAACAGTTGCCTGTGGCCGTGGGGCCAATCAATTTGTACCCAAGGTGGAGAAAAGGCACATTGAGACCAAGTAGAGTGAGTGGCACATTTGTCATTTAAGTAAGTTAAGTGGAAGTAACAAATAAAAGGTGGAGAACAATGGCAAGGTATTTGCTTTACAGTCTCAAGCAAGTTGTTAACAACGTCTTATCACACTGACAAATGCGTCACAGGTGCAGAAACTCTCAGCAATGTTACTGACATGGCAAAATAGTCCCAGCACTTATAGTGTCTCCTTGATGAGGCTTATGCCATGTACACTTGACCGGTTTTCCCGTCGGATAAAAAAAAAAATGGTTTTCCTGATGGAATTCTGGCCAAGCTTGTCTTGTGTACACGCGGTCAGACTAAATTCCGCCCATCAAAAGTGCAGTGACGTACAACACGTATGACGGCACTATAAAGGGTAACTTCAATTCCAACGGCACCACCCTTTGTGTTGCTTTTGCTGATCCTCGTGTTAGTAAAAGTCTGTTGAGAGACGATTCATGCTTTTCAGCCTCGTGCTTTTCAGCCTCGTGTTTTTTCAGTCCGTTACAGCATGACGAATGTGCCATGCTAGTTTTACCAGAACAAGCGCTCCCATCTCATACTAGATTCTAAACATCAGCGTTTTTTTTCCCGTCAGAAAAGCATACAGACGAATGGTTTTCCCGCTAGGATTTTTTCCTGATGGGAAAAAAGAGATCCTGCTCTCTTTTTTTTCCCGGTAGTTTTCCCATCGGAAAAACTGTGATGGAGCATACACGTGGTGGGAATTCCCGGAATCTCCGGCGGGAAAACTGGTCATGTGTACGAGGCATTCGATTTCCATAACAGCATCTGGTTGAAGAGGGGCGGCTGTTTGGCAGGGAGCCGATATAAGTGGCACTGAGCAGATCAAAGGCCAATCATTATCAACATCTCTAAGTCCAGGGGTAGTGGAGCCATTGAAGTTGTTCCTATTATGTTCCTTCTCCTCAGCAACCTTTCCCTAGAAGTAGTTGTCTCTACCCAGTTTAGATCCTGTTCCTTTCCTACCCACTTCGCAAATAAGCACCAACTGCAGCGGGGCAGTGCTATTTATTAGATCTGCCCTCACCAAATTTCAGATGCCAGCAACAAGGGCTGGGGCACTTATTGCCTATCGGAAGTAGCACAGGGCAGGTGGAACTCCCCTTCTCTTGGGATTGTGTCCAACATCCTGGAATTATGGGCAGCATTTCAGGTGCTTCTAGTGTTTCATTATTTAACAAGGAGATCCTCAGTGATGCTCAGGTTGGATAATACAACCGCTGTGGCCAACATAAGAAGGCAGGGTGGAACCTGCAGCTGGTCCCTGCTAAGGATTGAAGACAATCATGAGCTGGGCTCAGAGGAATTTGTCCAACATTTCAGCATACCCGGGATCCAAAATGTTCAGGCAGACTTCCTTTCTTGTGTTCAGATGAACAACAATAGTGGTCTCTCCAAAAATAAGTGTTCGAGTGGCTCTTGTCACTGGGAGTGTCGCCAGAAGTCGCCTATTTGCATCCCCATGCAATAACAAGTTGGTCAAGTACTACTTAAGGTTCGGAGACCCTCGGGCCTATGCAATAGATGCCCTCATGGACCAGTGGAGGTTCCGCAAAGCGTATGACTTTCCTCCGGTGCCTGTGATACTCCAGTTTCTCTCCGGAGACTCAGAACAAAGAGGGTGGAGGTGATAGCAATAATTCCCAACAGGTCATGGTTTCCTTTCCTTATACTCCTCAGTTATCAGAACTCAGTTCCCCTGCCACTCAGGCCAGCCTATTGTCTCAGGCCACAACCCTGCATCCCTGTCCGCCTCACTTGCATCTCAGGGCTTGGTTCTTGAGTGGTCAAAGGCTGGAAGCTTTAGGCTGCCCAGAAAAGGTCATCCCTACCCTCCTAAAAGCCGCACAATTGTCAGTTAAAGCAACGCAGTGCCAAATCGCAAAAAGTGGCCTGGTCTTTGGCCAGCGAAACGGTCCGGGGCTTGCTTAAGTGGTTAAGGAATAAATATCTCACAGAACCCCCCCCAGTACTAGAACTCTATCTCCCGAAATCTGCCCTTTGTTTCAGTACAGAATTTATCAGCTAAAACTTACAGTAGCAATTTGTGGACTGCTGAAGTGGGCGTTCGGAGGACTCTGACACTGAGACACCAGAGCTGTCCTCATTGCCCGTCCTCTCCCTCTTCTTTTCTCATAGGAATAATGCAGGGGGCACACCGCTATAAGAGGAACCTGTCACTTCTAGCTTCTGTGTGTGCAAGTAACAGTAGCGAGATGCAGGCAAGAGGCTAGTGCTGTGCTAGAGGTGATGGAACTCCATCCTGACATGTTTCATCTGCAAGCATGGGGTAATTAGGTTGTGCCCAGGCACAACCAGTACACTGTGCACATACCTATGACTAAGAGCTAAGCCAAAGATTGAGATATTGTTCGGTGCTCAGAAATTACAAGGGCACTAGATTTATAGCAGGATCAACAGGTATTTTTCTGTACTTGCAGAAAATGTACTTAGCTTAGGATGACCAGACATCCCCGGATTGAGGACACTGTCCCCGGTCCAAGTCTGTCCTAGGTTTTGTCCCCGGATTCGATTTGAACCTGGGCTGGGGCAATTTTAAAGACAGTGGGCCAGATTCTCAAAAGAGATATGACGGTGTATCACAGGAAACACCGTTGTATCTCTGTTTTTTTTCCGGGTATCTATGCGTGTGATTCCTAGAATCACTTACGCATAGATACAGCGAAGATTCGACAGATGTAAAACACTTACACCGTCGGATCTTAGATGTACATTGATTTCTCATTTGCCTATGCAAATGAGCCTAATACGCCGAATACGCCGATTCCCGAACGTTTTTACGCTGCCTCGTGGTCGTTTCCGTAAGCGTAAACCTATCCCTGCTATATGAGGGGTAGGCTTACGAAGTTCCGTCGTATGCCATGTTAAGTATGGTGTCGGGTCAGCGTCGTCTTTTTCCGTCGGTTACGTCGTTTTACTAAGTCGTTCGCGAATAGGGAATTGCGTAAGTGACGATCACGTCGTTTTCACGTCGGTTTCAACAACGTTTACGGACGTGAGCTGGAGCATGCGCACTGGGCTTTTTTCCCGGCCGGCGCATGCGCAGTTCGATCGACGGGGGGGTGCACCTAATTTAAATACAAGCCGTCCCCTTTGAATTACGCGGGGATACGCCGGGCCATTTACACTACGCCGCCGCAAACTACGGAGCAAGTGCTTGGAGAATACGGCATTTGCTCCAGTAAGTTGCGGCGGCATAGTGTAAATGGCTTACTCTACGCCGCCGCGGATTCTACCAGAATCTGGCCCAGTCAGTGCAGAATAAAAAAAAAAATTCTGAATTGCACAATCCCCCCCCTTCCACCACACCTACTAGCTTAGGGGTGTCTTTTTTTTCCATTATCTGTGCCCCTTTCTGATGATCATGTGCTGGTCGGAGTGGAGGGAATATTTCATTAGTTTCGGGTGCATGCCCATTCAACTCCGCTCGCATGTTCTTCTGCCTTGGCTCAAGTTCCGGCCAGCCACCTGCCTGCTTATCTGCTTGCCTTCCCTGACAGAGTGATCTTCCTCCACTCCCCAACCAGTAGTAGCCAGGGCCCAGAGAGTAAGACATGACAGGCTGTGAGACGGGCGGCAGCGTTAACGGGCAGAGAGTTGATGATTGCCGCCATTACTATTAAAAAAAATATGTCCCCGGATTTCATTTAAAAAATCTGGTCACCTTAACTTAGCTTGAAAAAAATTAATGCAGCCATGCCACATCTTAGGCCCCTTTCACACCTGCGGACCGTATGTCTGCTTTTTCATCCATCCGTTTAAGGATGAAAAAGGGACATACATGTATCCCTATGAGAGCGGGTGTCAGCGGATGAACATTCGCTGACACCTAATCTCATCCGGGTCCGCAATGCTCCGATTCTGCAGACAGAGGAAATCCTATTTTTCCATCTGTCTGCAGATTGGATCGGGTGAACACAGACAGACGGTCCGTGTTCATCCAATCCCCCCATAGGGGAGAGCGGAGATCTGACAGGGCGGTCCCTGCACAGTGTGCGGGGACCGCTCTGTCATCTGCGGGCTCAGCAGGGATCAACGGAGTGATCCCCACTGAGCAAGCAGAGGTTCACGGGGCGGATCATCACAGATCCGTAGGGTTGCCACTTTTTATTCAAGCCAAACCCGAACACTTTAGTAGCGCACAGCAAAAAATATTTTTTTTAGTATACACTAGAGCACAGGTCTCAAACACATGGTCCGCAGGCCAAATCCGGCCCTCCAGGCAATTTCATGTGGCCCTCACACCTCTCCTGCCCTCCTCTGTTCCTACTCGAAACCCTTTCTTTCTGCTTTCAAGGACACATCCAGCTTCTTCTGAGCAGCAGCAAAAGGAAAGGGGGGGGGGGCACTGTGATGTAAGGGAGAATGGGGAACTCAACGTTTGATGGTGGGGTGGCTTTTGACATCTAATATAAGGGGAGAGGATGCGCTGGACATCTAATTATACAGATACAACCGGCCCTTTTGAGGGCAATCATAATGCTGATGCGGCCCAAGATAAAATTGAGTTTGACACCCCTGCACTAGAGGATAGTAACAGACCTGGGACACCTTTGGGCGCTGCAAAAAGAACAGTAATGCGGCTTGTGTAGTGCCACCTCACCCTCCTATGGGGCCATTTATGAGCCACTTTACTGTCTGAATCTTATGTCCGGGTTTTAGGTGGACTGAAACCCGAACACATGATTCAAAACCCGAACTGTGAATGAATCCTGGACAGGTGGCAACCCTACGGATCTGTCCCGTGGGAAAGGGTCCTTAGGACGGTATGGTTAGTTACATTAAATGTTTGTTCTTGGGTTTAGATACATTTTGAAAAATATATTTAAAAATTGGTGTTGAAAAAACACAGGTATTATTTATCAAAGGATCTGAAATGTGCCCTGTCTTTGCTGCTCTGGCATCCAGTTAGATCTGCCTTTTTTTTTTCATCTGTACAGTGCAGGTGGCTGCTATTTGCAATACAAACAGGGTTTGTTTCAAACACTTTGAAAATCGGGTCCAAAGAGGTGGGTGCTGAGCATCAGAACTGTTGCTGAAAGCTGCAGTGTTAAAAATCCGGCCCTGGTAAATAGATATAATGTAATGTATTCCTTTGTAACATGCTATAAAAAGCCATTATTCTGAACTCCAGACTAGTGCTTATATAAATTATTACTAAAGACCTGTCTGTAAGTAACATTATGGCAATGTAAAAAAAAAGACTTTTTATACTATAGGTAACGTTTCAGAGCTGTAAATCACAAAGCTTGAATTTAAATGTTTTGCCATGGTCCCTGTGGCCCCTGTGACATCCCAAGTTTTCCATCAACAGCTTGTTATTGCTTTGATGTTAAATAACAGGTGTCTACATTAAAACCTTCCACCTCTGAACTCTTCCACTTGTTATTCCTAAAGGGAGCAGTATAAAAAGAAAGTGATGGCAAAAGGAAAATGACTTCACAGCTGAAAAAGAACTCCTGCTGATGAAAGAAATATATAGAGAGAACAAATTAGTGAGCGGAGCGGCAAGGATAAAAGATGTGCTTTGTTGAAGCCAGTCTTTTTATAACAAATAGCTTTGTTTCCATTTTGGGGGCACCAAAATTGGAAACAGAATCTTAATTTAGGTCGCAAAAGTGGTGGGCCTAACAAAAAATAGGCAGTGTAGCGCTCCAGAATCAGTGGCTCTGCATTGCTCATTCACCCCCACCCTAACATACACATGTTAACATTTAGGCTCTGTTCACACCTAGGCTTTTTTGGGCATTTTTCTGCCTCAGCTCTAAAAACGCCTAACGAGACAAATCCCATTTATTTCAATGACCCCTGTTCACATCTGAGCGTTTTGTTGCCTAAAGCAAAACACCCGTCGCTCAAAAAAGCTTCTTTATTGGCAGATTACAGGCATTTTACTGCTTTTACATTGGTGACATTTTAATCTTGAAAATGCCTGTACAAAAATGCTGCAAAACTCTGCATACACACACCAAAAAAAGCCTGTAAAATAGCAACGCCTAGATGTGATGCCGCGTGCACACGATCATTTTTCAGCATGAAAAAAATACTTTGTTTTTCAGCATGTTGAAAAAACAACGTTGTTCCAACTTCATCAATAAAACGACGTTGCCCACACACCATTGTTTTAAAAAAATTATCTAGCAAAGCGCGGTGACGTACAACACGTACGACGGCACTATAAAGGGGAAGTTACATTTGCCTTTAGGCTGCTTTAACCACTTTCTTACTGGGCACATATACCCCCTTCGTTCCCAGGCAAAATTTCAGCTTCCGGCACTGCGTCGCTTTAACTGACATTTGCGCGGTCGTGCGATGTGGCTCCCAAACAAAATTGGCGTCCTTTTTTCCCTACAAATAGAGCTTTATTTTGGTGGTATTTTATCACCTCTGCGGTTTTTATTTTTTGCGCTATAATCAAAAAAAGAGCGACAATTTTAAAAAATATATATATTTTTTACTTGTTGCTATAATAAATATCCCATTTTTTTTAAAAAAAAACTATTTTTTTTTCACAGTTAAGGCCGATACGTATTTTTCGACGTATTTTGGTAAAAAAAAAAAAAAATCGCAACAAGCGACTAGTTTGCGCAAAAGTTATAGTGCCTACAAAATAGGGAACAGAATTATGATTTTTTGTATTATTATTTTTTTTACTAGTAATGGCGGCGATCTGCGATTTTTATTGCGACTGCGATATTGCGGCGGACATATCGGACACTTTTGACACAAATTTGGGACCATTCACATTTATACAGCGATCAGTGCTATAAAAATGCACTAATTACTGTATAAATGTGACTGGCAGGGAAGGGGTTAACACTAGGGGGTGAGGAAGGGGTTAAATGTGTATCCTGGGTGTGTTCTAACTGTGTGGGGGGAGGGGGGTGACTGGGGGAGGTGACCGATGCTGCGTCCCTATGTACAAGAGACACAGATCGGTCTCCTCTCCCCTTTACACACAGAGCTCCACGTCCCTGCTGTCATCGCGGCCGCCAGGTACATGCATCGGATCTCCAGCGATGTGGCGGGACAGTGGCGCGCGCGGGTAATGCAGTAAAAATCACGTCCAAAGACGTCTAGTTGGCGCCTCAGGTCCGCGCTGTTGACGTATTCTGTCAATAGCGCGGGTCTGAAGTGGTTAACTGATTCCGTGTTAGTAAAAGAAGATTTGCGCTTTTCTGTCTGTTACAGCGTGATGAATGTGCTTACTCAATTATGAACGGTAGTTTTACCAGAACGAGCGCTCCCGTCTCATAACTTGCTTCTGAGCATTCGCAGGTTTTTAACATCGTTTTAGCCCACACACGATCATTTTTTTACAACCCGAAAAACTACATTGTTTAAAACAACGTTAAAAAATGCAGCATGTTCGAATTTTTTTTTGTAGTTTTTCAGAACCTGAACAATTATGTGAAGCCCACACACGATCATTTAAGATTACATTTTTTTTTAAATGATGGCCCGGATTCACAGCCAACGGCGGATCTTTGTGCGGGCATGGCGTATCTTCTTTACGCTATGCCGGCGCAACGTTGAGAGGCAATTATGCTATTCACAAAGAATATGCACTCAACGTTGCGCCGGCGTAGCGTATAGTTGTCGGCGTAAGCCGACGTAAATCAAAGTAGGTGGAAGTGGGCTGAAAGTGGGCGTGATATATTAAAATGAAGCGTGACCCCATGCAAATGATGGGCTGAGCTTCAAAAAACCAACTGCGCATGCTTCGTCTCTTGGACGCATCCCAGTGTGCATGCTGACAGTCACGTCGAAATAGCTGCCTAAGATACGTCAATACACTGAATACGACGTGAACGTAACCTACGCACAGCCCTATTCACGTAGTACTACGTAAACAACGTAAAATACGACGGCTGTTCCCTGGTCCATACCTTTGAATGGGTTGCACCTCCTATATGAGGAATAAATTTACGCCGGACGTAACCCTTACGCAAATCGCTTAAAACATGCGCTGGATGCAAGTACGTTTGTGAATCAGTGTATCTTACTCATTTGCGTATTTAACATGGGTACGCCGAATGCGCCCAGCGTAACAATGCGCCCACGATACGCTGGCGTAGGCAAGTTACGTCGGGCGGCTGAAGCCTTGCTTTTCGACATATCTAGCTTTGTGAATCGGCGCAGAGATGCGACGGCGCACATTTGTACTTACGACGGCGTATATTTAGATACGTCGGCATATGTCCGACGTGAATCCGGGCTGACGTTTTTTTAATGCCGAAAAATGATTGTGTGTACGCGGCATTAGGCTCTGTTCACACCTAGACATTTTTGGGTGTTTTTCTGCGAAATCCTCATCTCTAAATATGTCCAACATGACCAATCCCATTCATTTTAATGGCCCCTGTTAACATCTGAGGCCTTGTACACACGATCAGTCCATCCGATGAGAACGGTCCGAAGGAACCGATGAAGCTGACTGATGGTCTGATGTGCCTACACACTATCAGTTAAAAAAACGATTGTGTTAGAACGCGGTGACGTTTACGTGTTTTAACACAATGACACGCTGAAAAAAACGAAGTTCAATGGTTCCAAGACTTGATTCTAAGTATGCGCGGCCTTTTAATCGATGCTTTTGCATCCTAACGATCGGTTTTGACCCATCGGTTAGCCATTCATTGGTTAAATTTTAAAGCAAGCCATCTGTT
Source organism: Rana kukunoris (assembly GCA_029574335.1). NCBI lineage: Eukaryota > Metazoa > Chordata > Amphibia > Anura > Ranidae > Rana > Rana kukunoris. Next base: position 106,647,438 of record CM056049.1, on the reverse strand, counting down.
TTTTGACTGAAGCATAACAGACCGATGGGGTCTACACACGATCTGTTTGGACCGATGGAAACCGACCCTCACTCCGTTTTCATCGGTTTGAACCGATCGTGTGTACGCGGCCTGAGAGTTCTGTCGCCTGAAGCAAAAGGCCCGTCTCTCCAAAAAGTATGGGATTTTATTTTTGCGCAGATTACAGACATTTTACTATTTTTACAGTAGTGACGTTTCAACCTTGAAAACGTCTGAAAAAACATCCAAAAAATGCCTGTATAATAGCATCGGTAAAGCTGTAACCCTTACTAGTTTTGTCGTTCGTGCGACTTCTTCCGGAGGGTTACAGCTTTACGCTATAACCAGACATTACTTCACTAAGGGATCCGGGAAGGAGTCTCCCACCTGTATACCAGCTGGTGACCGTGGTCAAGCACGCTGCTTCTTTGCAAAGGATCGGGTGAAGTCATTTTTACTCTGCTCAATCTTCAATCTTCATTACTTTGTGTACGTTTAATATATGGGGGATGCCTGATGGAAGGGATGAGTATTAAACTGAATTACGCTATGTTGGCATTCTTTGTTTTTTTATTCGTTCTGATAAAACTACCGTTCGTAATGGTGTAAGCACATTCATCACGCTGTAACAGACAGAAAAACGCAAATCGTCTTTTACTAACAGGAATTCAGATAAAGCAGCCCAAAGGGTGGCGTCATCCGCATGGAAATTCCCCTTTATAGTGCCGTCGTACGTGTTGTACGTCACCGCGCTTTGCTAGAGCATTTTTTAAAAACGACCGTGTGTAGACACTGTCATTTTAATGAAGTTGGAAAAACTTTGTTTTTTCTACATGCCGAAAAATTATCGTGTGTACGCGGCATTATTCTTTTGACTAAAATGGCATTTTAGTTTTAGTCCCATTTTAGTCTTTTGACTAAAATGCACTTTTTTTTCCAAATCTCTTTATTGATTTTTTCATTTTTTTCCCCCATACAAAAAAAAAAGTAAACATACATACACATATACACTACATTTACATTATACGTTTAACACAAATCTGCTCTCTTCTGGAGCCTCCTTAAAATTCCATTTCACATTCATTTCATCTAACTCATATACCTTTTACACTCTTCTCTCTCCCTTCCTTTATTCCATGGTGTGGTTATCCTCCCCTTAGACCTTATTTTAACCTGAAGCTGTCATAGGATTTTCTATCCAGCTTTCCCATACTCTCTTATATTTCTCCCCAAGATCTCTATTACAATATGTTTCCCTATACAATGGCAGATTCGTATTTACTAAATGTTTCCATTGTCCTATTGAGGGAGCTTCTGCCTTTTTCCAGTTTAGAACTATTACCTTTTTAGCATAAAATAATAATAAACCCAGTTGTGTTCTCCTTCCCACAGACACGTTATTTTTTTTCTACCAATCCTAACAGGCAGATTTCTGCCTCCTGTTCCAGAACTATTGATGTTGTTATAGCAATCACTCTCAGGACCTCTCTCCAAAATGCTACTATCTTCGGGCATGACCAAAATATGTGCCTAAAATTACCTGGCAAATCTGCACATCTCCAACAGTTTTGAGGGTTTAATAGGGAGAACCTATGTAATTTATATATAGAAAAGTTCTAGAGCAACCACTAATTGTTAGGCAAAATGCAAAAGAAACCATCTGCATCGAAATCCCTCAATGAGTATGAGTTAGAAAGGTTCCCCCGAATACGGGCGGGATGTGGGTTAGGGATTCTTGCTGATGCACAATGGATAACTATAAGATATATGTGTATGAGTCTGATCAAACCCAAAACAGCTGAGGCATGAATACATTTGATTTTAAGTAAAAAAAATAACAAAGATTTATTGGTACATATTTAGACATAAATATTATTCAATAATAAAAACATTCATAATTAGAGAAAGGTGTTTGAGAAAGCAGATTATTGCCAAACAGCTTCATTCCAGTCGTGTTACTGGTTCGACTAGTTTCGCCCTGTTGGGCTTCATCGGGAACCCACAGTGGAATATATTCTATATAAATGAAAAATACACAGTGAAATAGTATTTAAAAAAAATAGAGATAGTAATATATATGTATAAACAAAAAATGAATACTGATCTGAAATTGCTGTCAAGGATCATAAATAGTCACATCCTTAGTTAGAATAGATACTAGATAATAATCATATAAGTACAAAAAATTTCGGGTCAGGGAAAAATGCATACTTTGATTTAGGTGAGAGGAGGACCATGGAGAGGGACGCCCACAGGGGCGTGTTCTCAGAGGTATAGAGAAGACGCCTAGCAAGCGAGATGGATAGTGACCCAGTTAAGGGTCACCAAGCAGGTGTGTTCCTAGGTGTGAAACTAATTGGAGGAGACTGAGTTAAAGGAGTGTCGGTTCAAACACAGCAATGATAGCGTGATGTGGTAAAAGGTTTGCTTACTGATACACGGTAGTGGACAGATGTGGCTAATCAGAACAGTCGTTTATTCCGATGCAACAAATGCAATGGTCCCGACCACTAGATATTGATACAGCACTCTAGTCCGTGAGCACTAAGGAGTAAAATAATTAGTTCAGGACAATAAAAAGATGATAAACCAAGTTTATAATAATATAGCTGTCCATATAAAAAAAGACAGAGAGAGAGTCATTAGCACAGTTCCCAGAAAAATATCTAGGAGTGCAGGTATAAAAACTCTGCAGCAGTGCTAGACTGTAAGAAGGGTATATAAAAGTATTACTGTTAAACTAACCTTGTTACAGGGTAGTGGAGGATATACTTCCAAACAAGGCTTATCAGGGCATAGGCTATACCTGGTGAATCTAAAGTAGATAAATAAACAAAACAAGGTGGAATGAATAGGATCCGCCATCAAAAAACATGTGGTAGGAGAACAGTGTAGAGTAACTGTTCTCAATAGTCTATACCTGTATGCAATGTAGGTTAGGGAGACACACATTCGATCTCTCCATGAGCTCAGTGCTGAGTGCTGACATCTCATGGAGCTGATAAAATAGTCCTCTCCATTAGGCTGAACACGCCTCAGCTGTCAAGCGGGCGGAGAGCCTGATGGTACTGGGCGGGGGAATGACGTGTCTGCGGGGAGTTCCCTGGGAAGCCCTGAAGGGAGCGCGCATGATTGCACAGAGTATCAGACAATACCGCCATATATTAAACCGTGCATACCAACTTGGCACCATTGACGATAATACATTACAATTCTTGAACGTGGAGAGTCCTGTTACTCCCACGTTCTACGCCCTACCTAAAATCCACAAAGGGGTCATACCCCCACCTGGCCGCCCTATTGTATCAGGCTGCGGCTCTTTGACAGAGAATTCGAGTAGAATCATTGACGAGTATCTGTATCCCCTTGTACAAAGTCTTTTCTCTCACGTCAAAGATACGATTGAGTTATTGAAAATTATCGATGGACTAAGCATCCCTAAAGGGGCTTGGCTGGTAGCCATAGATATTTAAGCTCTATACAACTCAATTCCACATGGTTTTGGCGTTCAAGTCGTTAGAAGCTTTCTCAACGAATGCGATAAAAACACTTGTAAGTATAACAACTTCATCGGCGAGTTGTTAGAATTCATTTTGACTAATAACATCTTCCTGTTCAAACGCTCCCATTACCTCCAGGTACAGGGTGTGGCAATGGGGGCGGGTTGCGCCCCCTCATACGCAAACCTGTATCTGGGGGGATGAGAGAGTGATCTATTTGGGGAGGACTCCCCTGACGATCTATCTGTAAATGTGCTTACATGGCACAGATACATCGATGATGTGTTTATGGTTTGGGCAGGTCCCAAAGAGAGTTTGTTTGTATTCCTGGCCAGGCTACAGGTGAATCAATATAACCTCAAATTCACCCATAGCTTTACTCAGGAACGGATTACATTTTTAGATGTTGAACTGTATTTAGACGAGCAAGGTTCCCTCTGCTCAACCCTTTACAGGAAACCTACGGCTGGCAACTGCCTTTTACATGCTACCAGTTTACGCCCCAAACGTCTGGTTAATAGTATTCCCTACAGCCAGTATCTAAGATTGCGACGAAATTGTTCACAAGAAAATGACTTTAAACGCGAGGCAGGACAATTATACTCACGCTTGAGAGATAGAGGCTATACCAAGACATGCCTCCGCAGAGCATTTAATAAAGCCAATAGCTTGGAAAGAAACTCTCTCATTTACAAATCGAAAGCAGAGATCAAATCTAATACCACCAGAATTATCACTCGTTTTAATAGACAGCACAATTCGATATGTAAAATATATAGTAAATTTTGGTATTTACTTACTTCTGATGTTAAGATCAACAAATTCATTAATGCTTCCCCAGAAATCACGTTCAAAAGGTCTCCTTCTATTAGAGATAAGACAGTATCGAGCCACTATGCTGTACAAATGATCCCCAAACCCACCCAGACGGGGACATTCCCCTGTGGGAAATGTAACTTTTGCCGCTACATTCTGAGAGGCTCAAGCATCAACCTCCCATATGGAGAAATATTGACTCCTAAATTTTGTTTCACTTGCCAGACGATGGGAGTGATTTATTTGATGAAATGTAACTGCGGAGCCTTCTATGTGGGCAAAACCAAACACAACTTTCTATGCAGAATAAGAGACCATGTACGAGCCGTCAACAAAAAACTGATGGAGACACCCATCAGTCGACACATTGGGCTTTTTCATAACCATAACAACACAATGATGGGATTCTATGCCTTGGCGCATATACCCCTCAATGAAAGAGGTGGTGATGCAGACAAACGTCTTCTGCAAATTGAAGCAAAATGGATTTACTCGTTACGAGCCTCTCAACACCCGGGCTTGAACGAGAACATCAGTTACAAGCCTTTCTTATAGACTTTATTGATTTTCCATCGTTATTTATATATGTATATATTTTTTTGTATATTTTCTATATATGTGCTATAGAGTCCTTGTGATTTATTAGCAAGCATGCTGCCTTACAACTTTCAGATTTCATGTGAACAATACTTTTGTCCATTATAGATCTTTAGGACACCGAAAGTTATATGCACCGTTATAAGACCTAGACTTCTTGGCTAGATTTATCTCTACTTTGAGATATATCTATTTTCAATTTGTTGACTGTGAATCTCTGATTCTCTCGATTATATCTGCCTTAACAACTCTAAGGTTTCTCTTAGGTACTAGAGCTTCCATTATATCGAGGGTCTGATGATACCGACTCTCTTGGCAACTTTAAGGCAGAATATTTGTTACTCTAGATTTGAATGCCTCCAAAAGACTTAAAACAGTGGAACACTATCACGTCATGATCGGTGGAGGTGTATCAGAGTACCACCTATATACACACTCTTCTGCTTAATGCAGTTTATGTTTTAGGTTATGTATTGTTGTGTTTGCATATCTCCATTCTAATACCAATCCCTGTACCTCATCTACCAGCTATTCTCATATAGCAGATGTTTTACAGCACGATTTATTGTATACACTAACTGCTTGTGTGCCTTCTGTGAATCGGGGCAATTTGCTATACAGCCTTGATTATTAGTGCGGGGACGATAGTAAAGGGCTCAGGGACCAGGTGCTCCTAATACAGATGCACTGAGACTCAGCAGGCTATGTGTTCCTAGTGATGTTAATCAGCCCACCTGGGCGGGTAGGGGCCTGTACCGATGCTTGTCACATTAGCATCGAATCCGAGTGGAGGCTCGGGTGTTGCCCAGGTCCGCCCCCTGACGATCCCCATTGGCTGAGCGGCGTATACGGCCCTCCCAGGGGAAATCTACGGTCTTCCCTGACGTAGTCAGCCTAGTCGCGCACATCCCGCGCTCGCACACCCCGCGCTCGCACACATGCGCGCTCCCATCAGGGCTTCCCAGGGAACTCGCCGCAGACACATCATTCCCCCGCCCAGTACCATCAGGTTCTCCGCCCACTTGACAGCTGAGGCGTGTTCAGCCTAATGGAGAGGACTATTTTATCAGCTCCATGAGATGTCAGCACTCAGCGCTGAGCTCATGGAGAGATCGGATGTGTGTCTCCCTAACCTACATTGCATACAGGTATAGACTATTGAGAACAGTTACTCTACACTGTTCTCCTACCACACGTTTTTTGATGGCGGATCCTATTCATTCCACCTTGTTTTGTTTATTTATCTACTTTAGATTCACCAGGTATAGCCTATGCCCTGATAAGCCTTGTTTGGAAGTATATCCTCTACTATCCTGTAACAAGGTTAGTTTAACAGTAATACTTTTATATACCCTTCTTACAGTCTAGCACTGCTGCAGAGTTTTTATACCTGCACTCCCAGATATTTTTCTGGGAACTGTGCTAATGACTCTCTCTCTGTCTTTTTTTATATGGACAGCTATATTATTATAAACTTGGTTTATCATCTTTTTATTGTCCTGAACTAATTATTTTACTCCTTAGTGCTCACGGACTAGAGTGCTGTATCAATATCTAGTGGTCGGGACCATTGCATTTGTTGCATCGGAATAAACGACTGTTCTGATTAGCCACATCTGTCCACTACAGTGTATCAGTAAGCAAACCTTTTACCACATCACGCTATCATTGCTGTGTTTGAACCGACACTCCTTTAACTCAGTCTCCTCCAATTAGGTTCACACCTAGGAACACACCTGCTTGGTGACCCTTAACTGGGTCACTATCCATCTAGCTTGCTAGGCGTCTTCTCTATACCTCTGAGAACACGCCCCTGTGGGCGTCCCTCTCCATGCTCCTCCCCTCACCTAAATCAAGGTATGCATTTTTCCCTGACCCGCAATTTTTTGTACTTATATGATTATTATCTAGTATCTATTCTAACTAAGGATGTGACTATTTATGATCCTTGACAGCAATTTCAGATCAGTATTCATTTTTGGTTTACAGATATATATTACTATCTCTATTTTTTTTATATACTATTTCACTGTGTATTTTTCATTTATATAGAATATATTCCACTGTGGGTTCCCGATGAAGCCCAACAGGGCGAAACTAGTCTAACCAGTAACACGACTGGAATGAAGAAGCTGTTTGGCAATAATCTGCTTTCTCAAACACCTTTCTCTAATTATGAATGTTTTTATTATTGAATAATATTTATGTCTAAATATGTACCAATAAATCTTTGTTATTTTTTTTTACTTAAAATCGAATGTATTCATGCCTCAGCTGTTTTGGGTTTGATCAGACTCATACACATATATCTTATAGTTATCCATTGTGCATCAGCAAGAATCCCTAACCCGCATCCCGCCCGTATTCGAGGGAATCTTTCTAACTTATGTAATTTATATGGTGTATAATAACTTATATGTATTATTTTAAATTGTATTAATTTATATTGGAGTGATACCAAGATCTGAAGTGGAAACCTCCATACTTCCTCCCAATCCTCCTCCACCAAATTTGGAATGTCTCTTCTCCAATTTTTGCTTACTTTACTTATATCTGGAGATGTAGGGCCAGATTCAGGTAGATGCGCGCATATTTTATCCGGCGTAGCGCAGCGCATATACGTTACGATGACGCGAACTAGTGAGTCAAGTCCAGTAATCACCAAGCGCATGTTCGTTACTTTGCGGCGGAGTAACGAAAAAGCGCTGGCGCAACCCGACGCAAGTGGAAGTGGGTGTGATCATATGTAAATGATGGGCGGAGCCCAGCGCAGTGACTTACGTTCATCGCATCATCCACGGAGCATGCGCAGTGAGGGAGGGCTCCACTCGCTCCCCTGTGCGCATGCTCACAACTTCCGTCGGCACCACTTCATGGGAAACGCCAGCGCAATGTGTTCCGTTGCGCGTATAAAAGCGGCCGCAGATGCGCCTTTCCGGTGCAAAAGTATATCCGGTTCCCCCCACCCCAGGGAAGTAACTTTTGCTGTGTGATGGCTGCTCCCTTTCCCCCCAAAGAGAGGAGAAACCTCAATTTTAATACCCAGGAGCTGTCCGTAGTGATCTCCGCTACGGAGACCTACAACGACTTCCTCCACGGCAGGAAAAGTCGGAAGACCAGCCGGGATAGGAAGCAGGGCATCCTGGAGAGCATTGCTGGCAGGGTCAATGTTTTGGGCTACTACACCCGGACTGCTGCCGATATCGGCAAGAAAATAAACGATTTGAGGCGCAAAGTCCGTGGCAAGGTGGCCACCATCAGGAGGCATGAGAGGGGCACCGGTGGTGGACCCCCATGTGCGGTCAGCCTGACCACGGAGGAGGAGGTGGTCGCCCGCTGCCTGGAGAGGGAGCAGTTGAAGGAGGTACCGGGATATGATTCCGTGGAGGAAGGCTCCAGGACAGGTAAGTGTTTTTTATCCCCTATTTGGTGTGTTGCATGTGGGGGGGGGAGGGTACATGTGCCAAGTGTGTGAGACCACCCAACATGTGTCTGCTTTGTGTCATCCACAGATGACGGAGCTGGGCCATCATCTGCCGGCGGCCAGTCCACCCCATCCCCCAACGGCATCCTGAGCCCGAACCCCTGGGTGGTGAACACAATGAGATGGAGGAGAGTGCCCACACCTCACCTGCTGAGGTGGTTGAGGAGGAGCCTGGCTTTACTGATCAGGACTTTGTTTTGTTTTTGGAGGAGTCCTCCCCTTCTGCAGGGCCCTCTGTAATCCCCTCCCCCATCCTAGGAAGCCCCTTAAGGGCGAATCCATCCCCCCGGGGACAACCATCTCCTGGCCCCAGGAAGGCGACCCGGAAGACCAGGGGGGTGTGTGACGTGGTCCATGACCAAATGGCCCGGGACCAGGCCAGGCAGACCCAGCAGATGGGGGAAATTGCTGGGCATCTTGACCGGCTAGTTGACAGCCTGGGCTCCGTGTCCCAGCTGACCAACGCAGTGCAGGATGTCAGCTGCAACTGTGCTGCAGTGGTGACCAGTCTGGGGGAGGTGCAGGCTGATGTTCGGCACCTCACTGCAGCCGTCCAGGCCAACACTGCTGCCATCCGGGACCAGGGGAGGCAGAGGCAGCGTGACCAGCGGCATAATGTGACCCGCCAGCTGAGGATGCAGGCCCAGACCAACCACTATCTCAGCCGGATTGCCGTGGCCTTGGAGGGCATGCAGCCAACACCTTCCAGGAGTGGCCCACCTGGGGCCCACCCCCACTCCCTCCAGGCAGCTGAGGAGCCAGAGAGGGCCCACAAGAAAGAGCCCCCGTCAGCCCAGATGAGAGCTTTTTTTTTAATGTTTTTGGCTCAGGTTATGAGTATTTATTATTTTTTTCATTTTGCTCAGGTTATGAGATTTTTATTTTATTTGAACTTTGCTCAGGTTATGAGCTTTTTATTTTATTTGAACTTTGCTCAGGTTATGAGATTTTTATTTTATTTGAACTTTTCTCAGGTTATGAGCTTTTTATTTTATTAGAACTTTGCTCAGGTTATGAGATTTTTATTTTATTTGAACTTTGCTCAGGTTATAAGCTTTTTATTTTATTTGAACTTTGCTCAGGTTATGAGCTTTTTATTTTATTTGAACTTTGCTCAGGTTATGAGCTTTTTATTTTATTTGAACTTTGCTCAGGTTATGAGCTTTTTATTTTATTTGAACTTTGCTCAGGTTATGAGCTTTTTATTTTATTTGAACTTTGCTCAGGTTATGAGCTTTTTATTTTATTTGAACTTTGCTCAGGTTATGAGATTTTTATTTTAAGTTTAACTGCACACGGTCAGGAGTGCAGGGGTCAGTGTGAATGGTGTGTGAATGTGAGGGGGTGGCACTCCTGCCAGTAAGGGGTGTCACCCTCGGTCGTTGGGGAGAAGTTATCCCCACGGCTGTGTGAATGACGTGTGAATGGTGTATGAATGGACAGCGACATCATTGGGGCCTTGACGCCAGCGTTGCTGCTCCCAAGTCCTGCATGTTGGATTTGGGCTAATCCAATGCGATGTGGATGTGGTGTGTGTGATCTAAGGACCACAGTGGTGTGCATGCGTGCATTGTCCGTGTGATCAATGTTTTGGTTTAGTGTCCAAAGATGCCTACGGCGAGGACCCTCCTGACTGCTCTTCCATCAGCTGAATGGGTCTCCTCTGGCAGGGGGGGCTGTCTGGTTGGGGGGTCAGGTCATCACGTATGTCAATCTGCAGGCCCTTTCTCATGGCAAATTTGTGCAGAATGCAACATGCACCGATGATCTGACACACGAAGGTAGGGGAATACAATAGGGCCCCCCAAACTTATCCAGGCAGCGGAAATGGGACTTCAGGAGCCCAAATGTTTTCTCCACCACTGAACAAGTTTTGATATTTGCCGCATTGTATCTTCTCTCTCCTCTGGTTTGGGGGTTTCGGAAAGGAGTCATTAGATGGGGTCCCAGTGCATATGCAGAGTCACCTGTAAGGGAAAAGACAGGAGGATGTTAGTCATGCATGTGCCCCTTGTGATGTCAGCATCATGGGGGGGACAGTCATGCCTGCCACCTATGTCACTCACCAACCAGCCAGCTGTCCCCATACATGTTCTGTTCGAACTTCATTGGGATGGGGCTCTGATTGTATATGAAGCTGTCATGGCTGGATCCGGGGTGTTTGGCACGGACGTGCCATATGAGGCATTGGACATCGGCTATCACCTGTACGTTGATGGAATGCCAATGCTTCCGATTGCGGTATATGTGCTCTGTGGCACTGGGGGGCTGGAGTGCCACATGTGTGCAATCAATGGCCCCCACGGTGCGTGTGTTAGGGCACCAATTCTGCGGACTTTGGTTTCGCGCACATGCGCAGTAGAACGGCGCGGCCGCGCGTCTCTATTCAGCGCATGCGCGCGAACGTACGCGGGCACGGTCCGGCGGCGCGGCGCGTGCGGGAGCGCGCGCGGCGCAAACACACGCGGTTCCGTCGGAGCCAATTACAGGGCTCACCGCCCTATTTAAACCTGCCTCTGGCACATGACAGGTTGCTGGTTTGTCATCAGCTCCTGTATGTGTCTCACTGCTGTGAAACTGTTGTCCTGAACCTTCTGGCTTACCTGTTTGAATCCCTGATCTCGGCCTGCCTTGGACTTTGCTGACCTCTCCAATCCTTTGACCCCGGCTTGCACCCCTGGACTCCGCTGACCTCTCCAATCCTTTGACCCCGGCTTGCATCCTTGGACTTCCGCTGACCTCTCCGATCCTTTGACCCTGGCTTGCATTACTGGACTTCCGTCAATCTCTATGACCCTTGGCCCACAGCCAGTACCTTGAACTTGTTTGGCCTATTTGGTCCCCTGTTCCTGTTTGTTTCACGGACTGACTCCTCAGCCTGTCTGCAGATCCTGTGTCCCGGATATCATACTCATCCACCAAGCATCTCCAGGGTCTTCCGGTGCCTTCCTTGATCTACACCTTGACTCAGTTTCCTGTTTCCGGTACCGGTGCCTCCTGGTGCTGTCACCCCTCTGTTTCCACCACCAGAGGGCGGTCAGCACTGGTTCCCAAGGCTGAGCCGTCCGCAGCATCTCGGCCTCGGTAAGTTCCTTAGACTCTGACAGTGTGGGAATCTGGCAATGCTGTAGAAATCTGTCATTGCCTTCAGCCGCAGCTCCTCAGTGGTTGGTCTGATGAAGTGGTGGGACATGCATCTGAGGATTGCAGGGATAACCTGGTGCACACATCTGCTCATGGAGGACTGTGACATCCCAGCCACCACTCCACTTGTACGCTGGAATGATCCACTTGCAAGGAAATGAAGTGTTGCCAGTACCTTCACCAGTGGCTGCACTGCTTGTTAGCGGTGTGTTGGGCTGGTGATGTCATCCTGCAAGGTTGTGGTTAGTTCAAAGATTGCATCAGGGCTGAATCTGAAGAGGCGATACAACTCCTCATCCCCCATGCCAAAGAGGCTCATGCGCGTGCGGTATATCCTCTCACGTGCCCGCCTCCTCCGTTCCGGGGGACCCATTAGTAGTGCTAGGACCAAGGCTGCCCCTGGCATGTTGGCACACAGAGGTGTTGTCCTTGCAAGTGTGGTTGTTCAGCTTGCTAGTTTCGTCGGTAATGCTGCTGCTGTAGCTGCTCTCCTGCTGACCTGTGGCCGTTAGGAGTAAAGATAAAGCAGCTATTTGTAGGAATAACTTTGCGACAGACGGACGACATACGCGCGGTGCATGTAGCCAGCGTCTGGTGCTAATCCGTTCGCGAATCGGGAAATCTCCCTCATTTGCATATTTGCATGGGAAATCAATAGGCGCGACGGATGCGACAAGCGAAAATATGCGCTTACGATACTCTGGCGAGGGAAAGTTAAGCCGATCGGAGAAAGCCCGTTTTCTGTCGCATTTAGTTTGGTGGGTACGGCCGCATAGATACTACGGCGCATCTTGACAGTTACGCGGTGCATATCGATATACTCCAGCGCAAGTCTTGCTGAATCTGGCCCGTAGTCTTTATTAAATATGCATATATGGTTGAAATGGACTTTTTTTCCCATATTTACCATTTGTTCCAAACCCAATTCTATTAATTGTGGGGTTCCTCCTGGGAATTGGGCTGACAAAGCATGGATAAGTTGCATGTATCTAAAAACATAATTCTCAGGAAGCTTCCACAACTGCCTCATTTCTACATACGTATAGAATTTCTCCCTCTGTAGTACTTGTGATATCATTTTTACTCCATACTTTGTCCATGCTCCTGGATCCTGAATGGAATCCACAATAGGGTATTTGGGGATAACTTTGTTTTGGAGTAACCTTCTTTTCTTATAGCAGCTTTCCATATCTTAACCGTTGTTATCATTGAAGGGGTAAGATCTTGTCTCGTTTTTATCCCCTATACAACAGCCCCTGCAGTGCCTCCACAGATTGGACCACTGCTGATCCTAACATAGTCAGGCTTCAACCATCTCCCTACCGTCACCAACTGTGTAGCCAGATAGTACCTATAAAGATCTGGAAAGGCCAACTCTCCTTGTGTTACCGGTCTCATGAGTGTACTTAATTTAATTCTGGCTGGTTGTATTTGCCTATATGAATGTAGAGAATTCCTGAATATATAAAACACATTTATTTGTCCCAATAGTGACAAAGGCAGTGTTTCCCTTATTTTTTATCTTTTTCCTAATTCTTGTACCACTGGGTCTAAATTCATAACTCAGAAATCCTTAACCTGTCTAGATATAATTATGCCGAGATATTTGAATTCTGTCACCTATTTCAATGGTAGATTTGGGGCCGCTGTATCCTGTGCTCCCTGATCAATAGGGAACAATAGGGACTTGCCCCAATTCACTTTAAGCCCTGTAAAAAGTGAAAAGGTATTTAGTAATTCTAAAGCTCCATTTAGAGATGGTCCCGCATCTCAAAAAAAGCAACATATCATCTGCGTACATGGCCACTCTCTACTCCAGCCCCCCCACACACAGTCCCTGAATATTTGGCGACGTCCTAAGGGCCTCTGCCAGTGGTTCTATCGCAATTGCAAAGAGTGCTGGAGAAAGAGGGCAACCCTGCCTCGTACCTCTATACAACTGAAAGGAAGATGATAATTTTTCTCCCAATTTGACTGCTGACTTGGGTCTCCCATAAATTGTTTAAATCCATTTAATAAATACTAATGGGAATCCCATCCTTCTAAGTATTTCCCACAGAAAAGGCCATTCGATTGTATTGAAGGCCTTTTCTATATCCAACGAGACCACCATCCCGGATCCCTCCTGAATATGATGGCTATGTAAATTTGTGTAGTGCCTACGTATGTTAACATCAGTTGTTCTCTGTGGCATAAATCCTGTCTCATCTGCATCTATAATGTTTCTTAACAGAGGTTGTAATCTTAATGTTAATATCTTTGTCAATATTTTAAGATCAATATTTAATAATGCTATTTATTGGCCTATAAGATGAACATAATTTTGGATCTTTAGTTTCCTTGTATATTAATGTTAAATGTGCCTCTTTCATTGAGTCTGGGAGGGTCCCTTTCAATAACCCTCCTGTGAATACTTCTGCTAATCTGGGGGCTATCAACGCTCCATATTTTTTATAGAATTCCACCGTAATTCCGTCAGGACCTGGTGCCTTTTCTCCCGGAAATGTACAAATAACCTCCATAATCACCTCAACTGTGATAGAGCCAACCAATGCCCTCCTTTCCCCATCCGACAACCACCCAAGAGCTACCCGGTCCAAAAGATCCGTCATTTCCTCCGGGCGGAAGTCGGGGGGGGGGGAGGAGATATACAACAAACTATAGTACTCTCTAAAAGCCTCCAATATTTCTTCAGGTTCTTTTACTCTCTGTCCATTTATAATCTCGATTTCTGGTATGGTTGTAGCTTGATATTCTTGTTGTGCTAATCTAGCCAAAAATCTCCCACCTTTATCTCCCTGCTCAAATATATTCCGTCTATTCTTATACATCTCTAGTCTTGTTATTTCCTCCATATGCAGATGCAAATCTCTTTGTGCGGCCATCATTAAGTCGAAATTAATTCAACTAAGATCTTGCCCATATTTTTCCTTCTGAGATTCTATCTGAATTTGCAATTCCTGTATCTTAACCTTCTGTTTTTTATTAAATTCAGAAATATTTGATATAAACTGTCCTCGTATAAATGCTTTAAATGCATCCCAGACAATATCCTCAGAGGATGTTTCTGCATTATTCTCCCAATACTCCGTTATTATTGATGTCATTTTCTCATCTATTTCCGGATATACCACCCATTGCAGAGTTAATCTCCACAAGGATGCATTTCTCAAAGTTAAGTAGGAATGCGTATAGACAGAAATAGGGGAGCGTGATCTGAAAGACCACTGGGAAGATATGTGGCTTCCACAATGTCTGCTAACATGGTGGAATCTGCAAATGCTAAGTCTATTCTAGACACTGTTTTATAGGAGGTGGAGAAACAAGAGTACATTCTTTTTTTTTCGGGGTTCCATCTCTGGATCTCTGTTACCCCCATCTACTAAAATGCCATTTTATTTTAGTCGTATTTTAATCATCTCAATTGTTTTAGTTTTAGTCGTATTTTAGTCAACTAAAATAGTATTAATTTAGTCGACTAAAATGTTTTCTCTGTCTCTGCACACTTCCACAGTTCTACCATTATCAGGCACAGAGAAAGTCTTCATCTCTGAACGGAGCCAGGCTGAGGTTTTGGAAAGATTGAGGTATCTAAAGGAAAGGTGTTAAACTAGTTTAAAAACGACTGATTTAAAGAACATTTCCAACCAGCAGAAACAGAAACCAGACATCGGACCTCAGCCAAATATTTATGGAGAAGTTCTATTGATAAATAATGAAATGTGCCCGACCCCAGCTCACAGGCACTCTATCAATGTACATGCGAGAGCTCTTTTCACACCATGAATATTCTAAATTGATCTCATTTGTAGCCTATAAGCTGATCATTTAGGATTTCTACACTACTGCACTGCCAGCTGGGACTTGCTGGGAAATCTAATTGTTCAGGATACTGATAAAAAGAGATGCTGAAATTGAATCAGAAAACCTGCCCAGACCAGTATACTCTGCGCAGCATAAATTCATATAAAACTGCAAATAAAAATGATTACAGTAACACAATTGTATTTTTAATGGTCCAGATAGACATCAGTTTATGATAAAGCAGACCTGTCATTAAAACTCACACTTCACATGAATCAAATGAACATGTGTCTGTATTACCAAGTCATATATTTTTTATGGTATGAATTAAAATCTTTCTAAACTACCATATGAAAAGATTAAATGCCAGGAGTATTGTAGGTTGTTCTTTTCATTAGAGACTGCAGTGGGTCTAAGGTTTTTGTTTAAATAGACATTGTGAATTAGACTTGCAATGAGACAGGAGGATTCACAAGGTACTGAACAGAAGCAAAAATGTTGATTTACTAAAATCTGGACCCCTGCGAGATTGAATCTGGCCTCAGGCGGGGGGAATGTGAGATACTAATACTAAAGTGTCCCTATAAACTACAGGTGTATTGTGCTCCTTCCTGTTGCAGGAGGATGGTGGGAGGTGTCCTCTTGGCCAGCATGACCGTTACATGTGGTGAATCAGGGCCCTGCTTACAAGTGTGCAAAATGCAATTATAACTGCTGGATGCACTTATGTCATGTGAGTATTCCCTGCTAGTTTAACCTTTTTTTTTAATACATGATAAACCTAATACACTTTACTTGGCCTCTGTCCTCATTCATGACCATTGCATCTTAAAGCGGGGGTTCTGCGGCAAATGTTTTTTTTTTTTTAACCTGTGCATCTACTGCTTTTAACATTCTTAAGAGTGTACTCACCTCTTTGTATTTTCTAGGCATCCGCAATGACATTTGGCCGTAAATAATAATTTATAAAAATGTGTGCAATACAGTTCCATTTTGCTTGTGGGCATTGTAAAGCCCACAAGCAAATACTTCCGGCGTTCGCCGCTCTATCCCCCGCATTGGCAGTGTTGACCGCGAGCAGCGGTTGCCATCACAATGGCCGGCGTCACGAAAAGTGCATGCCCAGTTGTGACGGTAGCCTTTCAGGGGTGATTGCTAGTCTCCTGGAAAGCATGACACTGTGCTCCCAGGAGACTTAGCGAAAGACTCCCAGCAAACACACAGAAAGGGGCGTGACACGCCCACTCCCGTGGGAGACAGACCCGGAAGTGTCTGCATCTTAACAGAGATTTACGGTATTTAAATGCTTTAAAAAATTTGGAATAGCGAAATGTTGATGTAGATCATAAGATTTCAAAGATATGCTGTACTTTATATGTAGGGTGAACCTCCGCTTTAATATGCTGGTACAATAACATACCGGTTGATCTGTGGGATATCCCCCTACACCAGTGGCGGTTGGTGCTCCAATTTTTTGGGAGGGCGCAAACAAACTAGAAAAAAAAAAAAAAAAAAAACATCAATTGCAGCCTCACTGTGCCATCAAATGCAGCTACTGTGCCATCAAATGCAGCCACTGTGTCCATCTAATGCTCCCATTGTGTCCCTCTGACAGACACTTAACCTGTCTCAGTGGTGCAGCGGGTGATGACGGCGATCTGTGTCCTCCATGCTCCTCAATGTCTTCTCCCAGCCTCTCTTGCTGTCCTCTGCTATGATCGGATCCCCGATAGGCATCCAATCACAGCACCTGTCGTTTCAGCCAATCAGGTGACGGGTAACAGGCCCGAGCACCTGATTGGCTGAGAGGTGGGTCAGTGTTAACACAACACAGCATTGTGCCCGCTGTTTACCAATTTCGAAGCCTATTAAAGCCTATGGCTCTAATCAGAATGTCTATTAGAGCCAGCGGCTCTAATCATACGCTTCCAAAAAAACAAAAAACATTTGCTTTCCTAACACAACTAAGTGAACTGCGCTCGCCGTTTACCTTTTTTGACGCCTATTGGAGCCTATGGCCCCTCGAAAAGAGGCCAGGCACCTGAATAGGATGTGGCAGCGGCGGCCATAGATAGATTCATGCAATGCATGAATCTATCTATTAGTGATAGAGGGGGTGGCTGGAGAGAGGAGGTGGCACCCGTGCACCCTTATGGATGCAATGACCTACACAGTGTTCAAGACCATAGGACAAAACAAGTTGAAGGAGATTGTGAATCACTTTTTGACCTCCCTTCAAACAGCTGGTCATTTTGATGTGGTGAGCTCTAGTCCAGTAAGTGGTGGATTTATTGATTATTCAAGGTTTCACACAGAGCTATAAACTATAACTAAACTGGATCATGCTGTGACCACCGAGTCTCAACCCCGGGGGAGACATCATGCCCATACCCCCGCTTTCCTTGGCGAATATGGGACTTGCCTTTGAAGCTGTGAAGTAAGTTTCCCAATTTGTCTCCACCTTGTTGGGACATAGTCTCTCTGTCGTCCATTTTTCCTTTCCAGTATATCACTTCATAACACTCCTAATGAATGGCTTCAATGCCAAGAAACGCTTTGACCGCCAATAAATGGCAACAGCTACTTGTCTCTATTACATATGTTTTTCAGTTGATTTATTTTACCATGTATATTTGCCATGTCTATTTTCTATTTGTATTGCATACTATGAGCAGCTTATTTAGTGTAAGTCCTGTGACAACCTATCTATTTTATTCAAAATATCTGATATGAATTCTAGATTGTAATAAATAAATCATGTATTGTAACTTGATTTGTATGTTATTATTTTTACTTGACAAAGTCCCATAAACTCTTCCTTTTTATCTACCAAATTATGGCTGGAGGCCCCCATGTGTTTTATATAGTATGTGTGTCAAGCCTTGTACACACGTTCGGTTTTCTCGGCAAGAACCAGCAAGAAAACTGCTGGCAGAGCTTTCTTGCCAAGTAAACCGTGCGCGTGTACGAGGCTTTCAGGTTTCTCATCAAGAAAACTGCCCAAAATCTTAACGAGAAAAATAGAGAACCTGCTCTCTATTTTCCCGTCCTGATTCTCATCAGTGTTTTCCTGCCGAGAAACCCAGGAGTGTGTATACTTACCTGTCGCTGTGCAAACCAGCGCATGCTGGAAATGACTTTGACACATGCGCGGTAGCTTTATAGGCAGAGGTAGGGTGTAGCAAGATGGCGGCGATGGCATCGAATGTGACGAGTGCATGCTCGTCATAGTTGATGGCGTCACTGCGTTTGTTCCATTCAAAAGAAGGGTGGTTCTTTTGAATGGAGTGTCTGTACACTCGGCAGGCAAGAGAATCTTGCCAAGAATCTGTTTTTCCTGACGAGATTCTGGGCCATGTGTACAGGGCTTCAGGTCACTTCCATTTACAGCTATAAACTATTGTTTTGTGTTTTATTTTTCTTAATTTACATATTGCTTTAATAATAGTGCTCTGCCTATTATCATTATTTTTAATTATTAAAGTGTTTGAAAAAATGTATTATAAAGGATTTACATAGTGCCATTAATGTGTGCAATGATTTACTATATAATTGTGAGACTGTACAGTTACAACACAATTTAATGCAAAAAAGAAAAAAAAACTTTTAGTCTAGTTGTTTATACTCTTCTTAATGGTTTAGAATTTTATGGTTGTAAGGATGAATCTCACATAGGTCTTTCTAAGTAAAGAACAGTAAATGTTTCTGATAAAAAGCCCCCAAGGTAAAATGGTAATAAAATACATGTATCAATGTCTGCCGGTTCATTGTAAGTCACATCTAGAGGACATCAGTCTGTGAAGGTGTACACCCTCTCTATGTCTCTTCTATATAACATTATACTTTCCAGCTTTTTTATTACATCAAGCTCTTCATGGAAAATCTATTAGCCTCATTTCCCTACAGGACATTCAGTGAAACACTGGCAGTAAGAATATTAACGGCGCTTATTTATCTACCAATTAAGTCAAGTCAGAATGTAGAAAACAATAAAGCTGAAATAATTATCTTTTTAATTGGCAATATGAGTTATTTTTGATACAGCAGAACATGCAAATGAGATATTAAGTGCTAATTATTTTTCCCACATTGAAATATTTCCCAATTTATGGCACTTAGAGGCGATCAGCTCAAAATGAGGCAGATTTATATCAGGCACATTAACTTGACTTAATGGGCCTTCGATGTGTAAATTCTATGAGTTATATGTGGTATAAAATGTTAAAGAAATCTATATACAGTCATTTACACTCAAACGTATCAATGTGAAGGAAAACTCTAGTCAAATATATTTCATAGAGTGGTTAGCAGGCAAGTGGTGGTCTTCAACCACTGTTTGAGTTGAATGAAATGATCTTTATGGCTTATGATGGGTGTTGCTGTCTAATGGTGGGCATACACACTTTGATAAATTATCAATTTATTTTCCAGTTGATCTCTCCTAATCATTAATCTATAATCAACAATTGTTCAATATGCCACATACGGAAAAGTGAATTTTGATTGATAGTCAGATGATACAAATGTAAGTTATTGATCGCATCTCTGTTTCCACCATACGATCTTATAATCTGATTGCTGGAAATATGATCGGATTCATGACCAAGCATCTCAGTGCTGTCAATTTACGCAGACGATCAATCATTTTATGCCCTGGCCAAAATGCTAAATTGATCGTAAGGGAAGTGATAGCTCGTAGGTGGAGTGCAGCGTGGCCGCGGGGGAAATAATTTACATAGTCAGGTACAATGGAAAACTTGTACTGACATAGCACAGCAACAGTTCATCCCGAAGGCTGCCAAACCAGGTACACTCGCAGTTTCCAGTAATGTAAAGAGAGCAGGTATTACGTTATAATTGACAGTATCTGTAACAAGATCATAATGTGACCTGGTTGTCTCGTGCCCAAGCGATAATAAGTCCAAGGTGTAGCAACCCTACATTTTTCCTCCTCATATGGAACATTTCCCTTCCCCTAGCATTGTCCCTAACAGGCTGGGTACCTTTACCTACTTTACCAACTCACAAAATACATGCCAAACCTGGGAGCCAGGGCTTTAACTAGGCTCTGCCTGACCCAAGATGGCTGCCTGAATCACATGGGGCAGCATCATGTAATATGATAGCTTCCCCAGTGACCTAGAAACCCATAGGCTTTCTCTCTGTGAAGAACTCTTGTCCTCAAAAGGTCTATGTCCACCGTAAATGCTTTCTCTGTCCAGTACCACAAGATCCAAGATTTTTTAGCCCACCCAGTCACCAGCCGTAACACAGTGTAGGGTGAACAATAACATCAAACAGCTTTATTATCACACATGGACACCACAGATATCTCTCTCGGGGCCACCCCCCTTTGGAATTTAGGGCAGGGTAAACTGTCAGATCAGCAAGGAGATCTGTTGGAGGACCCCCCCCCCCACAGCCAGGACAGACTGAGACAATAAAACAATGAACTACAACCACACCCCAACCAATCTCAGCAAATGAGTCCAACAGTATAATATATACATTTTACAAGGTACCAGTGTGGCTGTATATAGAGTCCGACTAGTACAGATCAGAATGGAGTTCTCAGGCACTCCCCCAAAGTGACTCCTGTCACACTCTCCAACAACCGTGCCACTGTGAAGGAGCACCACTAGCAGTGGAGAAAATAGACTGCACCTGCCTACAGACTATTTGATTATTTGCCAATTTGGTAATTTATATTAAATTGCACAGAGGTCAGTTATTAAAATCAAAGCATGGCCAACATAATGAAGATTTCTACATTCAAAGTAGTGCAGCTCAAACGTATGCGTTTAAACACAAATGTCTCTGTTTAATCTACTTTGCCTGCAATGAAAATGCATCTTTAATTGGACTTGCTGAAGCTAGAGAAAACACAGAGGGCAAAACAGGTCAAATGCAACCTCAGAACTATCATCCTGTCCTAGACTAAATGCTAAATGTCAGGGGATTATAAAGACTACAACTAAAATAGAATGAGGCTATTATTTAAAAATCAATTTAAAGTCAATCTAAACCCTAATTTGTTCTCCTCGGAGTGATAAAGAGGCATTTTCAATGCAGGCTGGCACGTTAAATATTAAACGTCTTAAAAGAAAAGTGATTTAACTTTTTTAATAGCTGGATTTCTCCTGCACCCTGGTAGATAGTACTGGAGAGGGTCGAGGAGGGCTTAAAGTGTAACTTTTTTTTTTTACATTTTGGATAGAGCAAGGGAGGATTATAAACGCTGTCAGATTTGTTTTTTTGCATCTGTGTCCCATTGCAAAGATTTACCTTCACTTCCTGTCCCATACCCAAACAGGAAGTGAGAGGGAATCCATGCAAATGAAGGGAATTCCTTGGGAACCGCCAGGTCACCAGAATTGGTGTCTCTTTCGGAAGATTTCCCTTTGCCTTTGGGATTTTCCTTTACTTTCGCTTTCAATGATAATAGTAAACAGGACAAATAGAGAGCAGGTATCTCCTAAACGGATAGCAATAAAAAATGATAAACATTCTATTTCCTCTCCACTCTATCCAAAACAAAAACAAGTATTCTCTATAGTTATACTTTATATTTTCTTTTCTTGTTACTTTGTAAACTTTTTTTAAGCTCCTGAGAGCAATGTACTGTCAAGGGTTGTCCGTGAAGCTAGCATGGCTGTAGCAAAGTGCTCAATTATTCACCATGCTTAGATGCAGGCACAGGTCCCTTTACCCAATTTTCCATACATCTCTGGGTTTCTGTATATAATCAAGGAACATAGATTTCTCCGCTTACCTGCTTCAGCAACTCAGAGAAGCCACAACTGATGAGGCAGTGGTAGCTGGGCAATTGTTCTTTAGCCAGGTTTGAGGCCCTCCACTATCAGAACTAATCATGCACAGTTTCTTTTGAAGACCCAGCCACTGTGGGAGCCCCTCTCCCACTACCATAATACTGTAGTTCCAGTGGGGTGGCCTTCCTTTGTGTGACAGCCTCACTCGGCACTGAGGCTTTTGGAGAAAACTGAAGGTTAGCCTCTTGCCTACCGACTATGAGCTCTGGCATTTCAGGTAGCTACAAGCATTTAGGAAGATGTTCTGTTATATAATGCAAAAAGACATTATTACATCAAACAATCAAGGAAGCCATGATGGTCTCTGCCAACCTGAAACTCAGTAAAGTGATGTATGTGAAAAGAAAGCTGATTAATGAGATCTGGACAGTTAGGCCCTGTACACACGAACAGACATGTCTGATGAGACTTGTCTGACGGACATAGGATGCGCCTGCTTTTTGGTGCTTTATATTTACGCCGGGAAACTCCTTAGGGAAACATCGTAAAATCACTGCGTCGGGCGGGCGTACGTTTAGAAATTGGCGTATCTCGATGATTTACATATTCTCGGCGTAAATCAGCGGGAATGCCCCTAGCGGCCATTTTAAAATTGCAGTTAAGGTACGACGGTGTAATACAATTACGCCGCTCGTATCTTAGCTGCAACCCGGCGTATCTTGTTTTCTGAATACAGAAAACAAGATATGCCGGCGCAGATTCTGAGTTATGCCGGCCTATGTGACCAGGCCCTGTAGTTCCACCCACCATGGGGGGTCCCAGGCTCCTCTTGTTGTCCTGCCCCTGCTATTGATAGCACTGATCCGGTGTCTCTGTCTTTATGGCAATAAGGTAGAAGCTCTGATCAATAAAACCACAATAATATTTAAGATTAGATCTGATCCGGAGCATTGCCTGGATTGCATCCCGATCCGTATGTCAACAGAGAAGGCTAAGCAGCATAACCAATAACATCGACCCTTCTGTGCATGCGCCTATCAGCCCCATAATGTAACCGGCACTGGGTCCTAATATGCTGTCGCCGCTGCTATGGAGCCAGATATGCCAAATTGGTGCTGTCAATAATAGAGAGAGGGCATAACGCTTACTCATAACGCAGGTGGACAAATACTATAGCTGGATTCTGCATTCTTTCCCATAAGGCAAGCAGGCCTACCTGTACTCAATTGCCCCAATACACAATGCTATAATGCCTGGCTACCACACCAGGGGATCAACGCTGTATCCTGGCCTAGGCCAACAAGGCCCAGGCCTAGGGCAGCACTTTGCAGAGGGGCAGCACGGAAAGAGTCCCCACTGGCTTGCGCTACACTGTTAGTGTAGTGTCAGTCTTATGGGGTGGACTGGGCTGACAGGCAAATTAGTCTAGCGCCCCCATAAAGCAGCTGCACTGCTTCTGGTATGTGGGTGGTCAGAATTCTGCAACTATAGGGGGGCGCTGCTTTTAATTTTCACTGTCCTATTATCCTGGACCACAAACCTTCCTAACTGTGCTATAGGTTTCTGCTGCATATGTTTTCTACTTTAAGCACAAATTTCTGATAATTTCATGGAGAGGAATAAGAAGATATAACCATGACAATAGCATGGATATATCTTCTTATTCCTCTCCATAAAATTATCAGACATTTGTGCTTAAAGTAGAACTATGATCAACACTTTTTTTTTCATTTTAGATAGAGTAAAGGAGGGTTATAGCCCCTGTCAGTTTATTTTGTACCATCCCTGTCCCATTGCAGAGATTTCCCTTCCCTTCTTGCTCCATAGCCAAACAGGAAGTGAGAGAAAATCTATGCAATTTAAGGGAATTAATTTCCCCCTCCCCTCCCAGGCCCTCGGAAACTAGTGTCCACACTTGAAAATTTCAGGACAGGTCTTAAGGGGTGTGGCCTTGACAGGAAGGGGTGGGTCATATTTAAATTAGGGGGTACATGAGTTTAGTCAAGCCTAGGCAGCACAAAACCTAAATACATCACTGCAGTGGATGTGCAAACTAAGCAAAGCAAACAAGTACTTGCAGTTGGCAGACAGGCAAGATTCCAAATGGTCAAGGTCAAAATGCTCACAACCCCAATCGCGTTCTGCGATCCACCAACCAAAATCTACTCCAGATACCCAAAGCTAGATACAAGTCCAAAGGAGAACGTAGATTTGCAGTCCAAGGACTCAGATTGTGGAACGCTCTACCAACCAGCATCAGGTTGGAGGTAAACCACCTGGCCTTCAGAAGAAAAATCAAAACCCATCTCTTTTGAGGATTACCTAAGGAATGGATACCAAGCGCCCAGAGGCGATTCAGTTTGCATGTGTTGCGCTATATAAGTTTCTCACTCGCTCACTCACTCACTCACTCACTCAAAATCCAAAGGCAAAGCCAAGCAGAGTTCAGAGAATAGTCGATATTGGATGCAAAGGTTGTCAAAGAGATAATCCAATTTAGCAGAGCAGGGAGGACAAACGGGTAGCTTGATCAAGTATTATACACACTATCATAAGAATGAATCTGAAGGTTTGGCTCGCTTAAAGTGTGATTCCACTTTTGTGGGGAAAAAAATTGCAAACAAAGAAAAAAATAATGTAGCGTGTACAATTCATGTTGTAATTGAATGTTATTTAAAATCATTTCATCCTTTTCAATCTGCAGCAGCTGTAATTTTCTATAAATGTAATGCAATGTGGGTACATGGAGAATGTGTACTGACAACTAGTGTTGAGCGGAATACGCCATATTCGATTTCGCGATATATCACGAATATATAGAAGAACATTCGAGAAATATTCGCTAAAATCGAATATTCGTGATATTTTGTCCAAATAACAATATTGCGAAATTTCGCTAATGCGAATGCAAAATTTCGCTAATGCGAATGCGAAATTGATTGCGAAATTCTCGTCAACACGCGAAAACGGAGATCATTTCCTGGATTATAAACTAATATGCACTAAACACTAAGGGCCAGATTCAGGTACATGGGCGCTTCTTTACTTTGGAGTAACGTTTCTCATTTACGTTACTCCGCCGACACTTTCGGCGCAAGTACTGTTATTCACATAGCAGTTGCGCGTAAACTTGCGCCAGAGTAACGATAATGCGCTGGCCTAACCCGAAGCAAGTGGAAGTGGGTGTGATCATATGTAAATGATGGGCGGAGCCCAGCGCAGAGGCTTACATTCAGCGCATCATCCACGGAGCATGCGCAGTAAGAGAGGCTTCACTCGGCCCCCTTGTGCGCATGCTCACAACTTCCGTCGGCACCACTTCACGGGAAACGTCATCGCAATGCGTTCCGTTGGGCGTTTAAATGCGCCCGTAGATGCGCCATTCCGGCACTAAAGTATATCCTGTTCCCCCTCCCCGCAGTGAAGTTACTTTTGTTCTGAGATGGCTGCTCCAGTTCCCGGCAAACAAACAGGAGAAAGCTGAACTCTAAAGGCCAGGAGCTGTCAGCCGTCATCTCGGCTATGGAGACCTATGATGTCTTCCTCCATGGCTGTAAAAGTTGACAGACAAGCATGGACAGAGGTGTTGTCCTGCAAGTGGGGGTGCTCAGCTAGCTCTTATCGTCGGTAACGCTGCTGTAGCTGCTCTCCTGCTGACCTGTGGCCGTCTGGAGTAAAGATAAAGCAGCTATTTCTAGAAATAACTTTGCGCCGGACGGACGAGATACACGCGGCGCATGTAGCCGGCGTATGGTGCTAATCCGTTCGCGAATCGGGAAATCTCCCTCATTTGCATATTTGCAGGGTAAATCAATAGGCGCGACTGATGTGCCAAGCGAAATTATGCGCTGACGAGACTCTGGCGTCGGAAAGTTAAGCCGATCGGAAATGGCCCGTTTTCTGTCGCATCTAGTTTGGTGGGTACGGCCACATAGAAACGACGGCGCATCTTCACAGTTACGCGGCGCATATCGAATTACTCCAGCGCAACTCTACCTGAATCTGGCCCTAACTCTACTTACACAAACTTATATGACTAAACTAAAGCTAATTTCTTTTTTTTTATATACACAAAACACAGAAGGGCAGAGAAAGTATTTGCGAATATTCGTAATACGAATATTCGCATTGCGAATATTCGGCAACATAAAAGGATCGCCTCAGCTACTCGGCCCAGGGTCTCCAATTATACCAGCAATGCTTTTGGATGTCGATGGAGATCACTAGGATGTGATCTGTTTTAAAAATAAATTTTAAAAAATAGCAAACACTACTGACAACTACCCAGAAACATAATTTCCTGATTAGCTCACAAATTTTCCCAGAAGTCAGGAATCCCCTGCAACAAATTTTTTTTTTTTGGTGAGATAATCCCAATAGGAACATGTCTAAAGGGCTGCCATAGCTGACTAATAATTATGAAACCACTCCCATTAGACCCACTGTACCCAGAGGCACAGACACATGCACGTGGATTTCTTCAGAATAACAAAAGGTAGCAATCTGCAACAAAGGTTGTTATAATCTTTGCAATGTACATAGATTGCCCAGAGGGGAATGTTTTTTTCTCAACAAAAGTGGAGTTATTCTTTAAAACAATATCTATCCTGAAAAAATAAAATAAAATGTATGATACATTAGGGTGGACTACAAAACCTAAAAGATATACGTCGCCAATAATAAAAAAAATATGTTTTGGGACTCAAGGGATTTTAGGGGAAAAATGGCCTAGGGGATGTGGTTAAGTATTTTTTAATGAATACATAATTATATATACAGTATGGTAGTTTTATATATGTATCTACACCAACGATTTACATTTAACTTTCACACAGTTTCTATAAAAAAGTTTTGTTAATAGTCTGAATCTGTTTTCAGCATCTGCTTTTCAGTTTAATTTAATCTCATAGGGTCAGTATTTAATGCTGAAAGGAAATGAAAACACTTGTTTTGGAGATTTCGTTCTGTAATGCGTCTTCTTAATGGTTCCTACTTCCTACTCCTTATTGCCTTACTAATCATATTCTGTAAATAAAGCAATGAATGCGCCAAAACCTTATTACATAGGTTATTAAAGACCTCTGTATATTGCATTGCACTTATTCATGTCTCACACCTTCTGAGGCCCAGATCCAAGGGAATGGCTAGCTATCTGTATTGTACAGGCTATAATGCATACTATATCTGTAAAGAAGGTAAGTTTGGAGAACAAATCTGAAAAAAATAAGTCTAATCAGTGATTCCACAGACTACTTCCAATAACCTGTGGTGGATGTGTATGGATTATTTTTGAAGAATAAGGGAAATGTTTAGTGTCACTTTTACACTTGCAGTCCGGGTGGTAAAAACACATGGTTGTGCTGAGTCTTTATGCCCCCCAACTGCTCCCCTTAAGCTGCAAAGTCAGTGGACAGGGTTGTACACATGCCGCAGCCACGTTGCTTTGTATGGCGACTTGCAACAATGATCCACCTGTCACGCTTGGCGGGCAGTATTGTCAGCTTGTAAGCAGGTTCATATAGGGAAACAGGGAAGGGTGCACTTACGCCCCGTATGGGCTAACAGAGGTATTTGCCTGAACAAGGGGCATGGCTTAAAGGCAGCACTCTCCATTATGAGTGACACTTCTCCCTGGCAGACATGTAGCTTGACTTTTGGGTTCTGTTACTTGACTCACTCTTTTCTCTGGCTGAAAACCACCGATATAAACACTTTGGCGCACTTGAGATCATCAGTCAAACCTGTTTTTTTTTTTTTAATGGGGCGGGAATGAGGGGTTGTGTGTCATAGTGGCTAGTGGGAAATAAGATGCATTTTTTTATTTTACTGCCTCCTATGCATTAATTTAAAAAAAAAACTTTTGTGTGTAGCAGGCCCCCCAGCACCCCTAATACTTACCCAGAGATCCTTCTCTATCCAGCGATTCTATCCAGTGATTCCCTCGGCCGCCTGGGACTCTCCTCCTGATTGACTGGGGCATAGCCGCAGTGCCATTGGTGCCCACAGCTGCCAATCAATGTTAGTAAACCAATCAGGGGAGAGAGGGGGTGGGCCCGGGTCGGGGCTCCGTGTATGAATGGATATGCAGAGCTCTGACTCAGCTCGGGTGCCCCATAGCAAGCTGCTGGTCTATGGGGGCATTTGTCAGGAGGGAGGGGCCAGGAACACAGAAGAGGGACCCGAGAAGAAGAGAATCTGGGCTGCTCTGTGCAAAACCAACTGCACAAAGAAGGTAAGTATAGCATGTCTATTTTATTTTATTTTTTTAAAGTGAGACTTTACAATCACTTTAAGGCATCCCATGTTTTAATCCTCCTGGCAGTAATCCGAGTGTGACTTGGGGTTAAATTTCAGTACCATTAGCGGTAACCCAGAGCCATTGCATTGCAGAATCCTGGTCCAAGTAACTTACCTTGTCACCAGGATCCTGCGATGTCCTCCCTGCTGTGTCCCCTGCCGGATCCTCCACCTGACGTACTGTGTGCGGGGCTCCGTTCCCTGCGAGCGTCACGATGCATGGGGGCAGAGCCTGGTGGCAAATTCAAAAAGTACAAAATACATAACACATACAGTACACTGTAATCTTACAGATTACATTACTGTATCAAATCATTTCACCTCCCTTTTGTTCCTAATGTTTTGTCAAATTCCCTTCATGCATTTTTATATAATATATACTGTTCTTTCTGCCTGGAATCTTGAGATTGTCCATGGCAACCAAAAAGCATCCCTTTACATCAAAAGTGTTTTTTGACCAGCTAGAAAACAACAATAGTAAATTAGAAAACTTGCAGAATTGAGTGATAGTGATTTGTGGGGAAAGCCATTTTATTATTATATTATTTTATTTTTATAATTATTTATAGTTATTCATTATATTATAATTTATGATTTTGTGTTTAAAAATGTAACATACCCGGGATGTCTACTAGACTCTTGTTTTGACAGATTTAAGGCTAGTAGAGAATGTCTATTGCGATGGGGGAAGGTTTCATATGCTGCTGGAGTCACGCATAAAGCTGATATGAAGTCAACTGCACTTTTTGGACCTCATAATAATAACTGGAGCTATGGAACTGATAAACCTCCCTTGTGTATATATATATATAAATGGTAAATTCATGATACAATATATAAAAAAGTAGAAATTGTGTTACAATGTTAAAAAAAAAATCTCTTCAACAGGCCGGGTGCTATGTGCACACATGGAACTTGCATTTCCTTATCTAAATCCCAAGTGACACTTTGATATAGAGCAGTTGTTTGGTAAGGTTAATTTTCCCGATATCCATATAGACCTATGCCCCTTTTATCTAAGATCTTGTATATTTCTTTAAAACATATTTGCATACGTTATATATGCCAACTCATTTGTTTTCACATGTTTTTGTGTAAACTAGATATCAATTTGTTTTTGCATGTTTTTGTGTATATCAACATGAGTACTCATTTCATTTCTTGTCATCTATAGCATAAACTCCACACCAAAATCTCCTGAGGAAGCTCTACTGAGCGAAACATTGAGAGTTGTAGTGTCTGTTCTTTATGCATTCATGGAACAAGTGATTCTTTTGATTTGAGTGTAAAATTGTTCTCATGTTTTTTAACCGCATGCCGACCAGCCGCCGCAGTAATACGGCGGCAGGTCGGCACTGCTGCGCGAGAGCCCGTAGCTCTACGTCGCCACTTTCGACGGCCACTAGGGGGCGCGTGGGCGCCGGCGGCGGCCCGCGCGCGCCCCCTGCTCGCCCCCGAGTCCCGTGCGTGTGCCCGGCGGGCACGATCGCCGCCGGGCACACGCGATCGCTCTTTACAGAGGGGGAAACGGGAGCTGTGTGTATAAACACACAGCGCTCGTTCCTGTCAGCGGGGGAAACGCTGATTTTCTGTTCATACAATGTATGAACGGAAGATCAGTGATTCCCCCTAGTAAGTCCACCCCCCCATACAGTTAGAACACAAATAGGAACACACTTACCCCTTCCCCGCCCCCTAGTGTTAACCCCTTCACTGCCAATGGCATTTTTATAGTAATCCAATGCATTTTTATAGCATTGATCGCTAAAAAAATGCCAATGGTCCCAAAAATGTGTCAAAAGTGTCCGAAGTGTCCGCCATAAGGTTGCAGTACTGAAAAAAAACGCTGATCGCCCCCATTACTAGTAAAAAAAATAATAATAATAAAAATGCCATAAAACTACCCCCTATTTTGTAAACGCTATAACTTTTGCGCAAACCAATCAATAAACGCTAATTGCGATTTTTTTTACGAAAAATATGTAGAAGAATACGTATCGGCCTAAACTGAGGAAATTTTTTTTTTTTTTTATATATTTTTGGGGGATATTTATTACAGAAAAAAGTAAAAAATATTGAATTTTTTTCAAAATAGTCACTCTGTTTTTGTTTATAGCGCAAAAAATAAAAACCGCAGAGATGATCAAATACCACCAAAAGAAAGCTCTATTTGTGGGAAAAAAAGGACGCCAATTTTGTTTGGGAGCCACATCGCATGACCGCGCAATTGTCAGTTAAAGCGACGCATTGCCGAATCGCAAAAAGTGCTCTGGTCTTTGGACAGCAATATGGTCCGGGGCTAAAGTGGTTAAACATTGTAATAAAATTTCTACTTTTTTATATATTGTATCATGAATTTCTCATTTACTTACAACACCCCTAAAGTCCCGAGGCTTGTGACTTCTTGTCCCTACTTTCTTGTTTATTTATATATTGGGATGTGGTGTTCATAATTTAATCTCTGTCTTACTTTTCTATAACTTCCTTGTGTATAGATTGAATGAATATTTTCTTAGAAACCCTTGGTCTGATATTACTCCAAATGAATAGTAAGCAGATGCATTGAAGATATCATATTATGTGAGTGGGGATGTGAGTTGGTAGACCCTAAAAGGAGTTTGGCAAGTAGTGACATTTTAAGGGCTGTTATTTTTCCCAGCAAGGAAATTTGATATTGTTTTTATGTTTCACAGCAGTGTCATTTTAATAAAAAATATATTTTTTTGTATTTGATAAAGCCAAATAATTTAATCTTGAATTAAAGAGAATAATTCTATTGTTTTCATACAGGAAGTGAGAGAGCATTAAGCTGTAATAAAACACCTTAGTAAAAGCATTGTTTCTCTTTTGGGTTACCATTTACATAAACCTGCAAGAATGACTTTCTGTCCATTGTTTAATTCCACACTTTTCTTCTTTTTACAAGTGTGAAGATCATTCATGAAGTGCAGATGTGCTCTTCCTCCTCCAGGGAAATATAAAGAAACGATCGCTGTAAAAATCAGCTCCATGGAGTAATTTAATATCATAGCAGCCGTTGTGTTTACAATTTGAAAAAAAAAAGTACATTTAACATATAATAGACGAGTCTGCAGAGCAATCTGTAATATAATGTTATCTGTCTTGTTGTGTCTGATATGCAGTAGGGTTGCATGACATCTGGAATATTCTGAATGTACTGATGTATCTGAATGTTCCACTTTCTGCATTTATTATTGTCAAGGATAAAAAATACAATTTAAACACATTGGGCCAGATTCAGGATGGCGAGCGGTTCTTTGCGGCGGCATAACTTTTCCTATTTACGTTACGCCGCCGCAACGTTAACCGCAAGGGTTGTATTCACAAAGCACTTGCGTGTAAAGTTGCGGGGGCGTAGCGTAAATTGGGCGGCCTAATTAAATTTGGGCGGGTAGGGGGTGTATGCTATTTAAATTGGGAGCGTCCCCGCGCTGAACGTACTGCGCATGCGTCAACCATTGAAAAATCCCAGTGCGCATGCTCCGAATTATGACGGTGTTTTCGACGTGAACGTAATCGACGTAAATCCCCATTCACGGACGAGTTAAGCAAACGACGTTAACATTTTTTAATTTCCCGCGGTCAAGACGTCCATACTTAACATAGGATGCGTAAACCACCTGGCAATTGTATAGGTAGACAATATTAAAAAAGTTGTGAGTAATGCTGGCTGGAAAGCTAACAAATAGTGATACTTCTAGTAATATCACGGACAACTTAGAAAGTGCAGTCCGCAATGACATCCTTTTAATTCCCCTTTAAGTCCGAATACTCAACAAGCTGGAAATTAACAAGTCCTCGTGGGGTGGGGGCCCTCTTTAACTATGGATACTAATATAACACAGTGTAATGACAGGTTCTGTTGATCACGGGACTTTATTTCCACAAGTGAGAAAGGAGTCTTTTGGTCCTGACAAATAAACAGCAGTAGCTTAGTCCAACATGTTGTCTTAGCAGCTTGTTAAATGATCTAAAGCAACACTTCTAGGGTAACAGGCATGTGGTGACACAAGGTGAGCTCAAGCAGCTCAGCAGCTCCCAGTCTTTAAAGGGTACATAGCCTATAAGATGAATATAGTAACTGTAAGCACTTGCAATACTATTAGGACTAGACATATTTATAGAATAGAAAATGGTGTTTTGTTTCAGATAGATTCGTTATGTTACTAATTTAATTTGATTTAATGTCATTGATTCATTTCGGAATTTATTTCGTTTTTATTTGTTTTAGATAAAATTCCGATCCGAATTCTGTGTAAAGAATAGCTGGGTTTTAAGGAGCAGGGTGGCCTCTCGGTTGCCGTGTCCTTAACAACCATGAATCATCTGCTGACAGCAGGATATAAACAAACCAGTGCCGGCCTTAAAAAAAAACAGTGTGGGGGTCCCCCCAGTCTATACCAGGCCCTTTGAGTCTGGTATGGTTTTTAAGATGAACCCAACGCTAAAGTTAAAAAAAAAAAACAGTGTGGGGTCCCCCCCCAAAATCCATACCAGACCCTTATCGAGCATGCAGCCTGGCAGGTCAGGAAGAGGGGAGGTTAGCGAGGTCCCTCCTCTCCTGAATCATACCAGGTCATATTGCCCCAAGCACCTTGTCCCTATGTTGGTTTTTTTTCCAGGTTGTCCATGCATGGTTCGAATCTTAGCCGATTCCTGCTGAACTGGCCGAGTTTTGAACCTTCTATTGCCAGCATAAGGCCCGTAAAGGCATAAACGCGTCAACATCTGTTTGTGTACCCCTTTGTATCCCTAAGGATATGTAATAAAGAAGATTTTATGTGCATCATACACCTGGGTGCTGACCTTCTATTATTTGGATAATTATTCCCAAAGAGTAATAAGCCATTCCAGCTCTTCTATGTGCTCATGTCACCAGGTTGGTGGAAGTCTTCTGGGCATTTAAACATCAAGCCACTGTTGTCCAGCTTTGTAATTAGTCCAGCTTGTTCATTATTATTTGGGGTGATGCTGGAGAGTGAGTTGTATTGTTTGCATTTTGGTAGTTTGATTTTCTGTTAATTTTAAATCTGTGCTATGTATTCTTTGTTGTATTTTAATCTCTGGCTGTTTATTAGAGTCTAGTTTTATATTTTTTTGGTGATAATGGCTGTTATTGGAAATTTTGTTAGGTCCCTGTATCTTGTTCTGTTATTTTTTGTGATCTTTTGTTGTCTTTGTTGAGTATGTGTTGCAATAATTTCCCTTTGGGATTAATAAAGTATTCTGAATCTAAATAAATAAATAAAAAAGCTGATGGACACCTAAGTCCGTTTGGGTTCCTCAATCAACCACATTCCAGGTATGTTATTGAAGTCACCTGGGATCCCCCCCGGCCTGGACAGTGGCCCCGGGCATGGTCCTGGGCAAGGGGACCAAGCCACACAGTGACCCTCTTCACTTCCTCCATGACCATTTGGAGTGTGGTTCGGGTTCCACATGCAGTCTTTATGGAATAAGCTTCTTACTGCAAATCTTTCTACCACAATTGTGAGTATGTTTTTTATATTGTATTTCAATAAAATTTGTTAAAACGGTAATACACTAGGCTGGTGCGCCTTTGTTGTTTTTTCTTGCCGAGTCACTCTGTATCTGGGGCCCCCTCCCCCTTGCCCTCGGGATGGGTGCTCCCCCACCGGTATTCCCCAGGTTCATGCTCCTGAGGAGCAATTGTATACTCAGAACATCTCATGAACATGCCAATTCTGGCACTGTAGACTGATTTGTAGCATTTGATGTACTGACAACATTTGTAATGTACTGCTTCACTTTTATGCCTTGAAACAAACATGTTGTAACACAAGTTTTGTATACATCTCCTGTTGGAGATAAATAAAAACTTTTCTGTTAAAAAAAAGACACATTAGGCAAAAAATTGGTGGCTAGCTTAATCTTATAAAAAGGCAAGTGGATTAATGCCAGAAGACTTGTTAAACCACTGTCTGAGTAAGTCAAGTTTATTTTGTCGATACTCTGTGGTACAGTACTTGTAATGAATCCCTGCACACATGCCTTCATGCCCTTAATATCCTCTTCAAAGGTCTTTAAATGTCTGTCTAACATTTCACAATGTTCTAGCTGTGCCTGGTGTAACTTCTCTCACTTGATCATAAACAAGTTGCTGTTGGTCCAAATTACGTGTGTGACATATAGTACGCGCACATCGTATGTCGATAGGTGGATTGGGCAAAGTCAAATTGGCTGAACTTTGGCTTAAATCGGTATCTGCTCTTGGGAACTTGAAGATGGTGGCAAAAGGTTGACTACCTCAACACTGACATTAGGCTGCTGTTCTTGAGACTGACTGAGGTCATCATTCTTGTCAGATGCATAGAAGCTTAGATCTTGAACATCTGCTTCCACAGAAAATAGTAGGATACTTTCTTCCTCTGTGGGGTCATCTACAAGAGAACAGAGACTGATTAAGTCAACATTGGCCCATGTCCTTCCCTTTTTGAATACTCACCTAAGTCCATTAAAAATCCAGGGCATGCAAAACATGCTTCATGGTCACCTCTAGGGAAAGGTTGTCAAAAGAGCATTGTATTCTGAAGGAGGAGGGAGTTCCTCCCGGCAGGATACAATAGGGCTGCAAGAAGGAAACCCAGCATGAATATTGAACATGAATCTAAAATATTGTCCACAAACACAATGTACTTACCCTCTCTTGTTGCACAAGTGATCGAAACTAGGGTTGTCCCTATACAGATACTAGTATCGGTATCGGGACCGATACCGTGTATTTGCGGGAGTACTTGTACTCGCGCAAATGCTCCCGATGCTTCTGCCGATACTTTTTTTGTATTTATCAACATGTTCTGTGAAAATTCTTTGAGTTTTTTACTACTGCGTGAGAAGCAAATAAAACATTTTTATTAATTTTTACTCATTTTTATTCTTTTATATATGTTTTATATGTCTTGAGTTAGAGTTCTTCATAATTCTAAAGAAAATATCCTTATGCCGCGTACACACGATCACTTTTTGCGATGAAATAAAACGACGTTTTCTCTGATGAAAAAAAACGAAGTTTTTCAAACTTCATTTTCCAAAACGACGTTGCGTACACACCATCGTTTTTCACAAAAGCTCGAGCAGTGCGCGGTGACGTCCATCACGTACAACGGGACTATAAAGGGTAATTTCCATGCGGAAGACGGCCTCTTTTTCTGATATCGTGTTGCTGCGTGTTAGTAAAAGTTTGGTGAGAGACGATTCGCGCTTTTCAGTCTTCGTGCTTTAAAAAACATTTTCTGTCTTACAGTTTGTGCTTTTGGGTTCGTATCTGTGTTACAGTGCTTGTTTTCAGATCGTATCTGTTTTGGCAGTGCGTTCTTGTTTGCACGTTACTGTTTTGCAGGTCGTTCTTCAGAGGCCTTTCTGTTCTTCAGTGCGTTTTTTTTTTTAGTCCGATCTGATTTGACGACCGTTTTCTAGCCATGTTGCGGGTACGTTCTCGTCGCCGAGAGCGTGCTTTGCATCTTGTTAGGATGTGTGCTGCTCCGGTCCTTGAGGAGGGCGAGAAGGACTTTGTGGGCCAAGGACTGGTTTCTTCGCAGGGACCAGTTCTCTCATATGCCTCTGCTGCGGGAGATCCAAGAAAATAACCCTGATGATTTCAGGAATTTTCTTCGAATGTCTGACCTTTTGGCTTCGGTGTCGCCTTATATCACCAGGCAGGACACCGTTATGCGGGAAGCCATCACTGCTGAGCAGCGGCTAGTTGCCACCTTGCGGTACCTGGCAACAGGGAGAAGTCTGCAGGACTTGAAGTTCTCGACGGGCATCTCCCCCCAGGCTCTAGGCCTCATAATCCCGGACACCTGTTGTGCCATAATCCAGGTTTTGCAGGAGGAGTATATTAAGGTAAGTGGTGTCTTTTAAATGCACAAACTCTTATGTTCTTATTTTTCATATTTTTGAGTAATGTACAAGCCCACCTAGCCTAGTCCCTATATCCCCCTTGATTTTTGTTCCCTATTGTTGTTCAGTATTTTTAAGTCCCTATATCCCCCTTAATTTTTGTTCCCTATTGTTGTTTAGTATTTTTAAGTCCCTATATCCCCCTTGATTTTTGTTCCCTATTGTAGTTCCCCCTCCCCCCAATCTTTTACAATTTCCCTTTTTTTTTTTAAGAGAAATGTTTCAAGGTCGCAAACTCATCTTGGGGCCCCCCCTCACCCTATTTTGTTTGTGTTTTGTGACCATCAGAGGGTGTGATTAATATGCTTAGTAATTATTTATAATTTATGATTCGGTCAATAATACTTGAACTTAACGCTCTTCTTTTTTTAGGATCCAAGAATGTTTTTGGATATTCTATTAGGAATGTTTGTTTGAATACATTTTTTTGGGTTTCTCTACAGTTCCCCACCACGCCACAGGAATGGCAGACTGTGGCAGCGGAATTCTCCCAGCGCTGGAATTTTCCGAATTGTGGAGGAGCTATTGACGGCAAGCACGTCCGCATCGTGCCACCACCCCATTCCGGATCCCATTTTTATAACTACAAGGGGTTCCACAGTGTTGTGCTGATGGCGGTGGTTTCAGCAAATTATGAATTTCTATATCTAGACGTTGGGAAGAATGGGCGGATGTCGGACGGCGGGGTCTTTGCCGAGACCAAGTTTGCCCAACGGCTTCAGTCGGAGGAGCTGGGATTGCCACCTGCGGAAAAGAACGAAGAAGGGCTTCCTTTTGTGTTCATTGCAGATGAGGCATTTGGCTTGGGTCCCCACCTCCTGAGGCCATTTCCCCAACGTGCCCTCACCCATGAGAGGAGGGTCTTTAATTATCGGCTGGCCAGAGCCAGAAGAGTGGTTGAGAATGCATTTGGCATCATGGCCAGCCGACTCCGCTTGTTTTTAACGGCCATAAACATGGCTGAATATAAATGGGATACCATCATTTTATGTTGCTGTATCCTCCATAATTATCTCAGAAGACATTCTGTCAATTATATTGCATTATTGCCTGACGAGGCAGTTAATGTTCCTGATGTGGCCCGTGAGGCAGGCCATCCAGGCTTGGCCCCCCAAAACGCACGTGCTGTGCGCCAGGCCTACGTGGACTACTTTATGGGTAGGGGGGCCATTCCAATGCCAGATCTTGGCTGATTTACATAATAAAAATCTTTAATGAAAGAAACAGTCTACTTATTTTTTGGACAATATTGTGAATGTTTGTGTATTTTCATTGCCTCCTAGGTTATCATAGTGTTATGTGTTTTGAATGGACTAAACATCCATCATTGTTTGATGTTACCAGCAAGAACATATTTTTAAGGTCAGCATTCATATAAAATAACAAGCCACACAATTGTGAAAGTGACAATATTTTTATTTTTTTAAATTATTTGAACAAGAAAACAGGTACAATCCTTTGGTTTTTTCTAGTGATTCAAACAAAAACAATTATTTCTTTTTTTTTTTTTCTGGTGATTTAAATAACTATACAATCATATATTTTTTTTTCTGGTGATTTAAATAACTATACAATCATATTTTTTTATTTTTTTTTTGTTTTTCTGGTGATTAAAATAACTATAAAAACTTTTTTTTTTCTGGTGATTGAAATAACTATAAAATCATGTTTTTTTTTTTTCTGGTGATTTAAATAACTATACAATCATATTTTTTTTTCTGGTGATTAAAATAACTATAAAATAGTGTTTGTTCCTCTCATTAACAAAACGTACATAAAAAAAAATGTAAAATACTTTAAACCCTCCCTAAAACATCCAGGACATTTTTGAGCTGGAGTCCCACCCTTTTTGTATTTTCCAGGACTTGTCTGGATGCTAGCTGGATGTCCTCAATTTGTTCTGCGCAGGACCATATTTCTCGAATGAGGAAAGGTGCAGTGTCCTTATCAAGTGCTGACCCAGCACGACTTGCTCCTGAAATGTGCGAGCAAACCATGTATTAATAAAAATTAATCCTACACCTACATAACCTGTGTATCTGTGTTATCTGATACATTACCGGATGTGGTGGCAGCTTCCCCTTCATCCAGATCCCTCGGGGGTGTTGCTTGATCAGTACTTGCGCCCTGCCTTGATGCTTCCTTACGCCCTACGAAATTGAAGAAAGGGAAACCAGAAAGGTAAAAGATTAGAGGGATGAAAGATAATTCAAAATACAAAATTCCACATGTGTAGAATCCACTGCTGAGCACACTCTCCTTTTTCTGCGTATTGTTATTACTATTAATTATTCACATCTACTAGGTACACATCTACATTAAAAAAAAAACAATTGATGTCACATTAAAAACATAATAAGATGTCACAACTTTAATGTTTGTGAGAACAATAACTGGTCGTAGGAGTCGTCGTATGTTCAAACTGCAATCATACAAATACGCTCTTTTTAGAGGATACAGTGATTGCACTCCGATTTGTCCACGGGAACTAGGCATGAAGATCGTCGTTTATTAGTACAAAAAGCGACAAATGATCGACTACTCCTACGACCAATTTTAGTGTGAGCACAAACAGATACAGTACAACCTGAAAGAAGAAGCACATGGCACAAAGAACAAACACCAAAAATGAGGCCACATCAAAATTACTTACTTTTGTTTTGAATCATTCTTTTTATTCGCTTCAGCTGCTCTGGCTCTCTATTCTTCAGGTCAGACCACCTATTTCTGACTTGTTCTTTGCTCCTGCTTTGTCCAAATTTCTGCCTGAGGCTCCTAATGACTTTATCCATTATGTCCGCTTTCAACTTATTGGGATGCAGGTAAGGGCCGTGCTTGCCATCATAGTCCTTTTGCAGAAAGATGGTCACCATCTCCACCATCTCATTGAAAGCCATGTTTGAGGCCTTGTACCTCCGCCTGGAGCTTCTTCTGGTCTGGCTCTGGCCTGCCTCCTGGCTTGAGCTTGCCATATTTTTGCCCGGGCTTGTTCCTATAGAAATGGCACCCACCAAAAAAAGTTAGAGAAAGGGGCGTGTAAAGGACAAGACCGAACATCAGGGGCGGGGTATGGCTCGCGTCACACGTGTGCGTCGCGTCACACGTGCGCAGTGTTTAAAGGGATCCGACGTCATTGAAAGCGATGTTCACAGTCTGCGGAAGAAGGCGCAAGTCACGATCGAATAATACGACGGTATGTAACTGAATTTTTGACATTAATATTATTGAACAGTGGATGATGTTGTGTGCAAGAGAAGATATGGTGTTAAAGCTTTTAGTAGTAGGAGTGGCTTCACTGACACTAGGTTTTTAATTTCCATTTTACATGCAGACAACATGGAGGCTTTCAAGGAGCAGGAATTTTTTACGCAATTCATCCAAAGATGGAGGGAGCAGCCAGTGCTCTGGCAAATAAAAAACAAAAAAAATAAAAACAAAGAGGCCAGGAAGCAAGCACTGGAGACCATTCTGGTATTTGTGAAGACAAGGGTCCCAAATGCAACTACTGCGACTGTGAAGACCAAAATAAATTCGATTAGGGGCACCTACAGGACCCAACGGTCATTAGTCCAGGCCTCAATCCGATCAGGAGCTGCAGCTGAGTCCGTATATAGGCCAAACCTCTGGTATTATAATCAGCTGCAGTTCCTGGATGACCATATTGAATCGCGGCCATCCGTGTCAACCCTTCCCCCAAGGAGACAGGCCCCTCTTCCCTGCAATCAGTCCTCCAGTCTTCCCTGCAGGCAAGAGCAGGCTACCTCGGAGGAAGAGCCCGAGTTACTGGAGGACCCAGATTGTGACCCATGGAGCCAGGTATTGCATTTTACTAACAAATTATGAACTGCCATGTAGAATAATGTTGACAAATTGACGTTACAAGTGTTGTAAATTATATATGATTGCAGCAAAAATTAGGAACATGTCACTAAGCAATATCCGCAAAACAGAATGGGGACAAAATCCATAAATGCAGAGGTCATAGTGATTGTGTATACATTTCGGGTACACCACTAGGGGGGTAAACACAATACACCGGGAAGGGGACGCAGATGAGAAACAGCCTTTTTGTTAATTCCCATTTTGGCCACCCCCACAAAACAAAACATCCATTTTTAGTTTGGGGAAAGGCTCCCTACTGAGCAATTTCAGCCAACATCAACCCCCCACCTCTAGGGGGCACATATCTGTAGCTGGGTAAGAGGCCACAAAATTAGGGATGTGTGCCCTGTGTGTAAACGATTTTTGCAGACAATTAGCATATGTCAGGATTTTAGAAATGGGTGTGATTAATGAGGACAACAAATTAACTAGGTCCCTTTTTTTCCTACACAGACAGAGCAAAGCCAGGAGGAGGCAGAGCCCACTGGGAGTCAGGAGGAGGCAGGCCCCACGGGGAGACAGGAGGAGGCAGGCCCTACTGGGAGCCAGGAGGAGGCAGGCCCCACTGGGAGCCAGGAGGAGGCAGGCCCCACTGGGAGCCAGGAGGAGGCAGGCCCCACTGGGAGCCAGGAGGAGGCAGAGCCCACTGGGAGCCAGGAGGAGGCAGGCCCCACAGGGAGACAGGAGGAGGCAGGCCCCACGGGGAGACAGGAGGAGGCAGGCCCCACGGGGAGACAGGAGGAGGCAGGCCCCACTGGGAGCCAGGAGGAGGCAGAGCCCACTGGGAGCCAGGAGGAGGCAGGCCCCACAGGGAGACAGGAGGAGGCAGGCCCCACGGGGAGACAGGAGGAGGCAGGCCCCACGGGGAGACAGGAGGAGGCAGGCCCCACGGGGAGACAGGAGGCAGGCCCCACGGGGGGACAGGAGTCACGCCGGCGAGATTGCATCTCCCAGATCCCTCCTCTACACACTCCCGCAAAAAGGGCACGGAGACTCATGCAAATGGAGGAGGAGACCCAGGCCATGCTCCGTGAAGCAACAGCGGCCATCAGAGAGCAACCCAGTGAAAAAGAGGGCTTTGGAGCGCTCATCGCGGCCAAGCTCCAAAAGCTGGAGCCGGGCCAGCGTGTGCGCTGCAAGCTCTTAATCTTTAAGGCCATAAGCATGGCCACACTGGGCAAGCTCAATGACGACATTGATATTGGGCTGATTGGCACTCCTGTCCTCTCTGCTCTTCCTGCTCCGGCTCCTGCTCCTGCTCCTGCTCCTTCTCCTGCTCCTCCTCTTCCTGAGCCTGCTCTGGCTCCTGCCACAACCTTGCCTCCAGGAACCCAGCCCCGAAGACTCGGGCTGCAGGGAAGGCTGCAGGGAAGACTGCAGGGAAGACTGCAGGGAAGAGTAAAGGGAAGAAGAAATGATGGTGCCCCTAATCGAATTTATTTTGTCTTGACAGACGTCAGTGTTGCTTTGTTGGACCCTTGTCTTTTCAAATACCAGCAGGGTCTCCTTTGCTTTCTTCCTGGCTTTTTTGTTTTTATTTTGATTACATTTTTATTTGCCAGATGTGTGTAATTTTTTGATTTGCTTTATTGCTTTGCGACAGAAATAAATGTCTTTTTTTTTTCGGTGCAAAATTTGTACATGTGTATTTTGAACAATATATAGAGATCATTTACTGAGTAGGCAGACACATTTAAAAAATAAAAAAGGAACATGGGACAACAACCTCCTTGTTGGTAATTTATTTAAAAAAAAAAAAAAAATTGTTGGGTCACTTCACACACTCCAAAATCAACCACAATTCACATTTTGATAAACATTTAAACATTTAAAGAAATAAATTAAAAAAAAAGGGAGATGATGTGCTCAAACAAAAAAAGAAATAAAGACATAAAGAAAAAAAAAAAAAAAAGGTTAACAGAACTATGTAACAAGAACCTTTCTAATTTTTTTTTTTCTTTATTTCTTTATTTCCTCTTTTTTTGTTTAAGCACATCATCTCCCCTTTTTTTTTTTTAAATGAAAAGTTTTTTTAAATGTCAACTATGTAACAAGATGAGCCACAACAAACTAGGAATTTAGTGTAGCATTTAAATGCATTGGTTCAAATGCAGTGCATTCTTTGCTTCATTATATTTTTAAAAAGAAACGAATGTGCTTAATCCATTCTGAACAGTAGTTTTACCTGAACAAGTGCTCCCGTATGAGAAATTGCTTCTGAGCAGGCGCGGGTTGAAAACGTCGTTTTGCACATCGTTTTGCCCACACACGGTGACTTTTTATGACACAAAAAACTACGTTTTGAAAAACGACACAAAAAATTCAAGCATGTTCGAATTTTTTTTTCAACGTTTTTTTGAAGACATAAAACGACGTTTTGCCCACACACGTTGCTTTTAAATGACGTTTTTGAAAACGTCGTTTTTTTTTCATTGCAAAAAGTGATCGTGTGTACGCGGCATAAGTCTGTATTGTGGTTTGAAAACTGTCACATGATATTTAAAAAAAGTATCGGTATTCAGTATCGGTGAGTACATGAAAAAAAGTATCGGTACTTGTACTCGGTCCTAAAAAAGTGGTATCGGGACAACCCTAATCGAAACCTTTGTGCTTTAAATTATTGAAGAAAGAGATGATTTTTTTAAAATGGCAAAAAAAAAAAATGGAAAACACTGAGCAATAATTTACTGCATTTTTTAAGGTGCTTGATACCGATTTGTGAAAGGAGCCCGGTATGTCAGATCTTCAGTTTTCTGTGGTGTACCACAACCATTGGCACATGCTACAAACATTACAACGTTTTGGCTTAGTGCTATTAGTTCCACCACCTACTCCCCTGGGCATTGGATAGCCTTGTCCTAGCACTGAATGCACCCCCTATATGACAAATCTAGGAAATATTTAAATATTTTTAACTAATGCTCACAGAGGCTAAACTGCAAAATGTCTATGCTTCTACTCTAGCTTAATTTGCTTCACTGCTCATTCATTGGCTCTAATAAATCATTGCAGGAAACTGATCTACTGATCTGAGTTTTTCAATTATCATGAAATCCCCTGGTAGATTTGTAATATCTACACTTTTCATCTACATTATATTGGCTACATTTTACATAGAAGGTGGCAGATTTATTATCCGGTCAGCCAGCATTGGGAAATATACTATGATGAAAACAATGTCCCAGTGCGTTGAATTATTGAAGAAAGAGATGATTTTTTTTATCTAAAGCCAGTAACCTTATCTTCTTCCTTAGATGTCTTTGACTTGTGTCAGCTGTAACTGTGAACCTTACTAAGGACTGAGGAGATACTAACCTCCCAAGTTTATGATCAGCTGA
Source organism: Rana kukunoris (assembly GCA_029574335.1). NCBI lineage: Eukaryota > Metazoa > Chordata > Amphibia > Anura > Ranidae > Rana > Rana kukunoris. The sequence continues at coordinate 106,603,862 of CM056049.1, read as the reverse complement.
GTGTGTTAAATACATCACACTGCTCATGATGGACTAACAACACTAGAGATAAGATAACTGGTTTTATTCTATATTTTATTCTATAGTGGTATTTGTTGTTAATCTCCTGTAAGATGTTTCCTGGGAGTGAAGACAAAATTGGGGTTGATTTACTATAACTGGAGCGTGCAGCTCTGCAAACTGTAGAAGCCAATCAGCTTCCAGAATTTATGGTCAGTGTTTAAAGTATACCTAAAGAAAAGCCAGAGCAAAAGGCCCTATGAACTTTAAGGGGGCCACTATACATCTGCTGTCAGATCTATGTCATTTTACCCTAGAGAAATGGAAGGCCCCTACTTTCACTATTACAAGATTGCAATGTTTCTTCCCGTTGGAAATTTCCATTCCAGCTACAGATCCGGAAGCATAGCAAGTGGCTAGTTAGCGGCCCTGGATCTGCCAGAATTTGCATCTTCATAGTGGCCCCAAACATATTCCCTGTTTCAGGGTTTAGAGCATCAGGCCCCTGTTTTGGGGGAGCGACTGGGAAGCACAGAAATTGTACCTTCTACAGATTAACCCAGGAATCAAATTATAGGCCCTCTAGGGAGTCTGATTTATTCTTAGATCTCCTTTTTTCCTTTTTGGTATAGGATGCAATGTGTCTTTCTTCTAGGTCCAGAAAGGTTTATTAGTAATGTGTATCCTGTTTGTACTATTAGATAGCACTACCGTGTGATGGGATGTTTTTTTTCTTCCTTTTCTTCTGGGATGCAACATGTTTTCTAGACCCATACACAGTTTATTGTTGATTTGCATCATGTTTTTAATTATATATTGGATTAATAAGGGATATTTTCAGAAAGGTTTATTAGTAATGTGTATCCTGTTTGTATTATTGTATAGCACTGCCATGTGATGGGGTTCTTTTTTTCTTTTTTTTCTCTCTTCCTTTTTTATTTTTTTTGGCAATATCTCAACTCAGGATAGGTTCCCTTATGTGTCAATAGTTATCGTTACTTTTCGCTGATAGAAACTCCATTTCTAGGGGTGTGACTGCGTATGGAGGAAATAGCGTGCAAGCGTGAAACCTTGTGTACATATAGAAAATCAATAGGAAAGCCACATGTGTCCAGCGTAAATATGCGCCCACTCTACGCCGGTGTAGGAAAGTTACGTCGGTGGGATGAAGTCAGTTTTTAGGCGTATCTAAGTTTGTGGGTACGGCGCACAGATACGACGGCGCATATTTGTACTTACGCGGCGTATCTGGAGATTTTCCCAGCACCCTCCTGATATAGCCCCATTCTACACTGTCAAACACTTTGGTCACATCCAGTGACAATACAGCTTATGTTCCCTCAGTCTCCGTCGGGGTTTGTAGGTTTAAAAATGTCCTTCTGATATTCATGCTGGTAGATCTATTAGCTATGAATCCCATCTGGTCTGGATGGATCAGTTTTGAGATAAGCCTATTAAGCCTTGATGCCAAAACCTTAGCTACTATTTTGGCATCGGAGCATAAGATCTATATGATGCCGGGTCTAAGGAGTCCTTCCCTTCTTTTGGTGTTACTATAATAGTTGCTTCCAGCATTGACGCAGGGAGTCTTCCCTCTACGTGGCCGCTCCATTTAATGCTTTCATGAGCTCTGGTAGCTCTGGTATTTCTCCATAATATTTATATATTTCGGTCGGGAGCCCGTCTGGACCTGGCGACTTCTGATTTGCCATATCTGCTACTGCCTGCTGGATTTCTACGAGTGATATTGGAATTTATAATTCCTTTCTGCTTGTGTAATAGACGGGATCTCTAACCTCCCCAGGAGACCCTCCATTTCTACTTCCATCCCTACCTTCTGTGCGGTATAACGGTTTTCATAGTACCCCTGAAAGGTCTGCACTATCTCTGTCTTTACCCTTCCTTAAAGCAAATTTAGTGCGTACCTGGGACAAACTTCAAATCCAATTGGGACTATCCTCCAAAGTGGGACTAATGACAGAATATCTCAAATATTGTGTCGGGTAAATCTTCCACCGTTGTTAAATCTGATTCCAACGCAGCAGCAATCAATTATACACTGGTTGAAACATTGACAATTATCATTTTTTCTATCTTCCTTCTCCTCAGGAGATTTATTTAATAAAGAACCAGACACCTTTGAGTCTCTGCTTTTACAAGATACTAGACCAGGTCATATTCTCTCTGCGGTACATAGGATTCTAATTTTGAAACTTCATCTGCACCTACTGGAATTTACAAATAAATACGCACTAGATTTAAATGTCCTAATTAAAACAGAGGAGAGCGAGAAAGCATTTGTCCTCCCTCACTGTATCTCATGAGACACATTTCAAGCTTCTCTCACGTTGGTACAGATGCCCGATGCTGCTTCATTGGATTTACAGGAATGTTTCAGATTTACGTTGGTGTTGCCATTCTGCCAAGGGTTTATTACTACATATCTGGTGGGAATGTTCACCTGTTCATGATTTATGAAGGTTATTTTTAGCTCTATACCAGGGTAACTGCCGTGACTGTCCCCAATACACCACAAAATTCTTTGCCATCTATCCTACACTACTCCTTTAAATGCATTAAAAAAGGTCTCCTTAGGTATTGGCTGACAGCAGCAAGAACAGTTGTACCACACCACTGGTAAAAGGTACATGCACCACCTCTGATTGAGTGGGTTATAGAGATGGACCATATTGAGAGGATGGAGGCACTCCAGTCACGAGAACTGGACACATACGAACAATTGCCCGGATTCACAAAGCACTTACGACGATGTATCTCCAGATACGCCGACGTAAGTACATATGTGCGCCGTCGTATCTATGCACCGACACACAAAGTCGAAAAATAGGCTTCAGCCACCCAACATAACTTTCCTACGCCGGTGTATAGTGGGCGCATATTTACGCTGGACGCATTTGTGTCGCTCCCATTGATTTTCAATGAAAATATGCAAATGAGGGAGATACGCTGATTCACAAACGTACTTGTGCCCGGCGCATAATATATGCAGTTTTCGTAAGTCGTACGTCCGGTGTAAAGTTATTACCCATATTTGAGGCGCAACTCATGCAAAGGTATGGACCAGGGAACGAATGCCGTTGAATTTTACGTAGTTTACGTTGTACATGAATAGGGCTGGGCGTAGGTTACGTTCACGTCGTAGACAGTGTTTCGACGTATCTTAGGCAGTTTTTTCGACGTGATTGTGATCATGCGCACTGGGATGCTTCCAAGGCACGACGCATGCGCAGTTTGTTTAAGTACTTGTGTGACGCTTGGCCCATCATTTGCATAGGGTCACGCTTCATTTAAATGTATCACGCCCACTTCCAGCCCACTTCCACTTATGCTGACATACACCTACGAATATATGCTATGCCGGCGCAGAGTTGGGAGCATTTGTTTTGTGAATTCCGTGCTTCCCTCTCCGCGCTGCGCCGGCATAGCGTAAAAGACATACACTACGGTGGCATATATATGCGCTGATGTATGTGAATCTGGGCCAATGTTGTCAAAATTGGCTCCCTTGGAAGTTGTTTAGGGAATCTTCCGAAATGCAAAATTATCTTGCAGGTTCATCATAAGACCTGAACCTGGTTTAGCGTTGGGATGAGTGAGATGAGGTCTGAGTGCCTATTCCTGGTCGCTATACTCTAACTATTCTCCTCCGTTTCCGGTTTCTATGTCTTTTTTTGCTTTTTCTATTTTTGTTGTTTCTCCCCTTTTTTATTATTAATTAATATTTTTTTTCCCCTCTTTCTACCCACCCTTTCCATGTGATGTACAAATCATTAGTAAGACCTCATCTGGAATATGCAGTTCAGTTTTGGGCCCCAGTTCTCAAAAAGGATATCAGGGAACTGGAGAAAGTGCAAAGAAGGGCAACCAAACTGATAAGAGGCATGGAGAAGCTTAGCTATGAGGAAAGATTAGAGGAACTGAATGTATTCACTCTTTATTAAGGGGGGGATATGATCAACATGTACAAATATATAAGGGGTCCATATAGTAAACTTGGTGTTGAGTTATTAACTTTACGGTCAACAAAAAAGAACAAGGGGGCACTCTTTATGTCTAGAGAAAACGAGATTTCATCGCCACATACAGAAAGGTTTCTTCACAGTAAAAGCTGTGAAAATGTGGAACAGACTCCCTCCAGAGTTGGTTCTAGCAGGCTCAGTAGATTGCTTTAAGAAAGGGCTGGATTCTTTCCTAAATGTACATAATATAACTGGGTACTAACATTTATAGGTAAAGTTGATCCAGGGAATATCTGATTGCCTCTGAGGGGATCAGGAAGGCTTTTTTTACCCTGCTGTAGAAAATTGGATCGTGCTCTGTTGGGGTTTTTCGCCTTCCTCTGGATCAACTGTGGGTATAGAATTGGGTATATGGGATTTTATGATATTATTGTTATTATATAAAAAAAATTTATAGTTGAACTGGATGGACTTTTTTCAACCTAACTATGTACTGTAACTATGTAACTAACAGAGACTGCAGAGCTGGAACAGAGGGAAGGGGCTGCCAAAGAGGTAAGCATACTATTTCAGTTTTAGGGACTTGGACTTTTTATTTGTTTAAAGATTGGGAAGGGTCTCAATAATGGCTTTATTGTATGCATTGGACATTTAATCTTTTATTTTCAGCTATGAAAAGGGTTAATTCTGGCAATATGCAATATCTTCAAACTGCAATACATCTACAATATGGTATAACTTCTTTTTGTTTCTTTAAGAAGTAAAGCAATCTTCACTTCACTTTCTTATTGCTGTTATTTTTCCATTTCACTGTCAACCCCCCTACACAATTTACAAGATCTGTTATAACCCAAGCAGGAAATAAAAGGGGGAAAAAGCAGAGCAGTAAAAAAAAAAGAGATATATATCCAGCAAACGTGGTTCTCTGGAGAGTGCTGTGCTAAAGGGCAAATCATTACATAAAACGTAATATATTCTGGAGCTGCACAACAGGAAATTTATCACTGCAAAGCTCTGACAATTACAGGCATCAGTAGAAGGGACAGGGGACTGTTAAATGAATGCACATTACAACACAATAGGTTATAAAATCACAGGGCACAAATTATCCACTTAGGAAATATTTTTACTACTAACAAACTTTCTCCTTTCGATGGAAGATATAGTATATAACAATATGTGCAGTTTAGGTCCTGTTTTCTTTATGTGGGTAAGAAACAGGCATGACTCCTTGAAGCCTGAGCCTGAAATTAGAACAATTTTTTACTAGAATACCTGAGAAAGAAAAGGAGTCTAAACTGACCATACACTGATTGAAATGTGAACAGTTCAACAGCGACAAGCTAAATTTCAATCAGTGTGTGTGCTCTGTTTGAAATAGAATTTTTTTTTTTTGCATTAAGCCATTAACATACAGCCTTAGACCCAGATACTGGTGAACGCAGTATCTGGTGCAGCTCTGCAGCACATGATTGGAATTTCCGATGGAAAAAGTCAGACAGACATTTTCCATCGGAAATTCTGACTATGTGTATGCCCCATCGGAGTAATTCAATCGTAAATTCCAATGAATTCCATCAGAGTTTACAAAGAAAACATGTTCTCTTTTCCTCCGATGGAATTCCGTCGGAATTCCGATGTGAATTTGGTCGGACAAAGGTCTGATCGTGTTTAGGGGGCTTAACAGCTTCCAGGTTTTATTGTTTAATTGAACAAGCTAAAGTTTGAAGCTGATTCTGATTCAGATTCTGTGTGCAACAGTTTCAATAAATCTCCCACATTGTGTTCAGGCAGGTCTTGAGAGAGCTGTTTGAGATGAGAGGTCTTGGGATCTTTCTTGTGTGACACCTCAGTAATAAGACAGCTTTTTATAGGCCATCAGTTGAGAGTGAACCAGCTGATATTAATTACAAAGCAATCCTGCCCCTTGTCAGTTCAAATTACTGATAGATTTCAGCTCGTGTCTTGGCTTCCCATGCCTTTTTGCACCTCCCTTTCTTCATGTGTTAAATACTTTTCCCCTGTGTCATTCCATTTTGATACACATAACTTAAATTCTGAACTTATTTGCTTTGGTTTCCTTGTATGTATGGATTGCATCACTTGTTACCGACATGTGGTGAAAATTTCAAAAGCACCTTTAGAAATATATTTATCCAGGAAAATGGTGACATGTTCAATACTTATTTTACCTGCTGTATATACAGCATTACAATAACCCTAAGGGTTTTGGGGGCATGTACTGCTGGCTTCTGAGATGGACATTGTCTGAGGAGCTCCGGATCCCAGACCTACAGAACGATCAGACTGAGCGGACGACATGAGAGCATTTCACATATACAGGTTATATTTAAGCCGCCCGACAGCCTGACAATGACCAAATGGGGGCCCCAGCAGGCATTCTCACAAAAACATACTGATTTCTTCTTCCTGTTGTTGGGGAAGGAGTCCTAAGATGGCGCAGAATCAGCTATGTACGCTGAACGACAGGAAGACTCACCATGTGACTCCGCGGCTCTTCCTCATCAGTATGCACTGTGATCTGCCACAGCACTCGGGTGAGTTCTCTGACACCAGGAGCCCAACTAAAACCAAAAAGGCAAAAGCAGGGGAACAAGAAGGGGAGGAAGTAGACATGCTGCAGTATCATTCCCCCCCCATGCAGAATCCCATGGAGAGCTTTCCAGCATCTACTCAGCCTGTATCAGTCTCTGATTTAAACAAGATGTTAATCTCCCTAAGGAACTCGTTACATTTAGACATGGTCAATATTATGGCAAGCACTAAATCTGCTGTTAATGAACTGCAAAATAGAGTGGCACACATTGAGGATGTGTTCTCAGTCAATAATTCCATAGTGGATGCTTGCAAAGATCAACAATCAGAAATTCAAAAAATCCAGACCAAATTTGCAGACCTGGAAAATAGGTCTAGAAGAAAAAACACAAAGGGCAAGATTCAGGTAGATGCGCGCATATTTTACGCTGACGCGAACTAGTGAGTCAAGTCCAGTATTCACCAAGAGCATGTTCGTTACTTTGCGGCGGAGTAACGAAAAAGCGCTGGCGCAACCCGACGCAAGTGGAAGTGGGTGTGATCATATGTAAATGATGGGCGGAGCCCAACGCAGTGACTTACGTTCATGGCATCATCCACGGAGCATGCGCAGTGAGGGAGGGCTCCCCTCGCTCCCCTGTGCGCATGCTCACAACTTCCGTCGGCACCACTTCATGGGAAACGCCAGCGCAATGTGTTCCGTTGCGCGTATAAAAGCGGCCGCAGATGCGCCCTTCCGGCGCAAAAGTATATCCGGTTTCCCCCACCCCAGGGAAGTAACTTTTGCTGTATGATGGCTGCTCCCGTTCCCCCCAAAGAGAGGAGAAACCTCAATTTTAATGTCCAGGAGCTCACCCTAGTGATCTCCGCTATGGAGACCTACAACGATTTTCTCCACGGCAGGAAAAGTCGGAAGACCAGCCGGGATAGGAAGCAGGGCATCCTGGAGTCCATTGCTGGCAGGGTCAATGCTTTGGGCTACTCCACCCGGATTGCTGCTGATATCGGCAAGAAAATGAATGACTTGAGGCTGAAAGTCTGTGGCAAGGTGGCCACCATCAGGAGGCATGAGAGGGGCACGGGTGGTGGACCCCCATGTGCGGTCAGCCTGACCACAGAGGGGGAGGTGGTCGCCCGCTGCCTGGAGAGGGAGCAGTTGGAGGGGGTCCCGGGATATGATTCCGTGGAGGAAGGCTCCAGGACAGGTAAGTGTTTTTTATCCCCTATTTGGTGTGTTGCATGTGGGGGGGTACATGTGCCAAGTGTGTGGGACCACCCAACACGTGTCTGCTTTGTGTCATCCACAGATGACGGAGCTGGGCCATCATCTGTCGGCGGCCAGTCCACCCCAACCCCCCAACGGCATCCTGAGCCCGACCCCCTGGGTGGTGAACACCATGAGATGGAGGAGAGTGCCCACACCTCGCCTGATGAGGTGGTTGAGGAGGAGCCTGGCTTTACAGATCAGGACTTTGTTTTAATTTTGGAGGAGTCCTCCTCTTCTGCAGGGCCCTCTGTAATCCCCTCCCCCATTCTAGGAAGCCCCTCAAGGGCGACTCCATCCCCCCGGGGACAACCATCTCCTGACCCCAGGAAGGCGACCCGGAAGACCAGGGGGGTGTCTGATTTGGTCCATGACCAAATGGCCCGGGACCAGGCCAGGCAGACCCAGCAGATGGGGGAGATTGCTGGGCATCTAGACCGAGTGGCTGACAGCCTGGGCTCCGTGTCCCAGCTGACCAATGCTGTGCAGGACGTCAGCTGCAACTGCGCTGCAGTGGTGACCAGCCTGGGGGAGGTGCAGGCTGATATTCGGCACCTCACTGCAGCCGTTCATGCCAACACTGCTGCCATCCGGGAACAGGGGAGGCAGAGGCAGCGTGATCAGCGGCATAATGTCACCCGCCAGCTGAGGATGCAGGCCCAGGCCAACCACTATCTAAGCCGGATTGCCGTGGCCTTGGAGGGCATGCAGCCAACACCTGCCAGGAGTGGCCCACCCGGGGATCAGCCACCTCCAGATGCCCCTCCACCCCCACCCACTCCCTCCAGGCAGCTGAGGAGCCAGAGAGGGCCCACAAGAAAGAGCCCCCGTCAGCTCAGATGAGGGCATTTTTTTTTGTTTTTATATTTTTGGCTCAGGTTATGAGTATTTATTCTTTATTTGAACTTTGCTCAGGTTATGAGTTTTTATTTTTGCTCAGGTTATGAGTTTTTATTTTTATTTTTGCTCAGGTTATGAGATTTTTATTTTAAGTTTAACTGCACACGGTCAGGAGTGCAGGGGACAGTGTGAATGGTGTGTGAATGTGAGGGGGTGGCACTCCTGCCAGTAAGGGGTGTCACCCTCGGCCGTTGGGGAGAAGTTATCCCCATGGCTGTGTGAATGACGTGTGAATGGTGTATGAATGGACAGCGACATCATTGGGGCCTTGATGCCGGCATTGTCGGTAACGCTGGTGCTGTAGCTGCTCTCCTGCTGACCTGTGGTTGTCTGGAGTAAAGATAAAGCAGCTATTTGTAGGAATAACTTTGCGACAGATGGACGACATATGCGCGGCGCATGTAGCCAGCGTCTGGTGCTAATCCGTTCGCAAATCGGGAAATCTCCCTCATTTGCATATTTGCATGGGAAATCAATAGGCGCGACGGATGCGACAAGCGAAAATATGCGCTTACGATACTCTGGCGAGGGAAAGTTAAGCCGATCGGAAAAAGCACGATTTCTGTCGCATCTAGTTTGGTGGGTACGGCCGCATAGATACTACGGTGCATCTTGACAGTTACGCGACGCATATCGATATACTCCAGCGCAAGTCTTGCTGAATCTGGCCCAGAGTGTTTTCCTGTAGCAACTGTAGCTTGGAAGTCCAGCCAAGAGGACGACATTTTTGTAAATTTCTTAGAACAGCCTCTTGCTTTATAGATTTATTTTTACATAGGGAGAGCCTGATTGTTCTAGCCAAAACTAAAAGAAGGAAAGGGTTTATCCTCACTGTGCCCTAGCATGTGCTTTGATTGTTGGAAAACTCTTCTGGCTAATGCCTAGTACACACAATGAAAATATCGGATGAATGATCATCTTTTTTATTGCATGATAATCTCATAATGAAAACCAATAAGTTACTAAAGTTACAAAGATTCTCGTATGACAGATTACAACTTTAAGAAGTGAGGTAATGTATTGTATTTTATTGTATCGTGTTTTTTCGTTTCTGAGCATGCGTGGTCTTGGCCACACAACTTTTTTTGTACAAATACCATGCTAATTATACGAAAGTTGTTAATTCTGTTATTGTACAAGAAAACTTTTCAAGCTTGTCCCTTTGGATATTTTTGCATGAACTGTCATGATTGGCTCTCGAAAGCTGTGTAGTAATGATCAGTAGGGATGAGCTTCGAGTTCGAGTCAAACTCATGTTCGACTCGAACATTGCCTGTTCGCCTGTTCGGCGAACAACGAACAATTTGGGGTGTTTGCGGCGAATTGGAAAAGCCGCGGAACACCATGTTAAAGTCTATGGGAGAAATCTAAAGTGCTAATTTTAAAGGCTAATATGCAAGTTATTGTCCTAAAAAGTGTTTGGGGACCTGGGTCCTGTCCCAGGGGACATGTATCAATGCAAAAAAAAGTTTTAAAAACTGCTGTTTTTTCGGGAGCAGTGAATTTAATAATGCTAAAAGTGAAACAATAAAAGTGAAAATAAAAGTGAAAATGGATATAAAGGGGAACCCGCCGTCAATTTAACCACTTAAGACCCGGACCAATACGCTGGTAAATGACCCAAGGTGTTTTTGCGATTCGGCACTGTGTCGCTTTAACAGACAATTGCGCGGTCGTGCGACGTGGCTCCCAAACAAAATTTGCGTCCTTTTCTTCCCACAAATAGAGCTTTCTTTTGGTGGTATTTTATCACCTCTGCGATTTTTATTTTTTGCGCTATATACAAAAATAGAGCGTCATTTTTGAAAAAAAAACACTATTTTTTTACTTTTTTGTAAAAAAAATCAAATAAACTAAATTTTAGTCAAACATTTAGGCCAAAATGTATTTAGCCACATGTCTTTAGTAAAAAAAAAAATTGCGATAAAAAAAAATAGCTACCTAGCGGGAACAGCGACACTAATACAGCGATCAGAAAAATGATCGCTTAGTGACGCTGGCAATAGGGAGTGAAAGGGTTAACTAGGGCTGTGATCAGGGGGTTAAAACTTTATTAGGGGGGGCTATCCTGAACCTAACACTAACTGATTTTACACTGCCTGTCACACTGACACTAAATGCAGTGATTAGATCACTGCATTCAGTGACACTGTGACAGGGGGGGTGGGGGGTCAGATCGCAAGGGTTAAGTATGCCTATGTGTGTGTATGTCAGTGTAGTGTTGGTGCACACTTACTGTGAGGTGTTTCTCCCATCGCAGCGGTTGGAAATACCGCTGCGATGGGAGATTACATCACTTCCCCCTTCCTGTGTTTACACAGGAGGAGGAAGTGACACAAAGGGGGAGCGGATAAGGGGGGACCCCTTATCCGAGCATGTTAACCTGGCTGGACACAGAAAAGACGGGGGGACAGAGTGCGGCCCCCCTCTCCTGAACCGTACCAGGCCACATGCCCTCAACATTGGGAAGATGTCCTCATGTTGATGGGGACAAGGGCCTCATCCCCACAACCCTTGCCTGGTGGTTGTTGGGGTCTGGAATCTGGAAGACCCCGCAATTTTAATAAAATGGTGTGGAGTTCACCCAAAAATCCACACCAGACCCCTTATCCGAGCACATTAACCTGGCCGGCCCCACTCTGCCCCCCCTCTTTTCTGCGGCCGGCCAGGTTAATGTGCTCGGATAAGGGGTCTGGTGTGGATTTTTGGGTGAACTCCGCGCCATTTTTTTAAATTGCCAATTCAGCCGACAATTCATTATAGCCACAAGTCCCGTTAAATGCCTTTTTTTCCTTTTAGAAATGACACTTTGTGCAGGGACAGTTCTATGTACGGATAACATGCGATATTTCACATGCTAACTTTACACCCCCCCAGGTACGAAATTTAAAGTAATATTTCACTTTTATTGTTTCACTTTTAGCATTATTAAATTCACTGCTTCCGAAAAAAGGAAAGTTTTTAAAACTTTTTTTGCATTCATACATGTCCCCTGGGAAAGGACCCAGGTCCCCAAACACTATTTAGGACAATAACTTGCATATTAGCCTTTAAAATTAGCACATTTGATTTCAAATGTTTGCGTCCTATAGACTTTAACAGGGTTCTAAAGTTCACACGAACATTTGGTGTGTTCACAAGTTCTGGTGCGATTATCGGACAATCACTCCAAAGCTGTATTTTTCATCTGATTTTCTCATTCTGTGTACTAGGCATAGGGCTGCTACTTTTGGTATAAGTGGCAATTTAAGGAGGAGAGTTTGGCTTTTTTTTACAGCGTTGTAAAAAAAAAAATTCAAAAAAAGAATACTGTTTTTTGGATGTAATCCTGAGTGCTGACCATCCCTTTCATTATTCAGAGTTGTGAGTAAAACTTGCGACAGGATAATGTCTTTTTAAGTTATTGGAAAATAAGGCATGGTAGAAATGACTGTAAGCTATAAGTCGCAGAAACTCTTTGTCCCTCCATAAGAAAAGGTGACAACTAGATAAGCTTAAAAGGGGTGCTTACAAACTTTGGTTTTATACCTTTCACTGGTATTTATCGACAGAGGTCCTGTATTTTGAATGGAGGATGTCGTCCCCAGAGGTGTATCTAGTGAAAATCCATCTTTCAGATAATCTTACAAAAAAAAAAAGAAGCTAACAAAACTAGTAATATTTATCATCCCTTGTGAAATCTTGGGTAGTGAGTGACATGTCCTCTTATTGGAGAAATCTGGGGTTTATTAGACCCCTGATCCCTCCTCTGCCCTCCAAGGCCAGGTAAATGCAGAACCAATACTGGAAGTGATGAAATCTTCATCACTTAAGGCGTCAGTTTTCACAGAGGAGCGGGAGAAACTGATGTTCCTTCTTTGTGCGCTGCCAATCTGACCAGATGGAATGGGAGAGATTGGAAGAACCGGGGAGGGCTGTGGCTGACTGCAGCAGGGATAGCGCTGCCATTGTACATTAGCAAAGGTGCTGAAAAGGAGATCCTGCCTATGCTCAGGAGGAGGGAAGAGACCATTAAACCCTGGTAAGTGCCTTGCTGCCCAGCCACTCAACAGCGCATACAAAACATATGTACATGTGGGCCGAAGCCAAATAGTCTGCATGGACTCTGGACCAGTATTGCAGGTATAATACACTGCCGTACACCGAGCATGGGTGGGCAGAGGCTGGCCAGGGAAACGTGGATTGAAGACCAGTGTTTCTGGATGGCGCAGGGGCCATGTTACCGGTATGGGTCAGGTCAACGGTGCAGTGAGGGCAACCAGTCACAATGGATGCAGGCGCAGGTGAGCCGCCTGGGACACAGAAAAATAAGGGGGAAAGGGGGGAACAATAACCAAGGGGGGGAGAGGATCACTGCCTCACAGCAAGATCCAGGGGCATGATGAGGCAGCCGAGGGGACCAGGTGCAGAAAGCAATGCACAGGGGATAGAGGCACTAATAGTCAACTCACGGTTCTGCAGGGGAATCCAGGTGTGCAAGTTGTCCACGGGGCGGATGCCCTCGACTGCGACAGACCAACAGAAGCAGCGGGCGGTGAAGCAACTCGCAGCTTAGTCCAGGAGAGGTACGGGACATCCACCGGGGCATGGTGGGGGACTAAAAAATTTTAGTCATAGGCCAACTTACGGTTCTGTAGGGGGCGCCGGTGGACGGGACTCCCAGGCAAGGGGGACAAACGGCATCTGCGGCAAGGCTGTGAAAATGGGAGATGAGACGGCGGAGGCCTAGACATGTGCCTGTCCGGCGGCGTCACGGTGTTCCAGCCAAGAGAGGGCGGCCTGCGGATCCTCGAAGAACTGGACCTTGCCCTCGCGCACCACACGGAGCCACGCCAGATAGAGCATTGCGTACGGGAGGTGACGTGCTCCGTGAAGCGTGCCCTCTTCCTCTGGACCTCAGCTGAGAAATCCGGGAAGACAGTGACGTTGCCGACGGGGATGTTGCCTCTTTCCCGGGTGAGTCTGAGAATTGCGTCCCGGTCCCGGTAGTTGAGGAACTTGGCGATGAATGTGCGTGGGGGAGCTCCAGAGGGAGGGGGTTTTGCCGCAAGGTGGTATGCGCGCTCCACCATGAATGTTGAGGAGAAGGCCTCTCTGCCGAACATCTTGATAAGCAATGTCTCAAGGTAGGTAGGTGGGTCGGCACCATCTGCCCTCTCGGGGATGCCCACAAATCGTAGGTTACAGCGTCTCAGGCGATTCTCCATATCGTCTTGTTTTGAGAGAACGGCGTTGAGCTGGTACTGAAGCTGCTCTACAGTGACCTGGAGGGGATGCAGGCCGTCCTCCACGTGGCCGACCCGGTGCTCCGTCTCGGACACCCTTGTGGACGTCCTGCCGGATCAGGGAGATGTCAATTTTCACCTCCTCGATTCTGGCAGTGAGAGTGGATTGGCAGGTGGCAATCGCCTCGAGTACTTTGGCCGTGTCTCCTGAAGCCCGGGCACCATCTACGCAGGGCTGGTCGGTGCCATCTTCCTCCTCAGTGTCCTGGTCATCATGGTGGAATTGAGCCAGCTTGGCAATAGCCCCAGATCTCTTAGTCAGCGACATAGTAGCCTGTGGGCTAGGAGAGTGATCTGAGCCCAAAGGAGGTCTTCAGTAGGGGATGGGACCCCCAGGATTTAGTTAGAAGGATAAGTCCCGAGCGGAGCTCTCACTCTGCAGGTCCTGCTACATGCAGCTCCAGACCACGCCCCAAGTGTTCCACGTTTAACTCCAAAGAGGGGTGGGAGCTCTGTTTCCTGTGATGTATTACCAAGAAAAGGATTTTACAGGTAAGCTGTATTAAAAAATCCTATTTTCTTGATCATACATCACAGTACAGAGAGCCTTAATTACTTAATGGGATGTCCCACAGTAATGCTAAAATTGAGGGGAGGGAGGCACAGATCAGAAATAAGACCACCATCGGGCCAGAGAATCTATACTGCTCCCTGCAGCACAATACGCTCGAAGGTGGCATCCTCATACCCTTCATATCTACCTGGTAGAATTTATTAAATGTGTGGACCGAAGACCAAGTAGCAGTCTTACAGATCTGAGCCATGGAGGCCTGGTGAGAGACTGCCCATGAAGCACCAACTGCTTTAGCCGAGTGCACCTTCACCTGAAAAGGAGGAATCTTCTTTTCTAGCCATAGGCCTGAATAATGAATTGTCAAATCCAATCTGCAATAGTAGATTTCGACGCTGCCTACTGGGCCCTGGCAGAATAACAGACAATCAGTCTTACGTATCTGAACCGTAGCTTGCAGATAAACTTTCACTGCTCTTACAACATTCAAAGAGCATAGACCTTCTTCCTCCACAGACTGCGGATCTGGAAAAAAAGACGGTAGGACTATATCTTGATTCAGATGTAATCCTGAAACCACCTTAGGTAAAAGTCGTGTGAGGATGCAGCACCGCCCTGTCATCATGAATATTCATGTACGGTTCTTTACAGAAAAGCCTACTATTCCGATACCCTCCTTGCCCAGGATATGGCTGCAAGAAAAAAAAAGTTTTTTTGTCAAAAAGATTTAAGAAGCATGGTGTACTGGTTCAAAAGGTAGCTTCTGTAAGACAGATAATACCAAATTCAAATCCCATGGGCACATCTTTACCCCTGGAATGAAGACTGCAGACAGGCGAGGATATGCCGTTCTGCCCCGGCTAGGATGTGAATCACCTCTCTTTGGGCATCCAGACTTCTGGTGCCTCCTTGATGAGTGATAGAGGCCATGGCTGTAGCATTGTCAGACTGAATCCGAAAAGTCCAACCCTGCAGTCTCTAAGACCAAACTGTGATGTCGCCACGTACACACAACCTTTTTTCGGGTTCTAAAAAATGAAGTTTTTTTGAATGTCATTAAAAACGTTCGTGTGTGGGCTTCAGAGCATTTTTCACAATCTAAAAAATCTGCAATTTTTTTTTTCGAGCATGCTCTATTTTTTTCACGACGTTTTTAACGTTGTCGTTTTTAAGGTTGTAAAAACTGGTTGTGTGTGGGCTTTAACAACGTGAAAAAAATATGCATGTTCAGAAGCAAGTTATGATACGGGAGCGCTCGTTCTTGTAAAACTACCCTTCGTAATGGAGTAAGCACATTCATCACGCTGTAACAGACAGAAAAGTGCGAATCGTCTTTTACTAACACAAAATCAACTAAAGCAGCCCAAAGGGTGGTGCTTTCCAAATGGAACTTCCCCTTTATAGTGCCGTCGTATGTGTTGTACGTCACCGGCACCGCGCTTTGCTAGAGAATTTTTTCACGATCATGTGTAGGCAAGGCCGTTTTAATGATCGGTTTGAAAAAAACGTTGTTTTTTTCTAGACCCATAAAAACTTAATTTTTTAGAACCCGAAAAACGGTCGTGTGTACGTGGCATGAGGGCTAAATGAATTGCCCGAGTCTTCAGAATGTTGATGGAAAGGAGCTTTTCGGTTCCGGATTACCTTCCCAGGGCAGATGCTTCTTCTAGAACTGCCCCCCCCCCCCAGCCAAGACGCAAGAAGGCTGACGTCTGTGGTCACCACTTTCCATGTAAGCGGAGTGAAGGATTTTTCTTTTGACAGATTTTGGGGAAGCAACCACCAATTGAGGCTCTGGTGAACCTTTGGAGATTAGATCATAGGAAGATCCAGGGCCTAAACATCTTTGTTGCAAGCTGACAGAATTCTGCCCTGTAATGGCCTTGAGTGAAACTGGATGTAAAAACAGCCTCGAGTGAGGCTACCATCTTCCCCAATAACCTCCTGCATAGAGATGGAAGGCCTTCTCTTTGCCTTTATCACTCAGACCAAGTCTCCTATGGCTTTGCCTTTGGTAGGGAAGTAATACCTGGCTTTGGGACGTGTCTATAATCATGCCCAAGTACTCTAGCATACTTTAAGGCTGCAAGGAGGATTTCCCCAGATTGAGAACCCAGCCTAGGTACTCTAAGTATTCCACTGTGCTGTGCACATAGTGGCCCAAGCGTACAGCGAACTGATCTATGATCAACAGATCATCCAGATAAGCTGTTACTGCTATGATTCATGAGCTTAGCCTTGTCAGGGCCGGGGCCAGTATTTTTGTGAACACTTGAGGTGCTGTAGCCAGTCCAAAAGGAAGGACCACAAACTGAAAGTATTACTGAACCATTGCAAACCTTAGAAACCTTTGGTGAGTGGGAAATATTGGCACATGCAGATATGCGAAAGGAGCAAATGTTCAGAAACTGATTCAGGCCCTTTAGATCCAGGATAGGTCTGACATTCCTGTTTGGTTTTGGAATCATGACAGGTTTGAGTAAAACCATGATCCCTGCTCCTCTGGGGCTAACTCCATTATTACCCCTTGGGACAACAGGTGTTCCAAGGCCAAGTAAAAGGCCTTCTTTTTTCTGGATCTTTGAAAATTCTTGATCTCAGAAAAACGGGGTGGCAGAAGTTCTATGAATTCTAGCTTGTAGCCTGAGGACACTGTGGAGAAGACCCACTTGTTCCGAACTTTGTTCCGCCAGGCATTTGCCTCTGGTAATCTTTTGGATGTATTTCCAAGTCATCCCCAAACAGGCGTCCTCCCCCAAAGGGGAACGCTGCCAAGTATTTCTTGCAAGAAACCTCGGCCTCCAAATGTTTTAACCAAAGAGACCTGCGCATGTGTACCTGCAGGAGATACAAGCGGGATGCTTGTTGAACGAAGTCCATAATCACATCAACCGCAACACACAAGGCCTAAGAAGGTCTTCATGAACCTCAATCTCCTCTGTAGGGAGGAGGTTAATCATCTGCTTCATTTGTTCCTTGAGGAACTGACATACACCAACGGCTGCCACTGCAGGTTGTACTACAGCCTCAGCCATGGAAGAGGAGGTGTTCAATAAGGACTCCAGCTTTTTATCAGTTGGATCCTTAAAGCCCTGAGCATTGTCTATAGGACAGGTCAGGCTTTTGTTTGCACAAGAAATTGCTGCATCTATAGCAGGTGCCCCCCATTTCTTAGTGAAACCTTCCTCCATAAGATAAAGGAGAGTTAGATAGAAGTCTGTCCTACTTCACAAATCTAATTGCAGCTGCACTGCATATTTTCCTGTCACATACTCTGCATTAGATCATTTAGCGTGAAGGTTCCTGATTGTGCTTATAGGCAGAGAAATATATAGGAGTCAGTCCTACTTCACAAACCTAATTGCAGCTGCACTGCTTATGTTGCTGTCAGATATTTTGCATATTGCACCAGCATTGCATATGTTCCTGTCAAATACTCTGCATATTGCACCAGCATTGCATATGTTCCTGTGACATACTCTGCATATTGCACCCGCATTGCATATGTTCCTGTCAGATACTCTGCATATTGCACCAGCATTGCATATGTTCCTGTGACATACTATACATATTGCACCAGCATTGCATATGTTCCTGTCAGATACTTTGCATATTGCACCAGCATTGCATATGTTCCTGTGACATACTCTGCATATTGCACCAGCATTGCATATGTTCCTGTCAGATACTCTGCATATTGAACCAGCATGCATTCACAAGGGGCTCAGAAGGGTGGGTTCCTGCACCAACAAAGGCCAGGTACACAATTGTCCAGCAAGGGCACAGTTCTGGAGGATGACGAGGTGGAGGATGAGAAGGAGGAGATGGAGGAGAAGGAGGAAACATGTTCACAGCAAGGTGGCACCCAGACCAGCTCATGGCCATCCCTGGTGCATGGCTGGGGGAATACAGTGGACACAGATACACCTCCCACAGAGGACATCTTTTCGTTGCCTCTGGGCAGCCTGACACACATGAGCGATTACATGCTGCAACTCTGCAACAACCGCCATGTTTCGCACATTTCAACAGGTGCTGATTACTGGGTGGCCACGCTGCTGGACCCCTATTACAAGGACAATGTACCATCCTTAATTCCCTCACTGGAGCGTGATCGCAAGATGCGCGAGTACAAGTGCACACTGGTAGACGCACTGCTACCAGTGGAGGAGGAAGAGGTCGCCAACGCAGCAGGGGCACCGCCAAAACCTCAGAAGGCAGGGTTAACATGGCCGAAATGTGGAAAAGCTTTGTCAGCACGCCACAACAAACAGCACCACCAGCTGATATGGAACGTTTTAGCAGGAGGCAGCATTTCACCAACATGGTGGAGCAGTATGTGTGCACATGCCTACACATACTGAATGACGGGTCTGCCCCCTTAAACTTCTGGGTCTCCAAATTGGGCACATGGCCTGAGCTTGCCCTTTACGCCTTGGAGGTTCTGGCCTGCCCTGCAGCCAGTGTATTATCTGAACGTGTATTTAGCACTGCAGGGGGCGTTATTACAGACAAGCGCAGCCGCCTGTCCAGAGCCAATGTGGACAAGTTCATTAAAATGAACCAGGCATGGATCCCACAGGACTTGTCCGTACCCTGTGCAGAATAGACATGTATACCGGCCTTAACCAGCCATTCCTGTATTTCTTGGGTTGCCACCTCATCCCTTTAAAAGCAAAAACATATTAATTACACAGGTTCTCTGGCTGATTAACCACTTCAGCCCCGAGCCTGTTTTTCAGATTCGGTGCTTACGAGACTAAAACAGTTTTTTTTGCTAGAAACTTATTTAAAACCCCCAAACATTATATATATTTTTTTCTAACACCCTAGAGAATAAAATGGCGGTCATTGCAATACTTTTTCTCACACCGTATTTGCGCAGCGGTCTTACAAGCGCACTTTTTTTTGGAAAAAATTCACTTTCTTGAATAAAAAAATAAGACAACAATAAACTTGGCCCAATTTTTTTATATATTGTGAAAGATGATGTTACGCCGAGTAAAATGATACCCAACATGTCACGCTTAAAAATTGCGCCCGCTCGTGGCATGGCGTCAAACTTTTACCCTTAAAAATCTCGATAGGCGACGTTAAAAAAATTCTACAGGTTGCATTTTTTGAGATGCAGAGAAGGTCTAGGGCTAGAATTATTGCTCTCGCTCTAACGATCGCGGCGATACCTCACTTGTGTGGTTTGAACACCGTTTTCATATGCGGGCGCTACTCGCGTATGCGTTTGCTTCTGCGCGCAAGCTCGTCGGGACGGGGCACTTTAAAAAAAATTTTTGTTGGTTTTCGTTTTTATTTTTATTTATTTTATCATTTTTAACACTGAAACATTTTCACTTTTATTCCTATTACAAGGAATGTAAACATCCCTTGTAATAGAAAAAAGCATGACAGGTCCTCTTATATATGAGATCTGGGGTCAAAAAGACCTCAGATCTCATATTCAGGCTTAAATGAAAAAAAAAAAAAAAAAAAAAAAAAGAAAAAAAAAAAGAAAAAAAAAAAGAAAAAAAAAAAAGTCAAAATGTAAACAAATTAAATGTCTCTTTAAGACGCTGGGCGGAAATGACGTTTTGACATCACTTCCGCCCAGCAGAGGTATGGGGACGGCTGAGGGACATTTTTTCCCTCAGTCGCATCCCCAGACAGCCAGCAAGAGGACCCGATCGCCTCCGCCGCTACCGACGGCTACGGTAAGCGGCGGAGGGCGCGGGAGAGCGGCGGGAGGGGGGGGGGCACCCTCTCCCGCCGCCGGTAACAGCGATCTCGCGGCGAATCCGCCGCGATGACCGCCGTTATCGTTAACAGGACCGCCCCACGAAGAGATGGATATCTCGGTTGTGGCAGCAGCTGCTGCCGTTACCGAGATATCCATCTTCAAAAAAATGACGTCTTTGGACGTGGGGCTGGTCAGAAGTGGTTAAGGTGCTAATTAAACTCACTTGGTGCCTTATCAACATTAAATTAGCCCCAGAACCTGTGTAATTACTATGTGTTCGGGCTTAAAGGGATGAGGTGGCAACCCTAGATCTTTCTTACTCTTTTGGGGTGTACCCTAATTTAAAAAATAAATAATTTAAAAACAAAAACCTGTGTTGACTACCTCATCCTCCTCCACCGCCGCTTCAACCTACACCGCCACATCCACCGCCACCTCAACCTCCTACTCCATATGGACCTCGTCCTCCTAGGTCAGTGATGGCTAACCTTGGCACTCCAGATGTTTTAGAACTACATTTCCCATGATGCTCATGCACCCTGCAATGTACTAGAGCATCATGGGAAATGTAGTTCTAAAACATCTGGAGTGCCAAGGTTCGCCATCACTGTCCTAGGTCAAAATAATTTTAAGTTATTTCCCTATCCACATTTATTTTCAGAGTACTTGCAATGCTCTTACCGACATTTTTCTGCCATTTGCAGCCCTCTAGCCCTTTCCCTTAGTTTTTTAGAGACATTTTAATAGTCAAACGTCCGGGTCCCCATTGACTTCAATGGAGTTCGGGTTCAGGGTCAAGTTCGGGTCAAGTTCGGGTCCCGAACCCAGACTTTTTTCTGAAGTTCCGCCGAACCCGAACATCCAGGTGTGCGCTCAACTCTAGTAGCAATCCTTTCTTTTAGGCCATCTAAAGCAACTTTTAAAAACGTCCTCAGTGACGTATACAGAAGCTGCAAAAAAACAGACAGGGGCTCACCCTGTAAAGCTGCTCTCAGGCTGACAGAGGGGGGTGGTAAACTGCAGGCAAGCTCAGAATCCTTAGCCATAAGCGGGGATCTTCTGATGCCTCTTTACCAGCCCTTGCCCCTTTTCTCAGGGACATAGTTCTTACTGCAAAGCAAATGTACTATCCACAAATATAAAATCACTGTTGTGTTATAGTCTTACAATACACATATATTAGCTTACTGCACAACCTGATGCCGAGTAGGAGTCTTAGGTTTGCCTGGTTGAATCCACAGGGATGATAACAGCCAACAGCTCTGTGTCCATGCTGCTTACAGAAGGCTCTGGTGTGCTGGGCTTTTCAATTAGACTTTTGGCGCCTGCACACAGGTGTCCTGCATTGCGCACAGGCACTAGCAACCACTTTGGGCCCTCCCCATCCATGTCTCCATACTGACAGAAACGATCATTCCTGGAAAAGTGAACGTTCACACATGCACGCCCTGTCATGGCGGTGCCCAGGAGATGAGGAAGCGGGGGAGAGATTACTGGGGGGCATCTTGTGGACCCCTGTATGCGTGTCGTGGCAGAGCCTGCAGTGGAAGGAGGTGAGTGGTGTTATTATGACTAACTTCACTGAGCATGTTTATCCTGGAAGCCTATGTAAGAAAACACCAGGTTGCACTTATTCCCTTCAGTGGTAAAAACCAGGAAAGACATCCTACTCCAAGAAGATAATACATAAATAAAAAATTATCTTCTACTTACCCGATCCACGCCGCAGAAAAGCTACCAAAAGTAGTTCCAGCTTTCACCCATCACGGCGGGCAACTTGTGCCAAGGGTTTACCAAAGGTTTTATACGAAAAACCTCATACCTGGGCCTGTAGAAGACTCTACCAGAAACTTTTCGTGCCACAGATGAATTAGTACACCAAAGTCTGGATCCCAGAGCCCAGACCTCCGCAGAGAGACATTAAAGGCAAACCTTGTTTCTTCTTACACAAGGCCCGGGTACCAACCATCTTAGGCCTTTGCTATCAGGCCCGAGGAATGGATCCGGTTATAGCTCCTAGGTCTCTGCAGCCAGACCATCAAAAGAGCATTTTTCTTCTTAGCACATGTTCAACATGACCAACCACCTTAATACTGGTGAAAAAACTGAGGGGTTATATAGGGGAGGAACTCAATTCTAATTGGGTTAACCAGTGTCCAATCACCTGTGGTGACTACATAACCCATTAAGTAATTAAGGCTCTGTGTCCCGTGATGTATGATCAAGAAATAGGCAACATAATGGGAGCCACAGGGAAATACATTTTGGAATGTGAGTGTTAAGTCTTGTTTGATAAGGAAATTTACATCCAATACCAATGTATAAGAAGCACTTCTATGCCTACAGTATTTAGCTGTTTCCTTTATGAGTGTCAACTATTTCCTGCAGAGTTATACAATTGTGATACTTCACATAGGCTGGTGGAGTTTCTAAATGACCACACCAAAAAATGTAGGAGTTTAGAAAGGACTGAAGTAAGGCGACTGGTAAGTGACAGCTAAATGACACTAGATTTGACCCTCCTACATGTATTTAATATAATCTCAATCTTTTATCAGCTAATTCTTAAATTTTAGTCCTTTTTATTGTAACCGCAAATTTCCTGGTACAGAAAAGAGCAGCCACACACTTATGATGTCACTCGGCTCGGCAATGTCTATTCATCCAAAAAAGCAACACAGTTCATTTAGGAGACCACCCCTCTCTAAAAAGTTTTACTCTTTGGGCTAATGCTGTCCATACACACACAGAATTTCATCCAAAACTGGTAGTTTTCGGAAAGATTGTTTGACAATCGTGCCATTAGTGAACCTAACTTTACCAATGATTTCAACCGTTACAACTAAAGTTTACATGTGTATGTTGTAATCGAAACGATAACAATATTCTGTCTTGTATAATTTATATTTATGTTTTAATTGTTATCCAACGGTAACGACGATCATGGAAACAATCATGTAAACAAGTTTATTCTGTCAGTTAGTGGGGAATTTGCTTTTGACCAACGAATAATTGTTAATCTGCAAACATCCAAAATTCTGTGCGTGTATGGCCAGCATTGGACATAGAGATGAACTGTGATGCTTTTATAGCTGAATACAATTTTACACCAGCTGATGGGGAAAGTAAAAACACTGGGCCAGATTCACAGAGCCATTACGCCTGTCTAACTTCAAATTACACGCTTATTTTAGCTAGTCGAAAACCTCAAACCATGAATAGACGGCTGCGGGCTTCAATTCGACTGGATTACGTGTTCGTACGCCTTCGGATCTACGCTGCAATAAAATTGCGGCCACTGGGTGGACTTCCCGCCTTTTTCCGCGTCGGGGTATGCAAATGAGCTTTTGCCGGCAATCCCCGAAATTACGATCTTCAATCGCAATCTCTTATGGCACCTTTAGTCGTCTTTTTTTTACGTAACACTATACCAGCTTTTTGCTGGTCTAATATTAGACAGCCCATGTTAAGTAAGGCCGTCGTTCCCGTGTCGAATTTCTACGTTTTCCGACGTCTTTTATTATTTTTTACGTAAGTCGTCCGGGAATAGGAATGTTCGTAAACGACGCTACTCAAACAACGAATGACGTAACGACGTGATTTTGCGCAATGCACAACGGGAAATTTCTGAACGGAGCATGCGCAGTTCGATCGCCGCGGGGGACGCGCTTAATTTAAATGCTTCACGCCCCCTAATCGCGTATTTCGATTACGCGGCGAGAAATAGACTACGCCGCCGTAGCGTACGGGCAAAAATCGACCAGAATTCGGTGTAGAGCCTGGTAAAATACGGCAGCGTAGAGTATTTCGATTACGCAGCGGAATATTAAGTGTATGTGAATCTGGCCCACAGCGTATTAGTTAAGAGCAGGTTAGGCTTCAGGTATGTATGTTGGCTGTACGTAAACACAATTTTAATTAATCTATAACAGTATTAAATTGCTATTTTTATGTCTGCCTGGAGTTCAACTATAAAACTGCATGTTGGCTCTTAATTTAAATTAGCTGTGTCCTTAATTTTACATTCATTTGATCATCCCAAAATGAACTTAGTTATTGCATTTGCATGAATCTGTTTTTCTATGATTGAAAAATGTTATGAGCAATGTACACTATATTACATGTTATGTGGACATTATTCTTCCACATGATCAGTATTTCACAGAGACAGTAAAGCTACATTTTATTTGTATCTGTTCTTTTATTCTATTATTTAATTTTATACTTTTTATACAGCTCACAATCTGGTGTCTTTTCCTTGAGGACCATAAACTGGTTGGAGGGAAGTAAAACCGAATGGTTGTGCCAGTACTGTGGCGTTGTTAAATGTTAGCAATTTCAGTGAATGGATCCAGAGCTGCACATCATGTTTTACAGTCAACTGTATTTTTTCATAGATGAAAAGCAGATGGCAGAACCAGCTGAGACCTTTATGATCAATATCCTAACTGCAAAATTCAACCTAAGCAATTTGATCCAGCTGCAAACACTCATGTTGTTCAT
Organism: Rana kukunoris; assembly: GCA_029574335.1. Lineage (NCBI taxonomy): Eukaryota > Metazoa > Chordata > Amphibia > Anura > Ranidae > Rana > Rana kukunoris. The sequence goes on along the minus strand of CM056049.1, from coordinate 106,579,132 downwards.
AGGGTCATGTCATTACAAGTAAACTGTGTATAGTGATTTCATAAGCCGTGTTCTTGACATCTTTTCCCAACCTGACCAACTGCTAAGTATATAACACAAACAACTTTCAGAGATGTTTTAGCATGAACCTGTGCTTTGCCCATGTAGAGTAAAACAACAGGTTCACTTACCTGCTTCCCTCCCCAGTTGTACAAAATTACCATTGTATTGTTCCCCCACCTCTCTTTTTGATGGGAGTGAGGAAAGGAAAGCATATGTAAGTTCCAGGACGCCACATTGAGCTTACACAGTGCTGAGGACTTCCTCTATGATAAGCCAATTGTCAAGCACCAGACCTATCAAGTAGGTGCAAAGGAAAAGAATCACATGCTTCCTATATTTGGGGCCTGAAAAATGTGATGGTGCAAAGGGAATGTAAGTATGTGGGATGGAACTGCCACTATATTTAACCTTTAGTCCCCCTGTAACCACTATCAGCTGGACCTGCAGTGAGCGGTTGGGAGGGATGTGTTTAAAGTTCTCATCAGTGGATGATGCTGTCCTGTTGTAGTCCATTGAAGGAACACACTTTTGGGTGACAACACAGACACTATGAAATGCAGTGTATTAAAAAAACAAATACAAACACAAGGGTACAATAATAAAACACACTATTGCCGAGTACACACGATCAGAATTTTTTCAGACGGAATGTTGGCTCAAACTTGTGTTGCATACACATGGTCACACAAATGTTGTCGGAAATTCTGAACGTCAAGAATGTTGTGACGTACAACACTACGACAAGCAGAGAAAAAGAAAGTTCAATGATTCTGAGCATGCGTAGGAATTGCATACAAACGATCGGAATTTCCGACAAGAACTTTTGCCGTCGGAAGATTTGAGAACCAGAAAATGTCCGATACACATGGTTTGAATTTCCGACCAAAAGCTCACATCGAACTTTACTTGACGGAAATTCTGATTGTGTGTACGCGGCATAAGTGACGTCTTTTTTTGTGAGATTTTACATTAGTTTGTGATTGCTATTAATATCCATAGCAGCTTGTGTTTAATAACAGACACTATGATGTTATATAATGCCTGATTAAGCTACATAGACATCCAGTGTCTGCTGCTCTCTTCCAGATAATGGAAACATTCAAATCACAGACCTTATTTGAGAACACAAGCCAACTGCCGAGTCCCACTGCTATTAGAACCATATACTGTTTCAGCATTTTGTGGCCACTTCCTATTGGTGTTGCTTAGAAATGTTCAGTGGGGATAAATTAATATATATTTTAATATAAAAGTAGTTGGGTTTTCTACTATTATTACATGATCTTCCTGTTTCATTACAGAAGAAAAATGTTGAATACAGGAAAGCCATATTATGCTTTACATCTGCTAAAAGCCACGGCTGATTGACAAATACTGTTACATGATGAGGGAAATTGGACTTGTTTATGGCCTTCTGTTTCTCTCTGTAAATATACAAGGATATGCCATCACTCCCAATACTGCCTATAAGTGTCTCAAAGACAGAATTAACCCTACTCTGCATCACATGGGGAGCACTCCGCATTCTGCATCATAGAAGCTCATAGGAGGAGCACTTCCCATTCTGCATCATATGAGGAGTACTCCCTCATCTTCCTCATAAGCACAGAACTTCCCATTCTGCCTCATGGGCCTCATGGGCACAACCCTCCCCATTCAATTCTAGAAACAGTGCACTATTCATTCTTCCACTCAGATGTATAAACTCCAATTCTGTGTCATAGACAGCATACACCCCATTCCTCTGTCAATTCAAATGTTTATGTATAGCAAGGTCAATCCGCGCTAACTCCTAATCAAACAACGTGCAAAAAAACACAAAAAAGGTTGGAAAAGATAAATAAAAATTACATGAGTAAAGTGAAAAAATACGTGAATATAGGTGCAGCACCTAAATAGAAAAGCCTGAATATTGGGCTTGGCATACGTGAAAAATAAATAAATAAGTGCGCGACCAAAACTGAAACAATTACTGGATGCAAGTGTCCTAAATCCTGAAAAGGAATAGGCTAATCAGCTGAATGATGTATTGCATGGAAAATGTATAGTACAGAGTACAGTCCTTTAAGGCCGCGTACACACGATCAAATTTATCTGCTGAAACGGTCCGACGAACCGTTTCAGCAGACAAATCCGATCGTGTGTACGGGTGAGCAGACAGGTTTTTCCAGCATGCTTTAAAACTTGTCTGCTGGAAACCCGTCCGTCCGACATGTCCGCTGGTTAATACGACTAACTAGCGGACAAAAATCTCCCACATGCGCCAAATGGATTCGACGCATGCTTGGAAGTATTTTACTTCCTGGAGTGGTGACGTGGCGGCGTCAACATCACCGCCACGTCACCGCACTGTCTGTCTGCGGGGATTTTTTTTTTTTTTAAGTGTATTTGTGCGTGTACTGCAGGAGTTGGGAGTAGGCAGGCCTCCCCAGAGGCAATCTGCCATCTTTCTCCATGCCCCCCGGGTGGCAATGGCGGGTGTGAGGGGGTCCTCCCACACAGCCCGCCCTACCTGCTCCGCTTTGAAGCCCAACTGGGCAGAGGGACTCCCCTATGAGGGAGTGAGAGGACCTAGCCGCTCAGCCAGCCCCGTTAGTCCTTCGCCTCTCTTTTTTAGAGACCGTGTGGCCAAAGTGCGTGCATGTTAACCCAATTTCGAGTGCGTGTAAGTGTGGTGGTTTTGTGGGAGGGGGGTGGGCTTACCTCGCATAGCACACCCACCGGGAGCCGGGCTGAGACCACCAAACTCAATTCACATGCAGCCGAGACTGGCTTCCTTTCCTCTTCACCCACACGTTCTCATATTATCTTCTGACGTAGATACCATCCCCCGAGAGATCCGTCCGAGACAGCAGTGTCCCCGGTATCATCAGTGGAGGAGTGGACCAGGACTGAGCGCCCGGATCCAGCTGAGGATATCCTTGTGTGCAGAGACTTCTTGACCCCTCTGGGGTCCTACTGATCTGGTAAGCGGCCATTTATTTACCTCTGATGGTGGTTTATAATTGAAGATATCTGCATTACCCCTGTTGGTGGATGGAAGATTGGTTCTCCCTAGAAGTAATTTACACCCGGGGAAGCCTTACAGGACTGTACTCATACATTTTCCATGCAATACATCATTCAGCCGATTAGCCTATTCCTTTTCAGGATTAAGGACACTTGCATTCAGTAATTGTTCCAGTTTTGGTTGCGCACTTATTAATTCAAATGTTTACTCATACATGTCCAAATATTTGCAAGTTTTGTAAATACCATAATTAATAAGTGTAGGGTTAATAACCAAGTGATAATGGGGGTTATTTAGGAAAGGCAAATCAACTGTGCACTATAAGTGCAAAATTCAAGTGCAAAGTGCACTTGAAATTGCACTGAAAGTGCACTTGGAAGTGTCGTCGCTGTAAATCTGAGAGGTAGATCTAAAATGAGGGGAAGCTCTGCTGATTTTATTACCCAAATATAAATACTGTGACCAGTATATAAACTAAAAAGTGCATAGACAATAAATAATCGTGATAATAAGGTCCATGTGTGAAAAAAAGTCCATAAATCAATCAATCCACAGCAAGATCCAGCAGACACAGGATTCCAGAATGGAAGTGAAAAAGATGACACCAAAAGATATCCTCCACCAGTGACAGATGAACTCTCACCTCTGTACTTTGACCCGTATGGATCTCAAAGCTTAATCTGTGTAATCAGAGCTCCAGCTGCCAGCTCCCATAGGAAACGAGTGGATGGAAATTACACCTTAGATCCGGACCCAATGGCTTAAACCGATCATAACATCATATGGAAAAATAAAGGGAAAAATCTAGTGCTCTCTGGTAGAAAAAGACTTTTAATCAAGCAATAAAAAGTTGCACTCACATGTAAGGACACTCTGTAAGCCGAGTGTCAGCATAACAGCATGTAACAGCATGTGTACAGGACCGTCTCTCTGTACTCTGCAGCGATCGCTGCAGAGTACAGAGAGACGGTCCTGTACACATGCTGTTACATGCTGTTATGCTGACACTCGGCTTACAGAGTGTCCTTACATGTGAGTGCAACTTTTTATTGCTTGATTAAAAGTCTTTTTCTACCAGAGAGCACTAGATTTTTCCCTTTCTTTTTCCATATGATGTTATGATCGGTTTAAGCCATTGGGTCCGGATCTAAGGTGTCATTTCCATCCATACGTTTCCTATGGGAGCTGGCAGCTGGAGCTCTGATTACACAGATTAAGCTTTGAGATCCATACGGGTCAAAGTAATGAGGTGAGAGTTCATCTGTCACTGGTGGAGGATATCTTTTGGTGTCATCTTTTTCACTTCCATTCTGGAATCCTGTGTCTGCTGGATCTTGCTGTGGATTGATTGATTTATGGACTTTTTTTCACACATGGACCTTATTATCACGATTATTTATTGTCTATGCACTTTTTAGTTTATATACTGGTCACAGTATTTATATTTGTTTATATTTGCGCTGCACTTTTTCTATATATATTTGCTATTGGGATTTTTTATGAATTATCTCCAGTGCTGGCTTGCATAGTTTAAGTTCTAGTTTAATAATTTATTTTCCAGCGCTGAATATCTTTTTCACTTGATTTTATTACCCAATCATGTGCAGGCTAAAATGCTGTTTTTTACTTTCCTTGCATGTCCCCCTCGGATCTACAGCGACTGCACTTCCAAGTGCACTTTCAGTGCAATTTCAAGTGCACTTTGCACTTGTAGTTTGCAATTGTAGTGCACAGTGGATTTGCCTTTAGTAAATAACCCCAAATGTGTTGCTGTCTCATGGTAATTCCCAAGTAGTCTTCATTAATAAACCTCTGTAGGAGAAAGCATATTTAGGCCATTTGGCACTTGGAATATTTAAGACAATTTCTAACACGTAGATACAGTTATTAGTACAGTCCTTGAGAAGGTAAAGATTTTCAGCTCACTAATTATACTAATGACATCCATACTGATGAAAAAGTCAGATCTAGATCTTATAATATTGCTGAAAGTCAGCTAAAAGTTTTTAATGATCCAACAATAATAGAAATTCAGGCACTTCATCTGTTCTGATTCTGTTAAATCCCAATATAGTAAATTAATTAATTTTGTTAGACAGGTTGTTACACATTTGGTTAATGTACTTCTTTTGCAAAAATACAACAGCCTTCCATTTATTCTACACATGCTTACCTCACTCTCTTAATTGCGGTTCAAAAACACTTATCTGTTACTTGTGCCTTACTTCCTGGACAGACTTTAAGTCAAGTAAATGGCCTGGAGTTGAGTGAAACTAGGAGGAGGGCCAACATGACTAGGGCCTGCAGAATAGGCAGAGTATTATTGATTAAGAATGATGCAGTCTGCTTAGCAGATTGAAGAGTTAAAAGCAGAGGGTGTGTCCTGTAGTGGGTAGTGGAAGAACAAAAGGCGGGTGACTTGGACAACATGCTGTCCCAGCTTAGAGCTGCGGGTGTGGCCAGAAGCCCTGGGTGGCTACAAGACAAACAATCAGACTTATTGCAGGAGCCTAGGCAGGTCTATTCTGGGCCCTCTTCTAGTTGTTCAGGTGCTAAGAGGTCTATGCCTTTTGGGTACTTCATTCCTGAGATGACATCTCAGGTTCAGTGGCATTCTGGGAGCCCCTCAAGGGACCCCACCAACCAAGCGTATGCCTACTTCCCCTGGTGTGCGAGTCAGGAAGAATCCCCTTCTATGGCAAACCCAGGGATTCAGGTTTTTTATGTGGCACCCACTCTCCTGCACTCACACCTCACAGTGTGGATGGTGCGGCTGGTTATACAGGCTCCCTGCCTGTCTCTAGTGTGGCACAGAGTGGGAGGGGCAAAGCATTGGTTATAGGAGTGGTCAGGGCTCCCAGTGACAGAAGACGTAGGTGACAGCTTTCCCCCGTGTCCTGGCATAGCAAAACGTGTGCTGCAGATGGAAGGAGCCGGGTGTCGCCTGGTAAGGCTTCCTCCATCCCTCACAGAGCCCAGTGTGGGAGTAGGAGAGAGAGCGCACAGGGTTCCGGTGTGGTGGCAGCTGAGGACATCATCAGCGGGCGACAGCTTAACAGGGATCGGGGCAATGGGGGTGGCTGGAGTTTTGGGGGGCAGTGCTGGGTCCTCAGGCCCTTCTTTGGTAGGGGCCCCTGGTGTGTATGGTGTTGTACACACCCTATTAGCAGGTCTTAGGGAGGTGCTAGTGCATTGTGAGGCTGGGGTGACGTCTGGGGCTTCTTCCTCTCTGGTAGCTGCATGGTCCACAGCACAAGCTGCCACCTCCAGTGTCAGTGGTCAGGTGGTCAGAGTTCCCTCTGTGGCCTCAGCTCGCCCTCTTGGTGCGGTTGTGTGACCATCGGAATTCCTTTGGTCAACGGCTGGCGGCATTTGCAATAATTGCAGCCGGTAAGGCTTCGGACGATAAAAAGACACACTAAGGAGTAGCCGGGGTTGATGGGGTATGTCTGGAAAATGCTGCATGAATGTGATGTGTATTTCAGCTAGGTTTCTCATATTTTTATTTTTATACCCTGCCAGTTGCTGGTAGTTCCTCCTATAGCAGATAGCTTGCAGTCATCCAGTGGACGTTTTCAGGAAAACTTTTCAAAGTAGTTGCTTTGGGTCGCATGGCTGGCCCTTTTTATTCACCGCCAATATTTCTCCTTTGGGTATTATCTCCAAAAAAGCACAGAATAAGCTACGCCTCATTCATCACTTGTCGCATCCTCAAGGGGGTTCAGTGAATGATGCCATTGATCTGGAGCTTTGCATGGTGTCCTTTACTTCTTTTGATATGGCATGTCGTGGGTTCCTAGGTATAGTAAAAGTACATTGTTGGCCAAGACTGATATTGAGGCAGCCTTTTGTTTGTTGCCGGTACATCCTAGGTGTTTCCATCTGCTGGGGTGCAAATAGCATAGGCAAGAAGTTTGTTGATAGATGTTTTCCAATGTGCTGTGCCATTTCTTGTTGTTTTTTTTGAATGTTTAGTTCCTTTTTGGAATAAGTGGTTCGGGATGCTTGCGGGCTTAATTCAGTCATCCATGACTCAAATTATTTCTTGTGCATAAGACCTGCTGGGAGTACTATCTATACCTCACTTTTGGCCATGCTCCAACATGTTTTCTAGTTTTTTGGTGTGTCATTGGCCCCCGACAAGATGCAGGCCACTGAGTTGTGGTTTCTGGGTATTGTCGTTGACACCGTGGTGAAGGAATGTCATTTGCCTTTGGACAAACTTGAAGATCTGACAGGGATAGTTTCTGCCAACAGGCAATGTAAACAATGTTTACTTTCTGCTTTGCAATCTCTCTTGGGCAAGTTTAATTTTGCTTGTTGTAGTATGCCCATGGGTCATGTTTTTTGTAGATGACTGGCGGCTGCTACAGTTGCTACCGCCACATCCTTATATTTAGCTGGAGCAGGATGAGCATGAGGACTTGCGAGTGTGGGATTCATTTCTGGTTTCTTACAATGGTCTCTCTCTTTGGCTGGAGCAGTTAATTTCCAATTTTGATCTAGAACTGTTCACTGACGTGGCATGCTGGTTATGAAACCTACTGTAGGGGTTGTTGAAGTGCTGAGAGTTGGTTGGCCATTGGAATGGTTTCTGGGTATTGTCATCGACACCGTGGTGATGGCTGTTCAGGAACCATTGTAATGTCCATGGAATTGGGCATGTTCCAGGAGTCGATAACTCAATGGCTGATGCTTTGTCTCGTTTCCAGTGGGACACATTGGGGTATATTTACTAAAGACAAATCCACTTTGCACTACATGTGCACTTGGAAGTGCAGCCGCTGTAGATCTGAAGGAGACATGCTAAGAAAAAACAAAACAAAAAAAAGCATTTTTGCTTGTACATGATTGGATGATAAAATCAGCAGAGCTTCCCCTCATTTCAGATCTTCCCCTCAGATCTACAGTGACTGCATTTCCAAGTGCACTTGTAGTGCAAAATGGATTTGCCTTTATTAAATCAACCCCATTCTGTCAGTTGGCACTGGAAGTGGAGCAGCCCGAAATTCCATGCCCCAAGCGTCTGTGAAGCATTGCATTGTCGCTACCAAGTTCTCAGTTCGTCATTCAGTATGTGTGTCATCTTGGTCCTCATACTGCAGAGTGTAGTACTGCAGAGTGGAAATTTGGAGAGAATACCTCAGGGATTTTATGTACAATAGTCTCATACACACGACCAGTTTTCCTGCCAGGAAAACTGCCAAGAGAGCTTTTGGCCAGGAAAACCAATGAGAATCCGATGAGAAAATAGAGAACCTGCTCTCTATTTTACCATCGGGATTCCCGGTGTCTTTTTTGCCGCCAGATTTACTAATACTCTATAGGAAACACTACAAGTCAGTGCCCATGGAGCATACACATGGCCGGGATTCCCGGCCAAAGCTCCATGGCAGTTTTCCTGACGGGTTCTCGGCTTCCCCCTCAGTTTTCACGGTATCATACAATACTTTACAAAAGTTTTATTGTCATAAACCGACAGTACAGGTTCACTACAGTGATATATAACATACAATGTACAGAGTAAATACGGACCCGAAAGCCCACATCAACATACAGGAAGCAAGATCTTTTGCTATACTTGATTGAAAAGAGAGATAAAAAACAAAAAAAGAAACCAAAAAATCTGTAGAACAAGATGACCTAAAACCCGGGCATCGCCCGTCTGTCTGTAAACCTGTAAAACAAGTGTGCAATTTACAACAACAACAGAAAGAAAACCCTGAAGGTTAGCATCCTCTAGAAAGAGTACAAAGAGATAACAGCCAGAGAAGAGACCATAAAGGAGTGGAGAAAGAGAGGAAAGTGGAGTAAAGCGAGAAAGAATGGAAGGTGAAGTGGGGGAGAAAGAAAAAAAAAGGGGATAGAAGTTCCATGGGGTGCGCGCAAGAGGAGATCTACATTGACAGTAATGTAGTGTCAAACCTAGAGGGGTGGTAGTATGTGATCCAAGGCTAAGTGTGGGGTTTTCCATGCTCTCGCTATCGCAATCGTCAACCGAGCTGCACTACAGAGATGCTGGGCCAGTTGCCTCTCTGGACGCAGTAATTCCATGATAGGTTTACCAGGGAGTGCTACATAAGGGTCGCTTTTAATGTTAATCTGAAAAAGATTACAAAGGAGAGTGTATACCCTAATCATACAATACTTTTTCATATATTTATCTGTTTCTGCTTCAACAGAAATATAACAGAGTGCTTTTCTTAACCCTGAGGAAGGAAGTGCATACGCTTAAACCCCCTCTCCGTTTTCCGCAACATGTTGGGGTCTTTGGTTACCACACCTCATTGATTCGACTTTATGTCTGGAACCATGGTGTGCTCCAACATACAGCAGCTGTTTATTATCTAGGATGTGCTCTATTCACTGTTTTTAGGTGTTTTTTTGCATATATTTTTGTAATCTGTGGTACTTTTGTACTCAATAAAATTTGTCAGATTTTTATACTACGTTACTTTTTCTTTGTGTATCCTGGCTTACTATCTTCTTGTTCATAAAATCCCTGGGGCATTCTCTCCAAATGTCCACTTTTCTTTGGGATGTGACAAGTGCTGGGATTCCAACTTTTCCTGAATAGTTTCTCTTCCTTCATAAAAGTGTAGCAGGAATGGAGCGATCTGGTCAGTGAAGATGGGGGATGTTCTTGTGAGGACGATGATGTACATGTATTGCTTTATTTTATTGGCAGGAATTTTAAGTGAGGTGTGTCCGTCTTTGCTATGTCTCAGCAGTTGACCAGTCTGGCTTTCATTTTTAAGTTGCGAGGTCACAGAGATGATGTAAAAGTTTCCTTGGCCAGGCAGGCTATGCAGGATTATGGGAAGGGTCGCTCTGTGGCAGATGCTCTATGCCCAGTTTCATTTGAGGTTCTTGGTGCTGTAGTGGCTCACTTGGATAGGGTTTGTTCTTCTGCCTATGAGGTTGCCTTATTCTGGACCGTCTTTGTGTTGGATTTTTTTGCGGCTTTTCGGGTGGGGAAATTGGTAAACCGGAACAAAAAGGAGGTGAGCGTGGTTTGACCATACAGGATGTGTAGTTACACAACAAAACTTTGGGTATTTTGTTAAGAAAATCTAACACTGATCAGTCGGGGAGGGGTTCTTCGATTGAGTTGTGTGTGTGGTTCCCTCTCTAGTTTGCCCTGTCCGAGCTGTGTTTTTTTTTCACAATTTCGGCCAAATCTTCTGGGAGTTTTCTTTATGCATGCAGATGGGACCGCAATGTCTCGATTCCAGTTTAGGGTGGTGTTTAGGAAATGCCTGTTGTCCGCTGGTTGGAGTTCAGACAACTATTCTTCCCATTATTTTCAGATTGGAGGGACAATGCGGATTGGAGCGGTCCAATCAGTCAGATTTTGGTAATATATGCGCCCTCATAATTTATTGTAACTTGTCTGTTTGCTGTCTGTTGTGTCAGGCTAAGTTATGTGGTCCGATATAGTTGCCAGGTCTGAGTGGTGTATGGTTCGCTCTGTTGAAAAGGTCAACAAAGCCAGGATAAAGGTGAACTAGGAGGTAGCAATTTTTTTTGTTCAAAATGGGGACCTGGCAATACATCATCGAGAGCTGGAGGATAAGACCTGGTGATATCTGAAAAGAGATGGTGTGCATCTGAATGCCATCGGCATTGATTTATGACAACTGGGATTGCAGGAGCGTATTTAGTGGGCTTTCCGGTTTGAGGGGCAACACGTGCGTAAGGTGTCATGCTCGCGTGCTGTGGCAGGGGGTCTATTGGTTCGTTGAAGGCAGTGCTGGTTAAATAATTGTGAAAATTTTGGGTTGGGCCTATCTGAGGTATGGGCGTCCTGTCCCTGAGCTGGTGTAGTTGCAGCTAAGGGCATTTGATTGGGTGGCAGATACAACCAGTTAATCGTGAGTACATAGGCCTTCAAAGGCCTTATGCGGCATACACACGATCATTTTTCGGCATGAAAAAAACAAAGTTTTTTGGCATGTAGAAAAAACAAAGTTTTTCCAACTTCATCATTAAAACGACGTTGCCCACACACCATCGTTTTAAAAAAATGCTCTAGCAAAGCGCAGTGACCTATAGGACGGCACTATAAAGGGGAAGTCCCATGCGGATGATGCCACCCTTGGGGCTGCATTAGCTGATTCTGTGTTAGTAAAAGACGATTCGCGCTTTTCTGTCTGTTACAGCGTGATGAATGTGTTTACTCCATTACGAATGGTAGTTTTACCAGAACGAGCGCTCCCATCTCATAACTTGCTTCTGAGCATGCGCAGGTTTTTAATGTTTTTTTAGCCCACACACGATAATTTTTTTCAACCCGAAAATCGACAGTGTTTAAAACGTCATTAAAAAATGCAGCATGTTCGGAAAAAAAAATTGTCGTTTTTCAGAACCCAAAAAGTTATGTGAAGCCCACACACGATTATTTTAAATATTTTTTTTTTTTTAAATAATTTTTTTTTCATGCCGAAAAATGATTGTGTGTACGCGGCATCAGACCGGGCATAAGCTGAGGTTGGTTTATTTGTTAGGCATTGACTGTATTATATGCATTAAACTTGTTTTTTTGAGAACGTTGTATTTAATAGTTTGTAATTAAATGCTGCTATGTTCATTCGAATCCAAATAAAATATGTCGTCTGGTCATTTTGAAAGGGGGGATTGGTCAAATGTTTAGCCTAGGTCCATATTAGAGCAATTTGTCATGTGATTTGAGACATCAAATCGCATGACATCTCCCAGCCTATTGGAGGCAATGGCACTGTTCTAATCGGTGCGACACTGATTTACCGGCCCCGCACCAATTTGCAAAAGTAGTTCCTGCACTACTTTGGCCAATTTCAGGTGCAACTTCAATAGACATCTGTGCATGAAGCCACCCAGATGTCTATCAAGTAGCACCTAAAATCGCGCTGACCTTGCTACTTTAATATCACGCTACTTCAAGTGAAGTAGCGCGATTTCAAAGTAGCATCAATGCAAACCAGGGCTAAATGTTTTATAGATAATCGGAGCCTCTGCATTCTGCAGGTCCTTCAGTCATTACACAGGAAGGAGTTGGTCAGCTGACCTCATTAGCACACACCCTGCATCATCTACCTAAATTCTGTCCGGGAGGTAAAGCAGAAGTAATGGATTAGGCCTCTTTCACACTGAGGAGTTTTTCAGGTGGTTTAGCGCTAAAAACAGCGCCTAAATACCGCCTGAAAATCTCCTGCCCAGCATGAGAGAAAAAAATCTCCTGCAAGCAGCATCTTTGGAGCGGTGAGAGGAGCGGTGTGTATACCGCTCCTTCACCGCTCTTTCCCATTTAAAACAATGGAAAACCGCGGTAATACCGCCCGCAATGCCCCTCTGCAGAGGTGCATTGCGGACGGTATTAACCCTTTTATGGCCGCTAGCGGGGGTTAATACCGCACTGCTAGCAGCCGAATTCCGCAGCAATTCCGACAGTATTGCGCCGCTATTTTTAGCGGCGCTGTACCGCCACTCCGCCCCAGTGTGAAAGGGGCCTAAGTGTTTCTGAACAGCCATGAAGAGAGGGAGGTTAGCATGTGTAGAATAATTGAAAAGCTGTTTTATTTTTGCAAAATAAGTAAATTAATGCTATACAGGGGTTCCCCCAACTTAGTAAGGGACTTTAGGTTTGTTCTTAAGTCTAAAATGTTCGTAAGTCGGAAACCGCATCCGCAGAGCGGCAATTACGCCATTTTCCGATGTTCCGTCAAATGCCTGCGCATGTGCAGAACGGGAGATACGTCCTGTTCGCAAGTAGGAGTTGGTGCTAAGTCGGGGCGTTTGTAAGTTGGTGACCCCCTGTATTGGTACATAGGGGAGCTGTAATTTAGAAAAAAAAGGTGAACAAAGGTGAACTTAGCCTTTAAAGTGGTAGTAAAGGCGGTTTGTTTGTTTTACCTACAGGTAAACCCATAATAAGGCTTACCTGTAGGTACTGTAAATATCTTCTAAATGCACACTGGTGACGTCACCAGCACATGCGATCTGAAGGAACAGCATACCAGTGCTGTCCCTTTAGATTCATGTGCCATAAACAGTGACTCCTGCGCACATGGAAGCCCTGTTAGCGATGACATCGCTTTGCTGGAGGGCTTGTTTTAAGGTAAGTTCATATAATGTGCTAGTTTGTGATGCATACTAGCACAATATAACATTGTCCTGCAGGAGGAAAAGTATTTATTTATTTTTTGTTTTGTTTTATTACCGCTTTATCTCCCACACTATTTTCCACACTGAAAACCCCATGCAAAGTGGGCTCTTGCCACCGAAACCCATCTCACTAACAGGGAGCACATAAGACTTCTGTGCCAACAGGCCCCTGAGTGAAACCCAGCCTTGAATTTATAGGAAAGTGTAATTGTAGAAGTTGATGTAATTATGTTGAAGGATTGTAAAGAGTTCAGTGTATTAATTTTATAAACTGCAATAGGATACAGCGGATTCACAAATTACATTTAGCGAAGTTCATGTTTTTTTGTTGTGTCAGTTGTGGCCTATTTGTGAATCATGGCTCAGAGTTCCCAAAGGGAAAGTAAGGCAGGTATGGTCCTGCAGGAAACCTTAGATCAGCTATGAAATAAAAGAAAATTGAAGTGCTTGATCTTTCAAAGGGCAACTTTAAAGCATAAGTAAGCATGAAATGGGATGCTTGACCCATAGTAAAAGGGCCAGAAAAGTGAGACTGTTCTCATTAAACAGAGATTGCTCATGACAAATGAAATAAATATACAAGACAGGAGCAAAATGAAAATGCATTGTGCTTTATTAAAAAGAAAATAGAATCCAGGTGAAATAAGATACACTTCCTAGGTGTGCCTTTATATAAATACATTTAAAATTTCAAGTCTGTTTCCAGATACTGCATATAACAGCGTCCAATTAATACATTTCACCAAATGTTAGAAACTGGACCTGCTATACATACATATAAATGCGCACTAATATGCATTGTAGATTTCTCACACTTTTTCGATGCTATAAGACAACTCAGCTTGTTCAGTAATGCAGTACAAAAGGACAATGCTAAAATACAAAGAATAGCAACCAACAAAGGTTAGGTTTAACGTAGAATTAAAAAAGGGCTTCTGCCCAGGCGCATGCGCGGCAGCTCCTAAGATGGCCGCCGGCTTCTAGAGCTCCGCTCCACCACGGCCCTGTAATAGCCACCGGAGCTCTCAGGACGCCCCCCCAGCGCTCTCACCGGGTCTCACGAGTAGGGGAAGACCCCGGGAACAGGCGGATGTTATCGGCGCCGGTGAGGAGGAATCTATCGCGGCAGATGGCGGCTTCTCCCGGACCCCTCAGTTATGCCAAGATGGCGGCGGCGGCGCAGCAAGGCCTACATGCCGCGGGAGACGCAGGGGACTCTATTGCTGACCAGGATCTGGTCCTACCGCCATTACCAGGTACTGACTTCCCCCCCCTGCATCAGGCTGCCTCCCCAGCCTCCACAGAATCCCTGTTGGGACGAATGAGCGCGGGGCCCCCCTCCACCCCCCTGCTGGATCCCCATACAGGCATGCTGCTGACTGTGAGTGAAACAGCAGAGTCCACTCCTATCCCCACTGACTTTCCTTCCATGATGGAGGCCTTTGCACAGATGCTCTCCAAGAGCTTGGCCCTCAATGCAGCCCAAATCACTTCATCCATTCATGCAGACCTGCAGCAGATCGGATTGAGAATGGACACTATAGAGAAAAAGGCTGACCAGGCCGTAACACGCATTAACCAAAACACGGCCAGGCTACAAGATGTCCAGGATCAATTAGAGACTGCCTTTGCCAAGATCGATGACCTCGAGAATAGAACCAGACGCTATAATTTTAGGATAAGGGGGCTCCCCGAATCCGAAAAGGAGGTGCAGGCGGCTGTGAAATCCTTTATTAAAAATCTCATTCCTGATATAGCGGAACACCGCCTGGAGCTGGACAGGGCACACAGGGCCCTGCAACCCCCTCGCGCTGACGGACTCCCCAGAGATATTATAGTGAAACCACACTTTTATTCGGTGAAGGAGGAGGTGATGAGGAAATCCAGGATCTCCGAAAATCTTACGCTAAACGGTCATAGAATCCAAATTTTTGCTGATCTCTCCCCCTACACAGTGCAGAGACGGCGATCGCTTAAACCACTGCTGCACCTATTGATGGAGAGGGAAATCACATACAGATGGTCCTTTCCCCTACGGCTGAACTTCTCCTTCAAGAACAAACACTATGGCTTCTCATCCTTGTCTGAAGGGGAGCGACTGTTGGCGCATCTAGGGATCCTGCTCCAAGACCCCCCTCCTATGCAGACCGGCAGGAGCAACCCGGCTTCTACAAAGAGACCCTCGCCTGCAAGCCCTTTGCAGCACACCTGGCTCAAGCAAGGCTACAAGCGGTCCAAGGACAATCTACAGACCTGAAGAATCTCCCCCTTCTGTCCCTCTTTGGGCTCGATGACTTCTCACTTCCCATGATGCCCGGATTTGGGGGTTCTCCACCCGCCGCCCCTTGCTGGGGATACCTGTTGCTGAAGACTTCCAGCGGACAGCACTTATAATATTGTCTCCTTTAATGTTCTCCTTTTGTTGCAGGTTGCCCGGCAGGGCCTTACTTCCTGACTGGGACTGGGGCGGGTGGGCTCTACACGAACTGGGGCTGGGGAGCTTGAGGGGGTGGCGGACCGACTAGGGTGGCCTTTCCCCTTTTGTGTGCCGATCAGTTCCTGGTGCATTTTATGGTTAACAGCAATGTAGTTTTAAGTCTCAATGTACTTTTTTTTTTTTTTCTTTTTTCTCTCTCCCTTCCAGGATCCTGGGCCCCGCGGGGTGGGGGTCGGGGACCGGGGGGGTTCCTGGTTATCACAGTTTATTAGACAGTGACATACATGGGGGCGTTCTGCTTGTTCCTTTAGAATACGTTAGGCCCCAGTGTGGGCCTTTGGTACAACGGATGATATATTTTGGGTGGATGGGTTGTGGTGGACCCAGTGCACCTCATACTAGGACCGGGAGCGCTTATCGTGCTCTTCGGCTCTGTCTCGGAGTCCCTGTCTCTAGGGAACTCCGATCCTCTCAGGTTTGAGGGTAGGGATGGATAGCCCATCTCGACCCAGGGGTGGGGTGGGGTTAGGGGACCTCAGGGTCCTTTGTTTATGTCCTATTGTTTTTTTATTATTGTTTCAGTCCTTTTGTTCAGTCTATCAATTTGTAACCGGTCTCTTTTTCTTCCCTTCTTCTTTCCCTCCTGTCCTGCCTGCTCCTCATGCCACTTCCTATCTGAGTCTCTTCGGTGCCTTCGTCCGTGACGGACCTCGCCTCCCGGGACCCGAGCTCTCGCTGTGTCTGCTCCTCAGGCTGTGTGGTGAGTACCGCTTTTTAGATCAAGGAGTGCACCGATACATCACACTAGTTCTAACCACTCTGATCCATGCCTAATACACATTCCCCACCTCCATCCCTCAAGATAGTTTCTCATAATGTCCAGGGCCTTAACTCGCCAATTAAGCGTAGGAAGCTGTATCAGCTATACCACTCTATGCATGCTGACGTGTTATTGTTACAGGAGACTCATTTCCCGGTCACTTATAAGCCTACTTTCCTTCACCAGCATTATCCTCAATTTTTTCTGGCATCCGCGGATAATAAAACTAAGGGAGTGGCCATTTGTTTCGCTAAACACATTAATCTATCCCAACCGGTTGTCAAAGCCGACCCGCAGGGACGCTACATCTTGGTCTCTGGTCAAATTGATGGAGAAACCTACACCTTTGTCTCCTATTACTCCCCAAATAAGGGTCAGAAACCCTTTTTTGACTCTCTACTGCACACTCTGAGCGAACATCTCAAGGGAACGGTCTACATTTGTGGGGACTCTAACATCGCTTTCGATTTCTCGCTGGATAAGTCCAGGTCTGGGAAGCCGATACCAAAACGACCCTCCAAACAAAGTGTTAAAATTGCCGAATTATTACACTCGGCGGGGTTGATTGACGTCTGGAGAGAGGTTAACCCTCACACGAAGGACTATACGCACTTCTCTGCCCCACACAACTCATTTGCCAGGATAGACCACATTTTCACACGTTCCTCGTCGATCCCCTTAATTAGAGGCTCCAAGATTATTGAATCTTCCCTTTCGGACCACTCGATGGTCGTGTTGACCACGCTGAGACCTTCGGGAGTGCGAACGGCCCCTCGCTGGCGTCTGCAGGAGTCATTATTGAGTGACCCCATACAGTGCACCCTTTTGGAAGCAGCGATTAAGGAATACTTCCTTCTCAATGCGACGGGCGAGGTCTCGGAGGCTACCGTTTGGGCAGCACACAAATCGGTGATCCGGGGGAAGATCATACAAATGATCTCGATACGTAGGGCAGAACACAGGGCAGACACGCTGAAGCTCACTGAGGAATTCCGTGCTCTAGCGAAAGCACACAAGCGACACCCTACGGCGGATTCCCTTAGACAGTTGGAAGGGGCTCGGGCCCTTCTCAATCTGAAACTGACCACTGACGCAGAAAGGCACCTTAGATGGACTGGGGCTAAATTCTATTCTCAGAAGGATAGGATTGGATCTAAGCTGGCAGTGAAGTTGAACCCTAAGCCACGCGCTCTAGCCTTCCCTAAAATTAAGACGACCTCAGGGGACCTGACGCAAAACCCAACCAAAATTATGGACACTTTTCTACAGTTCTATTCTGACTTATATAAACCTGTTGGCCCGGATCAGGCCTCCCTAAGCGAGACATTCTTGGACGCTCTCCCTCTTCCCACCCTCTCCCCTGAGCATAGGACTGCCGAGATTTTGGACACCATAAAATCCCTCAAACTTGGCTCATCGCCCGGTCCTGATGGATTTTCAAATAGCTACTACAAGAAATTTGGCCCTTGCCTGGCTCCACATATGGCTCGGTTATTTAACTCCCTATGGGAGGGAAACCTCCTGGGCGCAGACCTAAACTCTGCATACATTTCTGTGATTCCCAAGCCGGACAAGGACGCTAGTGAGGTTAGCAATTACCGCCCAATCTCGCTTATCAATAACGACATCAAAATTATGACCAAGATCATGGCCAATAGGGTGGCGAGTTTTATCGCCACATACATACATGGGGACCAGGTGGGGTTCATTCCTGGGAGACAGGGTCCGGATCAGGTTAGGAGGGCCATTGACATAATCTCGCTTCTTAGATCCCACTGGGATGGGGGAACCCCGCAGAAAGGCTTTATCCTTTCTATAGACCTTCACAAGGCCTTTGACTCGATTGACTGGAATTACCTAACCGACATATTGGGGAAGTGGGGTTTCGGTCCATACTTTTTGAACCTAATCCGAGCTCTTTATTCGAACCCCACGGCCCAAGTTCGCCTGTTGGGCAGATACTCGGAATCGTTTACCATTGGTCGGGGAACCAGACAAGGGTGCCCACTCTCCCCCCTCTTATTCGCGTTGGCCATAGAGACACTAGCAATTGCGCTTAGATCGAACCCGGACTTCAAGGGGGTGACGTGCGGACAGGGTGAGCACAAGTGCGCGCTGTATGCAGATGACCTGCTCCTTTTCATCACCTCCCCACTGACCTCTACCCCCGTGATACTTAAGACTCTACGGGCCTTTAGTGACGTTTCGGGACTGAAAGTTAATATGACCAAGTCAACAGCCTTGAACATTAATGTCCCCCCCGACATTCTCTACCAGCTCTCTAACAATTTCACCTTTAAATGGGCATCCGGGTCGATTCCTTACTTAGGCATCAAACTTACACCAGACATAACAAGTCTCTTTGAAGCCAACTATCCCCCTATAATACGCAAGTGTAGAGAGGATTTGGATGCGTGGTCGAAGTGTGGTCTATCCTGGCTGGGTAGGATACATGCGGTGAAAATGACACTCCTCCCCCGTCTGCTATATCTATTCCGCTCCCTCCCGGTCCCGATTCCTCGGGCATCCTCTATCGGTTGAAATCACAGGGTGGGCTGGGACTCCCGAATCTCTGGGGTTATTACCGGGCAGCCCAACTCGCACAAATCTCGATGGCTTTCCGCCAAGGACCTAAACCTGACTGGCTCTCCATGGAGAGACAAGCCACCCCCAAGAACACCATTGACTTCCTCCTTTGCTGTGAACCAAAGGTCAGACCCGCAATCCTATCTCCCACCCTCTCGCATTCGGTTTCCTTAAGCTCCAAACTATTTGGCGCGCACCCCCTGACGTCCCCTTTGAAACCGTTGGCACACCTGTTCCATAATGTGGAATTCCCCCCGGGAATGAGTATTGAGGCCTTCCGGTGGTGGACGGACAAAGGCCTCTACCGGATTGGCCACTTCCTCTCCCCGACGGGCCCTGTTTCCCTAGCCTTTTGCAGACAGAAATTGGACATGCCGGATTCGGAACTGTTCAGGTTCTCACAAATCTCCCATTTCATGCACTCAATCTGGACCAATAGAAAGGTACCCCCCACAATCTCGCCATATGAACACTGGTGCACTACCGCAGCGGATCAGAAGGGTGGCATCTCCTTGATCTATACAGCGCTTGTTTCTAGAGAGGTAAAGCCATCGTACGCTCGGGCCTGGGAGGAGGAACTGGACGGTTCGTGGGACACTGAGGTCTGGCACAGAGCGACTATTAGAGCGTATAAAGGTATTCTCAACGTCTCTCTCATAGAGGCTGGTCTAAAAGTCTTACTCAGGTGGTATTATGTTCCTTCCAGGCTGGCTAGGATGTTCCCAGGGGCATCACCGGTCTGTTACAGAGGTTGTGAGTTGGAAGGATCTATGCTCCACATTTGGTGGACCTGCCCCCGCATCAGATCATTCTGGCGGAAGGTGTTCCGGATCATTCGCTCCGTGACAGCATCGGTGGTGACCCCCCATCCAGGCATTGCTCTTTTGAACCAAAGCATTCCTGGACTATCTAAACATTGCCAAACCTTATCCTTTTTCATACTATTGGGAGCCAAAATGTCTATAGCTAAAGCCTGGAAGAAACCTTCGGTATCCCTTCAGGGGTTCAGGAGAAAAGTCTCTTGGATCATGGCGCAGGAGCAGATCGTTGCTAGAATTAATGACAAATCTGAGAGATTTCTGGCCATCTGGGAACCCTGGGCCACCTACTGTAACATATCCCTCATACCGGGAGTTCTGCCTAGCGGGCCGACCGACCGTTCAATTCCCTAACAGAGCAGGCATCCCTCCCCTCGTCTCCTCTCCCTCTTTTTCGCTTCCTATTTCTCTCCTGTGCATCTGTACCTCTTCTTTTTCTTCTACCCCCCCCCCGGTTACCATTCTGTTACGTGATTTTCCGGTTACTGGTATGTTTTATTAGGGTGGAGACTAGCTCCCCCAAGTGACGGCCTTCAAGGCCGATTGTGCACCCTTCTGGTAAATGGCTTCATGGGTCTCCCACACGTTGATGGCCTCGGGACACGGGTGGGATGGAGCTCGGGGTCCCCTGTTCCCGAGGGGCAGTGTGATCCCTTCGGGGCCTATCGGGAGCTGGGGTTCTGGGCCCCTCCCCCACCGGAGAGTTGTCTCTTGGGGGACCTTGAGAAGTAAATAGCTCTTTGCTATACGAGCTGACTGCTACCAGGCCTACACAGGGCCGCTGTTTGATTGTTCCTCTCCTCCCTTCCGTTTTTTTTTTTTTTTTTTTTTCTTCCCTTCTTGCACTAATGTTGTAACTTTTGTCCTAGGACACGGAAAACACTGTATAGAGACTGACTGACTGTAAGTTGACATGTTATTCTTTGTGATATTTGTTCTCTATTGAAAAATTCAATAAAAATTATTGAACATAAAAAAGGGCTTCTGGTGGCTTCCTCTGCTTTGTACATCAATATGGTTTACATTGCCTCTTAGCCTAAAGTTATGGTGAACCTGTAACTTGTAAAACAGCCCAATTAATTTAAAATAGAAATGAAGGGCAAAACGTTTGTGTGTTTGTATACTGTATACGTGTATGTGTGTATATATATATATGTGGCTTTTTTTCACACAAAATGTGTACAGGAACTCAACCACAACCCCCCAAAACCCTCTCTCACCCCCCCACACACCCTTCAAACCGCATCATTTGTAGGCGTTGTCAAATTTCACTAATAGTGGGAGGGTCTTAAAGGGGCAGGATGCGGAAAGATCATCTAGTGGAGGTGTGGGCATCTGCACTATACCCTGGGCAACTGCATCTCCCTTACCCCCATCTTGCACTCAGTATGAGCCATTGGGAGACATACTGTCACTTGTAAACACAGAAGCTGGACTTCTGTGTTTACAAGCAATAAAGATGAACAGGAAGCAGAGGGCCTGAGCCAGAGGATGTGGAACTGAGTTCCACCAAGTTCCTACTGAAAAAGCCCTATATATATATATATATATATATATATATATATATTAAATCATAAGTATATTTTTGCTTTTTTTAAGTAATCATGTGACTTCTATTCTTAGCTGCATAAAGGAGCTTAAACATCTGGGGGTGGAGACTGCAGAGGTACAGAGAAACTGCAGTACAATTATCTTCCCAGCGATATGATGTTCCGTGAAACTAAATGCAAATAAGAATACAGAAGGAGATTAATCCATTTAAAGTACAATACTCCTGTATGACAGTCTAAACAGCTCCCAAATCTAGTTACTATGTGATGCAAAAGTCATGAATTAAAAAAAAATTGTACTTCATTTGTGCCTCACATGCTCCTCCTTCCAAGGCACTGCAGCCAAAAGTGGGAGGCATTCAGTAGGAGTCAGTCCTGCTAATCCAAAAAGCAGTGGGCGTGGATAAGTGTGGCCTGCTGCTGATTGACAATCTACAGGCTTATGAATCAGTAGTAACACTATAGTGCAAGCAGGCACAGTCTACACGAGGGACAACAATGCTTCGAATTCAGTAGCAGTGCAGCAGTATTGTCCCCCCATCACAGGAAGCTGTATGAGGTGGATTTCACCACTGAATAGGTATTTGTGTGAATTTGTAGATGAGCTAAGGGGAAAATGGTAAGTGCGATTACAATTAGAGTCCCAGTGCACGTGCCCGGTGGCCGTGCTGTCCGACAGGCACCCACGATTGCCCACAATCACGGCAGGATCATGGATCTGTGTAAACACACAGATCCATGTCCTGTCAGGGGTGAGGAGACCAATGTGTGTTCCCAGTACAGAGGAACACACATCGGTCTCCTCCCCTTCTGAGTCCCCCTCCCCTACATTTAGAACACACTTTAGGGAACATATTAACCCCTTCAGTGCCCCCTAGTGTTAATCCCTTCCCTGCCAGTCACATTTACACAATAATCAGTGCAGTTTTATAGCACTAATCGCTTTATAAATGTGAATGGTCCCAAAAACGTGTCAAAAGTGTCCGATATGTCGGCCGCAATGTCACGGACAAAATAAAAATCGCAGATCGCCGCCATTACTAGTAAAAAAAAAAATCCTATAAAACTATCCCCTATTTTGTAGACACTATGGGCCAGATTCAGGTAGAAGTTACGCGGCTTATCTGTAGATAAGCCGCGTAACTTCTAACCAACGCCGGCGTACCTGTTTTCTGTATTCAGAAAACAAGATACGCCGGGATTTAGTTCAGATACGAGCGGCGTAATAGTATTTTGCCGTCGTATCGGAACTGCAATTTTAAAATGTCCGCCGGGGGCGTTCTCGCTGATTTACGCTGAGAATATGTAAATCAGCAAGATACGCCAATTCACGATCATACGCGGGCCCGGCGCAGTGACTTTACGACGTTTCCGTAAGAGATACGTGGCGTAAAGAAAAACATGCCCCCTAGGTGGCGCATCCTATGTTAAGTATGGCCGTTGTTCCCGACGTGCACGTCGGGAAGTTTTTGGGACGGCGCATGCTTAGTACGTTCGGCACGGGAACGCGCCTAATTTAAATGGTCTACGCCCCCTACCCGGCTCATTAGAATTACGCGGGCTTGCACCGGGGGATTTTGGCTACGCCGCCGAAACTTCACAGGTAAGTGCTTTGTGAATCAAGCACTTGCTCTAGTAAGTTGCGGCGGTGTAATGTAAATGCCTAACGCTATGCCACTGCAAATGTATATGAATCTGGCCCTATAACTTTTGCGTAAACCAATCAATAAATGCTTATTGCATTTTTTTTTTTTTACCAAAAATATGTAGGAGAATACGTATCGGCCTAAACTGAGGAAAATTATTATTATTTTTTTTTTAAATCGATATTTATTAAATCAAAAATTTATCGAAATATTGAGTTTATTTTTTTAAATTGTCGCTCTTCTTTTGTTTATAGGGAAAAAAATTAAAACCGCAGAGGTGATCAAATACCACCAAACGATAGCTCTATTTGTGGGAAAAACACATAGGGCCAGATTCAGGTAGATCAGAGCATCTTTGCTCTGGAGTAACGCATCTCATTTACGTTACGCTGCAGAAATTTTAGGAGCAAGTGCTGTTATTCATGAAGCACTTGCTCCTAAAGTTGCGGCAGCGTATCGCAAATGAGCCGGCGGAATTCAAATTGGGCGGGTACGGGGCGCGTATTATTTAAAATAAGCGCGATCCCGCGGCGAACGTACTGCGCATGTGTCGAGTGTCAATGCATCCCAGTGCGCATGCTCCAAGTTCTGTCAGTGAACGTCAATGACGTCACGTCCCCATTCATGAATGTTTTACGCAAACAACGCGATTTGTTTTTTTTCCGACGCGATGATGACGGCTATACCTAACATAGGATATTCCACTAGGGGGCTGCTTTATCTATACGCCGCGTATCGCTTCCGGAAACGTCGTAAAGTCACTGCGTCGCGCCCGAAAAAGATTGTGAATTGCCGATTTCCGCTCATTAACATATTTTTTTCGCGTAAATCGGCGCCATTTTTAAGTTGAAGTAACGATGCGATGGCGAAATTCAATTACGCCGATCGCATCGGAACTCCAACCCGGCGTTTCTTGTTTTCTGGTTACAGAAAACAAAAACGCCGGCTTAAAGTGACAGTTAGGCTGGCGGATCCATTGATCCGCCAGCCTAACTCTACCTGAATCTGGCCCATAAAATATAATTTGGGTACAGTGTTGCATGACCACGCAATTGTCATTCAAAGTGCGACAGCGCTGAAAACAAAAAATTGGTCTGGGCAGGAAGGGGGTGAAAATGCCCAGTATTGAAGTGGTTAAAGGATTTACTGTCTCTCCCTATGATTCTTACCTATTCATTGTATAAGTCTAGACTTTGTTTCTTTTAAACAAATCCCAAAATATCTCGGCAATTAGCCTTTGAGGACAATTTTCCTTTTTTGTAATGGAGTTTTTGAAAAAATCCCCTTCTCCTTTTTTGGGTGTCCCAAGTTCATACGGAGCATAAGTATTATAAAGGTAGGCTTTGCTTTGAGAATTTCCCTCCTTTTCCCTCTTCTCTTTTGGTTTTCTAATGAGGTACCAATTGAGATATGTATATTTGCCGTTAATACAGATGCACACATAAATCTTTCCAGTCTATATCCCCTCTCTATGATACTCCCAATAGTCCTATACACCCTTCCACAATTAGAAGAGGTTTTTATCGTGAACACACAGGTTAGTACCAGGATCAGTGCATCTACTTTGTCCCTTATTGTTCATAGTCCTTGATGTAACTATATATAAAATTGTTAATTTATATTTTGTTTGATGTGTAATATGTATTTTTTCTATTGTAGTGATCAGTTCATATACAGTGCCTATTGTAAAAGATTTCCTGAAGAAGCCGTAAAAGACAAAACATGTAGAGACAAATCAGATGTGCACTTATGCCGCGTACACACGATCGGTTTGTCTGATGAAAACAGTCTGATGGACTGTTTTAATCAGACCAAACCTATCGTGTGTGGGCCCCATCGGTTATTTATCCATCGGTTAAAAAATTAGGAACTTGTTTTAAAATGATCTGATGGATAAAAAACCTATAGAAATAACGATCGTCTGTAGGCACGTCCATCGGTTAAAAATCCACGCATGCTCAGAATCAAGTCGACGCATGCTTGGAAGCATTGAACTTCATTTTTTTCAGCACGTCGGAGTGTTTTACGTCACCGCGTTCTGACACGATCGTTTTTTTAACTGATGGTGTATAGGCACGACGAAATCCATCAGACCGTTCTCATCGGATTGACCGATTGTGTGTACAGGGCATTACTGTTGTTATATTTGTTACTGATCTAATTGTGAATATTTTATGCTTTCACGTATGAATTTTTATCAAAATTAATTTTCTATTTTTCTAAATCTTTTGTGTTTTGCGCCTCAAAAGTCCCACAAATTCTTCTTTTTATATACTTTACATAGACCTTTTTTTTTTGCAGCACTCCTTTTTAAATACATTCAAGCAATCTAAATGCTGACAGGATGCAAGGTTTATGTTCTAGGCCTGCCCATCACTAAGCAGTAAATTAGTATAACACCTTACACTTATCTAGAAAGTGAAAATTGGCCACCATGGCAATAAAAAGCAGAACAATATGCATGGATATAGAATATGGATTTAATTTCCTCAATTAAATGGACGGTATTTGTGAATACCTCATTGTAGTACCTAGCCATTCAAAGAGCTTTGATGTAATTAACGCAGGGTTGTAAAACTCAGTGTAGAAGGATGGATGAAAGCCTTATAAATTGTAGTTTTGCTTTGAAAAAGCAGTGTCCCTACAGTGTGGACCTCCTGATAGAGAAATGAATAGGATTGGGAATAAGCAGTAAATTGCTGTTTGCTTCTCTGGCTGAAACTGAATACACCTTTATGGGAGCAATAAAAGTCTCATCATCCTCTGTTTTAAACACTTCCTGTCAAACGATACTGTTATGTAAAAAATCACATATGAAAATCTGCTTTTAATTACTACCGACCTGTGTGTATATGTTTTGAGAAAAACGTATATTCATTCTTTTCTAAATATATGTTATATATATATATCTATATCTAGATAGATAGATAGATAGATAGATAGATAGATAGATAGATAGATAGATAGATAGATAGATAGATAGATAGATAGATAGATAGATAGAAATATATATACATATCTCACAAAAGTGAGTAAAGCCCTGACATTTTTGTAAATATTTTAATATAACTTTTTATGTGACAACACCGAAGAAATTACACTTTGCTACAATGTAAAGTAGTGAGTGTACAGCTTGTATAACAGTGTTATTTTTTCTGTCCCCTTAAAATAACTCAACACACAGCCTTTAATGTCTAAACCGCTGGCAACAAAAGTGAGTACACCCCTAAGTGAAAATATCCAAATTATGCCCAAAGTGTCAATATTTTGTGTGGCCCCCATTATTTACCATTATTTACATCACGGAGCTGGTGGATGTTAGAGTCCTTGCGCTCCTCCACCTTCCGTTTGAGGATGCCCCACGGATGCCCAATAGGTTTTAGATCTGGAGACATGCTTGGCCAGTCCAACACCTTTACCCCCAGCTTCTTTAACAAGGCAGTGGTCGTCTTGGAGGTGTGTATGGGGTCGTTATCTTGTTGGAATACTGCCCTGCGGCCCAGTCTACAAAGGGAGGGGATCACGCTCTGCTTTAGTATGTCACAGTACATGTTGCCATTTATGGTTCCCTCAATGACCTGTAGCTCCCCATTGCGGGCAGCACTCATGCAGCTGTAGACCATGACACTCCCAACACCATGCTTGACTGTAGACAAGACACACTTGTCTTTGTACTCCTCACCCGGTTGCCGCCACACACGCTTAACACCATCTGAACCAAATAAGTTTATCTTGGTCTCATCAGACCACAGGAGATGGTTCCAGTAATCCATTTCCTTAGTCTGCTTGTCTTCAGCAAACTGTTTGCAAGCTTTTTTGTGCATCATCTTCAGAAAAGGCTTTCTTCTGGGACAACAGCCATGCAGACCAATTTGATGCAGTGTGTGGCATATGGTCTGAGCACTGACAGGCTGACCCCCCCTCCGCTTCAACCTCTGCAACAATGCCTGCAGCACTCATACGTCTATTTCCCCCAAAAAACACTGGATATGAGGCTGAGCATGTGCACTTAAGTTTTTTGGTCGACCATGGCGAGGTCTGTTCTGAGTGGAACCTGTCCTGTTAAATCGCAGTATGGTCTTGGCCACTGTACCGGAGCTCAGTTTCAGAGTCTTGGCAATCTTCTTATAGCCTATGCCATCTTTATGTAGAGCAACAATTCTTTTTTCAGATGCTCAGAGGGTTCTTTGCCATGAGGTGCCATGTTGAACTTTCAGTGACCAGTATGAGAGAGTGAGAGCGATAACACCAAATTTAAAACACCTGCTCACCATTTTCACTTAGGGGTGTACTCACTTTTGTTGCCAGCGGTTTAGACATTAATGGCTGTGTGTTGAGTTGTTTTGAGGGGACAACAAATGTACACTGTTATAAAAGCTGTACACACACTACTTTAAATTGTAGCAAAGTGTCATTTCTTCAGTGTTGAAAAGATATTATAAAATATTTACATACATGTGAGGGGTGTACTCACTTTTGTGAGATGCTGTATATATTGTAAACAGTTGCGCAAACAGTTGGCACTATATAAATCCGGTATAATAACAACTAAAATAAATATATAGGTATAGCTGGTATAACTGGCATCTCCAGCCAGTTCTAACAACTGCAAATATTGAATATTCCAATGTTCAAGTAATTCTAGATTTCAAATATACACAAATTACAATATGTTTTAAAGCCATAAAGTCTTGCGATTGTTTAACTTTTACCACTAGATTTACATTAGATTTGCCAAATAGGGAATTCTCCAACATTTCCTTATTACTGCACACTTTGGGATCCTTTTTACTGGTGCTCATCACAAACATTCATCCTTTCAGAGTGGGTTTTTGAATTAGATTTCATCTCCGAAATAGAACTCAGACTAGCCCATAAAAATGAAAATCAGAACTCCAACACTAATATTTGGACCACTTGGAATATCCTGGAGAATTCTTTAACCAACTACCTAAATCCACAAACTCCAGCACTGGGAATGATAATGCTGGCAGTGAGACCTCTTATACTATTCTTCCTACTACCTTTGCACCCATCTTCCCCATCTTCCCCCTATTCTACACCACCCTTTCTCTACTAAAACCATAATTTTGCCAATCCCCATTTCATTCTCTCTCTCCTCCAAGTTCTCACCCTTGGCCATGTGTTACAAAAGAGATTATTACATTGTCATGGGCACAAAAACCCCTAAAAAAATGTGTAGGGGTGTACTCACTTTTGTTGCCAGCGGTTTAGACATTAATGGCTGTGTGTTGAGTTGTTTTGAGGGGACAACAAATGTACACTGTTATAAAAGCTGTACACACACTACTTTAAATTGTAGCAAAGTGTCATTTCTTCAGTGTTGAAAAGATATTATAAAATATTTACATACATGTGAGGGGTGTACTCACTTTTGTGAGATGCTGTATATATTGTAAACAGTTGCGCAAACAGTTGGCACTATATAAATCCGGTATAATAACAACTAAAATAAATATATAGGTATAGCTGGTATAACTGGCATCTCCAGCCAGTTCTAACAACTGCAAATATTGAATATTCCAATGTTCAAGTAATTCTAGATTTCAAATATACACAAATTACAATATGTTTTAAAGCCATAAAGTCTTGCGATTGTTTAACTTTTACCACTAGATTTACATTAGATTTGCCAAATAGGGAATTCTCCAACATTTCCTTATTACTGCACACTTTGGGATCCTTTTTACTGGTGCTCATCACAAACATTCATCCTTTCAGAGTGGGTTTTTGAATTAGATTTCATCTCTGAAATAGAACTCAGACTAGCCCATAAAAATGAAAATCAGAACTCCAACACTAATATTTGGACCACTTGGAATATCCTGGAGAATTCTTTAACCAACTACCTAAATCCACAAACTCCAGCACTGGGAATGATAATGCTGGCAGTGAGACCTCTTATACTATTCTTCCTACTACCTTTGCACCCATCTTCCCCATCTTCCCCCTATTCTACACCACCCTTTCTCTACTAAAACCATAATTTTGCCAATCCCCATTTCATTCTCTCTCTCCTCCAAGTTCTCACCCTTGGCCATGTGTTACAAAAGAGATTATTACATTGTCATGGGCACAAAAACCCCTAAAAAAATAATATCATTACAAGTGCACTTGATAATCCCTCTCCTTTATTTCAGTATATATGAGTATTTTATATTTTTCTTGCACCTTGAGAAATATAGACATCTTGGTTATATAACAACTCCAAAAAGGGTCATAACTTCATTCTGATGTTGACATATGTTACACCTGTACCGTGCTTCATATTTTATCTTCTCTGGTGTTAATTTCGTTGTCAAATATTTTCGTCTACTAAATTAACACTATTTTAGTTGAAACTAAAACAATTCATATGCCTAAAATACAACAAAAACTAGAAATTTGACATAAAAATTAACACTGCATTCATTACCTACCACATACGAATAAGTAAGGGCATCTACTGAGCTGCTATATTTAATGATGGTAATATATTCTGGTAATATGTGCAATGGCATTACAGCCAATAGAGTTTACATTTTTTTTGTTTGTTTTTTATATATATATATTAAAGTTGTACTTCCGTCTGTTAAAAAGCAATATTTGTGTTTGTAACGGAACCCCAAATTGGACAGGGGTTAACGCCGTTTAAGATATTCCATTCCCGAACCCAAGACAGCTATCGACACCCAACAGTCAGGCAAACGAACCCAAATAACGAGACACACAGCTCTGTTTGAGGTTCCACACGAATAGACCCTTTATTGAGAAAATCAGGCTCTTATATACAGTTAGGATACTGCAGTCCAAATGAACAATGACCAGACTCCACCCACATCGTACAATGGTTCCTAACGAGCCCCCTAATGAGCGAATGGCACCTGGTCCCATCGCCGGGTAGCGTTTTGATACTTGTGTGATTTAACACTTAACAAAAATATTCAATAAACAATAAACATCTTTTAGTCAGACATTCTGACTCTGGCTCTGACATAATTTACATGAGCTAATTAACTACAACTGATAATTCAGACACATGACCCTTAGACAGTCTGATAACTCACAATACATATTTATCATCAATAGACCTTTACACAATACAGGGTCAATTAGCACAACACAATGAAAGATCCTTAGACCATCGTAGATTCATTTACATCACAGTAGCAGACTTAATTACCACAGCAAGCTTTATAGTACACTACAACCAACACACAATATATATACAATATATACAATATATTCAATTAAATCTGAATAGCCCAGACCATAGTGGGTTTCTCATTCACCCTGTGCCCCTATTAGAGACACAGGGTGATCTACACATAAGAGGCATTGGGGAGCTTCTGGGTCCCACGGGCCCTTCCGTTACAGTGTTTATTTATGAGACTTAGTTTTATTTATAAAGACAATATATGCTATATCACAATGGCTAAATCTGTGTCTGTGGTGCATGTTCAAATCTTAATACCATAAATAATAACATATTCAATTTTTACTTCAGGAGTATAAAATAAGTTTGGCCATTCTAGGGAAATGCCCAAATAACAGGAGAATATAATGAGTTACAATTTTATAGAACTGCTTAAATAATGCATTACAATTTAACTAAACCCATTCAATTTTAAATGTAAATGTAAATGTAGGGGATTTTAGTGGACTAAAATGTACTGGATATTTTAGTTGACTAAAATACAACTACAACTAAAACAATTCAGATGACTAAAATATGACTAAAACTAAAACTGCATTTTAGTCAAAAAAATTAAATACAGTAATAGAATGGATTTCGAGTAAGGTGGTATACGAGCGTTTTGAAAGATGAGCAACATTTAATTATTTTTTTTTACATGATATGTGAGCACTGACTTGATATACAAGCAGTACAATCGATGTAGAGTAAAGCCGCTGGTGGATGCAGTACTGCATGTGGCCAGAGGTCTGGGGGCACTGGTGGCTCCCAGTGCTTTGTGGAATACTTGGAGACACTCAAAAACACTCCCAGCTGGGTGGGGCAGGCGTAGCTTGCATCCAAGTTCCAGAGTGTCTCCAACTGTCTCCGAGCATCTCTGAGTTCTCCAGAAAGTGATGGGAGCCACCAGCACCCCTGCACCTCTGGCCACATACAGTATTGCCTACACCAGCGCCCCCGAACCTCTGGCCACATACAGTTAGTACTGCATACACCAGCAGTGGTTGGGGAATAAATAATCAGAGTTTCTGTTATTTCTTTGAATTTGGTTGGACAAAGGTCCGATCGTGTGTACAGGGCATTACTTGTTGCCCACTACTTCAGTAAATTGGTTTATCAGGAGCACAGCTGTTTTCGAGACATGGCAAAGTCCTTTTACTGTAAAACAAGTAAAAACTGTGCTCTCCCAGGGAGCTGTGGTGGCTCAACGTGATTGGCACTGCGCTGACAAGCCATTCACCTCTGCAGCCAAGGGTTCGGATCCCGGTCTCGGCTACATGTGAATTGAGTTTGGTGGTCTCAGCCCGACTCCCGGTGCGTGTGCTATGCAAGGTACGCCTGTGCTTAGTTCGCCCACCCCCCCCACAAAAACCACCACACTTGCACGCACACGAAATTGGTTTAAAACACACGCACTTTGGCCATGCGGTCTCCTAAAATAAAGAGAGGCGAAGGACCTACGGGGCTGGCTGGGTGGGCTAGGCCCCCTCACTCCCTCATAGGGGGAGTCCCTCTGCCCCATTGGGGTCCCGTTGGGCCCCAGTTGGGCTCCCAAGAGGAGCAGGTAGGGTGGGGTGAGTGGGAGGCCCCCCTTCACACCCGCCATTGCCACCAGGGGCATGGAGAAGGATGGCGATTGCCTCCGAGGGTCTGCCTACTCCCAACTCCTGCAGTCCGGCTCCTTTATCTCGAGTTCACGCACAAAAATACACTTTAAAAAAAAAAAAAAAATGTGCTCTCCAAGTTGATGGATGTTACCCTCTTGGACAGTTGTGTGCATGGTATTTCTCAGTATGTGTTTCCTGATGCTGACAACAGTAGGCCATGCTTGTGTGTCTTGTATTCTCTATTGATAGGGTGAAATAGCCCATGTGCCAGGGTGAAAATTTAGGAGCACCATTAGAAGGCAGGTTCAGAACATTGTCACCCTATAAATGCTGCAGATTTGAAACAAATGAAAATTACCTTTAAAATGACATTAGAGTTGAACTTTGGGATACATAATATTGTCTAAATAGGAGGCATGGTATTCTGATTTGAATCTTTGTGTATTTCTTTCAGATCTATGCAGTAGTCCAGCTGCCACATACCTGACTGTTGAGCCTGAGATGACAAGGGTGGACCCCTCCACAATACCTGTTGAAGCACCCCTAGTGGTGAAGATAGGGACTTCTTGGGCAGTAGAAGAGCACAGGTGCCAGGAAGCTGAAGCAGTGAACTTGAATTTGGAATCACAGGGATCCACCAGGTGGCAGCATGGAGTCAATTCATGCAGTCGGGCAGATAGAGAAAAGCTGTATTACACTACTTCCGTAAATTGGTTTATCAGGAGCACAGTACAGATAGGTACAGCATCAGGATCAGGTTCAATGTTGTGGACAGACAGGCAGCAGCATGCTGGCAACAAGGTACAAAGACCAGTCCAGGCCAGGGTCCATAACACAAATAAGCAGCAGACATATCAGGTAATGGAATTCTGAAGAGAAGCATCAGATGTAGCTGGGTCAGTGGCAAGATCAGCAGGTTTTTAGGAAGACAGAAGACCGGGATCAGTGCTGAAAAAAATCAAGCAATGAGGCAAAGCAGACCTTAGGTTTAAATGGGTTGCAGGACAGCCAGGATCTGAGCACACCTATGTGTGCATACGCGCGCCATGGTTTATGCATGCTCATTTACACATTCTTGTCCTTGTGTGTCTTGTTAAGCTCATATCCCTGTACAAAAATGAAGACTGCTGCTCAAGTTTCCTTATTAAACTTTGCCTCTGTGTGTAAGCTTTCTATAATAAAGACCGGTCACTGCTGCCCTTTCTCCTTGTGCAGGGTGACTGGTCTTGTGTCCGCCCCCTCCTGTAGTTTTCTGCAGACAACCTGTAGTGGGTGAAGCTGATGTGCCCCCCTGGTGATGGTGCCACTGTTACAAGGAAATAACTGGGTTAGCAAAATCATCTGTGGCACGCAAAGTGAATTTATTTCCTTTATGGTTATTAAGACTACATTTTAATGAAAGTATTTGTGCCTGCAGTTCAGCTTTAACATACAATACAAACATTTTAGTAATTTAATTCATATATAGTTCAATAACAAATTTTATAACTACAATAACATAAAACCTGTCTTTTTTCGTTCTATAGCCAGTAAAAACATTAATATTTTAACCTCCATAAGTAATTTTCTAATGCACTGTATGTTTATATCTGATTGGTTCCTTTGGGACAATATAGTTAGAATTTTGTGCACATTGATGGATTGGGCCGCTAGTATTTCTACATATTGCTTCATTTATTAAAATATTTAAGTTCCATTTCCTGACCAAAGCCAGAAATTTGATTCAATGAGGATTGAGTAACATCTCTATTTTCCTACGGTGTTCATGTATTAAATTAATTTTTGTTTTTGTCATTGTCCACAACAAGGTCACACTTGAATTTCCGCAGTATTGATTCTCAGAATAAGAGAGCATACTAGTCCCAACTTTTTATCATTATTTCTGTTGTGTCCTTTTTACATAATTTTGTCCTCATTCCAATTAAATGTCGAATAAAAATACATTATATGTTTTACCTCCTGCATGCAACAGAAGAATATTCTAGCTGCCAGCTTACCATATTGTACTGTCAATTTTGCTCATTACCTAGGAACTTTATGAAATGCTATACAGATGAAAGAAATAATGCGGTCAAATATATGATGCTATTATGGTAATCAAAATTTTTGGCCTAAAATACAGTTAACTCTTAGGCCGCGTACACACGATCAAACATATCTTCTGAAACTGGCCCGCAGACCAGTTTCAGCGGACATATCCGATCGTGTACGGGCTAGCAGACAGGTTTCCAGCAGACAAAAGTTTTAAAGCATGCTTCAAAACTTGTCTGCTGGAAAGCTGTCTGTCGGATATGTCCGCTGGTTAGTACGTCTAACCAGCAGACCGAAATCTCCCGAATGCGTCGAATGGATTTGATGCAAGCGAGGAAGTATTTTACTTCCTGGTTTGGTGACGTGGCGGCGTCAACGTCACCGCCACGTCACCGCGCTGTCTGTCCGCGAGGATTTTGGTTTGATCGTGTGTTACACACATCAAACCAAAACATCCCAGGACATCCCAGGAGGTCTGTCGGACCGTTTTCTTCGGATGTGTCTCCTCGTGTGTACGCGGCCTTATGGAGGGTTTTCTATTAGAATGCATTGTTACATAGTGGAAAGTCTTTAAGTTTCGAGTAAAACTATAGCAAGATGCAGATGATATAAAACTAGAAAAAGTGCTCTTGTTTGGGAACGGAACAGTCTCTGTGGCATTGAATGCAATCGGCCTCCAGTGAGAGGGGACAACACTAAGGTACGGGGTATACTATATAGTAGGAAAAGTGTGGAGTATGTAGAGTTTAGCAGAGTGTATAATGTGGAGCCATGTTGAGTACAGCATAGTGTGGAGTGGAGTATATGTTGTACAGGACAGTGTACAGAGTAGTGTGGAGGATATATTGTACAGCAAAATGTACAGAGTAGTTGGGGAGAATATGTTGTACAGGACAGTGTACAGAGTGGTGTGGACAGGGCTGGCGTCACTTTGAAAAGGGCGTCAAATTGACGCTCAAGTTTTTTTTACTGCAGTTTTGTGTGTCATCCTGGGGTGGACTGGGCCAGGGGGGCAGGGGGACAACTGCCCCCTTACCGCTCCGCAGCCCTGTAAAAAGGTAGCCCTGCTGCCCTCAACATGCATACTCATAATTGCCGGGTGTGAGAGTGATATCAGACAATCTAACAATGACTGTTAAACACCTGAGCACACATGAAGAGCTCAGGTGTGTGTGCTTCCAGAGGCGGGGTACCCAGAAGTGACAGCGAGCAATGAAAGTTCCCTTCCCCACTGGCTTCACCAGCAGACGATGTTCCGGGCGCAGCTTGCAAGGCTTGCATTTCTATTGGGTGGAACTGGAGGAGGGGGTGGAGCTGGCCTCACGCCTGGCCCACCTTATTGAGCTCTGGTGCATGCTAGGCACTGAAGACTGTGGAAGCAGTGGGAGAGAGCAACAGAGAGGTAATATTAGTTAGTTCTGTGTGACAGGACACAAAGGGTGTCCGTAATTTTTTCTAGTAGTGGCTGCTGATCTGCTGGATGGCCACATGTTGCATAATCAGCCTATACTACACTAGCCTGTCTATATACTACCCCAGCCTGTCTATATACTACCCTAGCCTGTACCTATATTACCCAAGCCCGCCCCTATACTGCCCTAGCCTGTCTATATACTACCCTAGCCTGTCCCTATATTACCCAAGCCCGCCCCTATACTGCCCTAGCCTGTCTATATACTACCCTAGCCTGTCCCTATATTACCCAAGCCCGCCCCTATACTGCCCTAGCCTGTCTATATACTACCCTAGGCTACCCCTATTCTGCCCTAGCCTGTCCTTATACTACCCTAGACTGTCTATATGATACCATAGCCTGTCCATATAACACCCTAGCCTGCCCCTATACTACCCTAGCCTGTCTATATTTTACCCTAGCCTGCCCCTATACTACCCTAGCCTGTTCATATACTACCCTCTTATTCTGTAAGGTTCAATATTGTGTTTGCCCACCCTTTGCAGCTATAACAGCTTCAACTCTTTTGGGAAGGCTGTCCACAAAGTTGTAATAGTGTGTCTATGGAAATGTGTGACCATTCTGATGTGGATGAGAAGGCCTGGCTCACAGTCTCTGCTCTAATTCATCCAAAAAATTTTCTTTCGGGTTGAGGTCAGGACTCTGTGGAGGTAAGTTGAATTCCTCCACCCCAAATTCGCTCATCCATTTCTATATGTACCTTGCTTTGTGCACTGGTCCAAATCATTTGGTGGAGGGGGAATTATGCCATGGAGTTGTTTTTCAGGGGTTGGCTTGGCCCCTTAGTTCCAGTGAAGGGAACTCTTAAGGCATCAGCATACCAAGACATATTGGACAATTTCATGCTCTCAACTTTGTGGGAACCATTTAGGGATGGCCACTTCCTGTTTTAACGTGATGAGCAAGGATGAGTGAGTTTGGGGTGGAGGAACTTGACTGGGCTGCAGAGAGTCCTGACCTCAACCTAAAAGAACACATTTTGGATGAATTGAAACAGAGACTGCGAGCCAGGCCTTTTTGTCCACATCAGTGCCTGACCTCACAAATGCGCTTCTGGAAAAGTGGTCAAACATTCCCATAGACACACTCCTAAGCCTTGTGGACAACCTTCCCAGAAGAGGGTGGGCCAACTCAACATTGAACCCTACGGACAAAGACATGGATGCCCATAAAGTTCATGTGCCTGTAAAGGCAGGGTCCAAATACTTTTTGTAATCTATTGTGTGTGTGTGTGTATATATATATATATATATATATATATATATATATATATATAATTTATACAGGTAAAACTCGAAAAATTTGAATATTGTACAAAAGTAAATTTATTTCACTAATACAACTTAAAAGGTGAAACTAATATACAAGATAGACTCATTACATGCAAAGCAAAATAGTTCAAGCCATGATATGTCATAATTGTGATGATTATGGCTTACTGCTCATGAAAACCCCAAATCCACAATCTCAGAACATTTTAAGATTGTGAAATATTCTAGGCTCAAAGTGTCCAACTCTAATCAGATAATAAGCCATTAAACCTGCAAAGCCTTTAAATCACAGGTGTCAAACACAAAGCCCATGGGCCGAATCCGGCCCTCCAGGCCATTTCATATGGTCCTCGAAACTCTCCTGCAGCTGCAGGAGAGCTCCAGCCCTCCTCCAGACCCTTAATTTCTGCTTTTAAACAATGCACCCAGCTTCTTCCCAGCAGCATAAGGTAAGGGGGTGAACTTTGATGTAAGGGAGTGTGGGGGTCTCAACTGCTAATGGTGGGGTGGCTCTTGACATCCAATGTAAGGTGAGGGGATGTGCTGGACATCTAATGTTACAGATAAAACTGGTCCTTTTGAGGGCAACCAATGCTGATGCAGCCCACGATAAAATTGACTATGACATCCCTGCTTTAAATGGTCTCTCAGTTCGGTTCAGTATGAAATCACAATCACGGGAAAGACTGCTGACATGAGTTGTGCAGAAAACCATCATTGACACCCTCCATAAGGAGGGAAAGCCTCTAAAGGTAATTGCAAAAGAAGTTGGATGTTCCCAAAGTGCTATATTAAAGCACATTAAAAGAAAGTTATGTGGAAGGGAAAAGTGTGTAAGAAAAAGGTGCACTAGCAACAGGGATGACCGCAGCCTGGAGAGGATTGTCAGGAAAAGACCAGTCAGAAGTGTTGGGGACTTTCACAAGGAATGGACTGAGGCTGGAGTCAGTGCATCAAGAGCGACCACACACAGACAGATCCTGGACATGGGCTTCAAATGTCGTATTCCTCTTGTCAAGCCACTCCTGAACAACAAACAACGTCAGAAGCGTCTTACCTGGGCTAAAGAAAAATACACCTGGTCTGTTGCTCAGATGTCCAAAGTCCTCTTTTCTGATGAGAGTAAATTTTGCAGCTCATTTGGAAACCAAGGAGCCAGAGTATGGAGGAAGAATGGAGAAGCACACACTGCAAGAGGCTTGAAGTCCAGTGTGATGTTTTCACAGTCTGTGTTTATTTGGGGAGCCATGTCATCTGCTGGTGTTGTCCACTGTGCTTCATTAAGTCCAGGGTCAGCAGAGCCGTCTACCAGGAGATTTTGGAGCACTTCATGCTTCCTTCCACAGACGAGCTCTATGGGGATGCTGACTTAATTTTCCACCCGGACTTGGCACCTGCCCACACTGCCAAAAGCACCAAAACCTGGTTTAATGATTGTGGGGTTACTGTGCTTGATTGGCCAGCAAACTCGCCTGACCTGAACCCCATAGAAAATCTATGGGGCATTGCCAAGAGAAAGATGAGAGACATAAAAAACCGAACAATGCAAAAGAGCTGAAGGCCGCTATCGAAGCATCCTGGTCTTCCATAACACCTTAGCAGTGCCACAGGCTGATAGCTTCAATGCCACGCCGCACTGAGGCAGTATTTGCTGCAAAATGGGCCCTGACCAAGGACTGAGTACATATGCATGCTTCTACTTTTCAGAGGTCCGATATTGTTCTATATACAATCCTTGTTTAATTGATTGCATGTATTATTCTAATTTTCTGAGATTGTGGATTTGGGGTTTTCATGAGCTGTAAGACATAATCATCATAATTATGACAAATCACAGCTTGAACTATCTTGCTTTGCATGTAACGAGTCTATCTCATATATTAGTTTCACCCTTAAAGTTGCATTAGTGAAATAAATGAACTTTTGCACAATATTCTAATTTTTCAAGTTCCACCTATATATACACTGTATAAAACAAGAAGGATTTGTCTGAAGTTTGGCGTTTTTGTGTATTGACATGATTATGTATCACCTCAGGAAGATGTCACTTAACAGCTTATACCAGATCAGCAATTTTTTTTGTAATTTATTTAAAGCTGAGGTCAAAACAGCACAGCAAAATACCACCAATCTAAATTGTAAATGTGGTCCTTAAAACTTTATATGTAGTCAAGTGTCTAATAAATTCAGGAATTAAATTTGTACTTTCACCCTGATGATTTGGCCTTGTATCACTTAACCTCCCTGGCGGTCTTCACGTGTGTGGCACGGGGTGAGATTTTTAAGCTAATATCGGTAACCCCGTGCCACACACGCGCTTACCTCGCTGGATGCAGAAAAAGTTTACTTACCTTTTCTCTGCGATCCAGCGATGAATCCCCGCAGTACTCGGCGGGCGGATGTCCGCCTGATGCTGTGTGTTCCGCCGATTCCCTTCCCTGCGAGCGTCGCGACGTAGGGGGGGGAACGGCGCCAAATTCAAAAATGTAAACAAACACTATACATACAGTACACTGTAATCTTATAGATTACAGTACTGTATGTAAAAAATACACACCCCCCATGTCCCTAGTGGTCTGCCCTGTACACTACATGTCATTTTATATAATAAAAACTGTTCTTTCTCCCTGCAAACTGTAGATTGCCCATAGCAACCAAAAGTGTCCCTTTATGGCAAAAATTGTTTTAGACCAGCTAAAAAACAGCGATAATAAATCAGAATCACTTGCAGAATTTAGCGATAGCGATTTATGGGGAAATTCGTCATAAAAAAAAAAAAAAAATGACAGCAAAAATTCTGCAACTGAGCAAATTTCAGTGATTTTGATTTGATTACATTATTAAATAATTTTTACTATAATTATATTATCATTTGTGATCATTTTTTATAATTATTTATTATATTATAATTTTTAATTAAAAAAAAAAAAAAAAATCATACCCGGGATGCCTATTAGACTCTTGTTTGAATAGATTTAAGTGAGTTATTCCTAAGAATTACAAGCCTACAGTATAAAACGCCAAATTCCCTTGCAAATAATGGTACCGCTTTTAGCACCTAAAATCTTAAAGAATCATACCGCCAGGGAGGTTAACATCTCTGTTCTAGTACAGCACATAGATCTACAATGAGGAGATGACTTGAATAGTAATCAGGTTTGTGGAATTCCATGTCACTGCTTTCTAAGCAGATGGAAATCCATTAAAAGGAGTCGGGAAGTTCCCATCTTTGCAGGCATAACAGCCCTGCAGATGGTTGTGTTATGACATGCTGACATATTTTTACAGATCACTAGTGTGGATCTCATGAAATCTAGAGGATGAATGCAGGATATTACAGCACTATTGAACAAATAACACAAACTACATCTATAACACAGCTGGGGGGTTTCATAGCAGATATGGGAGTAATCAGCCCACCCATGAGTTATGTAGTCTGGCCTGCTGTGGTTATTTTGCAACAATCTAAAGAGGACGTTGTACCAAAATTACAAAGCAGGAAATGTGGAACTGTTGTCCCATGTGACTGAGGCTTTAGGCTCGATCTGACATGTTTTTAATTTTCTCCTTATGTCCAGTTAATAAAGTGCAGGCATGGAACGGGATGGCTAGCATTAGGAGGAGGGCCTACATGAATGTGTTTGCTGTCTAGGTTGTAGTTAGGCAGTTTCATTTTTTTTTAAGTGAGTAAGGAAGCCTACATGATTGAATGAGAGCAGGGCGTGGTAGGGTGGAGCAGGGTGTGGTAGAGTGAGGCATGATAGGGACAATTGTGGTCTTGATAAGAAGGGGGGAACCAGGGTACCAACTATGGTGGATATTTTGAGGATGCTCTCTCAGATCAGAGCAGCAGCAGTGGCAAATGGCCCCCAGTGGCTGGAATCCCAGCTAACTGACATGCTGCAGGGGTCGGGGCAGGTCCCTGCTACATCTTGTGATGCTTGAAATTTTATGTTTGGTGTGGATACTTGCCCACTGGTACATTTTTTGGGGTGCCAAGAGGGCTGCAGTCAGGCTTACCACGGAGTGCAGCCAGTGTGAGGTGGAGCGGTGTCCCGGGCATGCTGTGGTGTTGCCAGAAGTCCATCATTATCTCAGATTGGATAGACCCCCAGACATTTTATTCATGCATGTTAGGGGTAATGATCTCGGGCTCCGTACTACGTGGGAACTGATCCGGGACATAAAGTTGGATTTTTTTTTAGGTCCTTTTTCTCAGAAACTATTTTGGCATGGTCCGACATTGTGGGTAGATCTGACTGGTGTCTGGCCCGCTCTGTGGATAAGCTCAATAAGGCTAGGATAAAATAGAACAAAGAGGTGGCATTTTTTTTTGTCAGAAACGGCTGCCTAGCAGTGTACCGTTTGGAATTGGAGGGTGATAACTGTATCTATTTAATGGGGTTCACCTGAACGACATCGGAATAGATATGTAGTTCCTGAGCTTGCAGGAGGGCATTGAGAGGGCTTTTCGTCTGTGGCATCTGTGGCATGGGTCTAAGGGTTTTGAAGGTCAAAATTGTCTGTGGCGAATGATGGCTTGGACCCATCTTTGGTATGGGTACCTTCCTGAATAGGTAACGTCAGGAAGGCGATATCAGTATTGGGACTGCATTGGGTGGTAATGTGGTAACTGATTGTCCCTAAGTCAGTGTAATTGCGACTGGGGGCCATGGTATGGAACTTGGTGCTTGATACAGCCGATTCGGTAGACCATGCTTGCGTCCAAATACCTAGACTTAAGAGAGGCAGTTATTGTACATTAGCGGGGTAAAGTTTATCTTGCATGGAATGTAATAAAAATATGTATTTGTTAAAGGGGTTGTAAAGGTACAATTTTTTTTCCCCTAAATAGCTTCCTTTACCTTGGTGCAGTCCTCCTTCACTTACCTCATCCTTAGATTTTGCTTTTAAATGTCCTTATTTCTTCTGAGAAATCCTCACTTCCTGCTCGTCTATCTGTAACTACACACAGTAATATGAGGCTTTCTCCCTGGTGTGGAGCGTTGTGCTCGCCCCCTTCCTTGGACTACAGGAGTGTCAGGACACTCTCTAAGTTGCTGATAAAGAAAGGAGCCGTGTGTCAGTGGGCATCCTGACTCTCCTGTAGTCCAAGGGAGGGGGAGAGCCCGACACTCCACAGCAAGACACTTGAAGTAGCACGATTTCAAAGTAGCATTTCAGTGCTATTTCATGTGCAACTTGGAAGATATCTGTGCGACTTAATGCACAGATGTCTATGCAAGTTTCACCTGAACTTACAAAAAGCAGTGCAGGAACTACTTCTAAAATGTGTGCAGTTCCAATGGAGTTGCACCGATTTGACCACTTTAAATGCGAACAATAGGATGCGGCTTGTCATGCGATTTGAAACTGTCAAATTGCATGACAAGTCACATTGGTGTGACCGTGGGGCTTAGCTTTACCAAAACGATGATATATAGGGACAAACCTAAACAACTCTTTTAGTTAGCAAAAAAACAGACAGGCCCTTAAACTAGGTAGTTGAAGGTAGATCTAAGGGAGATTGTACAATGAGATTGTATAGTATATGGTTAGGCTTAGGTGCAGTGGTGGTCCATCCATTAAGGGCGAACGGGTGCCGCTCCCCTTTCCATGCGTCCGGCCCCCTAATCTGCATGCAGGGCGCCAGACTCGTGGATTCCAATGTTTTTTTTTGAAGCATGTGATCAGGGGCGGACTGACAACTTATGGGGCTCCCCTGGGCAAGAGGAGATTATGGCGGCCCCAGGCTTACAGATGGCCACCACGCGGCAGCCATCTTTTTGACGCAACAATAATGTGGACATACCCCAAGTTTGGCGACATGCAGAGCGGCAGGGGTCTTAAAGCTGGCCACCTAGTAAAGGCACCAGGAGCCTCTCATGGGCAGTACCACCTTAACAGCATCATGGGCCCCTACCAGGGAGATGCTGAGTTGTGGCGTGAATAGAGCACCATGGTAAACAATAGGCATGGCCAGTGGAAGAGTCTTAAAGGAGGATCTGCTGTATACAATGCAAACATACCACAGTCCTTGTAAATCTCAGTCAATGGGCGGCATGGATCATACCGATCACACACACACACACAATATACACACATACACACACACACACACAGACACACACACAATATACACACAGACACACACACAGTATACACACAGTATACACACAGGCACACACACAGTATACACACAGACACACATACACGCACACACAGTATACACACAGACACACACGCACACAGTATACACACAGACACACACACACGCACAGTATACATACACAAAATATACAGAAATACACCCACAGTATACAGAAATACACCCACAGTATACATACACACAGGCACACAGTAGACACATGGTATACATTCACACACAGTATACATACAGACACACAGTCAGTCACACACAAACACACAGTATACATCTACACACACACTATACATCTACACACACACACAGTATACATACAGACACACAGTCACACACACACAAATACTATACAAACATACAGCATACAGTAAACATATACATATGCACTATACAAACACACAGTATACATACACACACACACACAGTATACATACAGACACACAGTTACACTCACACAAACACTATGCAAACACACACACTATATAATCACACAGTATACATATACGTACACACTATACAAACACACACCCACAGTATACATACAGACATTCTATACAAACACACAGACACACACCAGCACGATTCATCTAAAAATCAGCCTGATGGAACACACTGCTGCTGCCCCATCTCCTGGCATGTTGGTACTTGTAGTGCCCCAGAAGCTCACAGACATACGAGGTGGTGATACAGGAGAGGAGGAGGCTGTGCTTGTGTGTAGTGGTGAGCAGGTAATGAGTAGGAAGGTATAGAAGCAGATATTGGGGAAGAAGTTCAGAACGTCCTTCCTCCAGAAGCAGTGCACTTCTCCCACAGAAGACCGATCTAACAGCCTCAGAGACAGGAAGAGCCCTGCTAGAGGAAACACAGCTTCCCCCTCCTCCTTCTCAACAGGGTAAGCACTGACAAGAATACACTTGTATTCAGTCAGCTTACCTTCTAGCAGGCAATAGTCCCTTCTACACTGCAAGCTGTACACTCCTCCCTCTCCTGTCCTCCAGCAGTCGACATCTCCTGCTCTGAAGTCAAATAAGGTGTGCTAGGGAAGGGGGCTGGTACAATTTGTTTCAGTTGGCTGAGGAGGCTGTGGAGAGGCGGAGCAGCTATAGCCGTGGATTTTTTACAGCAAAAGCATGCCGGTAATGTACATTTTAGGGACAGATGTAAAACCGATTTTTACAATCAGTCTCTGCTTTTTACTGAGGCTGGCAACCCTGATGGGGCCCCCTACAGTGCCCGAGTGCCTGAATGGTCAATCCGCACCTGCACGTGATTAATGCCAGAGGCTCTATTCGGGTTCAAAATATGATGGGCTTGGGTCGCAAAGCACTGTGCCCTGAGCCCACTCAGTTGTGTGACAATAGTGAATGAATATTGTCTGAAAGGACAGGTAATCCTATTGGACACCTAGTAGGAGGAGCGAGGAGATGCAAGGAAGCCGCCATGATGCAGAGGAGGAGGAGACACGATGGAAGCCACCGCCCATAGGAGCACTGACCTAAATGGGGTAAGTGTGGGGCTGTATGCCCGACCGACCGCTCACGTCATGGGGGAAGGTCGTTGGGGGAGTGGTTGTTTGTCGTTTTACATACATTCAACTTACATATACATATAAGGAACCCATAGCAACAGGGCTCAAGTCCTGCGGGAACGCGTGGGAATGGAGTTCCTGCACTTTTTTCACAGAAGGAACGCAGTTATCTTTGCAGGACTAGAGCAGCCGAGAGCAGCCGAGCCACCTGAGCCAAGCCTTCACTAAGCGGCGATGCCCAGCTCGAGTCACTGTCAGGGGCAGGTGAACCTTAGTAATGCTTTATGTTACTGGCCACTTCCTGTATATGGATTCATCGGGTAGTGTGCGGGTATTCCGTCACTTTCTCGATGCTGCAATGTCTCCTGGGAGCTTTTGTCATTATTCCCAGGAGACATTGCGGAGGT
This sequence comes from Rana kukunoris, assembly GCA_029574335.1. NCBI lineage: Eukaryota > Metazoa > Chordata > Amphibia > Anura > Ranidae > Rana > Rana kukunoris. Next base: position 106,534,404 of record CM056049.1, on the reverse strand, counting down.
CTGCCACAAGTTATCGCAGGATTTAAACATGCAGTTTAGTAATTATGCATATGCACGTATCCTTTTTAATTTTTTTTGGTGGGGGAGTGGATATTGGGTGGGAGTTCCCACACTTTTTTCCCCAGGACTTGACCCCTGCCTAGCAACCTTTTGGCGAGCCCTGGGGTTCCACGTAAGCCTGGTTGAGAATGGCTGCTCTAGAGGAATGTGCAGTATTGTTATCATCAAAGGATATTCAGATAAAACTTTAGTAAAACTCAAACAAGATGATAAAATAGCTATTTCCTTCTCACTAAAGTAATTGCTACTCTGATTTACTTGAGACTACAAACTATTGAAATGGGCATATACTGTATAAATATAGTCAATTAGCATTTTGAAATCCACCCTCAGAAAACAGGTCCGGTTTCGGTTGAATGAAAATGTGACAGGTGCTAGATTTGTTCACACCTCAACTTCAAAGTTATCTTATCTTGGTAGCTGGGATTATTGGATTATAATTTAGCAGCACAGTGTTTCTGCATTTACTCATGTAAAAGATAAAGCTAAGTCAATGAAACATTTTGTCTAAAGGTAATAAACTAAAGAAAATAACTAATGTTCTGATAATGTATCTTATTTGTAATCTCCTGAATACTGTAATAATATCTATTTCCCTCTATGACAAATGTTAGTGTTTGCATTACATGTTGGACAAAATATTATCCACTGTACCGGGCCGATAAGAAATATAATGATCCAATCAAATGTAGATGGTAAGAAAAAATCATGCTGTGCTACATGTTATTAAAGCTAATTTTATTACTTTAACCACCTTAATACAGGGCTTTAAAACCCACCTCCATACTGGCCTATTCTGGCACTTCTCTCCTACATGTACAAATCATCATTCTTTTGCTACAAAATTACTCAGAACCCCCAAACATTATATATGTTTTTCTAGCAGACACCGTAGGGAATAAAATGGCAGTCATTGCAAGTTTTTATCTTGCACGGTATTTGCGCAATCATTTTTCAAATGCCTTTATTTTGTAAAAAAAATGGTTTCATGAATTAAAAAATAAAAAAACAGTAAAGTTAGCCCAATTTCTTTGTAAAATATGAAAGATGATGTTAAGCCGAGTAAATAGATACCTAACGTGTCATGCTTTAAAATTGCGCACACTCATGTAATGGCGCCAAATTTCGTTACTTAAAAATTTCCATAGGCGACTCTTTAAAAAATGTACAGGTTACCAGTTTAGAGTTACAGAGGAGGTCTAGTGCTAGAATTGTTACACACGCTCTAACGCACGCGGTGACACCTCACGTGTGGTTTGAACGAAGTTTACATACCTGGGTGGGACTTACGTGTGCGTTCGCTTTTGAGTGCGAGCTACCGGGGACAGGGGCGTTTTATTTTTTTTATATTTTTTTTACACTTTTTTTAAAAAAAAATTCTGATCGCTTTTATTCCTATTACAAGGAATGTAAACATCTCTTGTAATAGGAATAGTGTGTGACAGGTCCTCTTTAAGGAGAGATGCGGGGTCAATAAGACCCCACATCTCTCCTCCAGGCTGGAAAGAATGAGATTGTGAAAAAAATTCACAGATTTCATTCTTACCAGCCGCAATTGCGGTTTCTTTACTTACGGTTACCCGGGCGTGACGTTATCACATTGCGCCCGGGCCTCCGACGGTCATAGAGATGACTGGTAACCATCTGGTCACCAGTCATCTCTATGCCTCTCATCCGGCGCATGGCGATCATCTCTCTGGGCCCCCGATGGCAGTGGAGAGCCCAGAGAAGCACCGGATGGCAGCAGGAGGGGGGATTTCCCCTTCCGCCTCCTATAAGAACGATCAAGTGGCGGAACCACCGCTATGATCGTTCTTATGGTGTGCAGGATCGCCGCCGGAACAAAATGATATCTGAATGATGCCTCTAGGTGCAGGCATCATTCAGATATCACCGCACAAAATACAGGATGTCATATGACGTCCACCCGGGATTTGAGATCCCCTTTTTGGACGTCATATGACGGCATGCAGTTTTGAAGTGGTTAAACATAGGATGGGAGACCAGATATAAGGGAAAATAACACCCTGGTGTTATATGGAGCAAAAAAGGTCAAAATGTAATCATTTAAATTGCACAATGGTCTCCACTGGGTGATTGTCATGACTGCTGAGGTGCAATGGGCCAGGTACAATTAACTGTAACATAGATGTATAGAAAACCTTCCCCCTTGCCCCCAACTAAATAAACACACTTACAACTATTAGGCAAGCCCACAGCTTTATTAAAAACCAACACATAACATGTGAACACTTTTTAACCCGTGCCAGTCACAGTTGTACTGTGAGCACACAATTCCAAAATGGGAGGGGGGTTTGCCCTTACCATAAGTGATGGACAGGCCGCCTACTTCCGATTTCCATCAAGGGCATAGCCCATTACAGTCATTTTATTCTGGCAAGGTCAAGAAATTGCAGCAAGCTGTGACATACCATAGAAACAAGGAGCAGGAGGGTGGGCAGCTCTTCCACCACATTCCTTGAAAAGACCCAGAATTCCCTGGGGCAATACTTTTACAGAACTCAGGCCCACCCCATCCCCCCATAAACAAGCAATCCATGGTGACTACTCCTTGCCCTGCACCTTTCCATGCCCCTATCAGTCAAGGCTCTCTTTCCCTAAGGGGCTCAAGAGGCCTTCATACTTAGCAGTAAAAAAGGGAAGTAGACACATCGGCAAAGTTCTTGGTCATCAAAAACTTTACTGATGTTCAAACCCCGAATAAGCTAAAACATTTGTTTTTTTATTTGGATTAGGTAGGAAAGGGTTAAACTGGACAAACAGCATGAATTTCAGCTAGTTCCTGATGAACCTGGGTTAAAGGAAAAAAATCTTAGTGTATGGCCAGCTTTAGCCCCTCTCTTTTTATGCCATCTGTTACCCTAATGGGGAGATCTCCCCCTGCTATCTGTGAAGCCTCGTACACACGACCAGGTTTTCTCGGCAAGAAAACAGCAAGAAAACTGCTTCTTGCCGAGAAAACCATTCATGTGAACGAGGCTTACAGGTTTCTCGTCTGGAAATTAGGCCAGAATCTCGACGAGAATAAAATAGAACCTGCTCTCTTTTTTCTCGTCAAGATTCTTGTCGGCCTGTTTCCAGACGAGAAACCCAAGAGTGTGTATACTTACTTGTCGCCATGGAAACCCGCGCATGCTCGAAATTACTTTGACGCATGTGCGGTAGCTTCCACGGCATAGGTAGGGTGAAGCAAGATGGCGGTGACGGCATCCAATGTGTTGGCGCATGCTCATCGTATGCGATGACGTTACCGCATTCTTGTCTTTCAAGAGAACCGCGGTTCTTTTGAAAGGTCAGTGTGTACACTCGGGCGGCAAGAGATTCTTGCCAAGAATCTCGTCAGGGAAAACAATGGGTATTTCCTGACGAGATTCTTGCCTGTGTGTACAGGGCCTGAGAATTAAAATGTGTTCTTTGACTAATTCTGGTCCTGAAAACACAGGGACAAGAACGTATAGCAAATCACTCCAAACAAAAAATAAATGGCGCTGCATGAAAAAAGCTAGTTATACAATAGTAGATTTTCGTTAGAAATTAGTTTGTGTTAAGAATGTTCATTCTCATTTAAAATTAACTAAGATATCGACTCACCTGAGCCTAATGATCCCAATCCTGGGAAACCCGGCATTTGAGCGGGGCCTAAAAGATCAAGGTTTCACCGACCTTAAAACGATGGGGCAGAAGTAGACTGGTATATTTTTTGAAGTATAATCAAGTGATGTCTAGAGAGGAGATAGAGCATGAATTCTCAGAAGTGGACCCATTTAGACGAATGCAGCTTAATGCTTTTCTTTGATCAATTTCACAGCGAATGACAGAAATATCTATACCATCTAAGTTCGAGAAGATATGTCTAAACGGGGACTTAGTGAGACATTCACTATCATTAATGTACGCCCTGTTGACCGAATCAAAAGCCCCACAAGAACTGGGCTTTAGACAGGCATGGAAAAGGAATCTTGGGGTCACATTCTCTGAGATGCAGAGAAATAAGATATTCAAGTTCACACATAAGGCGTCATTGGAAACTAGATACCAAGAAGGGGGGGTATAAGATTCTGAGTAGATGGTATAAAACCCTGGCAGTATTGAATTGGATATTCCCACATGTGTTGAATCTTTGTTGGCGATGTCAAGGATCGGTGGGCACTCTGGTACACATCTTTTGGGAATGCCCGGGTATAAAAGATTTTTGGAAAATGGTATCTGAAACAATTAAATAAATTACAGAAGTGTGTCTCTCAGAGAGAATCCTGCTGCCTTGTTGCTGTTTGATATCCATTTATCATCCGAAAAATATAAAGAAATCTTTGCTAAGACATCTACTTACGACAGCTAAAGCATGTATTCCAGCTCTATGGAAAAGTCTCTCCTACTAGACCACAATGGTTTGCTAAAATAACAGAAATTCAACAAATGGAAAATCTCGCAATGACGCTAAGGGAGCAGGAGGACAACTATCGCAAAATCTAGACTCCCTATATTATATATAGGGAACAATTGACGTGAGGGGGAAGGAGATGAGGAAGGGAGGGGAGATGTGGAGGTTTTTTTTCCCTCTCTTTCTTCTTCTTTTCCTTTCTCTCTTTTTCTTATCTTTCTTTATTTATGTTCTACGTTTTAATTTCTATGAATTACTTTCTTCTTGTGTTGGGGGATAACCAGGGTGGGGAACAGGGTAATGAAGATAGAACAAAGATATTGGACTATAGTAGACCTATATAAAAGTGTGATTAAAATGATGAAGTAGAACTGAAAAACTGTTATTGTTGGTGAAAGAGTAACTAATGTTAAGGAAAAGAAGATGTTATGCTTAAAATAACAGAACTGTTGTAGAGATTTATTTTATGAATGGTGTATTAATATCTTTGTGAAAGAAAAACTAAAATAAAGAATTTATAAAAAAAGAATGTTCATTCTAATCATTATTGGAGACAAAGCGATGCTCGTTTTTAGCAAATACTGATGAGACAATAAGAAAAAATGGAAAACCTTTTCTCGAATGTACAAACTTTTAGCAGTGTATGTGGTTTTTGTTCAGGAAATACCATTTACTCAAAAATTGAATGTTAAAAGAAAACAAGCTTTTGAACTGTATCAAACAACACTTGTGAAGCCATCCAATCTAATGAGAATTTTCTTATGAAAGTTCGTATGAATGAATGCCTCTGGGTTTCATGCTTGTGGCTGTCAGAGTCTTGCAATGCCTCATGGGTCTTGTAGTTCTGGAACAGCTGGAGGTCCGCTAATTGCATATCCCTGGTGTATAGGCTTAAAATGATGACCACTACTGAAAAAGTCCACACAGTGATAAAATGCATATAACAGGGCAAGTGATATCACGTTGTTCTATTTTGGAAGCCCAGAAGAGTGCAAGCTGTGTAAGTGATAGATACAGGAGCTGGTATAGCATCATACCAAATAAGTTTTTTGTTATTCTTTGAAATTTGTATTTAATTTAATTTAAAAAGGATTTTATGCTATGTGGCATTTTCTCTCCTTTGTCATGAATAATGATTGTATTTGGACTTAAACCATTGCCAGGAGAAGGTGGAATGTAAAATTAGCTTTAGAAACCTTGGGTACAAGGAGTACATGCATAGAGTTATTTGACCTGTAAATTAATACAGTAAACCTTAGGGATTTGGGGGAGCACAAAGGTGGTTTGTACGGATAAGAAAAGGGGTCATTGATTTGGAAGCCACAAACACAAAGCTGATTTATGAACTGTTTTGATGGTGACAAACTGTTCATTGGAGCACTAATGGTTTACTGATGAACTGATCTTTTGAATCTCATGGTTTGTTGTACTAAGCACTTTCTCAGTACTGTATACATAGCTCCCAACTGTCCTTGATTTTGAGAGACTGTCCCTCTGTCCCTCTTTCCTCCTCATTTGTCTCTCATTTTGGTCTGATCGTTATAGTCGTATATAAAATGCACTACCGGTATTTAGTGTTTTACACTGCTAAACCTTTCATCCAATTTCTTTAAATTGCTACACTGTTTTCAGTGTTGAATGGTGCTCATATAAAGTGTTGTACAATTGTCACATATAGGAAGAAAGAGAACAAATCATTGCGCAATGCTAAATCAGAATAACATTAGGGCTTCTAGGGTGCAGAGGGTTCCACTCACATTTACCCAGAAGCACAAAGCGCATATAGACAATCAGTGTGTAACGAGTATCTCCTCACTCTGCATCTAGTATGCACAAGCACTGTAGATGTCATCACTAGGCTCCTCCCAATGCGTTGTATCACATGTCAAGTGACTTTTTCAAGGAACAAAGTCACATGACATGTGACGCAACGCGTCGGGAGGAGTGAGTGGAACCATGTGCACCCTAGAAGCCCTAATGTTATTCTGATTTAGCATTGCGCAATGATTTTTTCTCTTTCTTCCTATATGTGAGAATTGTACAAAACTTTATATGAGCACCATTCAACACTGAAAACAGAGATAAATGAGCTACAGCTGGGCACTATTTATCAGACTGATTGCGTCCAGGACTGAGGCTCACAAAAACGGAACACTACTGATCCCTAAGAAAGAGGTGACCAGCCCTCGTATTCTTGTTTTTTTTTTTCTCATAGTATTTCTTGTACAAGAGTCTTTGTTATCTTTATGCACTTTTTACCATTACTGGCTGCTATTTATTTGTTATCACTGCAGCACGGAGGAGTTCTGCTAGTTTTTATTTATTTATACATTTTTCCCTTTATAAAACTTACACTGTGCAATAATAGAAGGTTGTTTTTAGCACACTATAATTTATATTAATCACGTTTATGGTTATCACATCACCGTTGAATGGTTGCAGCTGTAATCATTTGTTTATCTTTTATTGTCACCTGATTTGATTATTCATATTAGCGCTTGAGTATTTTTTCACGTATATGTAAACTATTGGCAGGCTGTTCAACAGCTAGCTAACCTCTTACTCAGATCCTCATTGTCTTTTCGGTGCATTTTACAAGCATTTTAGGTGTGTTACCATTGAACTCTACATAACATTTGTTTTGATTTACAAGATGTCATTTGATTTTGCATTTCTCACTCCTAACTGCTTTGGCGAAATTTCCCTAACTAAATCAAAGTAGAGGGAGTGGTTAGAAAGAAGTGACCAGGTGGTTTACAAACATTTATTTAGGTGATTGATTGCTATTTCCATTTTTTCCTGAGCATTTTGCCACATTTGAAATACCTATTAGACACATTTTGATCACTTATTAAATGCTCTCTAACTCCTTATCAAAAGCAAAAATCTAAAAGTATCCAACCTAAAATGGCAGTGACTATTGCAAAAACAACATAGAAGGAAACCAAATTGTTTCTTTTATTGATCTGCTATTGGGTAATTGGCTTGGAGAAATTATTAGATGTAGTCGGTTTGTTTCTATAAAAAATCACTAGACATCCTGCAAATATCTCATACAATTTCTGCAATTAAGAAACAAATAAACTTAAAGTAAATGTAAACCCACTCTCATCCTTTCTAAACTACTGCCATAGTGGTAATCTATAAGGATATAGATGCCTCCTGCATGTATCCTTACCTGTCAAATGTCTCCCCTCTGTCTGTTATAAGACCCAAAAAACTGCAGATTCTGTGGGTGGGTCTGTTGTCTGGAGCTGGGTGGGTGGAGTCGTGATGTCAGTAGAGCTCCGCGCCCACCTCTACACTCCGCATGCCAACATACATTTTCTCTTGTGTATTCCTTACACTAAATTCTGCTATGATCCCTAACATCCAGTCAAAAGCCAGAAAAGTAACCACATGACTTCAGAAAAGGAGTGGGGGTGGGAATTAACAAATAATGTCTTCAGGCTAGTGCATGGGATATGTAAATAACCTGATGTTGCAACTCTGATCAGGTGACCTCAGACACACACACGAACACACACACACACACACTGCAATTCTGCCCAGCTCTCACTGGATACATCTAACCTAAATCAGATCACTTGTCTGTGTATATTCTGCTTTCTGTTATGTGTTTTCACTGTAATATACATGCATTTCCTCATCACACTGAACTGTGGATCACACCCCATGATGAGAAACATCCAGTCAAAACACAGTAAATGAAGCCAATCCTGGGAGAGCTGGAAGGGAGAGGAGGGGAGGGGAGAGGGATGTAAATTGTGAACTTTTTACACAGGATGTGCCTCTGTCTCAGGCTAGTGCATGAGATATGTAAATAACCTGTCACTCACAGCAAGGGGGCGGAACGGACCAAGGTTTTTCTCTCTAAGTCCGTTTTATTTCACTGAACAATAAAAGATAATTGTTCAGAGCTGGATTAACTCTGTGTGGCAAGACTGGGCACAGATGATAGGAAATCTTATACCCTACATTGTGACATCAAAACATTATTTAATTTTTTTCGGGTTTGCATCCACTTTAAGTTCTGATGAGAGGCCTAATCACAAAGAGGTATGGCTGTAGGTTCTGAGCCCAAATTTAGGGATTCAGGACATCTGCAAAGATGATTTTAAGTATAATTACCAGTATGGTAAATGAGAAACTTTGGATGAAGGAAGTAAATTCCTGCAACACTATTAGAAAAGTTGCTGATAGATGGCAAAACTACTGTAGCGAGTTGTAATTCAAGAGCACCCAATCTCCACAAAAGCCACTGAAGGTGTAGATGTACACACGATTGTAAATTCCAACAAGAAAACCGTTTATTTTTTTTTCGAAATTTTGGCTCAAACGTCAATTGCATACACACGGTCACACAAATTTCCGACTGTCAAGAACACAGTGACGTACAACACTACGACGAGCCGAGAAAAATGAAGTTTAACGATTCAATGCGTAGGATTTTTGCGTCGGAATTGCATACAGAAGATCGTAATTTTCCGACAAGAACTTTTCCCGTCTGAAAATTTAAGAACCAGCTCTCAAATTTTTGCCGACGAAAATTCCGACAGAAAAAGTCAGATGGGACCTACACACTGACCAAAAGCTCACATCAAACTTTTCATCAAACTTTTCTTGTCAGAAATTCCAACTGTGTGTACGCGGCATTAGAGTGGTGGAAAGCTGAGGCCAGCCAGAAGCAGGAGCAACTGTAGGGGGCGGGCACAGACACAGAGCTGACAGGCAGGGAGGGAGAGGGGAGAGGAGGACAGAGAGGACAGGAGACACAGTGGATGAAGGTGGAACGTAAATTACCACAGTGTCAGGGCTCAGCAGCCATGATACACTGTGGTCATTTTACAAAGGGGAGGGCAGAACCAGGCAGGTTCAGCCAGGTATTTCAGTTGATACAGGGGACCAAATGACAGAGCACAAGCACTGTGCTGTCTAACATGCTTTAACCTGCCTAGCGGTATTCCTGAGTCTGGGGTGAATTTTACATTCCAAAAGCTGTATCCCAGAGCCAGACTCGGGATCGCATTGCAGGATACAGGGGAAGTTACTTACCTTGTCCCTGGATCCTGCGATGTGTCCCCGCTTTGTGTGCGAGCTGTCATCTCGCTCGATTTACACACTGGTGACTGCCAGGGCACAGGGCGGAGTTTGGCTCCAAATTCAAAAAAGTAAAAACACAGTATAGATACAGTATACTGTAATCTTAAAGATTACAGGACTGTGTCAAATAATTACACACCCCCTTTGTCCCTAGTGGTCTGTCCAGTGTCCTGCGTGCAATTTTATATTATAAAAATGATTTTTTCTGCCTGGAAACTGGAGATTGTCCATAGCAACCGAAAAGTGTCCGTTTATGTCAAAAGTGGTTTTAGACTAGAAAACAGCGATAATAAATTAGAATCACTTGCAGAATTGAGCGATAGCAATTTGTGGGGAAATTCATCATCAAACACTCAAAGAAATGACAGCGACAATTCTGCAACTGAGCTAATTTCAGTGATTTGATTACATTATTATAATTACATTATTATTTGTTATAATTATTTATAGTTATTTGTTATATTATAATTTTTGATTTAGTGTTTCAAATATTATCATACCCGAGATGTCCATTAGACTCTTGTTTGGACAGATTAAGTGAGTTATTCCTAAGAATTACAGGCCTATAATATAAAACGCCAAATTTCCATGCAAAACAATTGTACCACTTTCAGCATCAAAAATATGACATAATCATAGGGAGGTTAATGAAACAGTATCCATTTATTTTTGGAGTAACAAGCACTTTAAGTTAATTTACCACTAAATGGTCTTACTAATTTGCAATTAAGTTAAATCGGAGTTCCACCCAAAAATGGAACTTCCGCTTTTCGGAACCCTCCCCCCCCGGTGTCACATTTGGGAAACACACTGGTCCCAGGAGACAGCGGGGACCACTGGGAACCGCAAGGCTTCACTTCCTGATTCCCTCACCAAGGATAGTGGCGGGGCAGCTGAGAGAAGAGTGATTGCTCGTCTTCTACTGCTGACATAGCGTGCACCCTGGACAGGTAAGTGTCCATTTATTAAAAGTCAGCAGCTGCAGTATTTGTAGCTGCTGGCTTTTAATATATTTTTTTTGCGGGACCTCCGCTTTAAAGGTATCTATAACTGTGTTCTAATAAGTGCTTGCAGTAGCTTTCATTCAACCAGGTCTGTCAGAGAGGCTGAGGGTGTTCTTGGAATCGGCGAACGGAGAGCCACAATTACCAAGCCGCTCTTATGGGGTAGAGCTACATAAATAGAAAACCTCCATATACACAATCCTATACCCAGACTTTATCCGGAGGAAGACAAATCCATGATCCAGGTGTCAGTTTTAACAGAACAGTATTATGTAAAACACTCAAAGGAAGTTTGCTATAGTTGTTTTCTGTAGTTACACTTTAACAGTGAGTACAAATATATAAGAGTTGATCTAGCAAAGGTGTAGAGATAATTTACCTTGGAAGTGAATGTTCACCTACTGTAGCTTAGTGAATAAGGCATTGCTATTTTCACTTGAATAACCCAATTATGTACAGGGGAAATACAAGCACTGATTGGCCAATTGAAGTGAATAATGCTTCACCTTATTTACCAATCTAGGTCTGCATGTAGTGGACATTCTCCCCTCCTTTAATAAATCATCACTATGGACTCAATGCTGTATTTCACATCCAATTTGCTAGCAAGATGTGAATAACATATGTTTGCACTGGTAGTAAAAAAACATCTTTCAACAGTCAGATGATTTCCTTATGACCATCCGCTGTGTAATGTCTGTGATAACTGCTGGTGACAGGGACAGCTAGGATGGGAAACACTTAAACCTTTGGATGTGATCCTCATCATTGGAAAGCCCTACATGTTCAATCCAGTCTATTCAAAATCACAACTACTACATATTAATATGTACCCCCCCCCCCTCCCTGCTGGTACTGACAGGTAAGCAATTCACATGTGCTTGGGGAATAATTGAAATAACTGCAAGAGGCGAGTCTGGAATTTCTCTTACTGAAATTATAATTACAATAAGGTTCATAGAAGCCTTCCTTCAAGTCTCCTTGTGTTGATATACCTATACTGAATAATACAGTTGCAATAAATGATATTAACTTAGAAGGTAAATATATCCACCTGTAAGTAAAAACATACAAAAAATATTGAAATGTTCCACTTTGAGAGAGTGCTAGAGGCAAAATAAAAAATAGTAACATATATGTGCAAAACTTTAGCTTTTGTTTTGTAGGAAATGTTGGAAGCATAGGTGTGTGCACCCCAAAGTTCAAACACACACACACGTGTGTGTGTGTATATATATATATATATATATATATATATATAGTCCTGATCAAAAGTTTAAGACCACTTGAAAAATGGCAAAAAATCATATTTTACATTGTTGGATCTTAACAAGGTTCCAAGTACAGCTTCAACATGCAACAAGAAGAAATGAGAGTGAGACAAAACATTATTTGAGCATTCAATTAATTGAAAATAACGATTAAACTGAAACAGGCTGTTTTTCAGCTGATCAAAAGTTTAGGACCACATGCCTTTAAAAGGCCAAATCTGTGCAAAGATGTGGATTCATTGTCATTTTTAATCAGGTAGTCACACGTTGTGATGGCAAAGGCAAAAAAACTCTCCCTTTTTGAACGTGGTCCGGTTGCTGAACTGCATAAGCAGGGTCTCTCATCAATACACTGGACGATCCTTAACCCAAATCAGGGCCTTACTGGTGCTGACTGCATCAGACGGCATCTGAGACTGAAGGGCTTCAAAAACAAAAAAACTTCTTCAAAAACCTTGTCTCCTTGAACACCACAGAACTGCTCGTTTGGACTTTGCAAGAGAGCACCAAACATGGTACATTCAAAGGTGGAAGAAAGTTTTATTCTCTGATGAGAAAAAATGTAACCTAGATGGTCCTGATGGTTTCCAACGTTACTGGCATGATAAGCAGATCCCACCTGAGATGTTTTCTATGCGCCACAGTGGAGGGGGCGCCATAATGGTCTGGGGTGCTTTTTCCTTCAGTGGAACAATGGAGCTTCAGGAAGTGCAGGGGCGTCAAACGGCTGCTGGCTATGTCCAGATGTTGCAGAGAGCATTCCTCATGACTGAGGGCCCTCGTCTGTGTGGTAACGACTGGGTTTTTCAACAGGACAACGCTACAGTACACAATGGCCGCAGGACAAGGGACTTCTTCCAGGAGAACAACATCACTCTTTTGGCCCCTCCTGCATGTTTCCCTGATCTAAATCCAATTAAGAACCTTTGGGGGATGGATGGCAAGGGAAGGGAAGTTTACAAAAATGGACAACAGTTCCAGACAGTAGATGGCGTTCATCTTCACCACTTGGAGAAATGTTCTTACTCACCTCATGGAAACGCTTGCATCAAGCATGCCAAAACACATTTTTGAAGTGATCAACAATAATGGCGGAGCTACTCATTACTGAGTTCATGTTTGGAAGTTGGATTTCTGTTTTGGGGGGGGTTTAGTTTTTTTTTGGAAGTGTGGTCCTAAACGTTTGATCAGCTGAAAAAAAGCCTGTTTCAGTTTATTCGTTGTTTTCATTAAATTGGATGCTCAAAAAATGTTTTGTCTCACTCTCATTTCTTCTTGTTGCATGTTGAAGCTCTACTTGGAACCTTGTTAAGATCCAACAATTTAAAATATGATTTTTTGCCATTTTCAAGTGGTCTTAAACTTTTGACCAGGACTGCATATATATAAAATAACAAACAGACACACTCTTATAAATGAATCTAAACAAACATGTTTTAAAAACAAGTGTATTAAAAAACATGGACGCTGTCAGTAGTAAGGCAGTGGACGGGGTAAGCAGGGCAGTGGACGGTGTCAGTAGAGCAGAGGACGGTGTCAGTAGGGCAGTGGACAATGTCAGTAGAGCAGTGGAGGGTGTCAGTAGAGCAGAGGATGGTGTCAGTAGGCCAGTGGACGGTGTCAGTAGAGCAGTGTATGGTATCAGTAGAGCAGAGGACGGTGTCAGTAGGGCAGTGGACGGTGTCAGTAGGGCAGTGGACGGTGTCAGTAGAGCAGTGTACAGTGTCAGTAGAGCAGTGTACAGTGTCAGTAGAGCAGAGGACAGTGTCAGTAGGGCAGTGGACAGTGTCAGTAGAACAGTAGATGGTGTCAGTATAGCAGTGGATGTATCAGTAGGGCAGAGACTGGTGTCAGTAAGACAGTGGAAGGTGTCAGAGAGTAGAGCACTGAACTTTGGCAGTAAGGTAGAGGATAGTGTCAGCAGAGCAGTGGACAGTATCAGGAGGGCAGAGACTGGTGAACTGGGGAACTGGAGAAAGTGCAGAGAAGAGCAACCAAACTGATAAGAGTCATGGAGGAGCTCAGCTATGAGGAAAGATTAGAGGAACTGAGGCCTCGTACACACGACCGGTTTCCTCGGCAAAATCCATACAGGAAAATGCTGGCAGAGCTTTTTTGCCAAGAAAAACGGTCGTGTGTATGTTTTTCGTCTGGAAAACTGTTTTGGATCTCGACGAGAAAAAAAGGGAACATGCTCACTTTTTTCGTAGGGAGTCTCAATTTCCTTGTCGCATTTCTTGTCGGGCTGGTTTACGACAAGAAACACGTTTGTGTGTATGCTTAGAAACCTGTGCATGCTCAGAATAAAGTATTAGGCGCCGTACACACGGCAGAGAACCTCGACGGGCAGAACACATCGTTCCGCCCGTCGAGGTTCTCTCCCGGCCGTCGAATTCGGCGACCCGCCCGTCGGGAATGGCAACCAGCCATTCTTCCAGGCGGGCCGTCGAGGAAATAGAGAGTGTGCTCTCTATTTCGGCTCGACGGGCTTCCCGACGGGAAGCTCGCCGAGACCGTACACACGGCCGAGGTCCTCGCTGGAATGTGCATTCCAGCGAGGTTCTCGCTGGTTTTCAGCGAGAACCTCGGCCGTGTGTACGGCGCCTTAGACGGGAGGGCACCTTCGGTAAAAGTAGCGTTAGTAATGGAGATAGCACATTCGTCACGCTGTAACAGACTGAAAAGCATGAAGACTGAAAAACGCGAATCGTCTCTCTCCAAACTTTTACTAACACGCGGTAACACGAGATTAGCAATAGCAGCCCCAAGGGTGGCGCCAATGGAATCGAACTTCCCCTTTATAGTGCCGTCGTACGTGTTGTACGTCACCGCGTTTGAGAACGACGAGATTTTGTCTTGATAGTGTGTATGCAAAGAAAGCTTGAAAAGATTCTCGACAAGCCTGACAAGAACCTTGTCGAGGATAATGATGTTTCTTTTACGACGAGATTCGCAGATGTGTGTTCGAGGCTTCAATTTATTCCTTCTTGAGAAGAGGAGAATACGGGGGATATGATCAATATGTACAAATATATAAAGGGTCCATAGACTCTCTCCAGAAGTGGTTCTGGCCAGCTCAGTAGATTGCTTTAAGAAAGGCCAGGATTATTTCCTAAATGTACATAATTTAACTGGGTACTAACATTTATAGGTAAAGTTGATCCGGGGAAAATCCAATTGCATCTCGGGGGATGAGGAGGGAACTCTTTTTCCCTGCTGTAGCAAATTGGATCATGCTCTGCTGGGGTTTTTCGCCTTCCTCTGGATCAACTGTGAGTATATAATTGGGTATATGGGGTTGTGTGATATTATATATATGTTTTTTTTTTATGGTTGAACCGGATGGACTTTTTTGGATGGTCCTTTTTCAATCGGACTAACTATGTAACTGTGGTATCAGTAGGGAAATGGACAGTGTCGGTAGTTTTTTATGTTTATTTTTTTACTTTTTTTTATTGTTTTTTTACAATATTTTTTTTTATTATTTTTATCTTTACAACATACTGTATATACAGTAATTATTGAAGTTTTAAAATACTTTCATACAGCGCAAGACAATGCTACAAAAAACAGTAAGCCACAGAGAGAAAATAAGAGAAAAGGAATATGGGACATTAGGCCTATGACAACAGAGGAAATACTAAACAAATTGGGTCAGTATCATAGCCACAGCATGGGGGTTATTTACGAAAAACAAATCCACTTTGCACTACAAGTGCAAACTACAAGTGCGAAGTGCAGTCGCTGTAAATTCTAAAGAGGAGATCTGAAATGAGGGGAAGCTCTGCTGATTTTTATGCTTTTTTTTATCCTCCTTGCATGTTCTCCTCGAATCTAAAGCGACTGCACTTCAAAGTGCACTTTCAGTGCAATTTCAAGTGCACTTTACACTTGTAGTTTGCACTTGTAGTACAAAGTGGATTTGCCTTTAATAAATAACCCCCTATATATATATCAAGTACAACCAGAACATGAGAGTGCAGTTGAGTGGAAAACTGCCTGAATTTGTGGGGTCTGCACCTTATGTGTGATTGGAACCACCTACAACCCAAGGGGGATGTGACCCGGTCTCAAAAACAAAAATACAGCAAGTTGGGAGAAGAAAAGAGAGAAAATAAGGTAAAAATGAAGATGGGAGGGAGGGTGGGGAAAGGGTTCCCACAGGGTAAAACCACATAACAACAGCTGAGAACTGAGCTAGAATTAACAAGTTCAAAGTCAATGGCAATCCAGGTTGAGATTTCGTTATATACAATCCACGGTTCCCAAATGTTCAGATATTGAGTGTGCATGTCTTTCAGAATGGAGGTGAGCTTCTCGTGCACCAAAGTCCCCATGAGTTGATGTTTAACCTCTGCATATACTGGTACTGATCTCCTGTATTTTCCTTCTGTGACAGCTGCATGCCAGTGGGAGGGAGAGGAGGAGAAGCCTACTTTCAGCTGCTACAGGAGGGAACTGCAGATTGATTCTAGTAAATGCTGCCCCTCCTTTCAAGGTTCAGGGGGTTGGCAAGGAAGGATTAATATGTGAAATCCTCCGCGCTATATAAAACAATAATAGTGTAGATGAGCTATATAAAATATATAAACATATAAATATGATCATATAAATATGTGAAAAAGTTGCTGCAAAACCTAAAAGTGTTTACATAACACAAAATAACAGTCAAGTGAAGGATTGTCACCTGCCCATGATCAATGGGTTGCTGACCCCCAAATTAAGTTGAGCCTAGGCACATCCGGCACATCCGGCACACCCTGTGTGCCCACCTATGTTTGGAAGAAAATATGATGGTGGGACTTTACCAAAATTGGAACATCCAGAATCTGGAGAAGTCTTGTAGGGCAACCAATCAGCTTATAGCTTTAATTTTCAAAGCTTAACTAGCCAAGCTAAAAACAGAAGCTGATTGCTTGTCATGTACAACTGCTCTAAATTCTGGCTGCTCCAGCTTTGATAAATTCCCCTCAAATGTATCCTAAAAAGTTGGGTTTGTACCAGGAAAGAGACCTGACTATGGGGTACATTAGTTTTAAGTGCTGATCTGAGATTGGTGCTTGCACAGATCTCCCTTCACAGGAAAGTGATGACCTACTCTAAGTCCCAACACATACATTAACCCTCCATTCAACCCTAAATGCCCCATTGTTGGTGTCCATTGGAGCAAGAATGGTGCACCCAAGCGGAGAATGCCCCACCCTCATGTCAGTGTGAAGGAAATAGCACATCCTTGGCACTTTGGCACATCCTTGGTGTCAGTAGAAAGAAAAGTACCCCATACTTGGTGTTATCGGGAGGGAGAATGGCATACCCTGGGTGTCTGTGAGAGGAAGAAACGGCAGCTTATTGGTATCAATGAAAGAAAGAATGCTGTATCATTATATCATTGACATCAGTGGTTACTTATCTGAGGAGATGCTTCATGTACTCTATGCTGTTGCCTGTAAGTGTCAGGTCAGGAACAGAATTATGTACAAACTGTTGGGCAGCAGATTACCTTGTGTTCCTGCACCCAATGCCAATTGGGAGATGGAGGCTCTTGATACTTGCTCAGTGGCAGATTATAACTTAGGCCATCCAGGTAGCCATGTGCCTAACTGAGAAGTTTGGACCTCTGAGTTTAAAATGCAAGAGGTAACACTTTTTGTAGCTGGACTCACTTACTGATGGGGGTATCACTTCTGGTATCCAAACAAATGCCTGCATCAGCACACCCCCTCATATTGTATATATGTGCAGTATAACGTAGCTGGATCAGTATATGCGACCATCTTGAGTAAGGGCAGATGATTCATGTAGCTTACTTCCTGGAACACATCTGCCCTTAGCTTAGGCTTTCAGGGAGGAGAATGTGCTTAGCTGAGAAAGCCCCTCCACCCCCCACCCCCAGATGTAATAAAATACAGCATGGTCATTAAAACAGTTAGGATTTAGGGATTTACTAAAACTGGCAAAATCTGGTGCAGCTCTGCATAGAGACCAATCAGCTTCCATGTTTTATTGTCAAAGCTTACCTGAACAAGTTGAAGATAAAAGTTGATTGGCTACCATGCACAGAGTTGCAACAGATTCAGAGTGCCCCATTTTTAGTAAATCAACCCCTTAATGTTGATTGAGTGAGTTTAGTTCCACTTTAATGTGGATAACTTTGTATAGGGGTACATTAAAACTGCACCCCTTTACTAGCAGATCCAGAGGGCTCTACTCTCTAGAAATGTTTGGTTAATTAGAGCAGTAAAATCTATATGTACATGGTAAGCTTTCACAGAGGAGGATAGATGTTGCTGGATACATATATGCTTATTGATCTGGGTAACTTGAACTTGCTGAGTATTTACACAATTACCTGCCCTTCGCGTGCATAATGTTTAAAGGTCTTTTTATGCTGATTGCCGTGTACACTGCAATAAATGCAACATTCCTGTTTTTTAAATCAACATGCAACATGTGTTAACCTAAAAATAAAGAGTCAATTATGGTGTAGGTGGATAGCATCAAACATTGCTTCTTAAACATGTCTACCATACAAATATAAGGACTGACACTTACACATGTCCCACCTTGGACACACTGAAATGTGACAAGTTTGTATAAATGTTCTGTTTTTAAATAAAAGCTTAGTGATTGAGACGTTCATCCCAATTGTCAGTGATTAATATGACATGACTGGTATTTCAGGCTTACTGCAGGTGTAAAAGGTTGCAAACATTGACAACTTTAAATGGCTGTTAAGTTGACCTATATACATGCACAGTGCAATACGTTTGTCCCACAGGGAAAGCATGAAAGCATTCAGATACTAGAAAATGGGCACTAACTAACCCACTTGATTTAGTAATAACTTGTTTGCTTAGTGTTATGTGACAACCCAGAGCTCATTTTTCTTTTTCACCTCGTAAGAAAGGAAAACGTTTTTATTTGCTAATCAAACAATCGTACCTTTGTGGTTCATTGAGAGCAGAAATCTTTTTAGAATGGAATGTTAATGTTATTGTAAAGTTATTTGTAGGAACACAAAGGAGCAATAAAAACTAAATGGGCAAGTGCAGTTCATCGGGTCTTTGGGATATTCTATGACTGTTGTTTTAAACTTGCTGACTAGACAGGAAAACTTTGGAAACGGCTACAAAATACTGTGCAGTCCTGTATAGTCCAAGGAAAGTTAGCCATTGACATTGCACAGAGGTAGACTTAAAGGATAATTTGAGTCAATCCTTAACAGATGTCATGCCCGCCTGATTCTTATTTTATTGTATACACCAATACCCATGCATGAGTACATACAGGTACATTTATTTGGAACACAGACAACATTTGTGGATGAACACAAAAAACAAAATGTTCTTACATTGTCAGCAGCCTCTTCTCCCCATAGACTTCTGATAAATATGCCTGCTAAAGTTGAGGTATATAATGTTCTTCTTGATTATCATCTTACTGTTTACATTGTAGGTTTAGACAATGATCACCTAATATTTATGACCTTACATAAAACCTATGAATATATAAAGTTTTGAAGCCTTATGATTAATAATAGGTATATCCAGTCTGTAGGCCAGCTTTGGTCCATCAATATCCCAAACCCCTGGCTGTTCTGTAATACAAAGCTTCAGTGGTTGCTGCTTTGGCTCTGTCCTTTACCACCTTCATTTGGCCCAGCACTGTAAAGGGCAGCCTCCACAACCAACAGTAACAACCATCGAGCAGAAAAAGGCTGGCATAACCAGAAATAGAAGTACTCGGAGGTGCCTGAGTGCACTACTGGGGACCAGAGGTGGTGTGGAGGCACCTGGCTGTGTTGGCTGTTTAAAGTTATTAAGGATATATAACCTTTTTTTTATCACATGTGCACATACAATCTATTCCTGTCACGATCAGTGGTCAGGCTCAAAAATCAGTTGCTATAGCAGTTGCGTGACTACCGCCAACCAGCTGGATAGGTACACAGGCAGTTACCCTGGCGGATGACATGGGCTCACCTAAGGTAAGGAGTCTAAGTACAAACTGGTGTTCACCAGAGCTCAGGCCCGGACTGGCCAACCGGGATACCGGGAAAAATCCCGGCGGGCCGGCTGCCTGGCTGCTCCTGGAGGCCGCTGTGAGGGCAGCGGCGCCTGAAAGAAATATGGCTGCGGCCGCCTGCCGGGCCGGGCCGAGCGGCATGCAACTGCGCATGCGCCAGTGGCTCAGCGCAGTTCCGAAGCTAGCCGTGCTTGGGAAAGCTCGTACAGGCTCGGCAAGTTTCGGAAATGCGGGCGCATGCGCAGTGACACGACGGCGCCGAGCGGCGCCATTTTTAAAATTTGCGTCGATCAATGAGGTGAGTCTTCCTCTGAGTCTTCCTACATCCCCTCCCTGCAGGCAGCGTCTGAACTCCTTTCCCCCCCTCCATCCTCGTGACCGCCCATGCAGCGTCTGAACTCCTCCCCCCCTTGGACCTCCTGACCTCCCATTCAGCCTCTGACCTCCTGCAGCCTCTGACCTCCTGCCCCCCCCTCTGCAGCCTATGACCTGTCCCCTCCCCACAGCCTCTGACCTCCTGTTCCCCCCTCCACGACATCTGACCTCCTGTCCCCCCCTCTGCAGCCTATAACCTGCCCCCTCCCCACGGCCTCTGACCTCCTGCCCCCCTGCAGCCTCTGACCTCCTGTCCCCCCTCTGCAGCCTATGACCTCTCCCCTCCACAGAACCTCTGACCGCTTTTTCCCCCACTGCAGCCTCTGACCTCCTGTTCCCCCCCCACAGCATTCTGACCTCCTGCCCCCCTCTGAAGCCTCTGACCTCCTGTCCCCCCCTCTGCAGCCTCTGACCTGTCCCCTCCCCACAGCCTCTGACCTCCTGTCTGCCCCTCCGCAGCCTCTGACCTCCTGTCTGCCCCTCCACAGCCTCTGACCTCCTGTCTGCCCCTCCGCGGCCTCTGACCTCCTGTCTGCCCCTCCGCGGCCTCTGACCTCCTGTCTGCCCCTCCGCGGCCTCTGACCTCCTGTCTGCCCCTCCGCGGCCTCTGACCTCCTGTCTGCCCCTCCGCGGCCTCTGACCTCCTGTCTGCCCCTCCGCGGCCTCTGACCTCCTGTCTGCCCCTCCGCGGCCTCTGACCTCCTGTCTGCCCCTCCGCGGCCTCTGACCTCCTGTCTGCCCCTCCGCAGCCTCTGACCTCCTGTCCCCCCTCTGCAGCCTATGACCTCTCCCCTCCCCAGAGCCTCTGACCGCTTGTTCCCACACTGCAGCCTCTAACCTCCTGTTCCCCCCTCCACAGCATTCTGACCTCCTGCCTCCCCCTCTGACCTCCTGTCCCCCCCTCTGCAGCCTCTGACTTGTCCCCTCCTCAGAGCCTCTGACCTCCTGTCCCCCCTCCGCAACCTCGGACCTCCTGTCTGCCCCTCTGCAGCCTCTGACCTCCTGTCTGCCCCTCTGCAGCCTCTGACCTCCTGTCTGCCCCTCTGCAGCCTCTGACCTCCTGTCTGCCCCTCCGCAGCCTCTGACCTCCTGTCTGCCCCTCCTCAGCCTCTGACCTCCTGTCTGCCCCTCCGCAGCCTCTGATCTCCTGTCTGCCCCTCTGCAACCTCTGACCTCCTGTCCCCCCCTCTGCAACCTCTGACCTCCTGTCCCCCCCTCTGCAACCTCTGACCTCCTGTCGCCCCTCTGCCGCCTCTGACCTCCCCTGTACCATCTGCAGCCTCTGACCTCCCCTGTACCATCCGCAGCCTCTGACCTCCCCTGTACCATCCGCAGCCTCTGACCTCCCCTGTACCATCCGCAGCCTCTGACCTCCCCTGTACCATCCGCAGCCTCTGACCTCCCCTGTACCATCCGCAGCCTCTGACCTCCCCTGTACCATCCGCAGCCTCTGACCTCCCCTGTACCATCCGCAGCCTCTGACATCCTCTGTACCATCCGCAAACCTCTGACCTCTTGTCCCTCCCTCTGCAACCTCTGACCTCCTGTCCCCCCCCCCTCTGCAAACTCTGACCTCCTGTCCCCCCCCCCCTCTGCAGCCTCTGATCTCCCCTGTACCCTTTGCAGCCTCTGACATCCTCTGTACCCTTTGCAGCCTCTGACCTCCACGGTACCCTTTGCAGCCTCTGACCTCCACGGTACCCTTTGCAGCCTCTGACCTCCACGGTACCCTTTGCAGCCTCTGACCTCCACGGTACCCTTTGCAGCCTCTGACCTCCACGGTACCCTTTGCAGCCTCTGACCTCCACGGTACCCTTTGCAGCCTCTGACCTCCACGGTACCCTTTGCAGCCTCTGACCTCCACGGTACCCTTTGCAGCCTCTGACCTCCACGGTACCCTTTGCAGCCTCTGACCTCCACGGTACCCTTTGCAGCCTCTGACCTCCACGGTACCCTTTGCAGCCTCTGACCTCCACGGTACCCTTTGCAGCCTCTGACCTCCACGGTACCCTTTGCAGCCTCTGACCTCCACGGTACCCTTTGCAGCCTCTGACCTCCACGGTACCCTTTGCAGCCTCTGACCTCTCCTGTACCCTTTGCAGCCTCTGACCTCCACGGTACCCTTTGCAGCCTCTGACCTCTCCTGTACCCTCTGCAGCCTCTGACCTCTCCTGTACCCTCTGCAGCCTCTGACCTCTCCTGTACCCTCTGCAGCCTCTGACCTCCGCTGTACCCTCTGCAGCCTCTGACCTCCCCTGTACCCTCTGCAGCCTCTGATTTTCTGACCTCCCCTGTACCCTCTGCAGCCTCTGATTTCCTGTCCCCCCCCCTCTGCAGCCTCTGATCTCCTGTCCCCCCCCCCCTCTGCAGCCTCTGATCTCCTGTCCCCCGCCTCCGCAGCCTCTGACCTTCCCTGTACCATCTGCAGCCTCTGACTGCCCCTTTACCATCCGCAGCCTCTGATCTGCGCAGCCTCTGACCTCCTGTCTCCCCCTTTGCAGCTTTTGATTTCCCCTGTACCATTCGCAGCCTCTAACCATCTCTTGTCTTATATCAGATCTGAAGCAGAGTCGAGAGTGGGAGTGCTGCCAGGATGGGGGTTCATGGGAAAAGTCAGACATGTATGGACTGTGGAGAGGAGACTATGGGACCAAGCTGGAGCCGAGTGACTGAGCCACGCATGGTGCACCAGAAAGGAGGTCAGTGACAGCACCGCCAGGCCAGTCTGAGGAGGGGGGGGGGGGAGTGTCAATACAGTATTGTAAGGGGGCACTGATCTAAAGGTTCCCACCTTATATCAGTAACCCCCCTTACCTTAGTGTTCCTTAGTGTTCACTTTCTGCGGAAGGTGGGCTCTGGTCACCAGAGTCCTCCCCACATTCCCCCTTTATATCATAGTCTGCAGGATTCAACCTTACAGTGCAAGGGGGCACTCTGATGTAAAGGGGAATAGAGTGGACTCTGATATGTGTGGTCTCTGGTCACCAGTGCCCCCCTTTATATTAGAGTTCGACCCCTTTCACACTGAGACGCTTTGCAGGTGCTATAACACTAAAGATAGCGCCTGCAAAGCGCCCTGAAAGAGCCGCTCCTGCCCAATAAAAAGAATAGGCACCGCAGCTATACTGCCGGCAAAGCGCATGATGTTATGATGTTGGGCTGGTATAATGCTATGGGGCTGGTAGGAAATAATTTCCAGGGCTGGTTTTTATTCCCAGTCCGGCCCTGCCAGAGCTCCTTATGATGGAGATGGGTTTTGCTGCATGTTAGTACCAGACTATGGTCCTCAGGATCACCTTTCTAGGAGGTGAGCAAACTGGGGTCTAGAAGCAGATAAGCAGGTAAGGATCAAAGAGAAGCCCAGTCGGTAAAACAAGCCAAAGGTCAGTAATGAGAAGTTGCATGTTGGGATCAGGAAGAACCTTATTCTAGGAACAAGCCAAGGGTCGATAACAAATCGTAGCAAAATATGGATGCAGCAGGGAAGACAAGAGTGAGATACTGCCCAAAGAGAGCACAATAATCTGGCAAACAAGAAGTGCAGAGACATGGCTTAAATCAGGAAGTTCATGGGAGGAGCAAAGGGTTCAAGGTTCATCTGAACTCAAGGCACACGACGGGGTTGTCTAATGGATCAGACAAGACAACGTCCAGCATCTCAGGTAGCTTAGTAAGAAGAGTCATCGCCAGACAAAGCAGCCTTCCTAGGTTCAAGTCCAGGCCCTGACAATACAAGCCCTTTTCAACAAGGCACTCTGGGGAGCCTTCAGGGGTGCCTTGTCAAAATGCCTAAAAATTGTGTACAAAGCAGTGGGTGGATCAAGTTTTGGTTGATAAGGTGGACATTGCGCCCCTGCACAGGATCCTTGTTTGCCCCTCTCCTGCCCTTTTCTGTCAGCACTGGTGTCCCATTAGCTAAGTGAGGGAGGGAAACTAAGGGAAAAGAAAAACATTGGAATGATAGTCATTACCAATGTGCAAAGGTGTATTTGCTTAGGTAAAATAAACCTTCTCTAGTGTCCTACATGTGTGGATGTTGCTGCGTTATATAAAAATATTTAGTTTTTTACATTTTAGAGTTAGGTGCTTTGAGATTGTGCAGAAATTTAAAGGGTGCCTTGACTGAAAAAAACTGTCGGGTCTATTGAGAGATTATTAAAAATAAAAAAAACAAATGTAAGATTTCTCTAAACGTAGTTTAACCACTTAAGGACCGCCTACTGCACATTTACGTTGGCAGAATGGCACGGCTGGGCACATCAACGTATATATACGTTGATTTTAGTACCCAGCCGTGGGTCACGGGCGCGCGTGACCCGGTCCGAAGCTCCAGGACCGCGGGATTCGCGGACCCGATCGCCGCTGCAGTGCGGCGATCCGTCCCTGGAGCGGAAGAACGGGGAGAGCCGTGTGTAAACACGGCTTCCCCGTGCTTCTCTGTGGCCGTAGCATTGATCGCGTCATCCCTGTAATAGGGGGACGCGATCGATGACGTCACACCTACAGCCACACCCCCCTACAGTTGTAAACAAACACATAGGTTACACATCCCCTACAGCGCCACCTGTGGTTAACTCCCAAACTGTCATTTCCACAAGTAAACAATGCAATTTAAATGCATTTTTTGCTGTGAAAATGACAATTGTCCCAAAAATGTGTCAAAATTGTCCGAAGTGTCCGCCATATTGTCGCAGTCACGAAAAAAATCGCTGATCGCCGCTATTAGTAGTAAAAAAACAATAATTAATAAAAATGCAATAAAACTTTCCCTTATTTTGTAAACGCTATAAATTTTGCGAAAACCAACCGATAAACGCTTATTGCGATTTTTTTACCAAAAATACGTAGAATACGTATCGGCCTAAACTGAGGAAAAAAAATGTTTTTTTATATATTTTTGGGGGATATTTATTATAGCAAAAAGTAAAAAATATTGAATTTTTTTTAAAATTGTCGCTCTATTTTTGTTTAGAGCGCAAAAAATAAAAACCGCAGAGGTGATCAAATACCACCAAAAGAAAGCTCTATTTGTGGGGAAAAAAGGACGCCAATTTTGTTTGGGATCCACGTCACACGACCGCGCAATTGTCAGTTAAAACGACGCAATGCCGAATCGCAAAAAGGGGCAAGGTCCTTTACCTGCATTTTGGTCCGGGTCTTAAGTGGTTAAAAAATGTGATAATTCTATACTATCTTCTTTCCATTTTTCCTATTTATTTGTGTACAGTTCACTATTATGTCGAACATAGTTTGAATGAAGATCAACAGGATTGCAATTTAAATATTGTAAGCTCACCAGTAAGATAGAAATTCTGGAGCCTAGAGGTGCCTGCACATGCAACCAGTTAGCTTGCAAGGCACCCCAGGAGCCCTTAAAGCGGAGGTCCACCTAAAAAAAATATTAAAAGCCAGCAGTTACAAATACTGCAGCTGCTGACTTTTAATAAATGGACACTTACCTGTCCAGCGATGTCGGCAGCCGAAGCCGAGCAATCGTGCGTCCCTTAGGTGCCCCCGCCACCATCCTCGGTGAAGGAATCACGGCGGCTTCACTGCCTGGTGCGGGGCGTCCTCACAGTGGGGACCGCTGTTTTCTGGAACTTGTGTGTTTCCCAGAACACAGCGAGGGTGGGGGGGGTTTGGTGCGTTAAGGGGCGTGACTCCTGTGGGAGTCTATTCCCGGAAGTGGGTGAAACTACCTGTATTATACAGATATCTGCATCCCCTCCCCCTGAAAGGTGCCAAATATGACACCGGAGAGGGGAGAGTTCCGAAAAGCGGAGGTTCACTTTTTGTGTGGACCTCCGCTTTAAATCATAGTTACATAGTAGGTAAGGTTGAATATAGACAATAGTTCAACCTTTGTAGGTTTACATGTGTCAGTGTTGGTAATCATTTCAGATATATCTTTATATTATTTTGCATGTCAAAGAGTCTTTTAAAAATATCAATACTCCCCGGACCCCGCTGACACCACCACTTGTGGAATAGATTTACACATTCTTACCGCCCTGACAGTGAAAAAACCCCTGCACAGTTTAAGGTTAAACCGGTTCTCCTCCAATCTCATTGTGTGGCCCTGTGTCTTCTTACACCTCCTTATGCCTCGTACACAAGACCAGTTTTCCCACTGGTAAAACTGCCATGACAGCTTTTGGCCAGGAAAACTGGTCATGTGTATGCTCCATGGCAGTTTTCCCGACAGGAAAACTGGCGGGAATCACGGCAGGACTTTTTACCACCGGGAATCCCGATCGTGTGGACGGGGAATTGGATTGAATAGCTTTATTCCTATCCTGGGATCATTTTTGAGGTATTTGTAAATCGCTATCATATCCCCTCTCAAGCATGTAGTCACTCCTCGTATTTGATGTCCTCCAGTGAAATATGCAAAATCAAGATTACTCACCACAGCCATGATAATTTATCAAGGGTAGAAAGATAAGCTTTAAAGACACTCAGGCCGCGTACACATGACTGAATAAATCCGATCAAATCGGTCTGACAGACCGATTTGATCGGATTTGTCTGCTGGGATATATTGGTTTGATCATGTACACACGATCAAACCAAAATCCCCGCCATCAGACAGCACGGTGACGTGGCGGTGATGTTGACGCCGCCACGTCACCGCACCAGGAAGTAAAAAACGTCCACGCATGTGTCGAATCAATTTGACGCATGTGCGGGCAGATATGTCCGCTGGTTAGTGTACTAACCAGCAGACATGTCGGACGGACGGGTTCCCAGCAGACAGATTTTAACCCGTTCCATACAAGGCATTTTCACCCCCTTCCTGCCCAGACCAATTTTTAGTTTTCAGCGCTGTTGCACTTTGAATGACAATTGCGCAGTCATGCAACACTGTACCCAAATTAAATCATTATGTTTTTTTCCCCACACAAATAGAGCTTTCTTTTAGTGGTATTTGATCATCTCTGCGGTTTTTATTTTTTGCGCTATAAACAAAAGAAGAGCGTCAATTAAAAAAAAACAATATTTTTTACTTTTTTATTTAATACATATCACTAGGGGGCTCTAAAGGGGTTAAAATGTTTCCTAAAGTATGTTCTAACTATAGGGGGAGGGGGACTTACAGGGGGGGAGACCGATGTGTGTTCCTCTGTACTGGGAACACACATCAGTCTCCTCACCGCTGACAGGAGGTGGATCTGTGTGTTTACACACACAGATCCACACTCCTGCCGTGATCAGCGGTAATCGCGGGTGCCCGGCGGCAATCGCGGCCGTCGGGCACGCGTGCAGGATCGCGAATGGTGCCGCGGAGCGCGCGCGCGCCCTAGAACTCCGTGAACAAAGGACGTTGTGCAACGTCCAGTCTCATCGGCGAGGGGTTGCTACGGACGTAAATCCCCTATGGCCTGGTATTGATGTGGTTAAATACCCATAAGAATAATTCTTCCCCATATACGAGACACAGCTCTGTATGAGGTTCAAGCAGGTCTGACAATCTTTATTGAGAAAGCAGGCTGTTATATACACCAAAAGAATACTGCAGTACCCAAATGAACAAAGACCCAACGCTACCCACAACATCACACAATGGTTACATAATGGGACTCCTTCACGCAATTACAGGCTCAATTAGCACAAGCCAAAATTAGATGCAGAGCAGTCACACTAGAATGAGTCACTCATGTGAGATATTGGGGATTACAGTCCATGTTAAAGCAATCCAAGACATATTCTGAATGCCCATTATTTTCTGGCTCATACTTTCTAAGAGCTTCTGGGTTCCACAGGCCCTCCCGTTACAGACATTTACCTGTCCAGGGATACAGTGATGGCCTCACCCAAGCCAATTCTTCAATCAGCTTCTGATGCAGGCACTGGTATTGTAAGTAAGGGAAACAGGCAGTGAAGCCTTGTGGCTTCACAGTCAGTTTCCTACTGCGCATACGTGAGTTGTGCTGCTCTTTGCGAATGGTCCCATAGTCTTCTGGGACCTTTGATGTGTCCCAAAGGGCTGTGGTGAAAGAAGGGGGGCTTCTAAAATAGGTACCTGCTCCCCCTTCCCCCCAAAAAGTGCCAAATGTGGCAGTGGAAGGGGGAGGATACAAACAAGCAGAACCCCCTTTTGGGTGAAGTTCCGCTTTAATACTACTCAGCACAGAAGTAGAGGCAAAAAGGGTAGAAGGATGTGCTACATGCGACTGAATGGAAAACACCTGGAAATATAAATAACTAATAAAATGATGAGAAGCATCAAGAGGGTTGGGTAGGCGTTATGTTTTTTTTCTTAATTGTGTGTAAGGAATGTTAATGGCTAGTAATCAAAGAGATATAGATTTAAGTATACTATACAAAAATCATGTTAGTAATTTCATAAGATCAAAGCAGGGTCCCTCCCTAACTATCCCTCCCTAAAACATTAGCCAGGTGACACCAGAACCCTTTGAAGGTAACAACAACAACATAAATAAGATGTTTCTTTAGATGACAGATTCACGTTTAAATCATTCTTTTCCCCATTCTAACTGTTATTTATAGTCTCATCAGCTACATAGAAGAGCAAGCGCAGCCAAGATGTCATAGAGGGGGAAAGGACTTTGAAATGTGATTGCCATCTGTTATCTGTAATAGAGTAATTAAGAGGTGCAGTGACACACAGCAAGACAAATGAGACAATAGACCTCCCGGAGAGTCGTTCTTGTAGAAATGGCCAAGCCTCTGTGGTAAATGTATGTTTTATGCGTAATAAAACAAAGATGATAAAATTGCATGGGTTAGGCAAGGATTTGTTTAAGCCTTGGAACAAACATGAACAAGAACTTTAGGTTTACCAAGTACAATTTTAAATTTAAAGCTAAACTAAGGCCTCCAGCATGTTACTATGTAGGCCCTTGTGTTTACCTAAGTAGTTCAAACCCCAAATTCAGAACCACAGTTGCAGTCTTAACAAACAACAATATTCAACATGTAGCACTCACCCCCAAAGGAGCTGCTGGTTAGAATTGGGATGGCATGTTACCTCTATAGCTCCACCCTCTAGGGTAGTTGATGAGAGCAGTAATGATGGATTGTCCAAACAGCAGGTGACTTTTATCTTGTGCTTTTATTTACCCAACATGGTAAACAGTAAAACATGCAGTGAAGGTAAAGATGTATCAGAAGAAGAAATAGCAGGTTCAGGCGTAACAATGATGAAGGCAGTCCTGCTTCCAATAGCACTTCTATCTTCTACACCACTCTAGCCAGAGTGGATTTAATATACCTGGACAGTCCTCTGCCACAGGCTTGGCAGCCACAGTATCACTCGGAAACTTTGAGAGAAAGGACCTCTGCCACAGGCCCTTCCCAGAACTTAGATCACTGAGACAATCCTCCTCAATAGACTTTAGGCGTAAGTCAATTCATGTAGTTTTGTAGTTAGATTGCTTGACTGACAGGCGACCGACGTCCAGCCTCTCAGTGTCCAGCCACCTCGATCCCCAATGGATCATAGGGACCTGGTCGATCACTGGACCCAGCCACGACTCAGATGCTCTGAACCAAAGTGGGCTGGAACCCAGAACACCACGTGGCACGTGCAACCCGGCCTGGTAGGCCATAACGCCAGGGCGCGTGGTGCAGACACCATGAAGGTGGGTGACGCACTTCAGAAGACCCCGGACACAAAATGTCCGGCCTCTAAATACCCTCTCCCAGCATGCCCAGCGAGGCACAACCATCCCCACTGGCCGTGGAGAGAGAGCACACTTTCCTCGACTCCACTGCTGCCACCCATCGTCCTGGGAAAACAGCACCCCAGGAACAACAGAGTGAACCCAAACACAGCCCAGCCAAGGTATAAACCCCCAATTTTACAAATCAACTGGATAAGAGCCAACTAACTCTCTTTATCCCTCTTAAATTTAGAACAGCACCAGTACTTAAAAGTACATGGGTGCTACAAACATATATGGTATGTAAAAAAAAAAAAGAGAAACCATCTTTTAAGCACTCTGCAGTTGTATTGTGAAAAATACAAAGTTAGAAAAACCATGATAAGGTGAAAATACCCCACAAGGTTGCTCTGATGTCTCCCTGATTGGCTAGCGGCCACCAAAATGGAGGAACATCATATATGGCACATATTTGCTTATCTAGTTTTATAAAATGTATTTGACTCAGGATGGATAACCCCATGTACACGTTTTTTGCATGTGTGACTGGTAGGGTGTAGTCCTCAGGTCTGCCCTGAAAGTCTTGGGAGGGGGTGAACATGGCCTTCTGGGTTAGTTTGCTCTCTCATGGGGACTCCCTTCGGGGGGAGCCCCACCTAGTACTTGGGTGGGTCTGTTTCGGCAGACACTCCAGAGTATGGGGTCCGTCTGGTTTTTGCCAGATGGACCAAGTGTAAAGTACCCCAGTCCCCATTTGGAGCTTAGCCCCCCGGGGGATTCAGGGCAAGGACCTCTGATTTTAGAGGGCTTGTGTACACTCGTTGCATGTTTTTGTGTAACCTCTTTAAGTGCGTGTCGTATTTTTTTTTGGCACCGGGTGAAGTTTTTGAGTGTGTTTCACACACCATGGGCTTTAAAAAAAATAGAAAACAATAACAGTAAATGAACAATAGATGGTATCCACTATGACAGCATGTCTCAAACTTTTAGCCATGATACCCTTTAAAACATGCAGAATCTCAAGGCACCCCTGGTGAATTATACCTTGTATTTAGTTTTTTCTTCCCAGAACAAATTTTCCCTTCATTTTGTGTTTTGTATTTTTTTGTGTATATGTTTTTTATCATAGGAAAACAGACCAAAAATATTAAAATAAACTTCAGGTGTATATTTAATGCCATGATCATGACCTACCACCTGATTTACATGAGGATACCACCTATGTGCGCATCACTTGTTGTTTCTAAGGCCAAGAAACAATAGTGCACATTTTGCTTTTGACACGGTCCAATGCTCTACTGGCACCAACCTCTGTCCTACTCACATCATTCATTCTCTGCCCTATATATACAGCATCTAACAAAAGTGAGTACACCCCTCAAATTTTGGTAAATATTGTATTCTACCTTTTCATGTGACAACACTGAAAAAATTACACTTTGCTACAATGTAAAGTAGTGAGTGTACAGCTTGTATAACAGTGTAAATTAGCTGTCACTTTAAAATAATTCAGCACCCAGCCATTAATGTCTAAGCAGCTGGCAACAAAAGTAAGTACACTCTTAAGTGAAAATGCCCAAAAGTGTGAATCTTTTGTGTGGCCATCATTATTTTCCAGCACTGCCTTAACCCTCTTGGGAATTGTGTTCACCAGAGCTTTACAGGTTGCCACTGGAGTCCTCTTCCACTCCTCCATGATGAGATCACTGAGCTGGTGGATGTTAGAGACCCTGTGCTTCTAAGAACCACCTTCCGTTTGAGGATACCCCACAGATGCTCCAATAGGGTTTAGGTCTGGAGACATGCTTGGCCAGTCCATCACCTTTACCCTCAGCTTCTTTAGCAAGGCAGTGGTCACCTTGGAGGTGTGTTTGGGGTTGTTATCATGATGAAATATTGCTCTGCGTCCCAGTCTCCGAAGGTAGGGGATCATGCTCTGCTTCAGTATGTAACAGTACATGTTGGCATTCATAGTTCCCTCAATGAAATGTAGCTTCCCTGAGTGCCGGCAGCACTCATGCAGCCCCAGTCCATGACACTCCCATCATCATGCTTGACTGTAGGCAAGACACATTTGTTTTTGTACTCCTCACCTGGTTGCCTCCACACATGCTTGACACCATCTGAGCCAGACACGTTTATCTTAGTCTCATCAGACCACAGGACATGGTTTCAGTAATCCATGTCCTTTGTCTACTTGTCTTCAGCAAAATGTTTGCGGGCATTCTTGTGCACCATCTTTAGAATAGGCAACCATGCAGACCAATTTGATGCAGTGTGCAGCGTATGGTCTGAGCACTGACAGGCTGAACCCCCCCCCCCACCCCTTCAACCTCTGCAGCAATGCTGGCAGCACTCACATGTCTATTTCCCAAATACAACATCTGGATAGGACGCTGAGCATGTGTACTCAACCCCTTTGGTCAACCATGATGAAGCCTGTTCTGAGTGAAACCTGTCCTGGTAAACCGCTGTATGGTCTTAGCCACCGAGCTGCAGCACAGTTTCAGGGTCTTGGCAATCTTCTTATAGCCTAGGCCATCTTTATGCAGTGCAACAATTCTCTTTTATAGATCCTCAGAGAGTTCTTTGCCATGAGGTGTCATGTTAAACTTCCAGTGACAAGTATGAGAGAGTAAGAGCGATAACACCAAATTTAACACACCTGCTCCCCATTCACACCTGAGACCTTGTAACACTAATGTGTCACATGACACTGGGGAGGGAAAATGGCTAATTGGGCTCAATTTGGACATTTTCACTTAGGGGTGTACTCACTTTTGTTTCCAGCGGTTTAGACATTAATGGTGTGGTGAGTTATTTTGAGGGGACAGGAAATTTACACTGGTATAAAAGCTGTACACTCACTACTTTACAAAAATGTGAGGGGTGTATTCACTTTTGTGAGATACTGTATATACTCAGCTACTTCCCACTTATCACCTTATCTTAGGGTATCCATGGCTTAAAACGGTTATATCCTGCGGAAAGCTCTTAGATTGATGTTCTTTTCTTATTGGTTCCGGTCCATTGCATGACTGATCCTGTGAGAAATTGATACATCTTTCTGCTTCCTGGTGGTCTTGGCTGATAATACTGCTCATTTGACCGTCTGGTAAAACAGAGGTCTAATGCTGAGGTAATAGTAGATATCTACACTGGTGGAGGGATCACCTTATGAGTGTTGTGTGCTCATTAATCACTTGGTGGATAACTTGGACTGTCGGATTTCCAAAATGACGAAAATCCTTTTTCTGTTCGTATTTTCAGTCGCATGTTCATATGACAGATGTCATATGAACATGCGACTGAAAATACGAACAGAAAAAGCATTTTCGTCATTTTGTACTTTCGGAAATATATCGCGGGATTCGCGGCACTTTCAACTCGCAGCTCACCCATATTAACTATTGTTAAGCCCCATACACTTAGTCAGACTTTTTTTAACAACAAACATAAAAACTTTTTCGTTCATTCTCAGAAAATTTGTTTGTTTTTAAACTCCATCAGAAAACCATTTTTGGGTTCAAAAGTCTGGCCAACTGATCTCCCTTCAGATGAAAATCCACAGAAAAGTTTATTTGGCTTTACTGTACTACTCACTGTACTAGTGTACTCAGCACAAAAGAGAAGCTGCTTCACTAATTACACTCACTCACTGCCCATTCAAAAAAATGAAAATGACATCTATAACAAAAGATTTGCATTCAGGTATTTTGAATCATTTTTCTTTTGGTATTTTGAGTCGTATGTTCATATGACATCTATAACAAAAGATTTGCATTCTGTATTTTGAATGCAAAATACGAACAGAAAAAAGGAATTCAAAATACAGAATGTAAATCTTTTGTTATAGATGTCATTTTCGTTCTTTTGCTGTTTTAGTTTTGTCATGTTTTCGTCGGATCGTTCGTTCGTATTTGCGGTTGTTCGTTATGCGGCTCATTCGTAATCCCATCGTTTTCGTATTTTGGTGCTTTAATTTTTTCGTATGTACACATTATCCCGCGGGTACGAAAATGACATTCGTACGAACAGGGATGCACATATCTAAATCGTACATTTCCGGTCAAATGCTCAGCCCATAGGCTACAGAATAATTCGAATGTTACTAGTCATACAACATTAGAATTCTTCTATAGCTTGTAGGCGGAGCATTTGACCGGAAATGTACGATTGTGGCGTCGTACAGTTTAGCTGCTCCGTCCAATCTTCTTAGAACATTCGACAGACACCATAAGCCTTCAATGACAGATTCAACCTTAATTAATTTGGATTTTCAGACAAATGCATTTATTAAAGAAACAAAATAAATGAAAACGAATTTCGGGAGTAACTAAATAAATGTATTTTTGGGACGAAAACGGAATTTCGATAAAAAATATTTCAGTGTGCACATGTCTACTGGTTACTGCTGTAAGAAAAAGTACTGCAACAAAGAAGGCACTGGAAGACACACTGGCCTAGTTCAACTATTCAGCTCAGAGTGTTTTTTCTTTTATTATTTTCTTTAGAACACAGAGAAAAATCATCTAACAAGCAGCACTAAAGCTACAGTTGACACTAATGCCCATTCAGAAAACAGACCGTAGTTATGATGTAGCACGGAAATGCTGGCAGAATTCAGATAAATGCCCTTTTACAAACGATCATTCAGTGGTCAGATGGTTTGCAAAGACAGAAGACCATGCACTCATATATATGACCATTTACAAAAAGGCTTAATAATGTGCTATCAATCATGTCAAATTTTACAGTTCAGGGATAAAACTAACTAGAGATTAGCCTACGTAATCTTATTGTGTATAATTTAAACAGTCCATACTATAGAAGTCCTCAGCTTCTCTGTTCCCAGAGGTACAGTTTTTTTTTCTCTATAGCTGAAAGAGCACTATAATATAATTTTCTTGATGCAGTAAATCCTGATAAAATTAATTGGAACAATGAAATTTCAGGAAACAGAACAAGCGAGAGTTATGGTTTGTTTGGGAACATAAACTCCCTTTTCTTTTGGCATTTATCTGAGTGCTGTGTTATCTCATGAAAAACACATTGCATTTTGGGGCAACCACAAGTCAGTTTGGTCTCTTAGGTGATTTATTATAAAGTATTTACTGTAAAGTCTAGACAAGTCGTGAGTAATTGAGAAATGGTTTCAAATCACAACCATCTTGAAGGCAATTTCACTCGCACTTCTACATCAAGAGGTCAGTACAAATGAAAAATGTTTCTATCTTCGCTAACACAGGAGGAAGTTTTTTTTATTCCATGGTTAAAATGGAAAGGGCACCTGTTTTTATGCCTCAAAATGCTGACTTTTTCAGTTGTAGCTTCGATACAATTTTTTTAAAAACATAGGGCCAGATTCTCAGAGGCGATACGACGGGGTATCTCTGAACTTGCATCGCAGTTTTTTGGCCCGTGTATCTATGCGAGTGATTCTTAGAATCAGTTACGCATAGATACAGGTGAAGATCCGCCAACTGTAAAACAATTACACTGGCGGATCGTAGATGTAATGACAACTCCGGCGCTAGGTGGCCTTTACGTTGTTTTCTCATTTGCCTATGCAAATGAGGCTAATACGCCGATTCCCAAACACTTTTACGTCGCTTTTTCGTTGTGTACGTTGTTTTCGTCCGCGTAAGTTTACCCCTGCTAAGATGTGGAGTAACCTTACGACGTCCCGTCGGATGCCGTCGCATGCCATGTTAATTATGGCCTCGGGACCGCGTTGTGTTGTGCGTCGTTTACGTCGTTTGCGTACGTCGATTCTCAATTGGGCAGGCGTACACTACGATTACGTCGTTTACATTGAGAAAATGTGACGTCCTTTGGAGCATGCGCACTGGGATTTTGTCGCGGCCTGCGCATGCGCAGTTCAATCGGCACGGGGGCACGCTTAAATACGAGCTGCCCCCTTCGATTTCCGCGGGGATACGCCGGGCCATTTACGCTACGCCGCCGCAAACTACGGAGCAAGTGCTTTGGGAAAAAAGCACTTGCTCCAGTATGATGCGGCGGCGTAGTGTAGACGGCTAACGATACGCCGCCGCAGATATATGAGAATCTGGCCCATATATTTTAAAAGGTAGAATTTAATCACTTATGCAAATCTCAAAAACTCTCATATAAAATATACCTCTCCATTATATCAAATTTTCATTGCTGTGGCAACTCTATTAAAATAAAAGTAAGTAACCGACAGCAGGGTAAAACGTGTATCCACGGACAGATTGGATATTGCCAATGATGGGTAAAAAGATGTGCTTGCTATGTTCCTTATTTCCCCATAACTGGACCCTCTGCTGCATGTCTAATTTATTCAGAAAGTCTCAGGCCTCGTACACACGAGGCAATGTATCTGTTCAAATCGGTCGGACTGACCGATTTGAACAGATCTGTCTGTATGGATTTTGGTTTGCTCGCGTGTACACACGAGCAAACCACGGCCATACTTAACATGGGCCGTCTAACTATAGACCAGTTAATAGCTGAATTAACTTTACAAAGCAAAAAGATGACTACAGATGCCGTAAGAGATTGCGAAGGACGCTTGTAACTTCGTGGATCGTCGGAAAAAGCTCATTTGCATACCCCGACGCGGAAAACGACGGGAACTCCACCCAGTGGCCGCAAAATTATTGCAGCGTAGATCCGAAGGCGTACGAACACGTAAGCCAGTCGGATTGAATCCCGAAGCCATCGTATCATGGTTTGAGGATTCAGACTAATGATACGACGCGCGTAATTTGAAAGTACTCCGGTCTAATGTGAGATAGACCGGAGTAAGGGCTCTGTGAATCTGGCCCTATATGTTTAGCCTAGGACACACTGTTAGTTTTTTTTTTTCCAGCAGGCTGAACAAAAAAAACCTGACAAGGTTGGAGCTACTGTACTAACAATTTAAATTTGTTGGTACAGTGATCTTCCCTGTTGTTCTATTGTGTTCTGACAGGTGGGGAGCTGCCCTGTGAGAACACTCCGGGTGGTCAGTGCTCTCAGCTATTGGCTAAGAGCACTTATCAGGAGTCAGTCGGCAGACTTTTTTGGTTATGCCCCTTTAACAGAACAAAACGGCTTCTGTAGGACCGACTGCAGTACACATCTATTAAACTGGCCGAGGCTGCTCGATATTCAGTCATCTTTTAGCTATGACTAAGCACTAGTTTTAGTGCGAAACGCGTCAGTAGTCAGGTTTTATTTTGCTGTAACTTGTAGTGCTGTCCTTTTTTTAATAAAAGGCTACAATTTGTTCAGAGTGCGGCAGTCCAGAGACAATCTTTGTTCCTGCTTTGCCAAGTGCATTGCCTGCACCTGAGTTGTCTGCAACGGAAGGATATTCATCTGGGTTTCCACCTAGAGCGGCTATTCCCTTTTCCCCTATTCAGTCATTGTGTAGAGGGCTTAAGAACCAGCTTTTCTTTTAGTGCATTAACATACAATGTTCCACCCCCCGCCTCGTTTGTTAGAAAAGACAATGGGCACATCTAATTCACATCTGATAAATAAGATCTGCCAGCCTAGCACATACGGGGTTAATTGTTGTAAACCTTAAACCTCAGCCGTTACAGTAACTATTCCCTGCAACATTAAGTCAGGCTTAATGTGGGATTGCCAGTACTGTGCACTACTGAGGATCTTTTAAATTAAAAATAACTGTGATCCTAGATTTCAACTTTAAGTGCGAAAGAGGGTTAAAGTGGAAGTAAACCCTGCTATCGTTTTCAGCCAAGGAAGCGGCCATCTTGACCTCTGTTTAATCTGCAACTGCCATGATGCTGTACATGTGACCTGTTATGAAACCAGCCATTGGATGGTTTGACAGTTGGGTTGATAGCACAAGCAAATGTGGCAGCTAGCATTTCCGGCATGCCGGGAATGTTAACTGTTTTTTGTAACTATCAAATTGAAGGGTTTTCTTCCACTTTAAGAAGGGTCTTTGTTGATAGGATCCAAAATAATTGATGGCAAGGTAGCTATGTTTGATGACTAATCTTGCAAACTCTTTGCATATCATTTCTATGCAGCAGTGATACCACTGGAAGCCTTTTGTTCAGAATCCCATATCGATCTAGCAATTATAGCAAATGGATGAGGGGTCCATAGAAAAAGGAAAATCTCAATTTCATTTCACTGTTTTGAAAATTGACCTTTATATTTGCTTTCTGTAGGTTTTCTTGATCGTGTCATGCTGGAAAACGTTAAGCAGTTCGTACGACCAAATGATGGAAATCAGAATGTGGAGAACATCATTATTCAGCATCAGCCCAGCAGTGATGACTTTTGCACTTTAAAGATGAAAGCTGAAACACTCTTGCTTGGAAAAAAAAGATCATATTCATTTTAAATAATGAATATTCCAGGTTAGAATTTTGATAATCATACACCAGGTGTGGAACAGACATAGCAGCTGAATGGAAGGGGAAGACCATTAGAGAATATATGTCATTCCAGTAGCAGACACCTGATCACTTCTCTGGGCCCATCTGCGATTATGACAACTACGTCTTTGTTTCTATACCATTGCTGCTGGAAACCTAAGCTTCAAGAAAGGGGCCCTTTATTCACTAATTCTCCATTATTTTTAAATTTTCGCAGAAGAGATGATAAATTAGTCTTTTTTAATATGAAAGAGCTACCTCAATGTACCTCAATGTGTCCAAGCCATTTGCATTGAAGTCCAGATTGAGAAAGGAACACATCACTATTATTAATTTTCACATGATTTTACCTTCTAACCTTTCCTCGCTTTATCTTCCTAGCAACTCACATGGTATTTCATATACTTCTATTTATAATCTAAATTTCCCAGAGGTTAACTTTGTTGTCTACATACATACTGATTTTTGGGTTAGGATATTTTTTTCTTCTTTGAAACTAATATTTCCCCATGGCTGGATTATCTAGCATGCAAGGCTGGTCAGTCACTGCTGCATGTTAACCACTTCAATACCGGGCTTTAAAACCCACCTCCTTCCCGGGCCTATTCTGGCACTTCTTTCCTACATGTACAAATAATCATTCTTTTGCTAGAAAATTACTCAGAACCCCCAAACATTATATATGTTTTTTTAGCAGACACCCTAGGGAATAAAATGGCGGTCATTGCAACTTTTTATCTTGCACCGTATTTGCGCAATCATTTTTTTATGTAAAAAAAAATGGTTTCAGAAATAAAAAAATAACAAAACAGTAATGTTAGTCCAATTTTTTGGTAAAATATGAAAGATGAGGCTACGCCGAGTAAATAGATACCTAACATGTCATGCTTTAAAATTGCGTACAGTCATGGAATGGCGCCAAACTTTGTTACTTAAAAATCTCCATAGGCAACATTTTAACATTTTTACAGGTTACCAGTTTAGAGTTACAGAGGAGGTATAGTGCTAGAATTGTTGCACACACTCTAACGCACGGGGCAACACCTCACATGTGTGGTTTGGTCGACGTTTACATACGTGGGCGGGACTTACATGTGCGTACACTTCTGAGCGCGAGCTACCGGGGACAGGGGCATTTAATTTTTTTTATTATTATTATTTATTTTTTATTTTACTTATTTATTTATTTTTTACACTTTTTTTTTTACATTTTTTTTCAATCGCTTTTATTCCTATTACAAGGAATGTAAACATCCCTTGTAATAGGAAATGTGTGTGACAGGTCCTCTTTAAGGAGAGATGCGGGGTCAATAAGACCTCACATCTCTCCTCCAGGCTGGAAAGAATGAGATTGTGAAAAAAAATTCACAGATCTCATTCAAACTAGCCGCAATTGTGGTTTGTTTGCTTACGGGGACCAGAACGTGACGTCATCACATCGCGCCCGGGCCTCCGACGGTCATAGAGATGACTGGTGACCATCTGGTCACCAGTCATCTCTATGGCAAACATCTGGCGGACGGCGATCATCTCTCCAGGCCCCCGATGGGACGGGAGAGCCCGGAGAAGCATCGGCCGCCGCCTGTAAGAACGATCTAGTGGCGGAACCGGTGCGCAGGATCGCCGCCACTAAAAAATGATATCTCAATGATGCCTCTGGGTGCAGGCATCATTGAGAGATCCCCCCGCAAAGCCTAGAACGTCATATGACTTCCACCCAGGATAACAGGTCCCCGTTTTGGACATCATATGCGTGCGGGTATCAAGTGGTTAATGTATAAATATTTGAGCTCCAAAACTTTTCTTGTTCAATGTATTTTATTAAAGTTTTCAATACAGAGCAGAAAGTGTAAACCAGCATACATATCATGTTTCCAAATCATTACATAATTAGAAGGGCCATATCATGAAAACATGCAGTCCAAATAACTGCTGCCAGGGGTCAAGTCCTGGGGAAAAAAGTGTGGGAACTCCCACCCAAGATCCACTCTCCCCACCAAAAAAAAAAATGTATACGCTCATATGCATAATTACTAAACCGCATGTTTTTTTTTTTGATCTACTGTACCTTAGTAATCTTTTATGTTACTGGCCGCAAGTTATCCTTTAAGCAAGTTCCTTCTAAATCCCATGTTAACTTGCGGCAGACCTCCGCAATGTCTCCTGGGAACAATGACAATAGCTCCCAGGAGACATTGCGGTATCAAGGAAGTGACAGAATATCCGCACACTACCTAAATGAATCCATATAATGGAAGCGGCCACTAACATAAAGGATTACTAAGGTTCGCCTGCCCCTGACAGTGATTCGAGCTCGGCATTGCCACTTAGTGGATTGGCTCGGGCGGCTCGGCTGCTCTCGGCTGCTCTAGTCCTGCAAAGGGAACTGCGTTCCTGCTGTGAAAAAAGAGCAGGGACTCCGTTCCCACGCGTTCACGCAGGATTTGAACCCTGACTGCTGCCCTGTATATTAAGGTGACCAGATTTTTTTAATTAAATCTGGGGACATATTTTTTATACATTCTTTTTTATTGACAAATGGTAAACAATTTTATAATCATATTTTCCCTCAAATTATGTTATTATTATGCAGTGTATGTGGTTATGGAAGGATTATATGATATATATGTTATTTCTCACATTTCGTCCATGAGATAAAAAAAATATATACTTCTTAGAATTTTTTTGGATATGACTACCAAATGTTAAAAAGATAAGATAGAGAAAAAAACTTTTCAATGCATATTTTGTATTTTATTTATACCAGAGAATTTTGGTTCAACAATAACAATATAAATTAACAATTCAGAACAGTAAAAGATTGCATGGTAACGACATGTAGGATACTTTCGAACATAAATAATCAAATATTAATAGCTAACTGTTATAAGACTACAAATGTTAAAGGAACAGTTAGGCACCGTAATGACTTCATCAAAATGAAGTTATTATGGTGGCAGGAGGTCCCTGAGCACTGTCTTACCTTATGAGAGTAAACCGTTCTCGAATGTAGAAAAGTGGCGTGAGTCAAGGTCAGGTGTCAGAAGGACCAGGATTCATCTGTCCTCCCTTAAATTCAGGCCGCGTACACACATACGAGAACCTCGTCGGGCTAAACTCATCGTTCCGCCCGACGAGGTTCCCGATGAGCGGTCGGAAAAGCTCGTCGAGCCAAAGTCCTCATTGAACAACGAGGAAAAAGAGAGCGTGCTCTCTTTTTTGGCTCGACGAGCTTCCCGACGGGACGCTCGTCGGAAGTGTACACACGACCGAGAACCTCGGCAGAATATGTCTCCCAGCGAGCTTCTCGCTGGATTCTGCTGAGGTCCTCGGCCGCGTGTACGGGGCCTAAGGCCTTGTACACACGATGTAATTTATCCGGTCGGAAACATCCGACGGATATTTCCCAGCGGACAAGGCAAATTTGTCCGTGGGTCTGATGAGCGTACACACCATCGGACAGAAATCCCAGCGGACCAGAACGCGGGCACGTAAACCACGTACGACGTCACTATAAAGGGGAATGCCAAAGCCTACGGCGCCGCCCTCTGTTCCACTTTTGCTAGTTCCGTGTTAGTGAAGGTTTGGTTAGAGCTGATTCGTGCTTTTCAGTCTCTGCGCTTAACAGGTCGTATTTTCCGGTTCAGTGTGTGCTTGTGGGCTCGTATTTGTCCTTCAGTGTCGCCGTGCGCGGCGTTTCTGCTTTGCAGTGCCGTCCTGTACGGTCGTATCTGTTTGACGTGCGATCTTTGCAGGTATTGCTGGATTTGGGGGTGCTTTCTGTTTGAGTGTGTTCTTGACTAACCAGCCGGCCGGTTTCACCTGTTTACAGACAGCGATACATCTGGCGGAATATAAATTTAACTCTGTTATTTTGGCCTGCTGCATATTGCATAATTTTTTACACAGGCATTCCCAGACGTACCTACTCAACATCGGTGCTGAGGCAGGACTACCCTCAGATACCCTTCCTGGGCTGGACACTGGTCGCGCTGGCTCGGTCACCGAATCTGCTCGTGAGGTACGCGACAAATATGTTGAGTACTTTATGGGTCGGGGGGCCATAGCTATGCCAGATTAATATTTCTTTCTAATTCGGCCCCCAAAAGAAAGAAATATTACAAAGAACTAATAAATAATTTGACCATTGGACTTTATTCAGTTGTTTGTCATTATTGCTTTTTCTCTTTTGATCTGTCTTCCAGGTTCTGAAACTAGTGCACTTCTTGTGCCCAATTTACTTAGCAGGTTTTAGTAAATACACACAATTGCACATTCTAGTCACTCTTCTACAAACTGGGTATTGAGCCTACAAATAAGAAGCCACTGCTTTTTGTGTTTTTTTTGTTGAAAAAATTTTTTGTTTATTTGGTGTTTTTCCAAAAATCTTTAGGCCTTTTCGTACAAAAATGTGTTTAGAAAGGATTTTTGTCTTCAACAAAATTTTTTGGGTTTTGACAAACATATGTAACAATGGAACTTACAAAGTTCAACCTTTTATTTAGCATACCAAACACAGACGACATGGTCTAATGTCACCCCGGAATCCGCCAAAATTTGAGGATGCACACATGCTGTGTGTGTGATGTGCCAAATGGTGTATTCTCGCCTGAGATCCCATGCCAAATGTTCACATGTGCTATCTGCCATCATGGGTGATCAATGTATGTGGTTTGTGGGTGCAACCCCTTTCTCTCACCTACTTGATAAGCGAGGAAGGGGTTGCACCCACAAAGCACAGACAATCGATGTACTGTGATGGCAGATATCACATGTGAACACACACTGTAGTTTATTTACTAAACAGTGCAAACTCAGGCTTATTTCTGCATATAATTGCAAATTGAGCTTATTCAATTCAGCTTTTGCATCTAAACATGGAAGCTGGTTGGTTTATATGCCAAGTGAGGCTGCTTTTGCACGTTATAGCTTTAATAAATAAACCCAAGTGTGTGTGTGTGCATCCTCCAATTTTGGCGTATTTTAATGTAAAAATATACAACATCTTTGAGAGTGGGGTGGTTGGGGGTGAGGGCAGGGGGGTGGGCCAGGGGGGGGGGCAGATGGGGGGGATAGTCTTCTATATACGTCCCAAAATATCTAGCATGTTTTTGAAGTTTTGGTCCATCACCACCATCCTTTCCCTCATATTGGCCAGCTCCGTGCTGCACTCCATTATCTGCTGTATTAGGATTTGTGCACTTGCACGAGAAAAAATAGGAGCAACAGATGTGCTAATCCCATCTTCATCCCCTAAAAATGTCAAAAAGAAAAAAAAACATTGTAAGTAAGTAAGGTGCAGGCCTATCTACATCTCTTTTTCCCTGCAAAGCTGGGGTGTCACTGACCTGTTGTACTGAGAAGTTCAACATCTTCTACAACTTCTCCTTCTTCTTCAACTTCTCCTTCCTCCACCAATCCGCCTAATTCCACCAATCCGCCTAATTCCACCAATCCGACTTCCTCCACCAATCCGCCTTCCTCCACCAATCCGCCTTCCTCCACCAATCCGCCTTCCTCCTCTCTCCCTTCCTCCTCTCCTTCTTCCTCCTCTCCTTCTTCATCATCCTCCTCCTCCACATTTTTTTTGGCCGTTTTGGAGACAGTGTGGGCCTCCCTGACTCCTCATAGCGCTGTCCTCTTCTTTCCCCTAAAAACCAACAAAAAAAAGGAAACTCATCAGCAACCAGATATTTTTGGAGGGCCTAATTTGCAAACATTGCTTAGAAGTGGCGTTACAATTGTAGTTTTAGGCTTATTCCAGCAAAAAGCATATTTTTTTGGTGGTAGATGACTTGTCCCAAGCTGTGATATAATGAGCCTTTTTGGTGAAGTGACACACATGGCTGGCCTCCTGAATAAGTAGCTTTTGGAGTCCCTTCACCAAAAGTACAAATTAGTATTTTATGGGGGAGACACAGGTTCTCAAAATTACAGATGTGAAAACAGCTGCTTATTAGGTTATCTCATCAATGTGTGAATAAATGAATCCTGTTTGCCTTTTAAAATCAACTTCGTTTGCACAAACAAATCATATTTTCCTCATTGTTTCTCTAAACGATGTTTTTCGCCAAATAGCCATGTCCAGGTGTGATGTTCCCGGACCCGCGGATTTTGGAGAAACTAGGTGATGGAACGATGTTGCCTACGATCGTGGCAAGTCATCGGATTTATTAGACAAACATTACTAAGTTTACAATGCAGGGGTTCAAAAATACAAGCAGGCCAATGAGGCACATGGCGAAATAGACATGGCAAAACATTTGAAAAAACAATAGGCACTCCAAAGACATTTTAAAGTACTTACTTTTTTCTATGATTTTCAGGATTTTGCGATACTGCTTTGGCTCGCGCAGTTTTAAGTCGGACCAGCGTTTCCGGAGCTGCTCTTTTGACCTGGTGACCCCAAAAATCTCAAAAAGTTTCGTCGCCGCCTTATCCATAATTTTGGACTTCCTCCGGTTAGGGG
The DNA here is from genome assembly GCA_029574335.1 of Rana kukunoris. Lineage (NCBI taxonomy): Eukaryota > Metazoa > Chordata > Amphibia > Anura > Ranidae > Rana > Rana kukunoris. The sequence continues at coordinate 106,489,685 of CM056049.1, read as the reverse complement.
TGCTGTATGGCCCATGCTCACCATCCTAGTCCTTCCGTCGCAGTATGGACACCATCTCCACCATCTCTTGTAGAGACATGTTTGTGGCCTTGTATCGTTTTGGCCTGGATCTGGACGTTCCGGCCTCTGTCCCTTCCAGATCCCGATCAGAGGCTAATGTGCGCTCGTGTGACATCGCCATATTTTCCAATCTACATTGCATAGGGGCGTGGAAAACAGGAATTGGTACGTCATGGGCGGAGATGAGGGCAGCGCTTCTTGATTGCGTGGGGATATAATGGAAACGACGTGATTACGTAGGTTACGCGGAGATTACTCTAGCGGAAACGAGGAGAGAGAGAGACAAAGGTAAATGAAAACATCGGATCAGAGGCCTAGAATTTGAACAGCCATGGGGGGATGGGGCTTTTCAATGTTGTTTGCACCCTTTTAGTACTACTGGTATTTAGGCATTTTGGGGCACACCATAAAATTTAGAGAGCCAAGTGCTTGTACACATCACTTCATCAAGATATATGTAGAGAATGCTCTATCCTCTTTATTTGGATTTTAGAGTATGCAGTCAGATCATGCAAGTATTGTTGTGTGTTGGTTGTACAGAGATAAGTAGTTAGTGTTTTCTGCCATCAATGCTGAGGGGCATGATAGCTACCCCCAGGGGCCCGGATGGGAACCACCCCAAAAAAATATATATTACTAAATATTGTATTTTTTTGTATTTTTTTTAGAGGTCCGGAGGTCCCCAGGGCCCCTTTTTTACATATATTTTCCTTTATTGCTTATTTTTGTAAAGGCCCCCCCCCGCTTCTCTATTTCATCATGCAGCAGCACCCCCCCCTCCAGTTCACTGCTCCAGGGGGCCCATGCCTGAAGCTGTGTAAGGGGCCCCAAAATTCATGATGGCGGCCCTGGCTAAACATGAACTAGTGCCTTGATGTGTACTAGCATTAATATTCATGGTGGATGTGTTCTTATCTACATGCTACATGCTACAACTTCAACAAATGGCTCTGCATGACACCTTTTTTGGGGGCTACAACAATGCGGCAGAGCTGGCCAGCTATGTAGCAGCAGAAGACACTGTGTTTGTATACTGTAGTTGCTCTAAAATGAATGAATGTGCACATATTTTGAGAATCTCAAAGCTGAGCCTTTTTTAAATTGTGCTTTGTGTTTGTTTGTCTTTTTCGATTATAGATATTACTATTGAAATAATTTTTAGGAGGTGAAAGCTGGTCAAGATGAATTTGCTGAAAGGGAAGGAGGCAACAATGCAGCTAATAACCCGCTATCGGGATATGCCCCTTCTTTGGGACACCAAGCACCCAGAATATTTAGATACCCAGAAGAGAGCGGCAGCACTTGATGAGATTGCTACATACCTGCACACTTGGGTGCCAAGTTGCACAGGCGACATGGTGAAGGATAAATTTAGTGACCTCAGGAGAAGCTACAGAAATGTACTACAAAGAGCTCAGTTTTTTGAATGATGAACTGGATGGCAGGCCTTCAGATTCAACACTACCTTCCAGCCTTCCTCCCAGCGGAACTTCCTCGGATCCCAGGAGCCCTGCAGAATCTGAAGCGGGGCTGGCTGACGTGGAGCCAGATCTGGCCATCTTCGATGAGGTATAGTATTTTCCAACATATTTTGGTGCTGCTATTTATTTTGAATTAGTGAGTTGATCTGGTAAACAAGATTATATCATTAGTAAGACCTCATCTGGAATATGCAGTCCAGTTTTGGGCACCAGTTCTCAAAAAGGATATCGGAGAACTGGAGAAAGTGCAGAGAAGGGCAACTAAACTGATAAGAGGCATGGAGGAGCTCAGCTATGAGGAAAGATTAGAGGAACTGAATTTATTCACTCTTGAGAAGAGGAGAATAAGGGGGGATATGATCAACATGTACAAATACATAAGAGGTCCATATAGTGAACTTGGTGTTGAGTTATTCACTTTAAGGTCAACACTGAGGACAAGGGGGCACTCTTTACGTCTGGAGGAAAAGAGATTTCACCTCCAAATACGGAAAGGTTTCTTCACAGTAAGAGCTGTGAAAATGTGGAACAGACTCCCTCCAGAGGTGGTTCTGGCCAGCTCAGTAGATTGCTTTAAGAGAGGCCTGGATTCTTTCCTAAATGCACATAATATAACTGAGTACTAAGTTTTGTAGGTAAAGTTGATCCGGGGTAAATCCGATTGCCTTTCGGGGGATCAGGAAGGAATTTTTTCCCCTCCGGTAGCAAATTGGATCATCGCTCTGCTGGTTTTTTTTGCCTTCCTCTGGATCAACTGTGGGTATGGAGTTGGGTGTATGGGAGGATGTACTGTGTTTTACTTTGTTTTATTTTTATTTTTTTTTATGGTTGAACTGGATGGACTTGTGTCTTTTTTCAACCTGACTAACTATGTAACTATGTAACAAAAAAAAAACCTTGGGAAGAGAAACCAAAGTTGTGGGCCTACAAATAGGTGTCAGGGATGCCAAATGCAGTGGTCAGAAGGACAGTCTGTTTAATTCAAATTAATACTAACTAAAACAGTCTAGAGAAAGAAAATGCGTGTGATTGATTGTGCAAAATATTACAACATGTCCCTTTTTTATACACAGGAAGAAGAGACCAGCCAGGAGGTGGCAGCTCCTGAGGCCCATGTCAGCCAGGCAGAAGGGGGGAGTGGCAGCCAGGAGGAGGCGGGGCCAAGTGAGGTGCAGCAGGTCCCCAGGCCCAGGCTGAGCACCATCAGCCAAGTTCCTCCCCTCCAGATGAGGCCACCAGCTGCAAGGAGGCGCAGGAGTGTGGTGCACGACGAAAGCCTGGAGGTTATACGGGAGGCTGCAGAAATCATGAGGGGCCCCCTCAACCCAACAGAATGCTATAGTGCATTTGTGGCCAATGAGCTCAACCAAGGGGGGGAGGAGCAAAAAAGCCTAGCCAAGGACCTGATTAATCAGGTCCTGGCCAAGATGAAAAGGGACGAGCTGAGCAGGGACACTGTGCTGTGTGACCCGGCCTGGCCTGCTCCCCATCATCATCATCCTCCTCCTGCTGCCACATCACCCCCACCTGCAAGGGTCCGTGGACAGACCCGTGGAAGTTTCGCTGGAAGGAAGTCTGGAAAGAAGTCGAGAAGATGATTCCCTGCCATCAAGTTGATTGTCCAAAAAACTGAGCTTGTTGGAGTAGCACAGCTTGGGTTCCTTTGTTCATGTGCTGCTGATTCTGATTTTTGATATTGACTCCTGAGGTTACTAAATTTATCCTTCATCATGTTGTAATTCCCAAGTATGCATGTATGTTGCAATCTCATCAAGTGCTGCCGTTCTGGTGATTTATAATTTCTTTTCTGGCCGGAAATAAATGGCTTTTGTAGTTACTTTCAAACCTTGTCTATTGTGTTTTATACTGTGGTGAGTAAGCATCAGACATTTGTAAAATAAAATGTGGCATTTGCAAAGGACACAAACTCCTTGGGGGGGGGGGGGGACCTTTTGTGGTCGAACTTGGTAAACCCAAAAGAAGCCTAAAACATTTTCAAACCCCCCCCCCCCAAAAAAGGAAAAAAATTAAGGATGAAACAACAAAATGACATAAGTTGGAAAAAAAAAAAAGGGAATTTAAACAGAAAAAAAAAACATGAGGAAACAACAAAAATAACATAATTTGGAAAGATTCCTAAACCGTAAAATACAACTCAAAAAAATAACTCAACAAAAAAATAAATATGATACCCTCAACATTAAGTCAAAATAGACATAATAAAAATGTGGAGAACCGAAACAAATGTGGGGAAATCTGGCTAGCAAACAGTGAGAAATAGAATAAACACTAACGAAAATGCAAACTTTCAGTATGTGACATCGGGACAAAATTGCATCAGCAAGAGAACGGTTTGCTTCTAGCAAGAGAACAAAGAACAAAAATACGCTCGAGACGGGACACTATATAGAGAGTTTAGGTGACGAATGTGCCAGGTCCCAAACAAACGCGAGTTTTACCTGAACGAGTGCTCCCGTCCCATCGTTTTGACTGAGCATGCGCGGGTTTTTGGTCCGATGCTTTTGTGTACTCACGAGCGGACATATCCGACGGACATGTGTCCGGCGGAAATATTTCAAAGCATGCTTTGGAATTTGTCCGCAGGAGAAATCCGGCCAAAACGGTCCGTTTGCCCATACAGACGAGCGGATTTTTCGGCTGAAATGGTCCGTCGGACCAGTTTCAGCGGATTTATTCCCTCGTGTGTACAAGGCCTCACAGTCGGCCTGCAACCTGCCACAAAACAGGACCTTGTAATGCAAGCAAGGCTCCAATCCCTGTGACAGTGGGTGCTGCTACGGTCAGGCTGAAAAGGGAGGTATAGAGGGATGGGGCACCAAAATTCAAATCCAAAGAGTTCAGAAGTTGGATGTGCGATGCTCCATGGTCAGGTCAAACGTAATTATTCATGGTATCCATATTTTTAGGAATACATCATATTTATCCTCTAAAATTGCTGATCTTTGTTTCATTCAAATAATTTTAACCTCCAGGAAGTTCAACCCAAGGGACCTCCAGGAGTGAGCTGTAGTTTGTTTTGTCGCACAAAAAATATAAAATTTTACCTTTTTTTAAAGGATAGATTGGATTGGTTTATTTAACAAGGCCTTAATTGAGAATTGTATGTATTAAGAAGTGTACTAAAGCTTCTGTGCCTTAAAGAGGATGTAAAGGTTTGTTTTTTATTTTCTAAATAGGTTCCTTTAAGCTGTGCATTGTTGGTTCACTAACATTTTCCTTCGATTTCCATTCTAAATGTTTTATCTTTGTTTTCTTTGTCTGAATTTCTCACTTCCTGTTCCTTCTCAGTAAGCTGTTCTGGCTGACTAACTCCCACCAGAACACTGGGGCAAGCCTACTGAGGAGAAACAGGAAGTGAGAAATTCAGACAAAGAAAAAAAACATTTAGAAGGGAATTCAAAGGAAAAGGTAAGTGAACCAACAATGCACTAGCTTAAAGGAACCTATTTAGAAATTAAAAAACAAACCATTACAACCCCTTTAACCACTTGTTACCCGCCCGCCGTCATATGACGGCGGGCGGGTAACTCCATTGTCCCGACTGCATGTCATATGACGTGCAGTCATAGAAAGCTGCTAGGGGCGCGCACCCGTCGCATCACTGTCAACCCCGTGCATGTGCCCGACGGCCGCGATGGCCGCCGGGCACACGCGATTGCCGAGTAACTGAGCTGGGACGTGCAGCTCTGTGTGTAAACACAGAGCTGCACGTCCCTGTCAGGGAGAGAGGAGACCGATTGTGTCCCTTGTACATAGGGACACAATCGGTCACCTCCCCAGTCACCCCCCCTCCCCCCACAGTTAGAACACAAACTAGGACATACATTTAACCCCTTCCCCGCCCCCTAGTGGTTAACCTCTTCCCTGCCAGTTACATTTATACAGTTATCAATGCATATTTATAGCACTGTTCACTGTATAAATGTAAATGGTCCCAAAAATGTGTCAAAAGTGTCCGATGTGTCCGCTATAATGTCCCAGTCCCGAAAAAAAATCGCAGATCGCCGCCATTCCTAGTATAAAAAATAATAAAAAAAATCATAATTATGTCCAGTATTTTGTAGGCAATATAACTTTTGCGCAAACCAGTCACTATACGGTTATTGCGATTTTATTTTTTAATTTTTTTACCAAAAATATGTAGAAGAATACGTATCGGCCTAAACTGAGATAAAAAATGTTTTTTTTTTTTTATAAATGGGATATTTATTATAGCAAAAAGCAAAAAATATTGTGTCGTTTTTCAAAATTGTCGCTTTTTTTTTGTTTATAGCGCAAAAAATAAAAACCGCACGGGCGATTAAATACCACCAAAAGAAAGCTCTATTTGTGGGAAAAAAAGGACGTCAATTTTGTTTGGGAGCCACATCGCACGACCGCGCAATTGTCAGTTAAAGCGACACAGTGCCGGAAGCTAAAATTTTGTCTGGGCAGGAAGGGGGTGTAGGTGCACAGTACGCAAGTGGTTAAGGCACGTTCACCATATATGTAACTTAGTCCCTTCATGTCCACAGCCCTGGTAGCAAAGGGCAGAGTAACGAGGAACGTATTTGGAAATCTGGGAAGGAGTCAAATACCAATGCATTGAGACTTTTTACAAATTTTCCACTGCTGAAATGTTTAGAGAGCTGTGGAAAAGCAAATGTCTTTCCAGTTCTCCTCTGGGTTTCTGGTATTTAACTTTTCTTCCCAGTGAAGCATGTATTTGACTTGACTATGGATTATTTTGGAGGAATTTAAGAATGCTTATATGAGAGAACAAAAACCAGGGGAATGGGGATCAGTTCAGCATTTACTCTTGAAGCTCGTAAGGACTAACAGAGGTGTTATATTTGGCAGGAAAGAGTTAACATAGTGTTGAATCTGTATATAGCGGAAGAGTTCTTTTGAAGTTATTACATATTTTTCTCAAAAATAGCTAAACGATTTGATGCTGTGTGAAGCGAGGAACGGATAGGTGTTGTGAAGCTTTTGCTAATCCTCCATGTAAACCTGGAAGGAGTTTAATTTCTAGGGGAGAATAACAGACATTTTATTAGAATAAAAATACACTGATTACAATTCTTTCAGTTCAGTGGGGAATAGCTAAATTTGTGTGGCAGTCCTCGCGCAATGTCTATTGGTTGATTGACTTCTGCCAAAAGTTTAAACGTTACTTCAGTTGGAAAGTTTTCTTTGATTGGTGGCTGCAGCCAATCAGTTGCAGCCACTGATCAGTGTAACAAATTTATACCAAATAATTAAAATTGCCACCTTTAATCAATACATGCTCTGTCTTCAAAAGAATAAATACCTGATGATCCTAATTCCAGTGAATTCATTGCAGCATTGTTACCCTACCCCTCCCTGCAGGACACAGACTTGCCAGAGCTGATGAGAACAGAGTGATGAAGTCTGTAGCTCTTTTGATATCACAGGGCCAAGCAAGAAGAAAAATTAACAAAACACTGGTAATGCATCCATAGCAGGTGGAGGGCTGATTAATATAAAAACTAAGCCAAAGAGGGATCTCAAGAAAAATGACAGTAAGTTGGATATGAATAATTTAAAGGAAACAAATTTAACTGTTAGTGGTAAACCACGCACAAGAAAGGAACTCCAAGAACATGCCACTTTTATTCAGCAAGGCAGCAAAAAAACTGCACTGATTGGTGGCACTGATGGGCTTTGATTGGTGGCACTGATAGGCTTTGATTGGTGGCACTGATGGGCACTGATTGGTGGCCCTGGGGGGCTTTTGTTGTAATCAGGGCATTGATTACATATCCTTGTGGTCCCTGCGAGGAGGTGCCGATGATTGACTCTCCTCGTCACACACTTTGTCAGTGTGAGGTGATTCAAGCTGATCACTGGCACTCCTGTATTTACATGTGACTGGCTGTAATGGAACTCTTTACAGAGATCGAGGTCGCACCCTGTCCTAGTGATTGCCACGCTGCATGCCCCATGAGGGCATGCGACAGTGGCTGTTCTGGGTGGCGTCATATGAAATCCACCCAGAACGAGAGCCGCACCGCCGTCATTTGGCGGTGAGCGGGCGGCAAGAGGTTAAAGTGATATTAAAGTCTTGTTGTTTTTTTTGTTTAAAAATAACAAACATGTTATACTTACCTAATCTATGCAGTGGTTTTGAACAGAGCAGCCTAGATCCTTCTCTCTTCAGGTCCCCTACCTGCGCTCCTGGCCCCTCCCTCCTGCCGAGTGCCTCCACTACAAGCAGCTTGCTATGGGGCCCCACAAGATGAACCACTGCTCTGTGTGCCCATTCAGAGACAGAGCCATCACTTGGCCCCACCCACGCTCTCTCCTTATTGGCTTCCTGAGCCACGGCTCTCGTGCAACATCGCTGCATCAAGATGGGGCTGAGGTAAGTATTAGAGGGGCTGCTGCACACAGAAGCTTTTTATCTTAATGCATATAATGCATTAAGATAAAAAAAACTTCTGACTTTACAACAACTTTAAGGTCTGAGAAAACACAAAGATTGTTGTCTCCATAACAGACACAAATCCTGGAGACCCTCACCATGTGTAAGTGCAAAACCTAGGTGGCATACTGTATATACATTGGGGTTGATTTCCTAAAGTAAAAAAGACAATTGCACTTTGCAAGAGCATGTGCTCCAGAGCTTAATAAAGGAAAAAAGCTCTGCTGACTTCCATCATTAATTACATGCAAGCAAAAATGCATTTTTTTTTATTTTCTTTGCACGTGATTTTGGGTAATCTTTTCAAAGTGAAGTTTAGTTAGCTCTGGAGCAACTGCACTCTGGAGCTCTAGAGCAACACAGCCTATTTGCCTTTTGTAAATAAACCCCATATGCTCAACCTCGCCAGCCAGTGTCTTACACTATATATACAACCTAATAAAGAAGTACACAAAAGTGTACGTATTATTTAACCACCCTTATTCTCAGTGACTGAAACATTTGAGTGGTTCTAAAGGCTTAAGGTTTTTTACCTTCATGCATTCCTTGCTTTAAAGTAAATCTTGGTGTGCAGCAGCCCCCCGCCCTCAATACTTACCTGAGCAATCCAGCGATTTGCACAAGAGCCTCGGCTCTCTGGGGTCTCTGCTTCCTCATTGGCTGAGACAGCAGCAGGACCCGTTGCTGTCAGTCACAGCCAGTGAGCTAATGAGAAGAGAGAGGGAGTGGGGCCAAGCTACAGCTCTGTGTCTGAATGGACACACAGAGCAGTGATTCCTGAGTGAGCCTGCTTGGGTGACCCTACAGAAAGCTGGGGGTAATTGGCAGAACGGAGGGGCCAGGAACATCGGTGGGGGACCCAAGAACAAGAGGTTTGTGGCTGCTCTGTGCAAAACCACTGCACAGAGCAGGTACTGTAGATATAACTTGTTTGTTATTAAAAAAGAAAAAACAAACTTGCCTTTGTAAGTACATGTTAGTACTAACTTGTATTTGCGTAATAAATACCAGCCTTACTTTGCTTCACTATTTTTCATTTTGGTTAATCTACTAACTTGTGACTATCACGCTGGGGGATATCTCCATTGGACCTTCTGTGAGTCATCATTCCTGCCCAGTTTTACAGTTTATATGACCCCTAGACTAAAAAGCTAGAGGTCCATTTTTTTCTGGTTAGTGGGGACACAGGAGGGGTGTGTGCCACACCATGGAGTGGGAGTTTGGAGCACTACAGACCTTTTTTTGTGGATTGGAGCACTTAAAGCAGAGTTACACCCAATAGTGGAACTTCCGCTCATTTGTTCCCCCCTCCTCCTGTGCCACAATTGGCACCTTTCGGGGGGAGAGGGGGGGACAGGATATCCTTTTCTCACTTTCGCCTCAGCTCCCTCCTCTTCTTCCTGTCGCCAAGCCAGTATGATTGAGGAGCGGTGCTTCGCGCATGCGCAGTAGGGTTCCTGGCGTGAAGCCGTAAGGCTGCACTGCTGGGTTCCTTTACCCACGATGGTGGCAGCAGCACCCTGTGGTGCTAACATCGCTGGACTCCAGGACAGGTAAGCATCCTATTATTAAAAGCCAGCAGCTGCAGTATGTGTAGCTGCTGGTTTTAAATTTTTGTAGCGGTGGGCGGACCTCCTCTAAGCACCTTTATTTGGGACATTTTGCAATATTTCAACATGAATATTTGATTGATTGGTTTTATTTTTGAAGATTTCTTATTGAAACGATGTATGCACTATTGCGAGCACTGTAATTATTTTATTTTATTCAACATAACGTATATGACAAAAAAAAAAAAAAAAGTGTCCTGAAAGTCCAATACATTTAAACAGAATCTCACTTCACAGATGAATTGCAAGGGCTGAAATGGTTTATTTTTCTGCGCTACAGGAAGATTAATCGTTTTACACATATTATTTCCCCGGAGAAGTGAGAATGGGAAATGTGTATCTGTGAAAATCTTTCCACTATTAAATTAGTGAGGGAAAAAAAAAAATATCAACATGGAGAGGCAAACCCTCAGTGTAAGCACAATTTATCATGTAAAATTCATCAATGCAGCTTATTCTTTATTGAGATACAAGTCTCTTATGTGTAGGTTACGAAAATGAAAATCAGAGTTTTTGAAAAATTAACATTTCTGGTCTAGCTCTATGCCAAGATTTATTGCAGGCAGCATGTCGCATTAGTTTCCATAGAAGTTTTTTTTCTTTAAAGACATCCAATAGCTCTGACCCAGTTAGTGAAGTAATATAAAAACAATCAGGAAAGGTAACACTAAAAGGTTTGTGGTTATGAAGCCTACTTCAGCACGGATACAACATGCACAGATAGTTGTCCTGAAATACTATCTATTTCTAATGAAAATTCCTTTTTGTTATTCAATATTTATTGGAAAAAAAGGCACACGTTTTAAGAAAACAGCACACTATAATATGAAACTAGCACATAAGATGGTAAAACAACATAGAAACTTGTTTAATCAAATGTTGTCTGTGCTGGAGAAAATCTCAAGGTTTGTTTATAATATTACTATAGGTCAGTAGAAAATAGGGAGATAAAAAGCTAGATACAAAACAGAATTAATTAAAAAAAGTTTTCTACTAGGAAGGGAACCCAGATAGAAAGGATATCTAGCCACAAATTTGTGGCAGTGTTAAATTGTAAGTCTGTTAGCTTTCTGCACATTTTCACTGGTACACTTTAAAGCACAAGTTAGGCCTCGTACACATGACCGAGGAACTCGTTGTTTCAGACACATCGTTTTCCTCGACGAGTTCCTTGTTAGGCTTGTCGAGAAACTTGACAAGCTGTCTTTGCGTACACACTGTCAAGACCAAACCTCCTCATTCTTAAACGCGGTGACTTCAACACATACAACAGCAGGGGAAGTTCGATTCCACTGGCACAACCCTTGGGGCTGCTTTCGCTAATCTCATGTTACTGCGTGTTAAGTAAAAGTTTGGTAAGAGACATTTGCACTTTTCAGTCTGTTACAGCGTGACAAATGTGCTATTTCCTTTACAAATGCTACTTTTACCGAAGGTGCATGGGTTTCTAAGCATACACACCAACGCGTTTCTCGTCAAAAAAACAGCCCGACGAGGAACATGGCGAGGAAACTGAGACTCCCGTCGAGGAAAAAGAGAACTTGCTCTCTTTTTTCCTCGTCGAGTTCCTCAACAGTTTTCTCGATGAAAAGCATACACACGACTGTTTTAGTGGCAAAAAAGCTCTGCCACTAAGTTTCTTGAGGGATTCTGTCAAGTTTCTTGGTTGTGTGTACGAGGCCTTACATAGTTGCATAGTTATATAGTTACATAGTAGGCAAGGTTTAAAAAGACACAAGTCCAACCTATGTGTGTATTTTTATGTCCGTATTACATTTTATATCCAGGGCCGCTGAAAGAAATCATGGGCCCCCCGTACAGCCTACTACACAGGGGCCCCCTTCAGCTCCAACCATCGTCAGACGGACAATGTAGTTTTCTTCATTGTCTGCTCATGGCTTCTGTACCATACACTTGCACAACATTTCATTCTGTCTCCTTTGCCATTTTCCCCAATTTGGAGCAGAACTTGGTGTTCACTGTGACCCTACCTCTCACGCTGACTATATTTGGTCACATGTAGTGCACGCTAGGTGGCACTTTTGGACGTGTCCCTGGATAGCGATGTGAATGCACTCGCACCTGGCCCATGACGCCATTCGATATATCAGATATATCAGATCATTCACCACTTTACACTAGAGCAGTCTGATGCAAAAATGGTCAGCTCTCAGGGAACCTCTGAAATAAATGATATCTACATTTCATGTTACATAAATATGTTTCGTAGGGTTTAGATATAGAAGTAAATAAAAAGTTGTAGAATTTGCCAACCTAGAGTATCTGACTGCACAGGCAGAAGATTTTACAGAATATCCTACTTTAACCACTTAACCCCCGGACCATATTGCTGCTTAATGACCAGAGTACTTTTTGCGATTCGGCACTGCGCCGCTTTAACTGACAATTGCGTGGTCGTGTGACGTGGCTCCCAAAAAAAATTGGCGTCCTTTTTTTCCCACAAATAGAGCTTTCTTTTGGTGGTATTTGATCATCTCTGCGGTTTTTTTTTGCGCTATAAACAAAAATAGTGCGACTATTTTGAAAAAAAATCAATATTTTTTACTTTTTTTCTGTAATAAATATCCGCCAAAAATATATAAAAAAACGTTTTTTTCCTCAGTTTAGACTGATACGTATTCTTCTACATATTTTTCGTAAAAAAAAAAACGCAATTAGCGTTAATTGATTGGTTTGCGCAAAAGTTATAGCGTTTACAAAATAGGGGGTAGTTTTTTGGCATTTTTATTATTATTTTTTTTTTTAGCTAGTAATGGCGGCGATTAGCGTTTTTTTTCAGTACTGCGACCTTATGGTGGACACTTCGGACACTTTTGACACATTTTTGGGACCATTGGCATTTTTTTAGCGATCAATGCTATAAAAATGCATTGGATTACTATAAAAATGCCATTGGCAGTGAAGGGGTTAACACTAGGGGGCGGGGAAGGGGTTAAGTGTGTTCCTGGGTGTGTTCTAAGTGTATGGGGGGTGGCCTCACTAGGGGAAATCACTGATCTTCTGTTCATACGCTGACAGGACCGAGAGCTATGTGTTTACACACAAAGCTCCCGGTCACCGCTCTGTAACGAGCGATCACGTGTGCCCGGCGGCGATCGTGCCCGCCAGGCACGTGCACAGGACCCGGGGGCGAGCGGGGGCGTGCACGGGGGCTGCCGGCGGTGCGCGCGCCCCCTAGTGGCCGCAGAAGTGCAGACGTAGAGCTACGGGCTCTCGCCCAGGACAGCCGACCTGCCGCCGTGTAACTGCGGCGGCTGGTCAGCAAGCAGTTAAATGAAAAAATTATTTAAAAAAATAACTATTAAATGAAATCTGTGGAAATATGTTTGTTTGCATTGGTGGTCACTGCAGCTTGAAGATTCATTCAGTACTACTAAGGAAACCTCTAGCAGGCTTTGGAGGAACCTTACAGAGTCACAGAACCCTAGTTGAGAAAGGCTGTTGTAGGCACTGGAACATTTGTGAATGCATTTTTGGGAATAGTATTAGCTATACTTTTACATGTAGGCAACATAAATGTGCATTATTGTTACATAACATCCAGGATGTGCCAGGGAGATCAGGCAGAGAATTACCAAATGGAACATTCTTAAACTATAATATTATGCCCCGTACACACGGTCAGAATTTCCGACAAGAAAAATCCAATGTGAGCTTTTGGTCGGAAATTCTGACAGTGTGTAGGCTTCACCGGACTTTTCCTGTCGGAATTTCCACCAACAAAAATTTGAGAGCTGGTTCTTCAATTTTCAGACTGAAAAAATTCCAATCGGAATTCCGATCATCTGTAGCAATTCCGATGCACAGAATTCCGCATTGAACTTAATTTTCTCGACTTGTTGTAGTGTTGTACGTCACCACGTTTTTGACAGTAAAGCTCAGAGAACTTTTGTGTGACTGTGTGTATGCAAGCCAAGCTTGAGCGGAATTCTGTCGGAAAAAACATCCAAGGTTTTTTCAGACGGAAAATCTGATCGTGTGTACGCGGCATAAGATTTACAGATGTACGCCAGGGCTAATATTTCTCTTTTCTTTTTAAGAAGCATAGAGCACTGAATAAGATGCAGCACACATCCAGCTCTTCAATGAGGTCCTTATTTTCATTGAGGAGGTTATAATGATGAGTGGCAGTTCATCTGAAACTCATTGGGAGGCCACTTTCCTGTGCAAATGCATTAAACGAAATTGTGAGACATCAGCAAACCCTCTCAGTAAGGCAAAGAGAAGAATAGCTTAAGTTGCCATGCACCAATTCTTGCAATTGCTTTTAACTCTCCAGGATTCAAACACTATGAATTCATGATTTAATTCTATTGGCCGCTGGACAATACATTTAAATGAAACAATTAAAGGCAGAAGAAGCATCTCACTTAGGATTTAAGAAGAAAATAAAAGTTATCTTTTAACCACTTCATTACTGGGCACTTAAACCCCCTTCGTGCCCAGACCAATTTTCAGCTTTCAGAGCTGACGCATTTTGAATGACAATTGCGCGGTCATACAACACTGTACCCAAATTATATTTTTATTATTTTTCTCCCACAAATAGTGCTTTCTTTTGGTGGTATTTGATCATCTCTGCGATTTTTATTTTTTGCGCTATAAACAAAAAAATACAGAACATTTTGAAAAAAACCTACAATATTTTTTACTTTTTGTTATAATATCACAATTTCTTTTTTTTTCGGTTAAGGCTGATATACGTATTCTTCTACATATTTTTGTTAAAAAAAAAAATCGCAATAAGTGTATATTGATTGGTTTGCGTAAAAGTTATAGCGTTTACAAAATAAGGGATAGATATATGATTTTTATTTTTTTTTATTTTTTTTACTAGTAATGGCGGCGATTTTTTTTGTCAGGCCTGTGATATTGCGGCGGACGTATCGGACACTTTTGACACAATTTTGGGACTATTCACATTTACACAGCGATCAGTGCTATAAAAATGCACTAATTACTGTATAAATGTGACTGGCAGTGAAGGGGTTAACACTAGGGGGGGATGGAAGGGGTTAAATGTATTCCCTGGGTGTCCCTGGGTGTGTTCTTACTGTGGGGGGAGGGGGACTGACTGGGGGAGGTGACCGATGCTGTGTCCCTATGTACAAGGGACACAGCATCTGTCTCCTCTCTCTGACAGGACGTGGAGCTATGGGCCAGATCCACATACAATTGCCCCAGCGTAGAGTATCAGAGATACACTACGCCGCCGTACTTTACCTGGCTCTAAGTCGAATCCAGGAAGATTTCGGCCCGTAAGGTACGGCGGCGTAGTGTATCGGAATCATAAGACGCGATTAGGGCGGATAGACCGGATAATAGCAGCTTTAACTATACGCCGGAAAAAGCCGACTAGCGACGATGTTAGAGAATGCGACGGCCGATCGTAACTTTGTGGATCGCCGTAAAAAGCTAATTTGCATACTCGACACGGAAAACGACGCAAACTCCACCCAGTGGGCGCAAAAAGATTGCAGCGTAGATCCGAAGGCGTACAAAGACGTAAGCCTGACGGATCAAAGCCCGAAGCCGTCGTATCATGGTTTGAGGATTCAAACTAATGATACGACGCGGGTAATTTGAAAGTACGCCGGTGTATCAGGAGATAGACCGGCGTACTGGCTCTGTGGATCTGGCCCTTTTAGTTTTGGATACACCTTATAGAAGATCTGAAATGTAAAAGCTGACCAAAAAAAGGGCAAGCAGGGGACAAAGGATTGTCAAAAGTACTGATTGTAATTGTCCTGCTGACTTACTATGCCTGGTTCTGACCTGTGTCTCTGTATGGAGTTAGCTATCCTGGTAGAGGATCAGAGCTTTGTTTCTTTGTCAGAGGTGGGGTAATATTCAAAAAGCAGCAGAAGAGGTTGAGATTGCAAAGATCCACAGAATGGATAAAGCAATATAGCAGAAGCATATTGAATAGTACCAGTTCATTGAGGAATATTAAGAAATCGAAGAAGGTTTAAAGAGGAGCAACCAAACTGATAAGAGGCATGGAGGAGCTCAGGTAAGAGAAAAAATCAGCAGAACTACATTTTTTCTCTGTTGGGAAGAGGTGATTAACCACTTAAGACCCGGACCAATACGCTGGCAAATGACCCAAGGGGTTTTTGCGATTCGGCACTGCGTCGCTTTAACAGACAATTGCGCTGTCGTGCGACGTGGCTCCCAAACAAAATTTGCGTCCTTTTTTTCCCACAAATAGAGCTTTCTTTTGGTGGTATTTGATCGCCTCTGCGATTTTAATTTTTTGCGCTATATACAAAAATAGAGCGACATTTTTGAAAAAAAATCAATATTTTTTACTTTAAACTAAACTAAATTTTAGTAAAACATTTAGGCCAAAATTTATTTAGCCACATGTCTTTAGTAAAAAAAAAATCGCATTAAAAAAAAATTAGCTACCTAGCGGGAACAGCGACACTAATACAGCGATCAGAAAAATGATCGCTTAGTGATGCTGGCAATAGGGAGTGAAAGGGTTAACTAGGGCAGTGATCAAGGGGTTAAAACTTTATTGGGGGGGTGGGGGGGCTACCCTGACACTAACACTAACTGACTGTCACACTGTCTGTCACACTGACACTAAATACAGTAATCATACATGTATGATTACTGCATTCAGTGACACTGTGACAGGGGGGAGGGGGGGGGGGGGGGCGATCGCGGGGGTTAAATGTGTTTTTGTGTGTGTGTAAGTGTGCTGTTGGTGCAGACTTACTTGCTGTGTTGTGATCTCTCCTCAGCGGTGCTTGAAACAAACGCCGAGGGAGAGATCAGATAGCTTCCTCCTTCCTGTGTTTACACAGGAGGAGGAAGTGACAGGGCAGGCGGGCGCGCGCATTGGCTGGGAGCGATCCGGAGGGGGCGGGTGAAAACGGATAGCCGCCCCCACTTGTCGGATCGCTCCTGCAGCCGCGCGGACCGCCGCATGTACGGGGGGGGGTCCGATCGGACCCCCGATCCCCCCCAAGGCACCAACGTATATATACGTTGATGTGCCTGCCGGTGCCATTCTGCCGACGTAAATGTACATGCGGCGGTCCTTAAGTGGTTAAGGGCCCTTCCACACGGGTGGATCCGTTTTTAGAAATTTGCTTGCTCAGCGGGGATCGCTCCGTTGATCCCCAGAGTCGGTGATGACACACTGTGCAGAAATGGACCTGTCAGATCTCCGCTTTCCTCTGTGTGAGGATCGGATGAAAAGAGACCGTCTGTATACGCCAGATGGATGGAAAGTAGGGTTTCCATCCATCTGGATTTAGTGTGTCGGATCGGATGTCGGTGGACATGTCACCGCTAATATTCGTCGCTCCATAGAGGTGCACGGAACGTCCGTTCAGGTCCACTTGAAAAACTGACAGGCGGATCTGAACAGTCCGTCTGTGTGAAAGGGCACTTAGGGGGGATATGATCACAAAATACACAAGTGGATCAAGTGAATGTGGTGTACAGTTATTCACTTTAAAAGATAGGTTGAACTGTCACAGACACTGAATACAGGAACCCTTTCTGCCCACATACATACTGTTTTTGTTATCGCTATATTTCCCTTTGTGTTACATTTTTGAGGGATTATTAAAAAATATTAAATGCATGCATTTCATTTGTGTAGTAGCATTGTTATTATTATTGAATTATTCTTTAGAAGTGGGTCCCAGTTTTACACACAAATCGTAAAGAGTATGTCCTACTTGTTTGGTTTTGGATAGAGTGCTATCTATCTAACATTAGAAAAATGCATCCTTACTTCCTGTTCTGCTGACAACAAACTAACCAGATAGGAAGTAATGGTAAATCTGTGACAGCAACATGGGCAGTTTTTCGCAGACTTTCTGTCTTATAAAACTGTTGTGAAAAGACACGTGAAGTGGTGAAAATGCTGTCACTACTTGCAGGACATATAGCCTTATGCTGCGTACACGCGGTCGGAATTTCCGATGAAAAAAGTCAGACGGAATTTTTTCATCAGATATTCCGACCGTGTGTATGCCTTATTGGACTTTTTCCATCGTAAATTCTCGTCGTAGTGTTGTACATCACCGAATTTTTGATGGTCGGAATTTGGTGTGTACGTGTGTATGCAAGACAGCTTGAGCTGAATTCCGTCAGAAAAACCCGTCTGAGTTTATTCTGACGGAAAGACCAATCGTGTGTATGAGGCATTATACAGAAAATATTAGGAGATGAATTTAGTCGTTTGTTTGCCTGAAGATACTTAAATGACTGAGGACTAACATAGTGTGAAACGTGTCGGCTGTCCTTTCCTGTGGCTGTGTTTGCTTTGTATGCCCATTTTTATTAATAAAGACAACTTTTTGGAAGTTTCCCTGGAGAGCGGCTGTCCATCCCTTTTCCTATTTTCTAGAAGCTCCCAGTACTGTGGTCACCAGAAAACAGACAACCAGGAAGTGTCCAGAACAGAGAAGAATTACAGCAACATCAGAGCAAAAACGAACAATGAAGACATGAAACCAGGACTGTAGTAAGGTAAAGGAAGCTATTTAGCTAAAAAAAAATTCCTTTAGTGACCCTTTAAGGCTCTTTTTGCCGACCTACTTGTTTAGGTGTCCAGGGTTTGCTAGCCATGTGCTGTATGATGTGAGTGGTTGATAAAGATGTGGCGCCTGCCAGCAGCCACTGCTTCATTAACAACCATTGACAGCATTACCCAAATATGGCTGTGTAGCCATATTTTGGCAATACAAAAATACGAAAGAAGCTTGGACAGCCGCACTCCAAAAATGTTCCATAAATTAAAAAGGATCACAAAATAAACACGCCACAGCAAAAATTGGGACAGAAGCTAACGTTTCGCACTTTAGCTTTAGTGCTTAGTCATAGTTAGTACTTGCTATGACTAAGCACTGAAAATACAGTGTGAAACGTTAGCTTTTGTCCCAATTTTTGTTGTGGCATGTTTATTTTGTGATCGTTTTTAATTAAAGGAACTAGGGCTGTTACTGATCAAAATTTTTGTGTTTGATTAATCGTTTTTTATTTTAATCGATTAATCGACTAATTTTGATTAATTATAACGCACATACAGATCTAACTACTTTTAGCTGATCTCCTTGCCGGCTGATTCCCAGTGCAGCTACCAAGCACTGGAAAAATAGATAGAAGGATACAAAAAACACACAAAGGCAGCGCTCGATGGGAATAGCATTAAAACTTTTATAATCTTCAAGTAGGTAACAAAATAAATATTGCACTGGAGATAAAATCGATGTAGCTACATAAACTGTAAAAATGGTGCGAGTAATACCAAACGGTACCAAAAGCAGTCATAAAAACATGTAGCTAAGTATGATACTGGTATAAAAATGTGTACGATGATACCACTGCTGAATCCAGATGAGGAGGGGTTAACATCAGTCTGTCGGCATGTAGATGTCCCATGAAGGGAACTATCACAACTCCAAGTGGATGGTTGTAAAATCCCAGGTTGATAGAGGGAAATGTAACAGCCCTCGCGTGTGGCAGATAATAAGGTCCCGCCGACATGCAGATATGAAGGCACAGCTAAGGAGCCCTTTAGATGGACACTGCAACCCCCGCCGGTGTCCGTGACATTACTGGATCTCCGACGGAACTCCCTGAAGGCCCAGAAGCCGGCGGAGAGGCGAGTACCAATCAAAAGAATTTTAATCGATCAAAAATATTTTGATCGATCAAAAAAATTAAAGATTAATCGATTAATTTAAAGTTAATTTGCACAGCCCTAAAAGGAACATTTTTGGAGTGCAGCTGTCGTATGGAGCTTCTTTCGCATTTTTGCATTGCTATTGCATTGCCGTCACCCGTGGTTTGGTTTTGGTGAGGAGGTTCTTTGACTACTACTGAGTGGTTACTCTCTTTGTCATATTTAGGCAATGACGTAACCCACTCCATTCCCCACCCATTTGTTTATGTGGCCAGAGATCAGTGGTTTCTAATGGCCTGTACACACAATCCGAATATCGGACGAAAACGATCGTCTGAGGAAGAATCGTACGATTTTCGGATCGTGTGTACACTACTTTCGAGAGCCGATCACGACAGTTCATCCGATATTCTTAGATCGGACAAGCACGAAAATTTTCCTCGTACGATGTCAGATCGTACGATTTTCGTTTAGTCGGTATAGTTGTCGTCCAAAAATACAATACAAATACATTACAACACATGACATCACTACCAATTTTTTTTTTTCTGTCGTACGAGAATTTTCGTGACTTTAATAACCTATTTAATTTTACTTGCGACTATTAAGCGAAAAAAGTCGTACGATCCGTCGCCCGATATTCGGATCGTGTGTACGGGCCATAAGCATTGCTGCTTCCTTAGCAACCACTGACAGCCGGAAGCTGTAATCTATGCTGAACACCTGAGGTTTGTCAACCTGCGCAAAAATATGCATGTTTGTGCTCATTCACGAAATGCGTGGAAAACATGCTTCACACTTGTGGTGCCATTCATTGTTAGTGGAATCCCAAATAGATCAAGTAAATATGTGTTTTTGTGTGTGTCAAGGTGCATGGTTAAAAAAACATGTCATACTCAATGCCTAAAAAGGTACACAAGTTACATTGGTGTGTTTGTCACACATAGGGCAGCCCATTGAAATGAATGTGTAAAGTTCGAAAACATGTGAAAAACACACAAAAAACATGTGCTCACAAAACACTAGATTTGAACCTAATCTTAACCACCTCAATACCGGGCTTAAAAAACCCACCTCTATACCGGGCCTATTCTCGCACTTCTCTCCTACATGTACAAATCATCATTCTTTTGCTAGAAAATTACTCAGAACCCTCAAACATTATATATGGTTTTTTTAGAAGACACCCTAGGGAATAAAATGGCGGTCATTGCAACTTTTTATCTTGCACAGTATTTGCGCAATCATTTTTCAAACACCTTTTTTTGTAAAGAAAATGGTTTCATGAATTAAAAAATAACAAAACAGTAAAGTTAGACCAATTTTTTGGTAAAATATGAAAGATGATCTTACGCCGAGTAAATAGATACCTAATATGTCATGCTTTAAAATTGTGCACATTCATGGAATGGCGCCAAACTTTGTTACTTAAAAATCTTCATAGGCGACGCTTTAAAATGTTTAAAGGTTACCAGTTTAGAGTTACAGAGGAGGTCTAGTGCTAGAATTGTTGCACGCGCTCTAACGCACCTCACATGTGAACGACGTTTACATACGTGCGCGGGACTTATGTGTGCTTTTGATTCTGAGCGCAAGCTACCGGGGACAGGGGCATTTTATTTTTTTATTTTTTTTACTTATTTATTTATTTTTTACATATTTAAAAAAAATATATATATTCCATCGCTTTTATTCCTATTACAAAGAATGTAAACATCCCTTGTAATAGGTATAGTGTGTGACAGGTCCACTTTGAGGAGAGATGCGGGGTCAATAAGACCCCACATCTCCCCTCCAGGCTGAAAAAATTGAGATAGTGAAAAAAAATTCACAGATCTCATTCTTAAAAGCTGCAATTGCGGTTTGTTTACTTACGGGTACCTGGGCGTGACGTCATCACATCGCACCCGGGCCTCCGACGGTCATAGAGATGACTGGACCGCCACTATGATCGCTTTTTACGGTGTGCAGGATCGCCGCCGGAAGAAAATTATATGTGAATGATGCCTCTAGGTGTAGACATCATTCAGATATCCCCGCACAAACTCCAGGACGTCATATGACGTCCACCCAGGATAACAGATCCCCCTTTTGGACGTCATTTGACGCCGTGCAGGCTTAAAGTGGTTAATGTTTAGCGTTTGGACTAACATCCCAACAGCCAGTGTTCGTAATGAACACTGCGCTCATCTCTACTTAAGACAAGTTTTCAGGCCTGCACCCTTCTTCTAAGATCCAAGCAGCCCTTAAATATACAAAGGTTTTAGAAAAATGTTTAAATAACAGATCTTAAAGACAACAATATCTGAGAAGGAAAAACACAAACAGGCCAAGCTAATAAAAATAAAAGCATTGGCAGATAAGGACTAAGGAAGGACTAAGGAAGGAGGCCACAGAATAAAAGAGAGGAGAGAGTCACAGAGATGAGAACAGTCATAATATTGTTTAATAGAAATCTAGTCCATTATGTTATTGTCCAATAGAAGTATCATTCATAGTTCAATGATTTTATTTTCCTGAGTATTTTACAAATTCCATTTCAGAGCCAAAAGATTAATGTCTTCCATTCAATGGTCTGGTTATGAGAAATGAGAAATGATCTTCCTTATGTTCTTTTAAGATGTGCCTGTATACATTCGTTTTTTTTCCTGTACTGGAAAGTACTCAAAAGTAACATTTCTGTTTTTGCAGATCAAGCTATGCAGTGGAATAACGTCCTTGCAGGATGTCTCCAATTTACAAGCCGACCTCAATGCTCTGTCTAATTGGGCGACTAAGTGGCAGATGAGGTTTAATGTTGATAAATGTAAAGTTATGCACTTGGGGGCTAAGAATATGCATGCATCATACATGCTAGGGGGAGTACAACTGGGGGGATCTGTAGTGGAGAAGGATCTGGGGGTTTTAGTTGATCATAAGCTCAATAATGGCATGCAATGCCAAGCTGCGGTTTCCAAAGCGAGCAAAGTACTTTCTTGTATTAAGAGAGGTATGGACTCCAGAGAGAGAGATATCATTTTGCCCCTGTACAAATCATTAGTAAGACCTCATCTGGAATATGCAGTCTAGTTTTGGGCACCAGTTCTCAAAAAGGATATCGGAGAACTGGAGAAAGTGCAGAGAAGGGCAACTAAACTGATAAGAGGCATGGAGGAGCTCAGCTATGAGGAAAGATTAGAAGAACTGAATTTATTCACACTTGAGAAGAGGAGAATAAGGGGGGATATGATCAACATGTACAAATATATAAGCGGTCCATATAGTGAACTTGGTGTTGAGTTATTCACTTTAAGGTCAACACTGAGGACAAAGGGGCACTCTTTACGTCTGGAGGAAAAGAGATTTCACCTCCAAATACAGAAAGGTTTCTTCACAGTAAGGCCCCGTACACACGAGCAAATGAATCTGCTCAAATTGGTCGGACAAATCGTTTCTGGGGACAGTCCCTGATTTTAAAATGCTGTCTGAAAAAACTGTCTCTGATTTGGTCCCTGACTCCCTGTTTCTAAAAATGGCATCCCTGAGCTTTATTTAATTTAGTTATTGGCTGCCTGGAGGAAGAGAAAGGTGGGGAAGGGTGGGCCTGCATTAGCTCCCGAATCCTATGCCCTGCCACACCCACTACTCAGCAGGTAAGTAGCAAATCAGTAATTAACTTGACGCCCCCCTGATTTGGTGAGAGTATCCGCTATGCTACAGTCCCAGTGCCAGGCAGGCACCTGCCATAGTAAGAGGCCATTTGGCTGTACATGCGATTTTATTTATTTTTAAATAAAGGTAATACACTATGATTTTTTCCGTATCTGTTTCTGCCATTCTGTGAGCATTACGGTCGCACCTATGGTCCCATCGTTATCCAGCTACGCCCCCAGTGTGAACAGGCACTCATCCTGTCCTGCTTTTCTGACTTACTTTTAATTAAGAGGTCTCGCCGTCTGGTAAGAGCTTAGCATCTCCTTAGCACTTTGGGTGGAGCACATAATGCAGTGGTGAAGGAATCAGACGCATCCACGAATCAACTCCATATCATTCAGTCACTGATCCATTTGTGGCGTATATGGGACTTTGCACAACTAGAAATTATTTTTGCACTGTGAATATATTATTGCACATTATCCTCACTAAGAATAATTAATCTTTTTCTTCACTGGTGACCTTTTTATGCAATTGTGTTTTTATTCACCTGTGCAGATTATCTGTCCAAGACTATCACATGTTATTCAAATATAGATTATGTTATGCATTTGTGTTGTTTATAATCACTCACCTACCTAGTTTATGTTGCACACTAATTACAGACAGGTGTTATACTGAGTCTATACACTAGCGCCCTCTATATCTTTTCTTTTTCACTATTTGTAGTAATGTACTGCACCACCAAAGAGCAGCTTAATAATATTTTTTATTTTCACGGACAAATACATTTTATTTATTTTTCTGTTTTTCATTTCAATAGGTTTTTATTGAAGTTTTATGCAAACAAAGGAATAAAAGATAAGACAAACAAAATAGACCATACGCATATGGAGGTCTGTATAGCTTCATCGAATACATTCAAAACACATGCAAGAATGAGATAATAAATATTAAAGCATTAAACACTGAAACAATGATTATGAACCTTTGACTATGAAACATTAAACATCAAATAACCACAGTGCTCAATGAATCTTAGTACTGCCTCTCGGTCAAAGCTCCGGGCTGGCACATCGCCCACTCCCCCACGCACCCCTTTGGGAGCACTCTGTGCGTCGGGAGAGCTGACGGCGGCCGTCCGCATGACCATCCCTAATACATCTGAAGACATCAAGGCCCATAGCACTGTCATAGACCACGGGCCCGGGCGACCGAGGCCCGCACTCCATGGCAAAAAGCCTGCATATCATGAGCACCTCCGATATTTAGCATATAAAGACCATATGGTCAAGAATAATGAGTGAACTAAAGAAATCTAACAAAATAAAATAGAACAAGAACAAGAAATAAACTAAAATAATAAATTATAAAGTGTTGTTCCTCCTTATAACCCTTAGACAGAAGTGATCAGCATGAGTCTGTTACACATCAATGTTTATGAACCGAACTATACCACCTATTCCACCTATACCATTTACGTTCCATATTGGTCATTTTACCCTGAGATGCGGCAAACAATAGTTCATAGGAGGCATGGGTATTAGTCGTTTCCACCACTTCACTCATCGAAGGTGGGCCTACATCCCTCCAGTGTCTTGCAATACTTAACCTAGTACTGAGTAGTAAATGAGTGATTATGGTTCTTGAGGAGAACGGGACACTATCTAAGCCCAGGGATAGAAGCGCCGCCCCCGCCGAGGGGATAATCCGGACCCCTGCGAGCTGGGATATTAGATTAAACACACTCACCCAAAGTTGAATGAGTGAAGGGCAGGACCACAAGATATGGTGCAACGTCCCTACCTCTCCACAATTCCTCCAGCACAGGGAGGAGATTTTGGGGTCAAATTTAGACAGGCGAAATGGTGTTAGGTACCACCGCACCAGAATTTTGTGCGATAGTTCCCACAGATTTACGCTCTTAGTCGCAGAGAATGTGCTCCGCAAAGCTGATTGCCATTTATCATCGGAGAACGTTGCACCTATATCACGCTCCCACGTTTCCATATACGAGGTTTTAATAAATATGTTTTTGTTGTTTAAGAGATTATAAAATAGCGATATCCCCTTAATGTTAGTCGTGGGGTTGGTAAAATATAGCATAGCTCGCCAGGGGAGTGTGGTAGATGTTTGGGGTGACGTTTTGAGGAAGTGAGATAGTTGGAGATACCTATACAGGTCAGTGTCCGCCAAGTCAAATTCGCCCTGTAGAGTCTGAAATGACTTAAGAGTGGGGCCTGACATTAAGTCTCCTACTGTTTTAATGCCTTTAATTGACCAGTGCGCAACAGATATGCCTGGTATGATCAATGGTAGACTGGAGATGGGAAGGGGTAAAAGTTTAACGTCCTGACCTGAAAAGGTGTGAGAAACAAACTTCTCCCAAGCGCGAATAGTGGCTACCATCGTGGGAGAGAGTTGGGTCAGGGCCGGCATAAGGATTCGACTGGATAATAAAATGTCGGATAAACAATGACCCGGGACCTGCGCTAGTTCCAATTCTAACCATCTAGGGGTGTGGGTTTGCACGAACCATAGCCTAGCCTGCGAGAGAACTGCGGCTGAGTGGTAGTCCTTTAGGAGGACATGACCGATACCCCCAACTCTTCTACCCGCTATTAGCTTTTTAAATGAACATCTCGCTTTCCTACCTTGCCATAAGAAACTGTTCAGTAGAGACTGAAGTTTGGAAAAGAAGGAGGCGGGGACAGGGATCGGTAGCGACCTGAAGAGATACAGTAATTGCGGTAGGACTATCATTTTAAATGCCGCTAGACGGCCGGACCAAAGCAGTTCAATTTTGGATATATCTCGTAGTGACTTGCTCATAGAGCCGAGAAGCGGGGCATAGTTAGCTGCAAACAATTCACCATTAGTTGCCGTTAGCGATATACCCAGGTATTTCAGACCACTATCTTTCCAGGTGTAAGGAAACCTAGCGGCAAGTCTTTTCCGCAGTGGAGGGGCTATACCCACTCCCATAAGGTAGGACTTACTTTCATTTACTTTATAGTAAGACAGTTTATTAAACATTTCCAGAGCCGCATGGGCCGAAGCCAGGGAGGATTCCACGTCTGTGAGAATTAAGATGATATCATCTGCGAATAGGCTAATGGTGTGGGTGGAGTTTTGGGTAGGAAAACCTTTAATGTCAGGATGTGAGCGAAAGTATATAGCTAGGGGTTCCATTAGTAGGTTAAAAATTAGTGGGGATAATGGGCACCCCTGCTTGGTGCCATTGGAAATTAAAAACGGACTGGACAAAACTCCTGACGCAAGCACCTGGGCGGAGGGGTTGGAATATAGGGCCATAATTGCGGACAGGATAGGACCTACAAAGCCGAATCTCTCCAAAACTTGAGCCATATAGGTCCAGTGAATGCGATCAAAGGCCTTCTCTGCGTCTAGAGCCAAGAACAGAGAAGGCCTTTTATGCAGGTTGGCCAAGTGAATAACATTGATCAACCTGCGAGTGGCGTCCGAAGTCTGACGCCCCCTGGTGAATCCTGTCTGGTCAGGATGTATAATCAGAGGGAGAATGTCTAATAGACGTGTGGCAATGATCTTAGCATACATTTTTACATCTACGTTAAGTAGGGATATTGGCCTAAAATTCGAAGGTGACGTAGGTCCTTCCCCGGCTTCGGCAAGGTCACAATGATAGCGGATAACATTTCAGTAGGGAAGGCGGCCGAGGCAGCAGCAGCATTGAACACACCCTCCAAGTAAGGGGTCAAGATCTGATTGAAGTTTTTGTAGTAATCCCCCGTAAACCCGTCGGGGCCAGGGGCTTTATTTTTAGGGAGGGACTCAATAGCCCTGCGGATTTCCTCTTTGCTAAAGGGCTGGTTTAGTGATCGTAGTTGATCAGGAGATATAGATGGTATATTCAGGCCCTGCAAGAATTTGCCTATGGCATCTGGTTCAGGTTGGAAAGTATCTGCATCATTTTTTAAGTTATATAGGGAACCATAGTAGTGGCTGAAAGCATCTGCTACAGCTTGAGGATGCTGGAGCTTACATTTGCTAACGGGATGGATAATATAAGGAATTTTGAATTTATGTCTTACACCTTTCAGTTTGTGGGCCAATAATTTACCTGCCTTGTTACCCGTTGCATAGTACGTCATTCTTAATCTACGGGACGATTTTTCGAATGATTCCAGTAACAGGAGCCTGAGGTCATGTCTCAGTATGTTTAATTTTTGGGAGAGTACCGGGGAGGGATTTTGTTTGTTAGATGTTTCAAGCCTGAATATTTCTTTGGTAAGGTCTGTTAACTTCTGCTGCCGCTGCCTCTTAGCCCTCGCCCCCAATTGGATGAGGATGCCTCTGACATACGCCTTATGGGCGTTCCACAAGACAAATTGATCCTGAACAGAACCAACATTAGTACTAAAAAAATCGTTTAAGTGTCTTTCGATGAGGTTCTTAGTCTCAGCTTGCTGCAGCAAGAATGAGTTGACCCTCCATAGAGACGGTGCACTGTCAGCCATGCCATCATCCAGGGTGAGAGTGATGGATGCGTGGTCCGACCACGTAATCGAATTGATGGCAGTGTCTGACACCTTGGAGAGGGTAAGCTGGTCGACTAAGAAGAGATCAATTCTGGAGTAAGCCCCATGGGGCGAGGAAAAAAAAGTGAAATCTCGTTTCCCGGCGTGTAGGCACCTCCAAGCGTCAAATAGATCATGGTTGTGTATTGAGGTTGCCAATACCGGGCTTGAGCGTTTGGCGCCCGAGGAGGAGTCAATACCTGGGTCCGGGGTAGCATTGAAATCTCCACATATGACCAGCTTCCCCTTCTGGTGCGCCACTACTTTGGCCATTAATCTATTGAAGAAGCGAACTTGGTGCTTGTTCGGGGAGTAGATATTCACAATAGTGAACGTGGTGGTGTTAATGTCACATAGCAAAACAATGTATCGGCCCCCCGTATCAGGGATAACTTCATGGAGTTTAAAAGCAACCGTGTCACTGATGGCTGTGAGTACACCCTTCGTTTTATTAGATGAGTTGGCTGTAAAGACGTGCGGGAAGCGTCCATGTGAACATTGAGGGGGAGACAATGAGGAAAAGTGCGTTTCTTGCACACACAGAACGTCCGCCCGATTGGAAGTGGCCTCCTTCCACATGGACTTCCTCTTAACAGGGTGGTTTAGACCATTGGAGTTAATAGAAAGAAATTTTACCCCCATTGTTACGGCAATAGAACAGTGTGTGGAGAGTTATTGCAGGGATTCATTTGTAAGAGAAGGTCTCCCTCCAGTGGCCAAACCGGGCATGGCAAGTAATAAATTGGTTGTACCAAGAAGAGGTCAAGAGAGCACTCACGGTTAGTTGAGAGGGTAAAGGCGTCCCGAACGATGGCAGGTAGATAGAAGAAGCCAGGTTTCTCACTTTCTCCATGCGGGGGGAAGCTCTTCTTCCGTAGACAATGATTGCAACGCTGAAGCAACACTTGAGGATGGTGTGTAGAAAAAAGGAGGAACACAAAAGGAAAAGGAGTGAACAGGAAAACAAAAAAATAACAAAAACAGTCAAATACTTGGCGAGTAGCCAACATGAGCTGGTTATGAACCTTACGCACCCTAGAAGGGATACCTGAGAGCAGCTGCAAGCTGCACAAGTTAAGTGGGGGTGAGTCCAGGCCTAAAGGCTCTCCGAGACTCCTACCAGGAGAGAACATGTAGGTAGGTACCCCAACCGGATTCAATTGTGAGACTTGGCGTTCCTGTTAGTGACAGTTTTCCACGCGGGGTCAGACCGCGCCCTGGGTCTGGGGGAGGTTGTTGGAGCAACCCCTTCTTCCGGGAGAATCCCCCACTCCTCCAGCAGAGAGATGCCTTTTTCCAGGGTGTCCACATTGTGCGTGTGGCCCTCCCTGGTGACGGACAATTTAGCAGGGTAGTTCCACCTATAAATAATCTTATGGTTTCTGAGGGCCTTGGTTATGGTGTTTAAATTTCTTCTCCTTTGCAGAGTATATTGGGATAGGTCTGCAAAAAACTGCAGATTTTGATACTGCGAGGGGATCTTCTCTTTTTTGCGCATAACCGCCATTAGTTTCTCCTTAGCATGGAAGAAATGGAACCTCAAAATAATGTCCCTGGGGACCTGTTCAGGCAAGAAGGCAGGTTTGGGCAGTCTATGTATTCTGTCCACTGTGAGCTCTAGGTCAGAAAGATCTGGGAGAAGTTCTTTGAACAGGGAGGAGGCAAAAGAGCGCAGATCGGATTGCAAAACGGACTCAGGGACCCCTCTTACTTTCATATTATTGCGTCTGTTTCTGTCCTCGATATCTGCGAGCTTGGCTTTGATCCATTCCGTGTCACTCTCCCTCTCCTCATGCGAGTCAACCAGGTCATTTATAGTGACAGCGTATTCCCCCATCTTGTGCTCAATATGTTCCACCCTATCCTCCACAGCCTGTATATCAGAATGGAATTTGTGCATACACTGCATCATGTCTGATTGCAGTGAACTCCTTAGGGACAGCAGCAAGTCCTTCATCACAGTGTCTATGACAGGTTGGTGGGTGGTGGGGGAAGGACTCGATAGAGTCTGGCAGCTCCCGGGTGTCATCCCCTGATTCGGGCATAGGGCTGGCTGGCTGCAGTGATCCCTCTCTGTCTAGCCTGGGTTTGGCTTTGGCTGGGCTGCCTGACGCTGAGGAGGGAGAGGGAGACTGCATGGTGCTAGGGGGTGACTTATCCTGGGGTCCGCGTGATAGTTCAGGTCTGCCTGCACGTGTTGTGTGTGCTGGTGTGGACGCTGCTGCGGCGCCATCTTGCCTACCTCCACGCTGATTAGGGGAGAAGAAGTCCGTCAGCCGCTGGGGCTTTCTCTGCTCCTTCCTCTTCCTAGACATGGCCCCAAGGGTCTCCAGAGCTGGAACGCCGGGTGTAGCAGCCGAAAACCGGGTCCGGAGGGATGATATGAGCCGTTAGTTCTCAGCTGGATGCGGAGCTCCGGGTCTAAGCCGCCATTCAGCTCCGCCGCAGGCCACGCCCATTATTTTTCTGTTTTTAAGCTCCAAGTAGCTTCATTAATCTATTGGCGCGAAATTTACACTTTTTTCCAAGTAGCAAATCAGAACTGCTCAGTAGATAAACATTTTCTGAGTGAATTTAAGCGCAAAAGTGTAACATTTGGCAGACCTATAACTTAAAAGGGTATGTATAGCTAAAACTGTTATGTTACTTTTGAATAGAGCAGAGAAGGATTGGAACCCCTGTAAAATGTTTATTGCTGTGAGTGTCCCTGCTAGGGATATTCACCCTCAGGCCTCGTACACACGACAGAATCCAATTAAGAAACTTGGTGGCAGAGCTTTTTTGCTGAGGAAAACTGTCGTGTGTATGTTTTTCATCGAGAAAACAATTTCTCTTTTTTCTCGTCGGGAGTCTCAATTTCCTCGTCGTGTTTCTTGTCAGGCTGGTTTACGATGAGAAACACGTCCGTGTGTATGCTTAGAAACCAACGCATGCTCAGAATAAAGTATGAGACGGGAGCGCACCTTCGGTAAAAGTAGCGTTCGTAATGGAGATAGCACATTCGTCACGCAGTGACAGACTTTTACTTAACCTGCAGTAACATGAGATTAGCAAAAGCAGCCCCAAGGGTGGCGCCAATGGAATCGAACTTCCCCTTTATAGTGCCGTCGTACGTGTTGTAGGTCACCGCGTTTCAGAATGACAAGATTTTGTCTTGACAGTGTGTATGCAAAAAAAGCTTGACAAGATTCTCGACAAGCCTGACAAGGAACTCGTCGAGGAAAACAGTGTTTCCTTTACGGGTCGTGTGTATGAGGCCTGACTATTGATCCTAGTGACCACTGTCACCTGGAGAAAAAATTCCCAAATTCTAGTGTTGTCACCAAAAAAAGAAATATAGCAACATTTTCCAAGCGGTAGACATGTTCCATTGACAACTGCCCTCATTTTGTAGCGATATCATCTCACTTACTTTTTCAGTCCTTTCCTGCTCTATCCAAGACTTAAAAGAAAAGTTTTTGCTTTGCATAGTCTTATGTGTAAGTGACAGGTCTTTGGTGCCCACAAAGGAACATCTAGCAGTAAATGGTAGGCTAACAACAATTGTATTAAATCTAAATTATTAACAATAACTCATGGAGGCTTAATATTCTTTCAATACATGTGGTCTCTTTTTAGAAAAACATTTTCAACCTTTTCATTTGGAAGCAAAGAAGAAATAATGAGGAGTTTCCAGGACAACAAGCTGCTTTCTTCCGACAAAACTGACTAGACAGAATGGAACGGTGGTAATAATGTCTGTTCCCCATGTACATAAACAACTGTAATAACATGCCATTCTTCTAATTTGTAAATATCAGTCTAATATTTGGTCACTAGCTGATGCCTCCATGTAAGTTATTTGTGTTGTACAAATCCAATTTGTATTGATTGGGTATTTTTTATTCTAGTGAAAGGGCTTATTTTTATGGTATCTGCCTTTCTGCCCCTAGCTGGGGTAGACAGCTTTAATTGAGGCATTTTTTTGTGTTAGCAAGAATCATTCGAATCTTCTAGTTTCAATTTGTCCTCCACCAATTTTTTTTTGCGTTTCTAGTAGGGATGGGCTTCGAGTTTGAGTCGAACTCATG
The DNA here is from genome assembly GCA_029574335.1 of Rana kukunoris. Lineage (NCBI taxonomy): Eukaryota > Metazoa > Chordata > Amphibia > Anura > Ranidae > Rana > Rana kukunoris. Next base: position 106,458,151 of record CM056049.1, on the reverse strand, counting down.
TTCGACTCCAACATTGCCTGTTCGCCGAACAGCGAACTATTTGGGATGTTCGCGGCAAGTTTGTGTGAACTTTAGAACCCTGTTAAAGTCTATGTGACTCGAACGTTTGAAATCTAAAGTGCCAATTTTAAAGGCTAATATGCAAGTTATTGTAATAAAAGGTGTTTGAGGACCTGGGTCCTGCCCCAGGGGACATGTATCAATGCAAAAAAAAATCTTAAAAACTGCAGTTTTTTTGGCAGCAGTGATTTTAATAATTCCTTTAAGTGAAACAATAAAAGTGAAATATTCCTTTAAATTTAATACCGGGGGGGGGGGTATAGTATGTCTGTAAAGTAGCGCTTGTTTCCCATGTTTAGAACTGTCCCTGCACAAAGTGTAATTTCTGAAGGAAAAAAAGTAATTTAAAATCACTCGCGGCTATAATGAATTGTCGGCTCCCGGCAATACAGAAAAAAGTCATTCATAAAAAAAATGTGTGGGGGTCCACGGCATTTTTTTTTAATTTGGGGTGGAGTTCCCCTTAATATCCATACCAGACCCTAAGGTGAGTGATTTTAAATGACTTTTTTCCTTCAGAAATTACATTTTGTGCAGGGACAGTTCTAATCACAGGAAACAACCCCTACTTTACAGGCATACTATACACCCCCCTAGGTACAAAATATAAAGGAATATTTCTATTTTATTGTTTAACTTTAAGCATTATTAAAATCACTGCTCATGATAAAACTTTTTTTGCATTGATACATGTCCCCTGGGGCAGGACCCGGGTCCCCAAATAATCCCCTGGGGCAGGACCCGGGTCCCCAAACACTTTTTAGGACAATAACTTGCATAGTAGGCTTTAAAATGAGTACTTTAGATTTCAAACGTTCAAGTCCCATAGACTTTAACAGGGTTCTAAAGTTCACACAAACTTTTGGTCTGTTCGTAGGTTCTGGTGCGAACCGAACCCAGGGGTTGTTCGGCTCATCCCTAGTTTCCAGCATTAAATGGACACGTAGCTTTTTCAGCATTTAAACATCTTAGAAATTGGGAGTGATTTACTAAAGTATTTAAGAATGTTCACACAATAAAATGTGTGAAGTTACACCAAAATGATCCACTCATGAAACAAGGAAATCCTTGTTTGCTTATTTCATATATACGTGATTGAACATTGGTTATACAGTATATGCATGAAAAAAAAATTAGGCAAAGGAATAAAGGGAATGATTCATTTTTCCTTCACTTTATTACAGAGATGCCCCATGTCTTTCATGCCGACCCCCAAGTGCTGCCTATATTCACCGTCGAGATGTCTGCCTCGGCTCCCAGTTATATGCTAATTGCAACTCCAATCAGTAAGTGTAAATCTTGTTGTTGGGGCTTTTTACTTTAACTTGTCCTTGCCCTTATACATACTCATTACTTACAATTCTCATTTTAGACATACCACGTGCATGATCCTGATGAGTGGCGTTCAGCCACGAAACTCGTAGAGCTTACTGATGCTGTGTCTCTACCTATCCAGATTACAACTTCCAAGTCGCTATGCTATATTCTTTTTCTCAGATCCAGTGAAGCTAAGGGTCCTGCACGCAGTACTTTTAATCACTTTATTACTCAATTTGTTTTTGGTGAACCACGTAACTGTATTTCAGTCTCTGATGAGATATAATTGTTATCTATATGCTTATGATTATTACTTTGCTTATCTAATCAAGTATCCTTACCAGTGGCTCTATCATGAGACATTCTTGTGCCCCCCCACCCCTCCCCCCCGCGCACATTTTTGAGCATCGGCCGCCACTGGTAGCACTGTATTAGAGTTTGTTAGTCTGTGTTTTAACATACTGTAGAATGTTAAATTGGTACTAAAGTCAAAAGGTTATTTTTACCTTCATTGATTCTATGCATTAGGCTAAAAAATCTTTCAGTGCCTGTCACCACCCCCCCTCTCCCAGTTAAATACTCACCTGTATTGATCCAGCAATGTGCTTGTGTGCAGGACTTCTCTCCTTTCCCACAGGCCTGGCTGCAAGCAGAAGGAGCCATTGCCCCCTGCCACTGTCAGTGTAATCCAGTGAGGAGGGAGTAGGTGGTGGGGCTGAGCAGCGTGGTGTCTGTCAATAGAAGCACACAGCAGCTTCCTATGGTGGCACACTTGGATGAGGAGGAGCCTAAAGTGCTGGCGGGGGCCCCAGAAGAGAAGGTTCAGGAATGCTGTATGAAATACCATTACGAAGAGCAGATAAGTATAACTTGATTTTAATAGTGAAAATAGTAACCTGGACAACAGACCCACCCACAGAATCCAGCGTATATTGCAGGGCTCCAAACAGCGAAAGGGCAGATATTTGACAGGTAAATGACACCTGCAGGAAGTGTGTATATCCTTATAGATCAGCAATATGGAAGTCATTTAGAAATGATGAGAGTGGGTTTACATCCACTTTAACTCTAGCATCAGCATTTAAAGGGGTTGTAAATGTACAATTTTTTCCCTAAATAGCTTCCTTTACCTTAGTGCAGTCCTCCTTCACTCCTTCACTTACCTGATGCTTCGATTTTGCTTTGTCGTTATTTCTTCTGAGAAATCCTCACTTCCTGTTTTCTGTCTGTAACTCCACACAGTAATGCAAGGCTTTCTCCCTGGTGCGGAGTGTCCTGCTTGCCCCCTCCCTTGGACTACTGCAGAGTCTAGATGCCCACTAACCCACAGCTCCTTTCTCTATCTGCAACTTAGAGAGCGACCTGACTCTCCTGTAGTGGGGGGGGGGGGGGGGCGAGTACGACACCAAAACAGAAATGAAGAGGAAATCCCTCCCAAATGAGGGGATCCCAGAGTATCACCAGAGTCACCAGAAATAATGTCCCCATTGGCAGATTCCCTCTCTATTATTGCTCTGATTGCTCTGATGTCAACCCAAAATGTGGGATTTTCTTTTGTGTTTGATGATAATGTTAAGCGGGACAAAAAGAGGGTGAATCTCCATAATGGGGGCACAGAAAGCAATACAAATTGGACAGGTGATCTTAGCCCTCTCCGATCTATCCTAAACGAAAGAAAGCATTTTTTTTTTAAGTTTTGCCTTTAATTACAGTATGTCTCCCTGATACTTCATGAAAGTTTTGGGACTCATGGTAGCCTTCTTTAAAGGGTCACTAAAGGAAAAAACTTTTTAGCTAAATAGCTTTCTTTACCTTACTGCAGTGCTGTTTTCATATGCTCATTGTTCGTTTTTGCTTTGATGTTGCTGTAATCCTGCTCTGTTCTGGACACTTCCTGGTTGTCTGTTTCCTGATAATCACAGTGCTGGGAGCTTTCTCACTGTGGTCACTAATCAAGGAGGTGTGATTACTGTGTGTAAAATAGATTGGGCTGAGGGGTTTTAGACAAACCATCACTGCCCTCTATTGGCTCTCTGGCTCTGTACAGCAGAGAGACAGGAAACAACAGCAAAAACGAAACTAGAAACTGCAGGCACATTATATGACTGATTTTTATCTATTTTTAATCATTTTTAAAAGGAATCAGTTAACTATTATGTCTCTATACCCTGTATACAGTCATTTCAGCCCAAACTGCGTCGCTTTAACTGACAATTGCGCGGTTGTGAGACGTGGCTCCCAAACAAAATTGGTGTCCTTTTTTCCCACAAATAGAACTTTCTTTTAGTGGTATTTGATCACCTCTGCGTTTTTTATTTTTTGTGCTATAAACAAAAATAAAGCGACAATTTTGAAAAAAAAAACAATATTTTTTACTTTTTGCTATAATAAATATCCCCAAAATATATATATAAAAAAAAACATTTTTTTTCCTCTGTTTAGGCCGATACGTATTCTCCTATTTATTTTTGGTAAAAAAAATCGGAATAAGCATTTATTGATTGGTTTGCGCAAAAGTTATAGCGTTCCATGGTGTGGAGTGTCATGCTCGCCCCCTCCCCTGGAATACAGGAGAGTCAGGATGCCCACTAACACACAGCTCCTTTCTCTATCTGCAACGCAGAGAGCGTCCTGACTCTCCTGTATTCCAGGGAGGGGTTGAGCACAACACTCCACACCAGGGAGAAAGCCTTGCATTACTGTGTGGAGTTACAGACAGAAGAACAGGAAGTGAGGATTTCTCAGGAGAAATAAGGACATTAAAAAGCAAAATCGAAGGATGAGGTAAGTGAAAGAGGACTGCACGGAGGTAAAGGAAGCCATTTAAGGAAAAAAATTACCTTTACAACCCCTTTAACTATAGTTACATCAAGAATAAAAGAAGAGACTTCCCATCCTCGGATACTGCCATGAGGTTGTAGCACCAGTGGTGAATTAATTCCTAAAAGAGTGTGAAAGTAGCTACTTGTGTAGGTAGATAGATGAATGAAGGTTTGTTCACAAAGGAATTCATTCTAGAGGTATTCCCAATGGTGAGAGAGCCCGAGTGCAGAATGTGAGCTTGGGCTTTAAATGTGCTTTATGGCTTTAAATGTCAACCACTGAAATATCTCATTGCCTGAGAGCTATAAGAAAGTTTCAGGGATTTTATTTCCAAAAACTGAAATATTATTTTTGTGACAGCTGATTTTATAATTATTAGGTGCTGAAGAAGTTTGTTCATAATGAAAGCTTTTACACTTGACAATTTCTTTCCCCATCATCTATTGTTATCACATGAATGACAGTAAAATAACTAAATCAGTTTTTAAGGCAATACAAAACTGGAGTAATAATTATTTTCCCAACATCTGTTTCTAACATAAAGCTAGGTAAATTGCCAGTAAAATCAATTAGGGGATTACAAAATGAAATAAAAGGAAAATTCATAGACATATCAAAGTTATAATTACATATGTATGGCAATGAGAATTACTTTCCTTCTTAAACGTAACTTTTGATATGGAACATATGGAAATATGTCTCTGTGTGTGTATGTGTGTGCATATATGTGTTTGAGTGCATTTGTTCAGTTTCAACCAATCATTTAATCAGTTTGATTATTTATAAGTAAAGTTTATCTTTCCTTGTTTCGCTTTCTGATGGCATCTGCCACTAACTTGGCAAGCATCGCTTGAGAATGGAAAAGGCTGTCATAGTCTCAGGTTGACAGTGCCAGCGTCATGTGTGATACACCATCAAAGGGCACCCAGCTGATCATTGTGTGCTTAATGAGATATGCCCAATTATGCACAGCTGCCACCAGACCACTTGCAAAATATTATGATGCTTCCTCTATGGAACATTAAGCAGTTACAGTAGCATCTGACAGCACGTTTGCCAGATCCACACTGACCGTGCCAAGTTGGAGCACAAATAAATTGCAAGTTAAACAGATGGATGAAGTGTGGGGCTGGTAGAAAAGGGAATGCTATAGAAACCTAATCAAATTTGCTGAATTGAACTCATGTGACTGAGCTGTGTATTTAATAATGGGTAAAAAATAAAGAAAAAAGCCTTAGGCTTTATACACACGATACGTAGGCTTTCAGCAATGGGAGTCCAGTGTAATTGATCTCAGTGTAGGGCTATCAGGACTAAAAACAAATGTGAAAAGAAGATACCGTCTGAACCACTCCCCTAAGCCTATCAAATACACATAACCATATCCCTCCCTAAAACTTTAACTCTTAAAAGTACTGTTAAAATTAACTACCACCTAACAATAATAATAATAATTGTTACTAAAGTAATAATTATAATATAATATAAAAGCTTAACGCCAGGTTTTCTATTTATTTAAATGCTTTGCCTGGTTTAAAACTAAAAGGTTTTTAAAGCACTACTTGATAAGTTCCATGTTCTAACTCTGCAATGTCCTTGTCAGATCCTACTAGATTGTGTTCTTTTGGAACAGACTTCTTAATATGTTTCATGTTCCAACTTTGAAATGTCCTCCTCGGATTCCTACTAGATTGTGTTCTTTTGGAAAGGACTACTTAATATGTTCCATGTTCCAACTCTGCAATGTCCTCCTCAGACCCTACTAGATTGTGTTCTTTTGGAAAGGACTACTTAATATGTTCCATGTTCCAACTCTGCAATGTCCTCCTCAGACCCTACTAGATTGTGTTCTTTTGGAAAGGACTACTTAATATGTTCCATGTTCCAACTCTGCAATGTCCTCCTCAGACCCTACTAGATTGTGTTCTTTTGGAAAGGACTACTTAATATGTTCCATGTTCCAACTCTGCAATGTCCTCCTCAGATCCTACTATATTGTGTTCTTTTGGAACAGACTTCTTAATATGTTTCATGTTCCAACTTTGAAATGTCCTCCTCGGATTCCTACTAGATTGTGTTCTTTTGGAAAGGACTACTTAATATGTTCCATGTTCCAACTCTGCAATGTCCTCCTCAGACCCTACTAGAGTGTGTTCTTTTGGAAAGGACTACTTAATATGTTCCATGTTCCAACTCTGCAATGTCCTCCTCAGACCCTACTAGATTGTGTTCTTTTGGAAAGGACTACTTAATATGTTCCATGTTCCAACTCTGCAATGTCCTCCTCAGACCCTACTAGATTGTGTTCTTTTGGAAAGGACTACTTATTATGTTCCATGTTCCAACTCTGCAATTTCTTTCTCAGATCCTACTAGATTGTGTTCTTTTGGCAAGGACTACTTAATATGTTCCATGTTCCAACTCTGCAATGTCCTCCTCAGACCCTACTAGATTGTGTTCTTTTGGAAAGGACTGCTTAATATGTTTCATGTTCCAACTCTGCAATGTCCTCCTCAGATCCTACTAGATTGTGTTCTTTTGGCAAGGACTACTTAATATGTTCTATGTTCCAACTCTGCAATGTCCTCCTCAGATCCAACTAGATTGTGTTCTTTTGGAAAGGACTACTTAATATGTTTCATGTTCCGACTCTGCAATGTCCTCCTCACATTCTACTAGATTGTCTCCTTTTGGGTTAAATGATGGGACAAAAAATGGAGTAGATCCTTAACACTTAGGCCACGTACACATGACCAAATCTGTCTGCTGGAAACGGTCTGCCAGACCGTCCCAGCAGACAGATTCGATCGTGTGTACGGGCGAGCAGACGAATTTGGCCAGCCGACAGATTTGAAAGCATGCTTACCAATCTGTCGGCTGGGAACCCGTCCGCCCGACATGTCTGCTGGTTAGTACGCTAACCAGCAGACATGTCTTCTCGCACACGCGCCGAATGATTTCGACGCATGCGCGGAAGTGTTTTACTTCCTGGTGCGGTGACGTGGCGCCGTCAACATCACCGCCACGTCACCGACATGTCAGCGCGCTCTCTGCTGGCGGGGATTTTGGTTTGCTCGTGTGTCCGACCGATTTGAACAGATAGATTGCCTCGTGTGTACGAGGCCTTATAGTTTTTTCACATGAGTGACAAAAGTCGATGCAAAAGAAAAACTGGGGCCTCTTTCACATGGGCTTTTGAGTCAGGTCCGCCCTTCTGCTTTTCAGGCAGATCTAATTGGAAGCTCCATGCAGGTCTAAGGCCCTGTAAACACGAGCAAATAGATTTGTTCAAATCGGTCGGACCGACCGATTTGAACAAATCTGTCTGCCGGCCGTTTTGGTTTGATTGCTGTACACACAATCAAACCAAAATCCCCGCGAGTAGACAGCGCGGTGACGTAGCGGTGACGTTGACGCCGCCACGTCACCGCACCAGGAATTAAATTACTTCCGCGCATGCGTCGAATCCATTCGACGCATGTGCGAGAAGATATGTCTGCTGGTTAGCGTACTAACCAGCAGACATATCGGGCGGACGGATTCCCAGCCGACAGATTTTAAAGCATGCTTTAAAATCTGTCGACTGGCCAAATCCGTCGGCTCGCCCGTACACACGATCAAATCTGTCTGCTGGGACCGATCCAGCTCTGATTAAGCAGGGGATCTCTTCATCCATCCTTTGCTGTATGGAGTGGAGTGCTTCATCCTGAAAGGACCTTTAATCCTTTTTCATCAGTTTATACATCCATCTTCAGTTCAGTTCAGTTTACATCATTACACGTCTTTTTTTTTTTCTAAGAAAAAATGTATTGGCGGACAAATGTATAAACAAAAAACATGTTTCTTACCTAAATATGGGTTTAAATGTAAAGGATGTAAAAGGACAATATCTGTTTACTCTGAACTGATGAGTCAAAATGTGAAAAATTTGTAACAGGAGGCAGTTTGTTGGCAGAGGACTGAAAAGCGGTACAATGGGTGTCTGCATGAAAAGGTGAAGCATGGTGGAGGTTCCTTGCAAGTTTGGGGCTGCATTTCTGCAAATGGAGATTTGGTCAGAATCAATGCCGACCTTAATGCTGAGAAATACATCCATCAAGCCATACCATCAGTGAGGCATCTAATTGGCCCCAAATTTATTTTGCAGCATAACAACTCCAAACATACAGCCAATGTCATTAAGAACTATCTTCAGCATAAAGAGGAACACAAAGTCCTGGAAATGACGGTTTGGCCCCCACAGAGTCCTGATCTCAACATCGAGTCTGTCTGGCATTACTTGAAAAGGCAGAAAGATTTGAGGCAGCCTACATGCACAGAAGAGCTGTGGTTAGTTCTTTAGGATGTTTGGAACAACCTACCTGGTGAGTTTCTTCAAAAACTGTGTACAAGTTTACCTAGAAGAATTGATGCTGTTTTGAAGGCAAAGGGTGGTCACACCCATCACTGACTGATTAAAATGTCAGTTTCCTCCCACATTTCAAAGACATGCTGGTAGGTAAATTGGATCTCGTCCAAAATTGGCCCAGTATATATGTATATGTGTGTATGACTGTGTGTCCCTAGCGTGTCAAGATCCTACAGGGTAAAAATGACCGCACCAGCCAAGCAAACACTGGCTGGAAAAAGCGACCAGAGGCGATTCATTTCGCATGCGTTGCGCTATACAAGTCATTCATTCAGAGTTTTTTTTTCTTGGGAGGGTGCATGTGATTAGCACAGGGCCAAACAGCACTGTCCAGACAGAGAGCCGTGGGTCCTGCAGCCTCATAGGACAGTCAGACTAGAATAAAAAAACTCTTAACCAGACACTGATAGAAGTTACAAGACTACTATAGACTGCTGATGAGAAAAGGTATTTAGCAGTTTATTTCAATGTTTTGTATACTGTGGGAGACCAGATATAGTAAATGTAGGGTCCTGGGTGCAGTAACACTTTAACCTGTAATGATGGACTCCCATGTTGTAGCTCCAATTAGTGTTGTCATGGCTGATCAATACCCCTATGTAAATATTTTGCTGATCAATACCCTTATGTCCCTATGTGCCAAAAAAACAGGCAGTTTCCTGTTCCTGGTCACACAGTATCCGGTGCATGCCTTGCCTTCTACTCTGTGTCACATCACAATTCTAGGAGTGTAGTCTAATAATAATAAAAACAATTGGTTGCATGGTAAGCTCTTTTTGTGTCTGTGAATACTCTGCCTGTTTGTGTCTGTGTTAGATATAATTACTGTGCAGCTTTCACCTACAGAACACTAGACTAAGGGACCCAAGGATTGTGGGATTTGTAGTTTCTTACATGAAGTGGCGATTCTCACACTACAGACAGAGGTCAATAATTAACCTGTGTAGTGCCATGCTGAGTGCCTCATATTTCGACATTAAAAGAAAGATTTCCAGATAGAATTCTAAAGTAAAATTTGTCTATAACAGAAATTATGCTAATCACTGTGGTCCAAATATATTTGGCTTGAAATGCATTGATTGAATGCTTAGCTTAGCATCTGTGTATAATGGATCTTTCCTTCAAAGTATATACCTGGAGTAGTTGGGATTAGACATGAGTGAATCTGCTTAGGTTTTCCTTCATTTGGTTTGCTAACAATTTTGCAAAGCTTGCTCAGTGTTCACAAACATTGCAGCGAACCCTTTAAAAAATCTTTAGCGGTAGGGCTGGAAATCTTGCTATTCAATACTGGGCATTTCTAGGGCTTCAAAGCAAGCCATTGTCAAACAAAAGGCATAGAAAGCTTAGCTCTGTCAAAGGCGACATATATCAATACTAAAACTAAAATAAAAAAAATAAAAAATAGTATCACTCAATACACAAAATTATCAGCTCTGCCAAACAGGTCTAACACACACTCATAGGCATGCGGCAGATATGCCCGGGCACACCCTAATCCTGAGGATGGCAACCCACCATTGACAGACAGGAGACAGGTAAACCCCAATCCTTCCTTGCTGACCCTCAGAACCTGGACAGGAGAGGCAGCAGTGGTGGAGTTTAGTGGAACTGATCTCTATTTTCCTCAAGCAGCAGCTGAAAGTAGGCTTCTCATCCTCTCCCTCTCATCAACATTCAGCTGCCACAGGAGGAAAATACAGGGGATCAGGACCAATATATGCCATCCCCGCCATCCCTCCTTTCCCTGATCCTCTTCCTTCTGTTTCCCGGATCCCTTATGTTCTCTCTTACTCCCCCTTCCTCACATCGTTTCAGTATGGAGAGCTGGGAAGAGGCCAGTAAATATGTCAAATGCATATGTGTTGGAGCTTTGGGGTGCACACCCTAATGCAATAGGCTGTGCACACCTATGCACACACTAACAATATAACTGCTGTGAGCCCACCCTTTTATAGAGTATGAGTGGGCTATCCATTTATATAAATTATCGTCTCCCGTGACTCAGATGAACGGGGCAAAGGCTACGAAATGCACTATAGACTATTCTGTATTTCTGTCAGCAAACTTACAACGTTTTTAACAAAAGTTTTATGAATTGCTGGAGAAATGCCGCTATCACCAAAGTTCATCTTCCTTGAAATACTGGAGAAACCAGTGTCTGTATTGTCATCAATGATAAAGGAGCTGAATTCTTAAATCATTTTATCTGTTTTTTTCATTTAAATGTTGACTTTTGCTGAATTCTTACCCATAAAAATAATTTTTGTATTACACCAAAATGTGACAACAGTGGGCAAATACAAGCTCCCTGAAATACGTTCTGTATTGAAGCGTGGATATTGTTAGTGCAGAAATGATTGTCAGAATGGAAACATTTGCCTCATGCTGAGAGGGATAATGAAACAAGGGAGCCTGGGAAACATGCATTGCCTAAGTCAGATGACAGGATCATTTTCATTGACTTTTGTTACACGGTTTGAATTAATGAGATTAGTGTTAGGTCTGACAGAAGGGGGACGACTTTTGTATCTTTCAAAATGAAATCTGTCAGCCTGTGCTTCGTACCAGAAATTTTATTACAGCTTATTTGTGCATGTCGTTTATAAGCGTACGCATTTCATAATATTGACAGCTGGATAACATGGACATATCATTGTGGTTCAGCAACCAATCACAACTAAAGTTTCCTTGCTCTAAATTTTATGATCCCAAGTGTATCTCAAGTCAAATTTAGAAAGACGATTTGTTATTTCTAAACCAGAGAATTTTTTTTTTTAAAGAACATAACTTATAGGGCCAGATTCAGAAATTATTTACGTCGGCGTATTAAGAGATACGCCGCGTAAATACTAAGAATAGCGGCGTATCTTTTTTCTGTATTCGGTAAGTGACTTACGCCACTCGTATATTAGTTGCATATTTACCCTGGCCGCTAGGTGGCGCTTCCGTCGTTTTACTTGTCAAATATGTAAATTAGGGAGTTACGGCGATTACCGAACGTACTTGCGGCCGGGTGTCGTAGTTTACGTTGTTTGTGTAAGGCTTTTTCTGGCGTAAAGTTACCCCTGCTATAGGAGGCGTAGCCAATGTTAAGTATGGACGTCGGGACAGCGTCGAATTGTACGTCGTTTACGTTGTTTGCGTAAATCGTTCGGGAATGGGGCTGTACATAAGTTACGTACACGTCGTTTACATTGACTACTAGCGACGTGATTTGACGCATTCGCACTGGGATACGTCCACGGACGGCGCATGCGCCGTTCAGAAAATACGTAAATTGCGTGGGGTAATGATTCATTTACATGAATCATGCCCCCAGATGACTAATTTGAATTAGGCGCCCTTACGCTAGACACTTTACGCTACGCCGCCGCAACTTATGGAACAAGTGCTTTCTGAATAAGGCACTTGCCCATAAAATTTGCGGAGGCGTAGCGTAAAGAGCATACGCTACGCCGCCGGATAGATACATATTTGTATCTGAATCTGGTCCATAATCTATAGCTGGCCATAGGCCCCAGCTTCCTGGCCCCAGGAAGACCAAGAAATGGGTAGGTGGCTGCTCATAACCCACAACAAAGACAGGACCAAAGGTCTCCTGACAGGAGTGCACACATGGTATGTTGGATTCTTTACTATTCTCCACAAAGGATTAGGATCCATTTGCCAGGACATTTTCTAAAATGCTAGAAAATCTTGGTGTGGAATTACAAGCACCTCAAGAGTAGCTACCTAGAGTAGACATGTCAAACTCCAGCCCACAATCAGTTTAAATTTAATTAAACCCTATTGGCCCATACACACGATCCGAATATTGGCCGATGGATCGTACGACTTTTTTCGCTTAATAATCGCAAGTACAATAAAATAGGTTATTAAACTCACGAAAATTCTCATACGACAGAAAAAAAAGATCGGAAGTGATGTCACGTGTTGTAATGTATTTGTATTGTATTGTCGGACGACGGCTGTACTGACTAAACGAAAATCGTACGATCTGACATCGTACGAGGAAAATTTTCGCGCTTGTCCGATCGAAAAATATCGGATGAACGGTCGTGATCGGCTCTCGAAAGTAGCGTACACACGATCTGAAAATCGTACGATCCATCATCGGACGATCGTTTTCGTCCGATATTCGGATCGTGTGTATGGGCCATATCAGTTCTCCAGTTAATAGGTTAATAAGCTGCAGCTGAATGATTCCATATGTTTCCCTTTTTCCTACTTTCATCTACTTAGCACCAGATGAGGCAGAGGTGGCTGGGCATGTGATCTACAGCCATATTTATGGTTCTTTTTTCTTAGTCCTGGCATGTGGGCAGCCAAACAGGAGCCCAATAGCACACAGCTTCAATGGAAGACCCAACCACTGTGAAGGGCGCTTCTCCAATTGCTACCAGATAAAATTGGTGCCAGACATTATAGGCACTGAGATACACAAAGTTAAAGACACAAATATTGTTTGTTACCAATTGATAATAATAAAAAATAAAAAAAAGACAGACACTAATTCAAAACTTTGCAAAGTAGAAATTGCCTATGGGCTATTTTTTTTAATCTTGTTTTGAAAAGCCAGTGGTGTGTGAAACACACCCAAAAACTCCACCCGGTGCCAAAAAAAGTGCACACAACATGCAAAGGGTGTTACTGATCCCCCAGGGCGTTAGGCTCCAGACGGGGACTTAGGGGTACTCACTAGGTCCATCTAGCCGAAACCAGACGGACCCCTTTCTCTGGAGGTTCTGCTGAAACAGACCCACCCCATGAGAAGAAGGCCTTGTCCACCCCCTCCCAAGACATTTAGGACAGGCCTTATGGGCCTATGGGCTAATACATCACACAACCCATACACCAAGGAGTAAAACCCCGAAAAACCCTAGAGTAGACATGTCAAACTCCAGCCCACAATCAGTTTAAATTTAATTAAACCCTATTGGCCCATACACACGATCCGAATATCGGCCGATGGATCGTACGACTTTTTTCGCTTAATAATCGCAAGTACAATAAAATAGGTTATTAAACTCACGAAAATTCTCGTACGACAGAAAAAAAAGATCGGAAGTGATGTCACGTGTTGTAATGTATTTGTATTGTATTGTCGGACGACGGCTGTACTGACTAAACGAAAATCGTACGATCTGACATCGTACGAGGAAAATTTTCGCGCTTGTCCGATCGAAAAATATCGGATGAACGGTCGTGATCGGCTCTCGAAAGTAGCGTACACACGATCTGAAAATCGTACGATCCATCATCGGACGATCGTTTTCGTCCGATATTCGGATCGTGTGTATGGGCCATATCAGTTCTCCAGTTGATAGGTTAATAAGCTGCAGCTGAATGATTCCATATGTTTCCCTTTTTCCTACTTTCATCTACTTAGCACCAGTTGAGGCAGAGGTGGCTGGGCATGTGATCTACAGCCATATTTATGGTTCTTTTTTCTTAGTCCTGGCATGTGGGCAGCCAAACAGGAGCCCAATAGCACACAGCTTCAATGGAAGACCCAACCACTGTGAAGGGCGCTTCTCCAATTGCTACCAGATAAAATTGGTGCCAGACATTATAGGCACTGAGATACACAAAGTTAAAGACACAAATATTGTTTGTTACCAATTGATAATAAAAAAATAAAAAAAAGACAGACACTAATTCAAAACTTTGCAAAGTAGAAATTGCCTATGGGCTATTTTTTTTAATCTTGTTTTGAAAAGCCAGTGGTGTGTGAAACACACCCAAAAACTCCACCCGGTGCCAAAAAAAGTGCACACAACATGCAAAGGGTGTTACTGATCCCCCAGGGCGTTAGGCTCCAGACGGGGACTTAGGGGTACTCACTAGGTCCATCTAGCCGAAACCAGACGGACCCCTTTCTCTGGAGGTTCTGCTGAAACAGACCCACCCCATGAGAAGAAGGCCTTGTCCACCCCCTCCCAAGACATTTAGGACAGGCCTTATGGGCCTATGGGCTAATACATCACACAACCCATACACCAAGGAGTAAAACCCCGAAAATTCTTGACAATGTCCTTTGTGGAGGCACCAATTATTGTTCTATCAGGCTTTGTGTGAGTTGATCCTAGTGTGCAGTTGCTTGGCTCTACATGTTGCGTGCATAGATTTACACTTCTATAGGAGCTTATGCATACATTAGTATGAATGTCATACAGTAGCAACAACATAGGTAAGTGTCCAAGATATGATGGATATTGCAGACACGTGTCATCAATTGTATAACTGGTCCATATAGATAGAAACAATGTTGGACCCCAGTTCAACAATGGTTTTGGAAATAACACAGTATAGTAGACCTTGTGGAGAAGGGGCATGTCAACAGCCTCAAGATCCTGTCCGACAGTCAGAGCTTCAAAACATCTAGAGAAAAGTCTTCCTCAAAAACTGCAGCAAAGGGGGTTAACAGTGTACCATGGTTATAAGTGTACAACTGACTAACAACATCCGTCGCTCCATAGGTCGCTTAGGCAGTTGTTTATGAGTTGTGTGGTGTATTAGCCCATAGGCAATTACTACTTTGCAAAATTTGAAATTAGTGTCTGTCTGTTTTTTCTTTTTTTAATCAACATGTAATAAACAATGGCCCAGATTCACAGAGCGATTACGCCTGCGCAACTGGTGTTGCGCGTGCGTAAGTCTAAATGTGCGCGTGCGTTTAAATGCGCGCGATTCAGAAAACGATTTACGCCAGAAATCTACTTTTTTTTGTCCGGCGTAATTTCGTTAGACAGACGCATCCGTCCGCGCAAAAATGCGCTAGACACACCATTGATTTGCTAGTCAAATATGCTAATGAGGGAGTTGCGGGGATCCACAAAAAAACGCAGTTGCTGCACAGGCTACACGATGTTCGCAACAGCAAAATGTCCTGTCTAAAGTTAGAGCACCTAAAAGCTGGTCTAAATTTTGAAAAAACGTCTACATCTCACAGAAAGCAACACCGTTACTGAGGAGCAGACCACACACATGTGTTGCACTACAATTTGACTGCCAACATGCCAGGGGCATCGTCGCTCATAGCTGCACTAGTGAATTTAGATGACCAAAGAAGGAGGAGGGCACAGAGGATGGCACGGAGGATGGCACGGGAGAGGATATACCGCACACGCATAGACCTCTTTGGCATGAGTGATTCTGAGGTGTATCGCATCTTCAGATTCCCCCCTCATGCCATCCTGGAATTAACCACAACCCTGCAGGA
Organism: Rana kukunoris; assembly: GCA_029574335.1. Lineage (NCBI taxonomy): Eukaryota > Metazoa > Chordata > Amphibia > Anura > Ranidae > Rana > Rana kukunoris. The sequence goes on along the minus strand of CM056049.1, from coordinate 106,442,318 downwards.
GGACATCACCAGCCCAACACAACGCTCACAAGCAGTGCAGCCACTGGTGAAGGTCCTGGCAACACTCCATGTCCTTGCCAGTGGCTCTTTTCAGCGTACAAGTGGAGTGGTGGCTGGGATGTCACAATCCACCATGTGCAGATGTGTGCACCAGGTTGTCCCTGCAATCCTCACACGCTTGGCCAACCAAATCATCAAACCCACCACTGAGGACCTGCGGCTGAAGGCAATGACAGATTTCTACAGAATTGCCAGATTCCCACGCACCATCGGGGCCATTGATTGCACACATGTGGCACTCCAGCCCCCCCATGAGACAGAGCACATGTACCGCAATCGGAAGCATTGGCATTCCATCAACCTACAGGTGATAGTTGATGCCCAAGGCCTCATATGGCACGTCCGTGCCAAACACCCCGGATCCACCCATGACAGCTACATCTACAATCAATGCCACATCCGAATGGAATTCGATCAGAACGTGTATGGGAACACCTGGCTGGTTGGTGAGTGACATGGGAGTCAGGCATGACTATCCCCTCCCGTGATGCACACCTCACAAGTGGCACATGCATGACTAACATTCTCCTGTCTTTTCCCTTCCAGGTGACTCTGCATATGCACTGGGACCCCATCTCATGACTCCTATCCGGAAACCCCAAAACCCCAGGGGAGGAAAGATACAATCAAGCACACATCAAAACCCGAGCAGTGGTGGAGCGCACCTTTGGCCTCCTGAAGTCACGTTTCCGATGCCTGGATAAGTCTGGGGGTACACTGTTGTATTCCCCAAACTTCATGTGCCATATCATCGTTGCATGTTGCATGCTGCACAATCTCGCAGTGAGGAAGGGCCTGCAGGTTGAGCTACGTGATGACCTGACCCCCCAGACAATCAACCCCCAACCGAGGATACCCCGTCTTCTGAGGGAAGAGCAGTCAGGAGGCAGCTCATATTGGGCATCTTTGCACGTTAAACACACACATTAATCATGGCACAATGAGAATGCATGCATGCACACCACTATGGTCCCTAGCACACACACCCCACATCCTCATCAAATTGGATTGGCACCAGTCCACCATGCAGGACTTGTGAGCAGCAACGCCACGCCAAGGCTCCAATTATGTCACTGTACATTCATACACCATTCACACGGACCTGGGAATCACTTCTCCCTGGTCCTGGGGAACCCTTCTCCACCAAAATTGAGGATGACACCCCTTTTCCAGCAGGAATGTCACCCCCACATTCAAACAGCATGCACAACCCAAAATTTAAAAAAAATGTCAGCAAAAAAAAAAAATAAAAAAGCCAAAAATGTCAGCCAAAAAAAAAAAAGGGGGAAAAAAAATTATTGCCCTCTGCGTGAGCCACTGAGCCACGCCTGGGGTGCCCCCGGCCACGGCCCCGGCCCCCTTTAGGGGAGACTCATGGGGGAGGGGCAAACCCGGGGAAGGAGGAGCAGCCCCTGATATCTGCCCACCTGGCGGCCTGCCCTCCAAGGCCACGGCAATTCTGTCCAGGGAAGCACCAAGTGTTGCCGTGTTGGCCTGGATAGCCTGGGTAAGGGCCCTCACATCCTGCCCAACGCCTGCTGCTGTAGTCTGCAGTTCATTTAGGCAGGTTGTGAAAGCCCGGGAGTGGGAGTCCAGGTTACCCAGCGTATCCTTCATGGAGGACAGGCTCTCCTCCACCCGCCCAAAAGTCTGGCAGAGCTGTCCCAGATGGCGGGTCTGGAGGGCCTGGTCCCTTCGCAGACTGGCGGGCAGGAGATTGGGCGCCCCCTGGTGCTCTGGGATGACATCCTGCCTCCAGCTGATGGTTGTTGGCGGGGAGAAGGGGAGGCCCTTGTGAGGGGAGCCATGTTGGGGGAGGAGGGGGGGGGGCTCCCCCTTAGGGAGGGCAGGCTTCTGCCAGCCAGAGGGGAAGAGTCCGCACAAACCACTCGTCCAGTGCCTGACTCCTCCTCCTCATGATCGTCCTCCTGATCGTCCTCCTCCTCATGATCGTCCTCCTCCTCATGATCGTCCTCCTCCTCTCGAACCTCCTCCGCGGACTCCGGCCTTGTTGGGGGGGCCTCATTAGGCTGCTGTCCTGGTGTTGGAGCGGTCAGGCCAGATGGCCCTGCACCCTCCTGCACATCTGTGGATGACACAAACCATTCACAGGTTGGAGGATCCACACACTTGCCACATATTCCCTTTCACCCCCTCCCCCACACATGCTACACACCTGATAGAAAAAAAAACCTTACCTGGCACCGCGGGGACCGGACTTGTGTCAAAGCCGGGCAGGCCCTCAACTTCATGCCGGTGAAAGGTCAGGGCCACCACATGCTCCGTCGCTGTAAGCCTAATACGGCATGGTGGGCCCCCTCCTGTGCCCCTGGCATGGGCATGCATTGCGGCCAGTTTTTTTTTCACTAGACGCCGGAGATCATTTATTTTTTTGTCGATCCCAGACCGGGTCCGTGTCTCCCCCTCCCCCGATGAATTCACCTGCTCCATGATCCTATCCAATATCTCCCTCCTCCTGGCCGGGGTGGTGGTGGCACTCTGCGGGCCGTGGAGAAAACGCCCATACTCGCTAATGGCCCGGGCAAGAATTATTTTTTCCCCCACAGTAAAATTGAGCTTTCTTTTTCTCTCAGTCATACTTCCAAACAAACTCACTACCAGTCACCAAAAATCAGTCACAAATACAAGCACAACCAATCAGGCAAGAACACACACAAAGAGAAAACGAACACCCAAAAATCACACTAGCACTCAGCAAGAAACAGTCACACAAAAAAATAAAATAAAAAATAAAGCAAGAAAACAAACGAACAAAAATATATCAATCAAACAAACAGTCTCTCAAACACTTATCAAAAAACACTTTCACAAATATACCAACAAGCACTTGATCACACAGAACACTAATCTGACAACTACAAGACACACTGCAACGAACAACAGGAACAAAAGCACTTGGTTAAATGGGAAGGGACACAAAGGGATGTACTTTTGCAATGCAAGTGCGTTTGTGTGTGTCTATTTATGCTGTCTGCGTAGTTCACAACGTTGCCCTAGTCCATTTCCAATTTCACTGATTGCGCCGCTCCCGAGTTGTGAGCATGCGCACAGCGGAGCTGACATGGTCTCGTTCAAGCGCGCATGCGCGAGCCGGCCGGCCCTTCATTTGCATGGGGTCACGGCTCATTTCAATGTAACACGCCCACGTCCCTCCCAATTTGTATTACTCCTCCTTACGCCTCTGGAAAAAACCTTACGCTTGCGCAATTTCCTGCGCAAAAGCTACGTGAATCGGGGGATTACGCGGCTAGATGGCGCAAGTCTAACGTAATGGCGGTGCGCTACGCCGGACCGATAATGCGCCGATGTACGTGAATCTGGGCCAATATTTTTATCTTTAACCTTGTGTATCTCAGTGCCTATAAAGTCCAGTACCAATTTTTCCAATATTATCTGCTTGCCTGTTTTACCAGCCTTGAGATCCATCCAGTTGTTCACCTGTGTTTCTGGACCTAGCCTGGACTACACTGTGTGGGTCACTATCATGGTCAAGGGTCAGGCTCAATTACCAGTAGCTATTGCAGTATGGGGGGGCTCCCACTGGTCAGGTGGATAAATACACAAGCAGTTCTCCCTTGTGGATGATATCAACTCACCCAAGGTGCAGGGTCTAAGCACTTTCTCGTATTCACCAGAGCTCCTGATGGTAGAGATGAGTTTTATTGTGTATTAGTACCAGGTCACAGTCCTTTGGATCACTCCACTAGGAGGTGAACAAACTGGGCTCCAGGACTCCAGTAGCAGATATGGCAGGGAGGGTTTAAGCAGAAGAGCAAGATATCAACTGCAGAGAGCACAATATGCTGGCAAACAGGAAGTGCAAAGGCATGACTTAAACTGTTACTAAACCCAGGACACTGCATTCATTATATCTGATCTCCCACACTACACAGAACATGGAAATTCAATTATTTTAGCAAATGTAAACTGCTAAATTCCCTTTCTTATCAGCAGTTAGAGCAGTCTTCTATCAGTTAAAGCTTGTAGGAGGCGTTGTCATTCTTCCCTCACTGTCCTATGAGGCTGCATGACCCCTGACCCTCTGTCTGGACAGTGTGGATTGGCCCTGTGCTGATCGCATGCACCCTCCCAAGAACACATATTTTTTTTGCAATATACACCAAACTGAGCATGTGCAACTTATGTTCTATCAGGAGATGGTTTGGGGACTCTGGAAGAAGGGGAAGATCAGAGAAGACAGGATCAAAAAGCTTTTTTACACAATGGAGATGATTAATAAATAAGGTTCCACAGAGAGTATAACAAGCATGCTTTACCGCATATACAGACTGATTTTACTGTTGTGGGTTTAGCAACACTTTAAATAGGAGATTCATGGGAGGAACAGGGAGTTCAATGTTCACTAGAGACAGGGTGCAGGGCAAAATTATTCAAAAGATTAAACAGAATGCTGTCCAGCATCTCAGGTGGCTCAGCAAGACAAGTCACTGCCGGATGAAGCAGAGGTTGTGGGTTCAGATCCTGGTCCTGACACACTGTCTGTGAGAATAAGTACAAGTAACTGTGTACTATATTGATTTTTCTCTAGTTTTTGTTACTATAGAGAATGTGTTGTGCTGTCACCTAGTGCTCTGTTTAAACCAGGGCGACATTGCTTTGAGAAACTCCTGTTTGTACAGGTATTTAATCACTTACCTTTGTTCTTTACTGTATGCATACTCTTTTCCATTCCGGCCTTGTTTGCATTGTCAATGCAACTCTGAGCTTATTTAGTGAACTTCAAGTTAAAATTACCCTCTGTCTGATCATTTGGCTGATTTTTTACTCTGTTACATTTCTACATACCGTATTTATCGGCGTATAACACGGACAGGCATATAACACGCAACCTAACTTTAAGAGGGATGTTTCCGGAAAAAAACTTTCCACAGCCCCTGCACAGTACACGTACCCCCTGCTACGGACACAGGCTTCTTCCCCGGAACACAGACTCCCTGCCTGGGACACAGGCTCCCTGCCTGGGATACAGACCCCCTGCCCTGGACCCCCTGCCCCGGACCCCCTGCCCCGGACCCGGAACCTCTGCCCTAGACACAGACTTCCTGCACCAGACATGGACTACCCGCCACAAAGACGGAGAAATTATGAGAAAGGACGTATGCGAAAGAACTGGCAGTAATGTTTTCTTAACTTTAAAGTATGCTGGCTGCGCTGTCCCAGGGCCAGGAGAGGTGGGGCAGCTGGCCTGACACCCCTCCAATGGGTGGCACCCTGGGGCGGAACGCCTGTTGGTAAAAGAAACAGTTTACCCTCCATTTTCAGGGTAAAAAAGTGTGTGTTATACACCAATAAATACAGTAATTGGTTTCTTTATTTTTTGTAGACAGTGAAAGAAGAGGAGGATCTGAGAGACAGGATCAAACAGCCTTTATACACAATGCAAAAGATTAACCCCTTAGGTTCCACAGTGAGTAAAACAAGCATGCTTTACAGTACTGCATATACAGACTGATTATACTGTTTTGGGCTTAGTAACACTTCTGTAGCACTACCCCCGAAGGATCGGGGATCGGCACATTACGTTACCCTAGCGTTGTCTAGGGGTGTGATGCAGGAACAAAGTAGTGAGCGAAGGTCCAGATAGTCAATAAAGGTTTTTCCAATGCTTTATTTCCAGGCCAACACAGCCAACATCAACTTCAGTTAGGAAGGAAGGAAAGGTTGATGAAAGAAGAGGAGAACTTGCGGTGTCCAGCCTGGATATGAACGGGCAAGCCTGCCCTTAGCAGTACCAATTTGTAAACTCGTCGCCACTCCTGCCTGAGTGGGTGAAGTGCCCACGGACATGTTTTCTTTCTCTAACCTGGCAGCCGAGGTGTCACTTTAGATGTCTGGGAGGAACAGGTCTTTCGCACAGACCTGGCTCTAGGGCCTCAGCCACAGGCCAATTACTTTAGATGAGATAGGTGAATGAACAGAGCGAATCCTCCCAGTAAATTCTAGTACAGGTCACCGGGAGACAGTAAAGCGTACCTGTCAGCATCCCGGTCACCGGATCCCCGATTGGTTCGTTCAGACCCTGTGGACAACCTGCCTCCGGGTTCCCCTTGAGCCGATTCCCTTAATCGCGCGGCACCCAGCCTGGGATCCAATCAATAGAACTGGGACCCCAGTAATTCACAGTTGAGGCTTGGTGAAGCTTATAAGCTTGGCCAGGTGGGCCACTCTGGCGGGGTCCATGGATGCGCGCACCCTGAAGGTGGATTCCGCACCTGGAACCGGGACCCCGCGAAGATTTTAGAACACATGACACGTGTCACAGATATACCCCTCCCCAGCATGCCCCGCGAGGGAGGAACTCCTCCAATTGGCTGCTGGGGAAGAGTTGCTCTGCCAGAAACCCCTCTGGCGCCAACTGCTTGCCAGAGGTAATACCACATCCCTAGAATGCAGACTGACCCAGGAGACCTTTCTGGAGTAACAGGAGTCTCAATTTAGATAAATCACAAATGGGAGCAAGGTAACTCTCCCATTCCAACTAACTTTAGCGTAGTGCCCTTACTGAAAGAAAGGGGGCACTACACTTCAAATATATATATATATATATTTCTGAATATTTAGGTCAAATATAATGCATTGTAATCATATTTGTTTAGAAAAGGCTAACCACTTTTATTCCTGTAAACCTGATGACTTTTTTTTTTTAAACAGTGTTCGTAAAAAAGTAACCTAATTAAAAGCCCAAATGACTACATTGTATAATGATTGGATCATTGTAAGCAAAATACTAAAGCACATCCACTGACTTGCATTACATTCTAAGCTTCAAACACATAGTAGAGGGTGATGAGCTTTGTAAACTGCTTTTATCTTGGGTGCCAAACATGGTGGCTTAAACATGTATATAAAGAAAAAACTTATTTTCTTTAGTTTTTTTATTGTATTATTATTATTATTATTAATACACAGGATTGATATAGTGCCAACAGTTTGTGCAGCACTTTACAACATCAGGGCACCACCTGAGACACTGCAGAAGGAGGAGCCAGTGCACATGGTTCTTTCCCAGTCTGCTCTCACTCGTGGGATCACCAGGAGGAGTCATTTGCCCTCTGTCCTACTTGCAGTGAGGTTTGAATAGTGTTGAGCGGAATACGCCATATTCGATTTCGCGATATTGCGCGAATATATAGAAGAATATTCGCGAATATTCGTGATATTTTATCCCAAAAAATTTTTGCAAAATTTCGCTAATGCGAAATTTCGCTAATGCGAAAATGATTGCGAAATTCTCATAAACGGTGATCATTTCCTGTAATACTAAACTAATATGCACTAAACACTAACTCTACACTAACTCTACTTAAAAGAAAGGAGAATAAGGGGGCAAAAGAAGGGTGGAGAAGATAATCGCGCAATATTCCTATTGCGCGATTATCTTCTCCGCCCTTCTTTTGCATCAGAGCCAATCAGAATAACTCGAATATTCGGTAAAAGGAATATCGCGCAATATTCCTTTTGCCGAATATTCGAGTTATTCTGATTGGCTCTGATGCAAAAGAAGGGCGGAGAAGATAATCGCGCAATATTCCTTTTGCCGAATATTCGAGTTATTCTGATTGGCTCTGATGCAAAAGAAGGGCGCACCAGAGCCAATCAGAATATATGCACCATTAATGTTGGTTTAGCGCGACACTTCTACCCACCATGTCTTGATTTTTGCTTTTAACAAACAGCCGTGTCAGCTGCTTTAAAATATATTTTTTTAAATTTTCACTAGCAGCACGGTGTTACCCACTACTCCAAGGAAGGAATTTTTTCCCCTGCCACGGCACATTGGCATAGCACGGACAGGGGTTTTTTCGCCTTCCTCTGGATCAAACAGGGAGGTAGGATTCAGCGAATCCTCTCTCCCATCATTACGAAAATTCCCCCCTGTCAGACATCTGCCCCCCAGTGCGTCAGCGACTATGACTAATCTGAGATACTTGGGGACTAAAGCCATTTGCCTCAATATTACCGGTTGCCACCAAAAAAGCCTTAAGGACTGAACGACCGTTTAGAATCGATCGACGATCAACAGTTAAACACTACATCCCCTTATCCCAACCAAAGCGCATATCATGCACTCTGGTCAACACAAGATCGGCAGTAAGACACCGACTAGAAATCCATGATCTCATCCTACAATGCGATTTAGACAGCCTCTTTATTGCAGAAAGCTGGCTTACAAAATTATCGCATTTTAACAGAAAACAGAGTGGGGCAAAGAAGAGGAGGCCTGGCGGTGATCCACAGACTCACTTCGTGATCACTAAACCAGTCCTTCAAAACCCACTTCCATTCATGGAAACCCTTTCTCTACAACTCCAAGCAAATCCCTAGGAGACCACTCATATTCTACTCTGCTATAGACCACCGGGTCCAAAATCGCAGCTTCTCTCATCTTTAACAGAGTTCATCTCCACTCCACCCTAAACAGCAAACATCTTTTCCTGCTTGGGGATTTCAACCTGTGGGCCAACTCCTCACAGGATCCCATGGCCGACGCTTGCATTGACCACTTGGAAGGACTAGGTCTGCAGCAGCTAGTATGTGGGCCCACACATGCTTCTGGTCACACGCTCAATCTTATTTTCAGACAAGATCTGGAAGTAAAAATTCTCAAAAATGAGCCGTTACCATGGACAGACCACCATGTAATCAAATTCATTATTATCAAAAATGCCCCCTTAACAAAAACATCAAAGCCAGTGACAACGCACTGGACGAGATCTCAGAAGAAGCTCTATTCCGAGCTCTTCAAAACAACATTAGGGAACAAAATAAAACAATCCAACTACATCAAACAGCCACAGAAACCCTGGATGCCATCAACACGGCTCTACTACAGTCAGCCGACTTAGTAGCGCCAAAACGCAAAAACACAACTCCAGCTGGTTTAACGACCAGCTGTCGTGGCTGAAGCAAGAGTGCAGAAGAGTGGAAGCCGCCTGGAAAAGAAGCGCTTCTGAGGAAAACCACGCCATCTACAAGGTAATAACGAAAAAATACCACTAAGAAATCTTGAAAGCAAAAAAAAATCACTTTTCCAATGCCATCACCAATGCCCTAAACGGCCCCCGCGAACTCTTCAAGCTTGTCACCCAGATCATGAATCCAGTCTGTCTTGAAGCCCTCAATTCTGATACCCAAGAATTTTGCAATGAATTATCAGATTATTTCATTAACAAAATTGAAAGAATCCGTGAAAGCATTCAGCAAAACAGTACCCCCTCAACGCCCCCTCAACCATTCACCCAATACCCATATAAACTCACCGCAATCAACGAAGTTCACTCTCAAACTCATCCCCATCGAGGCCACTAAAAATATCATCGGTGCCCTGTGAAATAGCACAGCACCCAATGATATTATCCCCACCAAACTGCTGAAGGGATGTGCCGATATCCTGGCACCGCCTATCATGCAGCTTATAAACCAGTCTTTCAAGGAAGGCATAGTGCCCGCCCAGCTGAAACAAGGCATAATTTAAACCCATTTTAAAGAAAAAAAAAATCATCAGCAGACAAAAGTTACTTTACCACTCTTATACGGATGACACGCAACTGTATTTTCGCATCTGCAACAAAAAGGATCATCATCTCGGTCTAGAGAAATGCCTCTCTTTGATAGGAAACTGGATGACAAAGAGTTATCTTAAACTCAACGGTTCAAAAACAGAACTTCTGTTTCACACCAAGCGTAAGAGTCAACTGGCACCAACTTGGACACCTCCGCCCATTCCGGGAAAAATCATCCACCCTAGCACCAAAGTCAAAAGTCTCGGAGTCATCTTCGACACCTACATGACAATGAATGCGCAAATAGGGTCAGTAGTAGGCGGATCTCACCATGTGCTACGCCTACTACGCAGACTTATTCCATTTATTCTTAAAAAAGACATAGAAGTCGTGGTGGGAACAATTGTGAACTCCAGACTGGACTATGCAAATGCACTTTACCTTGGACTCCCAAAGTACCAAATCACTCGTCTACAAGTCGTTCAAAACGCGGCCGCTAGATTTGTGACTGGGAAAAAAACATGGGAATCAATCCCACCTTCACTGAGATCCCTTCATTGGTTGCCAGTTAAAGACAGAATTACTTTCAAAGCACTCTGTCTGACGCATAAGTGTATTCTGGGAAATGCCCCCCAATATCTATGCGAAAAACTCAAAGATCACAACCCCAATCGCATTCTGCGATCCACCAATCAAAATCTACTCCAAATACCCAAAGCCAGATACAAGTCCAAAGGAGAGCGAAGATTTGCGGTCCAAGGCCCCAGACTATGGAACGCTCTACCAACCAGCATTCGGTTGGAGGAGAATCACTTGACCTTTAGGGGAAAGATCAAGACCCACCTCTTTTGAGTTCAAAGGAGAAATGAACAACGAGCGCCCAGAGGCTATTCAGTTCGCATGTGCAGCGCTATATACACTCACTCACTCAGAGTACAGTTACATGACAATTCAATACAGGAGGAATCAGAGGGCCCTGCTCGTTAAAGCTTACAATCTAAAAGTTTTTGGATAGATTGGTGAGGGATTTCTTTTCTTGTCAGATCTGTATTTCTGTCTTTTTCCTAATGAGCTTCACTCTTTCTGTTTGTCCTGCTGGCTTTTGTCCCTGGGACTAAGAGTAAAGAAAAAAAATGGAATATAGGAGAAATCTTCCAATGGGAATACTGATTTTGGTGACAACAGTCAAAGAAGGCATTCATCCCACTTTAAATATTTCCTCCTATTTCCTCGTGTGTCTACAGGAAAGAAAGTATGGGGAAAATGCTCAAATGGGAGACAGATAACACAAAAACTGTCAGTTTTTTTTAACCCTTTCTTACTTGCTTTCCTCATACTGAAGAGTTCATGAGCTCTAATTTTATGGGTTGCATTTTCAATTCTCTGTGCAAAGAGATCCATATTGTCTATAACTTTAAATTCATTCTCCTTGAAACTTCAGATTGTAATCTTTCAATCATTGGCTGTATGCTTTGTACATCCTCAGTGGAGCTGCCCACACCATCCCGCCATCTTCTATTATTGTGAATGTCTCTCCATTATGATATTCCTTTCTTCTCTTTTTCTGTTCACCTACACAGCTCTTATCTTTCGTGTGCACCATTTTCCTATTATGTTCAGTCCAAGGCAGTCTATTGTCCATGCCATTTAGCTTTATACCTAGCTCTCTCACATAAAATCTATCCATAGAATTTAACTGTGCCGAACTCTGCCATTCATTACCTCTTTATGCTTGGCAGACTCTTACAGCTATTGTAAAACATATCTCCAGCTAATGTCTGCAGCAAATGTTCACTATTTCTCATAGCAGATACATTGCAGCCTACTGGGCTTTTGTCAGTGATTCCTATAATAAAAATGAATTGATACAATCCTGTAGAACTTATTATACTGTATAAATGGCAAAATATTCTATAGTTACTATAGCAAAAGGCTGGATACCCTGAATCAGCAACACTAGGCCTTGAACACAATCACCAGAGTGGAAGCATGTTCTTGAACCTGGCATTCAGGCAATCTAATGTGAGTTGCCAAACGTTGCTATTACTCAGCAGAGTTGATAAAGCATAATAGACTCAGAATGCAGATTGAGTTGGCATTGCAGCAGCATTTTCCGACTATCCAGTAAAAAGTTAAATAGTTTCATACCTCCCAAATATCTGAGATGGGAATGAATGACACCTTTTAGCAAAAGTATGTAGGCATAGGTAGATTGGTTAAAGGGGTTGTAAAGGTAAAATTTGTTTTCCCTAAATAGCTTCCTTTACCTTAGTGCAGTCCTCCTTCACTTACCTCATCCTTCGATTTTGCTTTTAAATGTCCTTATTTCTTCTGAGAAATCCTCACTTCCTGTTCTTCTGTCTGTAACTACACACAGTAATGCAAAGCTTTCTCCCTGGTGTGGAGAAAGCCTCTTGAGGGGGGAGGGGGCGAGCAGGCAAGTCAGAACACTCTCTACCTTGCAGATAAAGAAGGGAGCAATGTGTTAGTGGGCATCTTGACACTCCTGCTCGCCCCCTCCCCCCTCAAGAGGCTTTCTCCACACCAGGGAGAAAGCCTCACATTACTGTGTGTAGTTACAGACAGAAGAAGAGGAAGTGAGGATTTCTCAAGAGAAATAAGGACATTTAAAAGCAAAATCGAAGGATGAGGTAAGTGAAGGAGGACTCCACTAAGGTAAAAGAAGCTATTTAGGGGAAACCAGGGGTCAAGTCCTCTGGAAAAAAATGTTGGAACTCCCACCCAAGATCCACTCCCCCACCAAAAAAAAAAATGATACGCCCATATGCATAATTACTAAACCGCATGTTTTTTTCTTTTTTTCGAAAAAAGAAGCAAGTTCTTTCTAAATCCCACGATAACTCGCAGCAGACATCCAAAATGTCTCCTAGGAGCAATGACAAAAGCTCCCAGGAGACATTGCGGCATCGAGGAAGTGACGGAATACCTGCACACTAACTGATGAATCCATATACAGGAAGCAGCCAGTAACATAAAGGATTACTAAGGTTCACCTGCCCCTGACAGTGACTCGAGCTGGGCATCGCCGCTTAGTGAAGGATTGCTCTCGGCTGCTCTAGTCCTGCAAAGGGAACTGAGTTCCTGCTGTGAAAAAAGTGCAGGGACTCAGTAGAAGGGGGAAGGGGTGCAGGGGGAAACAATATTACCATTACAACTCCTTTAAACCCACTAAGTGCTTTTTTTTATATCACGACTATTCCTTTAGATTGGCTTTTGGAATTTACCAATGCAGCAATTTAGAAATCAGATCAAAGGTTTAGAGCTGGGAAACAATTTTTGATAGATAAAAAATGCATTTTATATACATCTAGATAGATCAGACCAAATTGAGGGACAAATTAGAAGGAAAGAGGGACTTTGCTCTAAATCAGGGACAGTCCCTCGAAATCAGGGACAGTTAGGAGGTATGGAGTTTGCAATTCAAGCCAACCAGTGACCTGCTACTTAAAGGGTATTATTTTCTGTTATTTCTTGCCTACTGCTAATAATTTGAACACCATTGAAGTTTGGAAACATACTTTGTGTAAAATCCCACACATTTCCTTCCTTGAATTCTGTGACGTATATTTATAAAGTCCTGTGAGCTGACACTGCCGTCACACATTTCAGAGTTTGTATTCTGAACTGCAGAAGTACTCAGCGAATGAGTTTCAAGAGGCTGAGTCAGTACAGGGATCACAACTTGCACACAGAAAGGTACCATGGGATATGTGGTCCTTAGAAATTGAAAGTAACCCAAAGGAATGAGCAAAGGAAAAACTGCAAAGCACACAAAAAATCCAGCAAGTTACAGAAAGTGATGGCCAGCAGACAGGCAATACTCACAACATTAACCACTTCCATACCAGGCACTTACGCACCTTCCCGCCCAAGCCAATTTTCAGCTTTCAGCACTGTCGCAATTTGAATGACAATTGCGCGGTCATGCTACACTGCACCCAAACAAAATTGGCATCCTTTTTTCCCCACAAATAGAGCTTTCTTTTGGTGGTATTTGATCACCTCTGCGTTTTTTTTTTTGTTGTGCAACAACTAAAAATAGAGCGAAGATTTTGAAAAAAAAATAAAGTTTTTATTTTTTTCTGTTAATTTTTTTTGTAAATGAGTATGTTTTCTCTTTCAATTATGGGCACTGATATGGTGGCACTGATGGGCACCGATGAGGTGGCACTGATGGGCACCGATGAGGTAGTTCTGATGGGCACCGATTAGGTAGCACTGATGGGCACTGATAGGCGGCGCTGGTATTGGGCACTGATGGGCACTCATGGGCGGCACTGATGGGCACTCATGGGCGGCACTGATGGGCACTCATAGGCAGCACTGGGCACTCATAGGCGGCACAGGTGGGCACTCATAGGCGGCACAGGTGGGCACTCATAGGCGGCACAGGTGGGCACTCATAGGCGGCACAGGTGGGCACTCATAGGCGGCACAGGTGGGCACTGATAGGCGGCACAGGTGGGCACTGATAGGCGGCACAGGTGGGCACTGGTAGGTGGGCACTGGGCATGGATTGGCACTGTGGGGTGGCACTGACAGACACTGGGGTGGCACTGATGATCACTGAGGGGTGGTACTGATGGATCAATGTTGCCAATCAGTGCCCATGTGTGGGCACTAATTGGCATCATTTTTTTTTACTGCCCCCCTTTTTTTTTTTTTGTCATTTTTTTTTTGTCATTTTTTTTGTATTTTTTTTTGTATTTTTTTTATTTCCCTGGTGGTCTAGTGTGGCGATCCGAGGGGGGGCTGCGCTGATAAACAATCAGCGCGAACCCCCCCTGTCAGGAGAGCCGCTGATCGGCTCTCCTGTACTCGCGTCTGTCAGACGCGAGTGAGGAAGAGCCGTCGGCGGCTCTTCCTGTTTACATCGTGATCAGCCGTGATTGGACCCGGCTGATCACGTGGTAACGAGGCTCCGCCGGAGACTCGTTACCGAGATCGGAGGTGCAGGGTGTCAGACTGACACCCCGCATCACCGATCGCCGCGCTGCGCGCCCGCACGGGCGCGTGCGGCATGAAATCGTGCAGGCCGTTTGAGAACGGCCTGTCACGATTTCATAACCACTTCCCGGTCGTAAATCGGCTATTGGCCGGGCGGGAAGTGGTTAAAGGAGATTTTTCAAGTGTAGCACGCTGTCCTAAAGAGGGACTGTTACCTAAATATTGTTATGTTGGGTGGTAGTCAGCCCAGACTGATTTTGTAGATTAGTTCTTCACTTGGTCTTTTACTGAACTCAGTGGAGCTGTGATTTTTCACTGCAGACAGCAAGTGTCCCTGGTACTGTTGGCATTATATGGGATTTCACAAAAAGACTGAATTGTAAATATTTATAATTTCCTCTAGCCAAACCATTAGGAGGTTCATGACCACTTTTACATACTGGGGGAAGATATCAATATTTTAGGCAGGCCTTGTGATTGCTTTCTTTCCCC
Source organism: Rana kukunoris (assembly GCA_029574335.1). Lineage (NCBI taxonomy): Eukaryota > Metazoa > Chordata > Amphibia > Anura > Ranidae > Rana > Rana kukunoris. The sequence continues at coordinate 106,427,253 of CM056049.1, read as the reverse complement.
AGGCTGTTATCTAGAAAGGTGCCGCTGAGGGGGACCTGATCCATTAAGCCCATAGACTGTATGGAGCCTACCTTATGCTCTGGATGTGAAGATAGGATGCTGCCTACAGTTTTGCCGGGTTGGCTTAAAGGTTCTGACACTGTGAAGCTGGAAGTGGACCTAGAGAAATAGAGAAATCTGTATACTTAGAGAAATCGCTGCTCTCCCAGTCCAGTCTGTGTTGTTAACATGTGTGGGATGGCCTTAGCCGTAGGCCGCGAACACATGATCAAATCTATCTGCTGGAAACGGTCGGCCCGACCGTCCCAGCAGACAGATTCGACCGTGTGTACGGGCGAGCCGACGGATTTGGCCACCCGACAGATTTCAAAGCATGCTTTGAAATCTGTCGGCTGGGAACCCGTCCGCCCGACATGTCTGCTGGTTAGTACGCTAACGAGCAGACATGTCTTCTCGCACACGCGCCGAATGGTTTCGACGCATGCGCGTAAGTGTTTTACTTCCTGGTGCGGTGACGTGGCGGCGTCAACGTCACCGCCACGTCACCGCGCCGTCTGATGTGGTAGCCACAATCTCCTTTAATGTTGTGAGTATTGCCTGTCTGCTGGCCATCACTTTCTGTAACTTGCTGGATTTTTTGCGTGCTTTGCAGTTTTTCCTTTGACCCCAGCAGACAGATTTGTTCAAATCGGTCGGCCCGACCGATTTGAACAAATCTGTCTGCTCGTGTGTACGCGGCCTTACACCATTCCACAAGCCAAGCCCTTTGACATGTTTTGCCAAGTATTATTGGATTTTCGGACGAAAGCTATTCCCCAACGAAAAACGAAATAAATCAAAACGATTTTCGGGAGTAACTAAATAAATTTATTTTCCAAACGAAAACGAAACAAAATATTCCAGTCTGCACATCTCTAGTAAGTAGTAGTAAAATTGAATCTACCAAATGAACTTTACTGCCAAAGTGCATTTATGGTGGCAATGCTAGTCCTAGACCTACTGGGAATGCACTGTCCAAAAGAAAAGGAGAATGGTAGAAGAGGGGGCAGGGGACAAAGGGTACATGCAGAATATTTATTACGACAATTCATATTAACCTGCATGCAATATAGGGACAGTATAGGTATGGTATAGTCTTGGCATAGGTGTGGCTCAAATGCGGTAAACTTTGGTATATTGCAGTATAGGGTTGGTATAGGTGCAGTCTAGGTTTGGAATAAGTGTATGGGTATGGATTGGGTATATTTTCTGTCCTGCTTTCAGTGGCTCAGACTCTGCTAGCAGTCTCAGCAATTGGCAAGGGCTAATTGCCCTCCCACCAGTCACCAGGATGCTGTGTTGACCTCTCTCTGCAAAGGCAGGGCCCCCTCAATTTCTACACAGAATGGCACTGTGATCAAAGGTGGGAAGTAGCAGATGAGAGGATACTGTGTTTTCCATGTAACAGCAGTGCAGATGTGGTTGCTGTGGCCTGTATCTCGCTGACCTGGTTGTCTTCCTCTAGGTCTCCCCATAGATTATCGGTGTGAACCAGGTCTGATGGGCACAACTTAGCTTCGGTGCTGCAAAGAGGAAGAGGTTTCTAGTGCAGTCTGGTAAAAGCTGTTATACCGCTCCCCTTCCTCCTCAATGTCCTATGGGAACTGTATTATAAAAGTTCATAAGTCCCATTCTGTTCAGGCTACAAATCTCATAATCCTCAGGATCCATAGGATTTCCTGGCTATAGTACTCTCTCTGCTGACTGGAGGAGATAGTCTAACACAACATTCAGCATACCAGCAGAGTAAACAAACTGATTGTAAAGAGTGAATTGTCTCCTTCTCTATGTTTCTGTAGTCTAGCACTTGGCTACACGTATGTCGGTTGAACATGTGCCATTTTAAATGTGCTGCAAGGTACCTACAATGATGCATGCACATTCTCGTTTAAGGAAAAGCACCACAATACACAGATTATTCACAACTGTGCCTTGTGGTGCCTTGCAAAGAAGGTGCATTTCAGTGGATTGTGTTTGTGCATTAGGGTGTTATTCAAAATAAATTTGCCATTGGATACTGCAATGCACCAGTCTGAATCAGACCCAAGGCATTCACCGCCATTCTACTAGCTCCTGTGTGATCATACATATTTTTTGTTGGTAAAATTGTCAGCCGTGTTTCAATTGCATTTTCCTGCTACAGGAATATCTTAAACAACTGCCTGATATTTATTTTCAAGAAGTGTTAGAAGAGATCACCGCAATTTAATCAGTAATAACATGTTTTTTTACTAGGCTGTGAGCGAAAGTGCAGATTGTCCTCAGAGATCCTATGACAGTGGAGAGGTTAAATTACAGTTATCAGTGGAGAGGACGATCTGACACCCTGTGTGCTATAATTGTACACCTTCCCTAATGTCTACCCTGCACAATAAAACGTGCAGAAGATGAAACTAATAATACGCTGAGTATGGATGAGAGGATTATGATACTTTGCTTGACTGATGTGTAGGCTAAAAGGGGATGTTGTAATTATTAATGAAGCTAATAGGTTTGTAGAGCGATGTGCTGTATTTGAGAGATCACTTTGTGAGATAAAACTAGGACACTTGAGTTTTTTTTTGTTGGAAGGTTATTGCTTAGTTAATCTTAGGCCTTGTACACACGACGGGAAATATCCGCTGTAAACGGTCCCCGGACCGTTTACAGCGTATATTTGCGCCGGGATGTTTTGATCCGATGGCTGTACACACCATCGGATCAAATTCCCCGCCGGCGGACAGCGCGGTGACGCGGCGGTGACGTTGACGCCGCCACGTGACCGCCACGTCACCGCACCAGGAAGTAAACACTTCCGCGCGAATGCGTCGGATCCATTCACAGGATACGACGCATGTGCGGCAAGATATGTCCGCTGGTTTGCCGTACTAACCAGCGGACATATCTGCCAGCCAGCTATCCGGCGGAAATATTTCAAAGCATGCTTTGGAATTTTTCCGCCGGATGAATCCGGCAAAAAGCGTCCGTTTGCCCCTACACACGAGGGGATTTTTCCGCTGAAATGGTCCGTCGGACCATCTTCAGCGGATTTATTCCCTCGTGTGTACAAGGCCTCAGAGTAGATGTATTTCACAATTTCCCACTAATAGGCCACTGTGGACCCTGTTACTTGGAAGCTTATGGCTGATGCTGTATTTTATCTTAACTATGCAGTCAGTACTACCATGTTTTACTTAATGCAACTATGCAAACAAATAAGGCATTATGCATGCATTTCCCGGTTGCCATTTAAGCATTTTACTAAATGCATTGATCTATTATTCTGTGTGTTTCAGTTAAACAGTCATATCATTGTGCAGTGTTCGTTATTAAAAGCTAAACTGGATCACCCTCTAGCTTATATATCTCCCTGAAGCCTTACTAGCAATATGTCCATATTAGAGTTCCTGCTCATTGTTAATCCAAACAGTGGATGGCTCACTCCACTAGCTGCATTTTCCATGAAGTGAAGTCCAGCAACAAAAGGAAACACTTTAACCCCTTCCCACTCAGCTATGGCATCCCTGCAACTGGGCTTTTTTTTGCCAATGGTCCCAAAAATGTGTCAAAATTGTCCGATGTGTCCGCCGTAATGTTGCAGTCATGAAAAAAAATTCTGATCACCGCCATTAGTAGTAAAAAAAATGTTATTAATTAAAATGCCATAAAACTATCCCCTATTTTGTAAACGCTATAAATTTGGCACAAACCAATCGATAAACGCTTATTGCGATTTTTTAACCAAAAATAGGTAGAAGAATACGTATCGGCCTAAGCTGAGGAAAAATAATGTTTTTTTATATCTTTTTCGGGGATATTTATTATAGCAAAAAGTGAAAAATATTGTTTTTTTTTTAAATTGTCACTCTATTTTTGTTCATAGCACAAAAAATAAAAACAGCAGAGGTGATCAAATACCACCAAAAGAAAGCTCTATTTGTGGGGAAAAAAAGGACGCCAATTTTGTTTGGGAGCCACTTCACACGAGCACGCACTTGTCAGTTAAAGGGACACAGTGCCGAATCGCAAAAACTGGCCAGGTCATTTACCTGCATAATGGTCAGGGTCTTAAGTGGTTAAGTTTTAGGTTGTAACATGAAAAAATTGGGAACATTTCAAGAGGTATGAATACTTTTTCAAGGCACTGTATGTGTGGTAAATGGGTGTTAAAGCCCACCCTATTTGTCACCGCACATATGCATTATGTGGGCAGCAACAGGTTAAAGAAAACTTATGACAGGTACCCCATCTGAAATTGCCAGTTGCTTGGATGTTTCTGCCTTCATTACTTCTGCATTCTGGTTTCAGGTCAGTGACTCAGAAAGTACTCTACAAAAATAGGTAATTGACCAAATTATCAGACACAAAGTAACTTTGACTTGCTTGCGTAAATTTAGAAACAAACATGAAAAACAGGGTCCAGGTGGCAAACAAACATGCATACACTGCATTATAATTAAAGTTGCAAGAACATGAAAGGCGCACACAACTCTTTACAGTTATTGACTCTGTGACTGAGGATAATGCAACAAACATTGAAATTGAAACACTACACCTATGCTAAGAGGTGCAGATACAGCATCATTCCAATAAAGTCAGGGGTAAAATCCAAACGTCGCCAATGCCTTTTGGGAGGTCAAAAGCACTCTTTTCATTAGGACTAGAAAGAACATAAGGACATCACCATATCAATTCATTATCAATACAATATCCCCTTCTTGAGGTCATATTTAAAACCAAATAGCATAGCAGCAAGGTTACAAGTACCTGCAGAAGAAGAATCTTCTTCAAATCTCCTTAACACTTTTTCTTTTTTTCAATCAATAGTTTTTATTGTAGAATTTTTCAAGGGGAACAGAAAAGAAAAAGGGGAAATGTAAAAGCACGGGGTAATGGGGGAATGCACAGTATACAAATTGTACGTGAAACATAGTCTAGTACAGGACAAAATAGGAATAGATGCATTTAAGACAGAGAAAATTCAATGGAACAAATATTCGAGAACCTTATCAGTTTTGGGGCCATATGGATCAACACTGATCAAAATGTCTTGTCGTCAAGGAGTTAAGTGCTATAAGTTTTTCAAAAGTGAAATTCCTGTGGACCTCTGTTATTACATCAGAAATGTTCACAGTATTTTTAGATTTCCAATTTCGTAGAATGGACGTACGTGTTTCCAATAAAATGTGTGTAACTACTGTCCTCATGTGGAAAGGGAATCTATCAATGTGTATGTTGAGAAGAGCTAGCGCTGGATCAGGTTGAGTCAATATCCCTGTGGTGGAAGAAATGAGTTTAAAAACCTGATTCCACAGGCTTCTTATATGTGGACAATACCAGAATACATGCATGAGATTGCCTACTTGACCACATTCTCTCCAGCAGTTGGCTGGGGTACCAGGATAGAATGTGGCCAATCTCAGTGGAGTGTAGTACCACCTGTTGGTTAATTTAATGGACAATTCCCAGTGTTTTACACAGTGAGAAGCTTTATGAATCGTCTGAAAGGCACACGACCAATCCTCTTTCGTGAATCTAGTACGTAGGTCTACCTCCCAGTTTTTCATTGCAGTTGTCTTAGAAAATTTCATCTTATCTTGAAATAAATTGTAGAACAGTGATATGCCCTTTGAGGCAGGGTGAGCGGTAGAATAAAATTTCCACACCCTCTTAGGAAGGGATATGGTCGGGGAAGGTAACGATTGGAGGAAGCGCACAATTCTGTCACATGTGTGGAAAGATCTGTCAGGTAAATTGAATTGGGATACAACCGTGGCAGGAAGTAGGGGCGTACCATTCGCGTACAGTTCCGAAATAACAGTCACCCCATGTGAATTGAGTTCAGAGACAGTCAATCTGGGTATCTTGGCTTTAAGTATTTGTAATGGTAGTTGGAGGTCAATACCTTGAAAGTCTTGATGGTCTTGGTTCAGTATATTTCTCCACGCTTTTAACGAAGTCTGTATGGTAGGGGGTAAAGAGGTTAGTTTCCAAGGAGACCATTTGTCACTGAGCAACATTATTTTCACGTTAGCCGTCGGTGACAGTGTATTTTCTATGTTCACCCAGGGTGGAACGTCTAAGTCATGGAACCAGTGTTTAAGTTGGTCAAGTCCAGCTGCCCACATATAGTCATGTATGTCGGGTAGACCTGCTCCTCCTACTTTTTTGTGAGACACAAGATTGTTACGTGAACACCGTGCCCTTTTACCCTGCCAAATATACTTCCATCCTAATGTTGTGAGGCGATTAAGGTAATGGCACGGTATACACAATGGAATTACACAAAAAAAGTATAGGATTTGAGGCATAATCAACATTTTAAAAGCAGATATTCTACCCATCCAGGACACTTCCTTCTCAGAGATCCTTTTGAGTTGGGTTTCAATTTTTTCAATCAGTGAGGGGAAATTAGCTTTGATAAGCGTAGAGACACTACTCGTAAGGGTGATACCAAGGTATTTGATAGAGCCCGAGCTCCATGTGTAGGGTAATCGGGATAGTAGGCAACTCTTGACATGAGGTGGTACCCCTAAGTCAAGGATAAGAGTTTTTGTAAAATTGACTTTGTAATATGAAACCTTTCCAAACGACATCAGAACATTGTGAACTTCAAGTAAGGATTCAACAGGGTTGGTCAATAGTAATATCACATCATCAGCAAAAAGACTGATGGTGTGATTGTCATGGCCAAATTGAAAACCTGAAATCCTTGGATTAGACCTGATGGCTTCGGCTAGAGGTTCTATTATTAGATTGAAAATTGACGGGGATAGAGGGCAACCCTGCCGTGTACCATTTGTTATAGGGAAAGACTCTGAAAGAAACCCAGAAGAGTACACTCGAGCAGAGGGACATGAGTATAAGGCCAATATCGCAGATAAGATAGAGCCCTGGAAACCAAATTTTGTAGAACCATTTCCATGTACGTCCAGTGTACTCGATCGAACGCCTTCTCTGCATCAATGGACAACAACAGAGAAGGCGTTCAAGTTTTTCCAGCGTGGTGCACAATATCAATAATACGCCTGGTGGCGTCAGAGGCCTGTCTCCCCCTCACAAAGCCCATCTGGTCGCTTCTAACAAGTGTAGGGATGATATGTTTTAATCTTGTGGCTAAGAGTTTTGCATAAATCTTGGTGTCAGTGTTAAGGAGGGAAATAGGCCTAAAGTTCTCGGGTGTGTCTGGGGTTTTACCAGGTTTTGGAATTGTCACTATGTGGGCTCTTAACATTTCTTGGGGAAGTGAAGTGGTGGATATAAAATTGTTGAAGACAGTTGACATATATGGTGTCAAAACTGTATGGAATGTTTTGAAATACTCGTTGGAAAAACCATCGGGACCTGGTGATTTCCCCATGGGAAGGGAGTGTATGACTTTTAGTATCTCCTGTGGAGTGATAGGTAAGTTAAGATCCTCCAATTGTTGGGATGTTAGAGAGGGAAGTTTCAGTGTATGAAGGAAGGATTGAATCTCATGTATGCTAGGTTGGGGAGCATTCTTTTTTGAGGTTATATAGAGAGCCGTAGTATTTTGCAAATAAATCAGCAATTTTTTGGGGGTTTGTGACTTTGTGTAGGGAGAGTGGGTCAGTGAGAAAAGCTATTCTAGATTTATTGCGCATGACTTTCAATCTATTTGCTAAGTATTTACCTGCCTTATTAGCATTGTTATAATGATTGAGTTTAAGCCTTCTCAAGTGTTGGTCATATTGTTGCGCTAATAGTTCCCAAAGTTTTTCTCTAAGGTCTTTCAATTTGGCGGTCAAGGGTGGGGATGGTGATTGTTTATTACTGTTCTCAGTATCTTTTAGGTCACTGAGGACATCCTGGATTTCTTTGGATCTTTTTCTTTTTTCTATTGCCCCTATTTGTATGATAATACCCCGTATAACTGCCTTGTGAGCATTCCACAAGGTATTAGGATCATTTACAGAGTTTGAATTGAGTTGGAAATAGTTATTGAGATGTTCGGTAATGGATTTTTGGTGGTGTGGATTCAGTATAGTTCTATTGTTACAGCGCCAGATGGATGAGGAGGGAGAGACCCCTCTTTCAACAATTGACAAGGAGATGGCAGCGTGTCTTATCTATGTCCTGTAGTAGCCATTTGTCTGTCAAGAACATGTCTATTCTTGAGTAGGAACCATGTCTCCCTGAAAAAAAAGTATAGTCGCGTTCATTCGAATGAAGGCATCTCCATGCATCAAATAATTCTTCTGAGTGTAGAAGCGGTAGGAGTGTCGGGACTCCTCTTGTCCTTCTAGGTGAGGAGTCAATCATCGGATCTGAAATAATGTTAAAATCACTGCACACCAATAGTCTGCCATATTGTAAAGAATTAGCTCTCTTAAGCACTCTGCGTATGAATCTCAACTGGTGGGTGTTTGGAGCGTAAAGTGAGACTATGGTATATGGTTTAGCATTTATGTCACCAGTAATTATCACGTATCTGCCTTTAACATCAGTGATAACATCTTTAGGTTTGAAAGCTATAGAATTTTTGAACGCTATCAGGACACCTCCTCTTTTGGCCGTCGGGTTGGAAGCAGTATAGATAGTAGGAAAGTCCCTATGAGTAAATTGTGGAGTTTTATTTGCTTGGAAATGTGTTTCTTGCACACATAGGATATCTGCGTTGGATTTGTGAACCTCTTTCCATAGTGAAAATCTTTTTGCTGGGTGGTTTAGTCCCCTAGCATTAATAGACAAAAGTTTTATCACCATAGTGAGGTTGGTACAGGAATGTGGTCAACAATTGTGTTTTGGTACTCACATATCAGGTAGGGATTATTGCCGTTGGCACTCACAAAGACAGCCGTGACAAGAAGCGGTTTGGTACCGGACCTTGCAAAGGAGGAGATGTCCTGGGAAAACCTGTGCATATCATGAAAACAAACAAACAGGGTAGGAACAAAAAAAACACAAACAGTTAACCAAACAATCTTAAGAAATGGATCCATTAACTGATCCTATCGCAGACGTAGCTGCTATTAAGTTAACAGGGGAAAAAGGAGCTGCCGTGTAGCAACTCCATACCGGAGATATTCTAGGTAGGGCTTGAGTCAAACATGGGTTTTGTTGCCGTTTGTAGATTTCTTATTTTTCTTGCGGGAGACTACTTGCCAATCGTGTTGAATTCCTTGGGGGACATTCATGGTGTGTGGATCTGTGGTTTGGTCTGGAACTATTCCCCAACGGCGAAGTAGTGTCAAACCATCTTCCAGGTTGGATACTGAAATATCAGAACCGTCATGGGTGATGAATGAATGAAAACTTATATAGCGCGGCACATGCGAACTGAATCGCCTCTGGGCGCTTGTTGTTCCTGTCTCCTTTGATATCAAAAGAGAAAAGTCTTGACCTTTTTCCTAAATGCTAGGTGGTTCTCCTCCAACCGAATGCTGGTTGGTAAAGCGTTCCATAGTCTGGGACCCTGGATCGCAAATCTTCTTTCTCCTTTGGACTTGAAGTTGGCTTTCGGAACCTGGAGCAGATTCTGATTCGTGGATCGCAAAACACGATTTGGATTATGCGCTTTTATTAATTCGCATAAGTAAAGGGGGGCATTCTCATGGACACATCTATGCGTAAGACAGAGGGCTTTAAAAGCGATTCTGTCTTTAACTGGCAGCCAATGAAGGGCTCTCAGTGAAGGTGAGATAGATTCCCAGGGTTTTTTCCCAGTCACAAGTCTGGCGGCCGTATTCTGAACGACTTGCAGACGAGCGATTTGGTATTTGGGGAGACCGAGGTAAAGGGCATTTGCATAATCCAACCTGGAGTTTACAATAGCTCCCACCACGACCGCTAGATCTTCTTTAGGGATGAACGGAGTGAGTCTGCGTAGTAGGCGCAGTAGATGGTGAGATCCGCTGACCACTGACCCTATTTGTGCGTCCATTGTCATAAAGGAGTCAAGAATGAATGACCCCTAGGCTTTTGACCAAGGTGATCACCAAGGTAGCAGGATATTTCCATTTGTGTGGCACTGCGTGGTTTCTCAATGCTTTGGTGATTGATAATAGATTTCTACGGCGCTGCAAAGTGTGCCTGGAGAGGTCAGGCAGGACCCTGAGATTTCCGTATTGTTGGGGGAGGCTCCCTGGTCTGCGTGATGTTTGTAAAATTATATCCTTCACATGGAAAAAATGGATCCTGAGTAAAACATCTCTAGGGATTTCGTCAGGGAGAAATGACAGTTTAGGGATCCTATGTATGCGGTCGATTAGGAGATCTTGGGCTGTTGCTTCTGGTAGTATTGAGGAGAATAAAGTTTGTGCATATTGGAGGAGCTGATTAGGAGGCACTGTCTCAGGCACACCCCCTTAGTTTGATGTTATTCCTCCTAGATCTGTCCTCGAGGTCCGCCATTTTGTCTTTGATCCATGCAATTTCATCTTCGTGACTGGAATGTGCATCCACCATAACATTGTGCGATGAGGCAAAATTCTCCATTCTGTGTTTAATTGTGTCCACCCTGGTACCCAGAATGTGTACCTCTCTCTGACATTCATTTAAACCTCTGTAAAGATCTGCTTGTAGAGAAGAGCAAAGAGAGAGCAGCATTTCCTTGAGCATTGTGTCAGAAATTGGTTTATCAGCTGTAGGAAAATTTGCTATGGGATCCCCTTCTCTTTCCCCAGGGTTAAGAGAGGCCTGAGAGTGGGTGGTCATTTCCATGGCGCATTCTGGCCTATGTGGGGAGTCTCTCCTCAGCTTAGACTTAGCCGGGCTTCTAGTAGTGGGACTTGGGGTTCCTGAGGGAGTATCACTCAGTGTGCCACTCTGGATCGAGTCATCACGTCGCATACCTTGATTAGAGCAGTGTGGTGCGGCTTGCATATTTCCTCTCACAGAAGCTGCACCATTTTGAGGAGTCCCGCGCGCCGTGAGGGGAACGACATTTTCCATCTTTTGAGGCTGTAGCGTTTTTTTGCGGTTTCTCCCCATCATCGCGTCGTTCAGTGGAGATTCACGACCAAACCGGACGTGTTAACGATCGAAATGCCCTCGTTGTGCGCTGTTGTGGGCTGAAAATCTCCGGTGTGTCACGGAGCTCCCAGGTTAAGCGGCCATCTTAGAGGCCGGTAGCCACGCCCCCCCCTTAACACTTTTTCTTTAAAGAATAAGTTCACCTTTTGGAACATATTAAATTTTCCACCCGTATTTAGCTGCAGCCATTCCTCCTCCCCCTCCTCCCCAGTGATAGCGGGCATCTTCTTTGGGCAATCACTGTCACTCTTTGAAACTACCATGTGGGGCTCCACCCGCCTAGGCACCTCATTTATTTACAGTCCTCTGTTTATGGTGGCTTGTAGTTCACAATGAACTACCTTGGCAATGTTGAGTGCTGTGGTAGTCCATTCATTCTTCCTGTCCTTGAATTTCTGCTTGCCTATACGAGCAGTGCCGATCCTGACCTCCCTGGGGTCCTAAGCAAAATGACATGTCACTTTGTACATGCAGAAGATGAGGAATCACATTCTTTGTACATGCAAGCCCCGACTACATTGGATCCTACTCTGATGCCGCGTACACATGATAATTTTTTGCGTTGTAAAAAACAATGTTCTTCAGGCTCTAGAAAAAACAATGTTTTTTTCAACTTCATCATTAAAAAGGCCTTGCCTACACACTATCGTTAAAAAAAATGCTCTAGCAAAGCGCGGTGACGTACAACACGTACGACGGCACTATAAAGGGGAAGTTCCATTCGGATGACACCACCCTTTGGGCAGCTTTAGCTGATTTTGTGTTAGTCGATTCGCGCTTTTCTGTCTGTTACAGCGTGTTGAATGTGCTTACTCCATTACGAACGGTAGTTTTACCAGAACGAGCACTCCCATATCATAACTTGCTTCTGAGCATGCGCTGGTTTTTAATTTTCGTTAAAGCCCACACACGATCATTTTTTACAACCCGAAAAACGACATTGTTTAAAACGCTGTGAAAAAATAGAGCATGCTCGAAAAAAAATTTGCCCGTCTTTCAAAACCTGAAAAATGCTCTGAAGCCCACACACGATCATTTTAAATTACTTTTTTTTAAAAACTAAATTTTTTACAACCCGAAAAATTATCATGTGTACGCGGCATAAGTCTTTTTGGAGAGTGCCTAGGGATTGTGTTGAGTCCGAAAATGACCATGCTGTCTGTACAGACTGGGTCCCAGGAGGTATGTTTTGTACAGAATGACATTTGAGACAGAATACTATAGTTGACTAAATAATCATATCCCAGAAGTTATGCTATGTCAAATAAGAATAAAAACAAACATGTTTGAAAAAAATATTCCCCACCTGGGCCCCCGATCTTTACACCAGATTTCTCAACCAGGAATCAGTGAAACCCTGTGGTTCCTCCAAAGGTTGCTAGGGATTATTTAGCATTGAACAATGACCAACTGACCACCTGCCTACATGCAAAAGAGCATGTCTACAATGACTAATAATTTTAGAGAACATTACATTTTTTTGTAGTAATTTATTCTGTTTTTATTATTCATATAATTTGAAGATTATTCCTAGAGCAGGAGGATATACAAATGATCTTCCCAGGGTGCCACATATGCTAAGCATACTGTAATATTTATTCTTACATTTAAAAGATTCTACAGTTTAGTATTCATGGTAACATATTCCTAACGGTAGACATAATTATTTTAGGCAGAGTCTCCTTGAGACCTATAACATTTTTTAAGGGATCTTCCAGGGTAAAATGGTTGAGAAATGTCACTCTTTGCACACAGTTAAGAATTGTAAGACCTTAAGAGGATTGCCATGATCCTGGTCTATTTACTATTTTAACCATTTCATTACTGGGCACTTAAACCCCCTTCATGCCCAGACCAATTTTCAGCTTTCAGGGCTGACGCAATTTGAATGACAATTGCGCAGTCATACAACACTGTACCCAAAATATATTTTTATCATTTTTTCCCCACAAATAGAGCTTTCTTTTGGTGGTATTTGATCATCTCTGTGATTTTTATTTTTTGCACTATAAACAAAAAAGACAGATAAAAAAAAAAAAAATCAATATTTTTTACTTTTTGTTATAATAATATCCCAATTAAAAAAAAAAAAAAAAATTTTTCCTCAGTTTAGGCCGATACGTATTCTTCTATACGAATAAGCAATAAGCATATATTGATTGGTTTACGCAAAAGTTATAGCGCCTACAAAATAAGGGATAGATTTATGATTTATTTTTTATTTTTTACTGCGTTTTTTTTTGTCAGGCCTGCGATATTGCGACGGACATATCGGACACTTTTGACACAATTTTGGGAACATTCACATTTATACAGCGATCAGTGCAGGCAAGGGGTTAACACTAGGGGGTGAGGAAGGGGTTAAATGTATTCCCTGGGTGTGTTCTAACTGTGTGGGGGGAGGGGACTGACTGGGGGAGGTGACCAATGCGGTGTCCCTATGTACAAGGGACACAGATCGGTCTCCTCTCTCCCTGACAGGATGTGGAGCTCTGTGTTTACACATAGAGCTCCACGTCCCTGCTGTCACCGCCGTTCGCGTGTACTCGGCGGACATCGCGGCCACCAGGCACACGCATCGGCTCCTCAGCGAAGTGCCGGAACAGTGTTTACCCGCTGCGCATCCCCCAGCGGCGCGTGCAGGTAATGCACATAAAAGGACGTCCAAAGACGTCCACCCGGCACTTGAGAGCCACGCTGTGGACGTCTTTCGTCCATAGCGCGGATCCCAAGTGGTTAATATATGTGTAGAATTAAACAACTGTTTATGAATCAATTAACCCAACAAATGCAGTGTTGTTAATTAGAAATGAATAAACTTTGCTTACACAGTAAATACATAATTCTTGTAGATCTGGTGTGCACATCCCAAGGGTAGCAACCCTGAATGGGGGTGTAAAAATAATTTTGTAGGGTCATGGTGAGACTTTTAAAGGGGTTGTAAAGCTTCACGTTTTTTTTACCTTAATAAATCTTATGCATTAAGGTGAAAAAACATCCAATGCTTTCAAACCCCCCCCCCCCCCCCCCAGCCCCCTGTTTTTTTTTTTACCTGAGCCCTTGAAAGTCCTGTGTCGTGATTGCGCTGGCTTCTCGCTCCTGTCTTCTTGGCTGTTGTTCTCGGCTCTTCATTGGAGATTGATAGCAGCGCAGCCATTGGCTCCCTGGGGGGGCAGGGTGAGTTATACATTTGGAGGCTTGTTATTTAAAAAAAAAATAGAACCTTTACAACCCCTTTAAGTACCACTGATGTGTGTTACCATATCAATATAAGGGAAAGGAAAATACTCTCTTTCCCCAAAACACTCTGTAATTTAATAATAAGAAAGTGGGGTATACAAGCATAGCCCTGTATGCTTATTTCTTTGTAGTGGTGTCTGGTAAGAGAAAGAGTCTTTGCTACCAATGTGTGCTAAAAGATGCAGATACTCTCCCATCACATGCCAATAATAAATCATAGGCATGTGCAGTTCTTGTTTACTGCACATGACTATAATGTAGCAACTACATACACTGGGAAAGTCTTTTGCCCTAGTATGTGTTTCTATTATAATACAGAGAAAAAATTGCGCTTGTCACAGTTAAATTATCAATTAGTACCGGTGTGGTCAGTTACTAACATAAAAATAAAAATAAAAAATAGGGGGGAGGCGGCAGCTCTTGTGCCGAAACACAAGGGGAAATACAACAAAAACAAAGATTTAGAGCTGCGCCTTGTCACCCGGACTCGATACAATCAAAAAGAGTCCATATATCAGTCGTGTGGAGATAAACAATCCTTCAAACATGAGAGAAGTAGTAGGTTGGCTCCAAGACAAATCTCCACTGGTCTTTAATCAGGATGGACATATAATAAACACCACTGTGCTCGAACTTGGCTTTTCAATGTGGCCCACCACCAGAAGTATAAGCAGCTTACCAGAGGAATGGCTGTAATCAACAGTCGGCTGTGACCCAGCCACGACCTTTAGAGAACCAGGACGAATCCCAAATCCTAGGGCAGTGTTTACACCGGGGCTCCACTCAGCAACTCCACCAATTAGATCATATGTAAATGATAAATAGAGGCAGACATAGCATAATCCCGCTGGGACATTTATTTAAAATAGTAAAAACCAGAATACTCACATGGGAGATGAGTTAGACAGGCATATAAAATACAAAGTTGCCGGCCGGCAAACAGATCAGCAAGGACCCTCCTCCAGAGCGTAATGACGTCACCGCACGTCTACCCAGACGCGTTTCGTCGTAGGACGTTGTCAATGGGTTTCTATTGTCTGGCAAGGAACTGAAATGCGGGGCATTCCAGATGGTATGCTTGCTCTCTTGGGTTCTAGACTCAATGAGGGAATGAACAAAAGTTCCTGCACTAATATAAAATGGCGTTTGCAGTGTGCATCACAATAACTAGGCATATAAACCTGTTTCAGGCCACTTTGCTTCAGGCATGACTGCAACGGGCACTATGATGGGGGGCAGTAATTGCTAGGGGCCCTGTAAAGCAAAGGGGCACTGTGGTATAAAGGGGACGGCTCTTTAAAGTGGTACTGCAATCATTACAGTGCTTGGAGGGGGGGCTTATAGGAATCTGGAAGCCCACTTTAGACTTATGCCGCGTACACACAACCGTTTTTCGGGTTCTAAAAAATGATGTTTTTTTTTTTTTAATGTCATTAAAAACGATTGTGTGTGGGCTCCAGAGCATGTTTCACGATGTAAAAAATGGCAATTAAAAAATTCAAACATGCTCTAATTTTTCACAACGTTTTTAACTTTGTCGTTTTTAAGGTTGTAAAAAATGGTCGTGTGTGGGCTTTAACGACGTGAAAAACCCATGCATGCTCAGAAGCAAGATATGAGAAGGGAGCGCTCGTTCTGGTAAAACTACCGTTTATAATGGAGTAAGCACATTCATCACATAGTAATAGACTTAAAAAATCGCAAATCGTCTTTTACTAACACAAAATCAGCTAAAGCAGCCCAAAGGGTGGCGCCATCCGCATGGAACTTCCCCTTTATAGTGCCGTTGTATGTGTTGTACGTCACCGTGCTTTGCTAGAGCATTTTTTTTCCACAATCATGTGTAGGCGAAGTCGTTTTTAATGATCGGGTTGAAAAAAAACATAATTTTTTCTAGACCCTTAAGGGTCGTAGGGCCAGATTCACAAAGCCATTACGCTGGAGTATCAGGAGATGTGCCAGTGTAATTGGAAATATGCGCCTGCGTATAGTTATGCCGTACCCCAAAACGATATACGCCATAAATCTAGACTTTTTAGATCAACGTAATTTCGTTAGACCGGCGCATTGTGCGCGCAAAAAATGCGCTAGACACACCATTGATTTGCTAGGCAAATATGCAAATGAGGGAGTTACGGCGATCCACAAAAGTAAGTTGGTGCAGCGCAGGCTACGCTCTGTGCACATCAGCTGCACGTCCTGTCTAAATTTAGGCAATATAAAAGCTTGCCTAAAATTAGACAATCCGTCTACATGTCAGATAAAGCAACACTGTTAGTGAGGAGCTGAGCAGCCACACTTGCAGGACAACAATCTGTGCTCATAGCTATACTACTGACTTTAGAGGAGCGCAGAAGGAGGAGGGCACGGAGGAGGGCATGGAGGAAGGCACGGGAGAGGATATACTGCACACGCATAGACCTCTTTGGCATGAGTGATTCTGAGGTGTCTCGCATCTTCAGATTCACCCCTGCTGCCATCATGGAATTACCCACAACCCTGCAGGAGGACATCACCAGCCCAAAACACCGCTTACATGCAGTGCAGCCACTGGTTAAGGTCCTGGCAACACTCCATTTCCTTGCCAGTGGCTCTTTTCAAAGAACAAGTGGAGTGGTGGCTGGGATGTCACAATCCTCCATGAGCAGATGTGTGCACCAGGTTATCCCTGCAATTCTCAGACGCATGGCCAACCAAATCATCAAACCCACCCAGGAGGACTTGCGGCAGAAGGCGATGACAGATTTCTACAGAATTGCCAGATTCCCACGCACTGTGGGGGCCATTGATTGCACACATGTGGCACTCCAGCCACCCCCCCCCCCGTGAGACAGAGCGCATATACCGCAATCGGAAGCATTGGCACTCCATCAACGTACAGGTGATAGTCAATGCCAAATGCCTCATATGGCATGTCCGTGCCAAACCCCCCCGGATCCAACCATGACAGCTACATATACAATCAGAGCCCCATTCCAATTGAATTCGAACAGAACATGTATGGGGACAGCTGGCTGGTTGGTGAGTGACATGGGTGGCAGGCATTACTGTCCCCCCCCCCATTATGCACACATCACAAGGGGCACATGCACTACTAACATCCTCCTGTCTTTTCCCTTCCAGGTGACTCTGCTTATGCACTGGGACCCCATCTCATGACTCCTATCCGGAACCCCCAAACCCCAGGAGAGGAAAGATACAATGAAGCCCACTCCTAAACTCGTGCAGTCGTGGAGTGCACCTTTGGCCTCCTCAAGTCACGTTTCCGATGCCTGGATAAGTCTGGGGGTACCCTGTTGTATTCCCCAAACTTTGTGTGCTAGAGCATCGGTGCATGTTGCATGCTGCACAACTTCGCAGTGAGAAAGGGGCTGCAGATTGACCTACGTGATGACCTGACCCCCGAACCAGACAACCCCCCCCTAACCGAGGATACCCCTTCTTCTGAGGGAAAAGCAGCCAGGAGACAGCTCACATTAGGCATCTTTACACGTTAAACACACACATTAATCATGGCACAATGAGAATGCATGCATGCACACCACTGTGGTCCCTAGCACAGACACATCACATCCTCATCAAATGCAGGACTTGTGAGCAGCAACGCCACGCCACGGCTCCAATTATGTCACTGTACATTCATACACCATTCACACGGACCTGGGGATCACTTTTCCCTGGTCCTGGGGAACCCTTCTCCACCACAAATGAGGGTGACACCCCTTTTCCGTCAGAAAAATCATTCACAAACCAAAAAAAAAATGTCCAGCAAAAAAAAAAAAAATTACCGCCGCTGGCATGACCCACACCTGGGCCGACTCTTGTGGGGGGGTAATCCGGGGAAGGAGGAGCATCCCCTGGTCTCTGCCCACCTGGCGGCCTGTCCTCCATGGCCATGGCAATTCTGGTCAGGCCAGTATTTATTGTTGCCGTATTGGCCTGGATAGCCTGGGTGAAGGCCCTCACATCCTGACCGAGGGCTATCACATCCTGACCAATGCCTGCTGTGGTAGCCTGGTGTTCATTCAGGCAATTGATCAGGGCCAGGGAGTTGCAGGCCATGTCCCCAAGCGTATCCTTTATGGAGGACAGGCTCTCGTCCATCCGCCCCAAAGTCTGGCTGACCTGTCCCAGATGGCGGGTCTGAAGGGCCTGGTCCCTTCTCAGGTTGGCAGGCAGGACCTCGGCCACCCCCTGGTCTTCTGGGTCTTCTGTTGGGGGAGGAGTGGGAGGGGTTTCCCCGGATGGAGGCCTGGCTGCTGCCAGCCAAAGGGGAAGACTCCTCCCTGACATGACCTCCTCCTCCAACTCAAACTCCTCCTCCTCAACCTCCTCAGAGGACTCCGGCCTTGTCTGGGGGTCCTCATCAGGCTGTTGTCCTGGGGATGGTGTGGTCAGGCCAGATGGCCCAGCACCCTCCTGCACATCTGTGGATGACACAAAACATTTACAGGTTGGAGGATCCACACATTTGGCACATATTCCCTTCCCCCCCCCCACACATGCTACACACCAGATAGAAACAAAAAAAAAAACTTACCTGGCCTCACGGCCTTCTGACTGGACTCAAAGCCAGGCAGCCCCTCCACTTGCTGCCTGTTGAAGGTCTGGGCCACCGCATGCTCATCCTCAGTCAGCCTAACAGGGCATGGCGGGCCCCCTCCAGTGCCCCTGGCATGGGAGGCAATCTTGGCCAGCTTTCCACGGACCACACGCCGGAGATCATTGATCTTCTTGGCGACCCCCAAACGTGTTTACCTGGTCGGTAATTTGCTGCAATATCTGTGCTTTCCTGGCCGGGGTGGTGTTGGCACTCTCCGGGCCGTGCAGGAACCATATTGTGTAATGGCCCTGGCAAGAATTGCCTTCTCCCCTAAAGAAACATTTAGCTTTCGCTTCCCTTCACTCATGTTCCCACAACCTGGAACCAAAACAATCACCAAAAATCAGACACCAAAAAACAAACACCAAAAAACAAACACCAAAAAGCAGACAGCGAAAAAAAAACACCAAAAAGCAGACAGCAAAAAAGTATCAAAAACAGTCACCAAACAACACTCTGAAAACCACTATCAAAAACACTTTACTAATCAGTCAAGAAATATATCACATATAACACAAGTCACAAACCGACAAACGCGAACACACAACAGAACAAAAGCACCTTGCTGTATAGGGAGGGATACAAAGGGATGTACTTTTGCAAAGGAAGTGCGTTTGTCTCTGTCTATTTAAGCTCTCTGCGTAGCTCACTAAGTTGACCGGGTCTAGGTCCATTTTCACTGATTGCGCCGTACCCGAGTTGTGAGCATTGCGCAGAGAGGTGCTGACCATGGTCTGCTTCATGTGCGCATGCGCGATCCGGCCGGCCCTACATTTGCATGGGGGTCACGGCTCATTTCAATGGAACACGCCCACGTCCTTCCCAATTTGAATTACTCCGCCTTACGCCTCGGAAATTACGTTGCACCGGCGCAAATTTCTGCGCAAATACTACGAGGATACGGTAATTGCGCCTCTACATTGCGCCGGTCTAACGTAAAGGAGGTGCGCTACTCCGGTCAAAAAATGCGCCAATGTACCTGAATCTGGCCCGTCATTTTTTAGAACCCGAAAAACGGCCTTGTGTACGCGGCATAAGAGTGTTTTTGCCAATGTGATTAAGGGTTGCATAGTACCCCTTTTTACTCATTTAAAAAAAAAAAGGTATTTTGTTTTCAAAAAGTCCCATGGTGTAAATCTTTTGTCAATTATGTCATTCTGTGATAAATGTTCCAATGACCTGCCGTTACAAATATAATGACCTGCGTTGATGATCCTTTTCCACCAGGAAAAGGACTGGCTGCTGAATGGCAACAAATCGAAGGGTGATATTGACTGACACTGTTATTCACATATGGATGCCCTGGCTGCTTTGTTCACAAACAGCAGTAGTTTTTCTTTTTTTTAAAGGTCATATTTGCTGTACTACATCCTATAGGTGTGCTATATTCCATGCAGGTTTCAGGTATCCCCCAAGCATATTATTTAAAGAAATGGTGGATTTTTTGTTGCCTTTCAAAGTAGAACTAAACAAGAAATGTTTTACTTAATTTTGGGTGGCAAATTTAAAGAGACATACCTGTACGCCAATCTGCCTGCCCGTGCCATGTTGTCGACGTACATAGTCGTGCGGTGGTCGGCAAGTGGTTAATATATCACAATGGTGAGTGGTGCAAACCCGTGATAATCAATTGACTTACGTAAAAATGATATAACTTGAATGACTCAAGTTATGATATAATTTGTATGTACAGTTGTGTTCAAAATTATTCAACCCCCCAATACTGTAAAGGGTTTTAGGGAATTTAGTGTACATTTGTAATTGAATTCAGAATGAAATCCTACAAGGACTTCTTAAAGAACCATATGCAACTAAAATGACATCAATTGGTTTTGTAATACAGTAGTAAATGTTTATTTTGTGAATTCTTCATTTACACAATTATTCAACCCCTTAAAGACTACCACTCTGAAGAACAGAGGTTCATTGAAGTGTTTTCAATCAGGTATTGAAAACACCTGTGGATGTCAGGGAGCAGCAATAAAGCCTAATAAGCACCAATTAGGCAGCTTTAAAATGACTGTGATACTCGGCTCCTTCTAGACATTTACTGGTGTGGTTACAAACATCTCTCATTGGTGAAGTCAAGAGAATGGTCCAGAAAGACAAGAGAAGAGGTGATTACTCTTCACAGGAAGGGCAATGGCTATAAGAAGATTGCAAAGATGTTAAACATACCAAGAGACATTATAGGAAGCATCATTCGCAAATTCAAGGCAAAGGGCACTGTTGAAACGCTACCTGGTCGTGGCAGAAAGAAGATGCTGACTTCGACTGCTGTGCGCTACCTGAAGCGTAGAGTGGAGAAAAGTCCCCGTGTGACTGCTGAGGAACTGAGAAAATATTTGCCAGATGTGGGTACTGAAGTTTCTGCTCAGACAATATGGCGCACACTGCGTAATGAAGGCCTCCATGCCAGAACTCCCAGGCGCACCCCCTTGCTGTCTCCAAAGAATAAGAAGAGTTGACTGCAGTATGCCAAAAGTCATGTGGACAAACCACAGAAGTTTTGGGATTGTGTTCTGTGGACTGATGAAACAAAATTAGAACTGTTTGGGCCCATGGATCAATGCTATGTTTGGAGGAGGAAGAACAAGGCCTATGAAGATAAGAACACCTTGCCTACTGTGAAGCATGGCGGGGGGTCAATCATGCTTTGGGGCTGTTTTGTTTCTGCAGGTACAGGGAAGCTTCAGCGTGTGCAAGGTACCATGAATTCTCTTCAGTACCAGGAGATATTGGATGACAATGTGATGCAGTCCGTCACAAACCTGAGGCTTGGGAGACGTTGGACCTTTCAACAGGACAATGATCCCAAGCATACCTCCAAGTCCACTAGAGCATGGTTGCAGATTAAAGGCTGGAACATTTTGGAGTGGCCATCGCAGTCACCAGACTTAAATCCGATTGAGAACCTCTGGTGGGACTTAAAGAAAGCAGTTGCAGTGCGCAAGCCTAAGAATGTGACTGAACTGGAAGCTTTTGCCCATGATGAATGGGCGAAGATACCCGTAGATCGCTGCAAGACACTTGTGTCAAGCTATGCTTCACGTTTAAAAGCTGTTATAACTGTAAAAGGATGTTGTACTAAGTACTAAGATTGAATGTCACTTGGGGGTTGAATAAAACTGATAATGATGTGAGCACAGAAAAGACATTTGTGGTTATTTCATAATAAATGGTATGTTATATTTGTCTGACCTACACGTGCCTATTTGATTTGATTGTAAGCAGGATGACTGAATGATCAAAATCAATGTCAAACTGGCCAAAACAATCCATTTCAGTGGGGGTTGAATAATTTTGAACACAACTGTAAGTCAATTGATTATTCAAGTTGAATCAACTACAAAACTTATGTGAATAAACATATGTGAATAATTAATCAATTAATAACATTGTAATTCCAACCAAAAATAATAAAGTACTACCTTGTACAGTATCACACTATGTGAGTTTTTTCCCATTACACATGTGGTTACTGTATCTCTGGCTCCAACAAGGCTACATGTACTTTACACTTCCTGGTGTTTATTGGAATTTGCGATGCCAACTGATATGTGGATTCAGGACCAGCTGGATACATCTTGTTGACTGATTACTGTATATATATGCCTGTTTTGAATTTGGTGGTATATACCTCACCAAGTCAACACCATCTGATAAGCCTCCTCCATATATGGTGGTGTCTCTATCCTTTCACAAAGTGGGTCATATCCATGTGGAATTCTTCATTTCAACTTTTTAGTTTTGTCTACACTTTTGGACTGTTATTTGTGTTTAGTCACAATAGAGGACTGCTTCGTTCTGATTTATTTGTTACAATTTATTTTTCACGGATCACACTTAGTCACTTGGTGTCACTAAAATTAAGATTTTATGTATATGTATGACACAAAATCTACCTACTTTTGGTCGCGCTGGCTCTCTGGATCCGAGAGGTGGAACGCGTGCTATCATTGCAGGCGTCCTGAGCGTGGAACCATCTCTCCACTAATACATTCAACGCTGATCAGCCTCAGTGCCGGGGAAAGGCACCAACCAAAGTAAGGGGCCACTCGGCGTTGTACTGTTTTTATATTTTTAATAAAACGTTATTATTCTATGCCGGTTTTTTCTTTTTTTTTCTGGTTGACTTCATGTGGTATGGAGTTTGGTGGAACCAAATGAGTAAGAGCTGTGCATGGAATCCATGGTTTATGCTTTAATGCCCTTATTGACCTCTTTTTAATTAAATTTATAATACATTTAAATGGTTTTCCTTGTGGTTTCTTCCGGTCTTCTTCTCTTTTTACTCTCCGGCGGAAAAATAGCATCTTACTTACTTTTCTTCTTCATCCGTACGCCATCTTAGTGGTCTTCTTCCCCGGCTCTTCTTCTCCTTTTTCTCTCCGGCCGTAAGGAGTCTTTTGCGGGCTGCGCCGGCCTCCGCCGGATCGAATAACTTTACTTAATTTATTCTGTCGCCATCTTTAGCGCTGACTTGCCATTGCGGGCTGCACAGCAAACGCCTCCCCCCCGGTGCGCTGTTTCCTCATCGAATACTCCCCCTTACTTAATTTATTCATGTATGCTGAGCTCTAGAAAGAGGACTTTTTAGGAGGCTCAGCACAGCAAACGCCTAGGTGGAGAGAAGGGGCGTGAAATATTATAATTTAGCTGTCCTCCAGGTCCGGAACCAGGGGGAGGGAAGGAGATTACAGGGAAGAGAGGAGCTTGGGAGAGGCAGTTTTATAGGGGAAATGGTGGCGGAAGAGAACCAGGAAGTAAAGAAAACTATTATAATTTAGAGGGGTCCGAATAAAAGAAGAATGCTGGATGATTTTCAGGGGGAGGGAAGGAGATGAGAGTGACAGGAAGAGAGGAGCTTGGGAGAGGCAGTTTTATCATGGTGGCCGTGGATTTTTATTGCAGGAAGTAAAGAAAACCTGCATGTTGTGGATCATGACTACTCCTTTAAAAGGTATTTTTATTGGCTATTTGTTGTGGATGTGGCTTCACCTCTTTTAAATTGGTCAACATCTTTTATTGGTCGGATTGAACCATCCTTTGAGCACTTTTGTGGTGATTGCTTCTCTCTTTGGTGGATGGAAACTATTGGTCGGATTTAACGTTCATTATTAATTTAATTCTCGTTCCTTTTGCATTTTAATTTAATTCATCTCCCATTTGGGAGTTATGCACTGTAATGGATTTTTTCACTATTAATATCACCTGATTTATTTATGACCATCTACTGTTTGCTGATTAACAATTTAATTTATTGATTTATCTTTATTTACTTGTGTGTATCAAGATATTTTTCTGTAGCGCCCCCTTATTTCTTCACATATTCACATTGTTACAGGTCACTGCAATTTTTGGGGTGCAGCTCAGTTCAATTATTTATATAACTATTTATATATTTATTTATATATTTTTCACCTATTAAGTTGGCACGAGATTTTACCCCCCTAACCTTCTGCTAAACAAGAGAAGTTCAAAACTATTTAGAAAACACTGGATATGTCAATACAACAATCCCAATTTACGAGAAAGCTTCTTCATTATTAACAGATCAATGCCCTCTTGTCAAATAGCTAATATTGAGACAAATCAATGGCTGTATGTCAATTTGTTGATGTTTGGAGAGAATGGCAAAGTTTGATCCCAAAATCAATGTAAAAGGCTCAAGTGTAACACTAAAGTCATTATAAATGTATATTTTACGTGGTAGTCTCTCAGACAATGTGTAATACACAAAAATGTGTGTTGTACAAAATATACAATCCTGTTAGTATGAGGCTATGGGAAAAGAGTGTAGGAATGATACTGATTTTGCAACAGATACATTTTCTTAAAGTAAAACCCTATAGTAATATTTATAATACATAAAGGGCTATTTCAGCTTTTCAGAAAAAAATGAAAAGGTGAGATCATCATTTATGGAGGTAAGTACAGTGGGAGCCATGGGTTTGGAAAGGGTGTAGGGTGTTAGTTCAATTTTTCGTTTTTCTGAAAAGTAGGGTTGTCCCGATACCACTTTTTTAGGACCGAGTACAAGTACCAATAATTTTTTTTCATGTACTCGCCGATAGCGATTACCGATACTTTTTTTAAATGTGTCCATGTGTCCCCAAATGCAGCCATGTATCTCCAAATGCAGCCATGTATCCCCAAATGTAGCCATGTGTCCCCAAATACAGTCATGTGTCCCCAAATGCAGTCTTGTCCCCAAATACAGCCATGTCCCCAAATGCAGCCTTATCCACAAATGCAGCCTTATCCACAAATGCAGCCTTGTCCCAAATGCAGCCTTGTCCCCAAATGCAGCCATGTCCCCAAATGCAGCCTTGTCCCCAAATGCATCCTTGTCCCCAAAGAGAAAGTCAAGCCCCCCCCCCCCCCCCGCCGCCGCTGCCATCTAGTTGATCAGCGCGGGGAACATTACAGCTTTCATTTGAATAGCTGTGTGTTCCCCGCTGTGCCTCGTCATATATAGCCCCTCCCCCTTGTCCGGGGACTTTGATAGACAGATCACCCATCCAGATCTGTCTATCAAAGTGCCCGGACAAGGGGA
This sequence comes from Rana kukunoris, assembly GCA_029574335.1. NCBI lineage: Eukaryota > Metazoa > Chordata > Amphibia > Anura > Ranidae > Rana > Rana kukunoris. Next base: position 106,401,838 of record CM056049.1, on the reverse strand, counting down.
GGGCTATATATGACGAGGCACAACGGAGAACACACAGTTATTCAAATGAAATCTGTAATGTTCCCCGCGCTGATAAACTAGACGGTGGCGGCGGTGGCGTGGGGGGAGGGCTTGGCTTTCTCTTTGGGGACTAGACAGTGGCAGCAGCTCTCTCCGCCCTCTCTCCGCCCCCTCTCCATCCGCTTTCCGCCCCCTCTCCACCTGCTCTCTGAAAAAAAGTATCGGTGAAGCATCGGGAGCATTTGCGCGAGTACAAGTTCTCGCGCAAATGCTCAGTATTGGTCCAGATACCGATACTAGTATCGGTATCGGGACAACCCTACTGAAAAGGTGAATTTACACTTTAATTTTTAATGTGGCTTTTTAGGCACTCTGGGCTCCCAGAGAGCTGACTTCAGCATGTACAGTACACAGACTACAGTACTGTACCCTTGTTGTCACACCCAGAAGTATTGCCAGCCAAGAACTCAAATGGTGGACTTAGGTGAGTATAAAGTTGCTTCAGAAGGTACATTTTTAAAAGTGGTCAATGGATATGAGGGTGGGGTTGGGGCTTATAGTATATATAACTATAAAATAAAAATGCATGGAATAATGGCTTACCCTGCACGTGTTCAAGAAAAACACAAAAGCGGCGCCTTCTAAGCGTAGCAGTAGTAAAATTTAATTGATGTGTCTAACAATATAAAAGACCTACTCACAAAGCAGGTGAATGATCAGGCATGTGAACAATAACGGTTTTCTTCCGCAGGTAGTAAGCGTCCATCTCGCTGGGTGTCGAGTTGCTGGTTACTGCTGACGGCACGGACGATGTAAAACAAGGTCCCCCGGAACCAAAAGACAGAGAACCTGTTTCCCGGTGTAGCAGCGCGAGTGATGTCACTTCCTATGCGCGGGCGGATGCGCCCACCATTTGAGGTCAGGCGAACAATATGTACTAGATGTAAGCAGAATTTAGCAATAGAAAAAATATATATGTAAACAAAAAACTGAGGTATAAGGTACATATATGTTTTTTTTTTTTTATATATTTTTTATATATTTTTTCTATTGCTAAATTCTGCTTACATCTAGTACATATTGTTCGCCTGACCTCAAATGGTGGGCGTTTACAACAGGTTTGCATTTCAATATATCACCCAATAGGATTAACATGGGCTGGCCGATGAGTGGTTATATTGCCCTTCAGTAAAATGGATTCCCCATTGCCTGAGGAAGGGACACGAATGTCTCGAACGCGCGCATCCGCCCGCGCATAGGAAGTGACATCACTCGCTCTGCTACACTGGGAAACAGGTTCTCTGTCTTTTGGTTCCGGGGGACCTTGTTTTACATCGTCCGTGCCGTCAGCAGTAACCAGCAACTCGACACCCAGCGAGATGGACGCTTACTACCTGCGGAAGAAAACCGTTATTGTTCACATGCCTGATCATTCACCTGCTTTGTGAGTAGGTCTTTTATATTGTTAGACACATCAATTAAATTTTACTACTGCTACGCTTAGAAGGCGCCGCTTTTGTGTTTTTCTTGTCGTTTACAGATTGCTTCATCTGTTAGCTGGCTGCCATCAAGTGTTAGTGTGGTCTTAGGCTATTATGCTTATGGACGTTTTATATATGGACTCCAATATACTGTATTTATGTATACCATTTTCTCAATACTGAATTACCTGTCTTAGAATTATATCTGTGTATAGGCTGGACTTTTGGAGTGCGCTCAATTCTCTGTTTTTCTCGTCCTGCACGTGTTCAAGTCTCTCTGTTTTTTCTCTTTATATATTTTTCCTATTTTCAAGTTGGTAATCCTGTAATTTACAATTTGGACTGGTGCTGATTGTGCATTTACAAAAATAGGCTTAGCATTTTATTTTTTATTTTAAAATAAGTCTGTTACTTTAATTTTCATACTTCCCTTAGCATGTATAGATCTTAAAACCAGGGTTTAGGTATACTTCCCTAGTTCAGGATGGATTAACCTCCCTAATAGCAGGGCTGAAGGTTAACCACTTGTGTTTTGTTCCCCATGCAGGCTCTATAGGTTACCCGCTCTTTTTATTCTAGGGGAGAGGAGAGCAGGGATATATTTACCTAATCCTCCAATCCATCTAGCACAAGACAGGTCCCACTGGTCTTAACATTATGGAGTCTGTCTGGGATTAAACAAAGAGACTTGAGATAGCTTACATCCACAGAAGATCCTTGGCTAGTTCCCCAAGATGTTTGGAACAATCAGGGCCATCTTAAAAGCATCATGGGCCCCTGGGAAAAGTAATGCTATGGGGCCCCTACAAGCCCCAATTTACGCACCTACTCTACAGCGTGTCACTTGTGTCAGCCTGTCACTTGCCACCCGTCCCCTGCCACCAGATTCAGCATGTCACTTTCCAGAGGAGGGGGGCGTGAGAGGCAGAGGAGGGGGGCGTGAGAGGCAGAGGAGGGGGGTCTGAAAAGGGGGGTGTGAGAGGCAGAGGAGGGGGTCTGAAAAGGGGGGTGTGAGAGACAGAGGAGGGGGTGTGAGAGACAGAGGAGGGGGGTGTGAGAGGCAGAGGAGGGGGGTGTGAGAGGCAGAGGAGGGGGTTGTGAGAGGTAGAGGAGGGGGGTGTGAGAGGCAGAGGAGGGGGGTGTGAGAGACAGAGGAGGGGGGTGTGGGAGACAGAAGAGGGGGGTGTGAGAGACAAAAGAGGGGGGTGTGAGAGACAAAAGAGTGGGGGGGTGTGAGAGACAGAGAAGGGGGTTGTGAGAGGCAGAGGAGGGGGTTGTGAGAAGCAGAGGAGGGGGGTCTGAAAAGGGGGGTGTAAGAGACAGAGGAGGGGGGTGTGAGAGGCAGAGGAGGGGTGTGAGAGGCAGAGGAGGGGGGTGTGAGAGACAGAGGAGGGGGGTGTGAGAGGCAGAGGAGGGGGTCTGAAAAGGGGGGTGTGAGAGACAGAGGAGGGGGGTGTGAGAGACAGAGGAGGGGGGTGTGAGAGACAGAGGAGGGGGGTGTGAGAGGCAGAGGAGGGGGGTGTGAGAGGCAGAGGAGGGGGGTGTGGGAGACAGAGGAGGGGGGTGTGAGAGGCAGAGGAGGGGGTGTGAGAGGCAGAGGAGGGGGGTGTGAGAGGCAGAGGAGGGGGGTGTGAGAGGCAGAGGAGGGGAGTCTGAGAGGCAGAGGAGGGGGGTCTAAGACAGACCACATAGCGCTGTCCCTTCCTGCAGTCCCTCCTCTGCTCACCCCAGCGTCTAAACATGTATATACAGCAGACAGGTACCTGAAGGCCAGCAGTGTGACAGCGCCGAGTCTCCCTCTAGATTCGACTGAGGGGTGTGCTCGCTGCTCTGCTCCTTCCAGTGACTCCTAGCCTCCGTCTCCCGCATGTTATTTTTTTCCGGGCTCCAGTCCGGTTCCTGGAGCAGAGAGGCGGACTGTGGAGGAGTCCAAGTTCTGGGAGCGTGGGGGGGGGGGCAGCCCTTGGCCCCTCTCTCCTATTCATCTCTTCGGTGCTCAGGGAGGGGGCGGACCTGTTCTCCCTCCTCGCTGGCCACTGTCCCGAATCAGTTGCATATCAGCGCAGAGAGTCAAAGCTGCGCGGGAGGGAGGGAGTCAGGCGCTGCTTGAAATGTCTGGCCCTGATTGGGCCCCAATGCGAAAGTGGGGCCCCCGGGCTGTGCCCAAGTGTGCCCGCTCAGAAAGACGGGGAACAATCTACCTGCAGAGTTCCTTCAAAAACTGTGTGCAAGTGTACCGAGAAGAATTGGTGCGGTTTTGAAGGCAAAGGATGGTCACACCAAATCATAATTTGATTGGATTTCTCTTCTGTTAATTTACTTTCCATTTTGTTAATTGGTAAAAAAAAAAAACATACAATTAACTCTTCTGAAAGCATTCCTAGTTTACAGACTTTTATCACACCTGCCCAAAAAGTTTGCACAGTACTGCATTTAAAAAATAATATATATATATATATATATATATATATATATATATATATATATATATATACAGTATTTCACAAAAGACTTTGTTGCCGCACTTTGAATCTCTGGCCTTATTGTGCCTCACCTGAACATGCCATCTCTTCTTGTCCTCTTGTAAAGAAGAAAAAGGACAAACGTAAGCCTATTCACCTATGCAAATTAGCTTGTTCTGTTTCTAAACATACTCCTTATATCTTTTTACTTCTTATGTTACAGTGGGATCAAGTTAGAATTCCCGTCAAGGCTATGTTGGATACAGGCGCATGTGGTAACTTCATCGATTCAGCCCTTGTCTCATTACACAAAATTCCACACATGAAGAAGTCATCCCCTCTTTCTGTGAGTTTTATTGATGGTACAACTTCTGCTTCTGGACTTATATTGTACCTAACTCAACCCTTATTGACTATTTGTTGAGATAACTATGATGTTATTACTTCTCCCTTATTTCCTGTGGTTTTGGGGTTGCCCTGGCTCAACCAGCATATGCCCACTTTTCTCTGGGATCAAGCAACAGTACTTTTACATTCACCATATTGTAAAAAGACTTGTTATCAAGTTGCTCCATTGCTTCATTTTACCCCTCAAGAGATACCTTTCCAGTACCTGAGATTTTCTTATGTATTCAGTGGGAAGAATGCAGAGATGTTACCTCCTTATAGGATATATGACTGTCCCATTGAGTTATTGCCAGGCACCCCTATACCTACAGCTAAAATGTATTCCCTTTCTCAACCAGAACTTTAACATTTAAAGAAATATCTACAAGAGAACTTAAAAAATAGTTTTTATTAAACCTTCTACTTCTCCTGCCATTGCTGGTATGTTTTTTGTCACAAATAAAGCTTGTAGCCTCAGACCTATCACAGACTACCACACTTTGAATAAAGTCATAGTGAAAAATGGCCATCCCCTTCCATTTATTCCTGAACTGATCAAAAGACTACAGGCCTCTAGCATATTTACTAAACTCGATCTTAGAGGAGCTTATACCTTGATTCGTATTAGATCAGGTGATGAATGAAAGAGTGCTTTCTGTACACAATATGGACTCTTCGAATACACTGTCATGCCTTGTGGGTTGTGTAATGCTCCAGCTACTTTCCAAAGTTTTGTGAATGATATTTTCAGAGACCTTCTCGACGTATACGTTGTCGTGGATGAGTATCCATTACTCAGATGACCTGATACAACGAAAACATGTCAGATGGGTACTTGCAAGACTTAGAGCTCATGCCTTATATGCCAAACTTAAGAAATGTCTCTTTGAACAAACCACTATCTCTTTCCTTGGCTTTGTCATTTCACCAAACGGTATACAGATGGATCAATCCAAAGTGACTTGTATTACAAACTGACCTACACCTACTTCAAGGAAGGCTGTACAGAGTTTCCTTGGTTTCGCTAATTTCTACAGGAAATTATTGGTGAAACCACTTACTCAACTTACCAGTTCATTGGTAAAGTTCACTTGGTCAGAAGCTGCCAAAAAAGCTTTTCAACAGGTAAAACATCACTTCACTACAGCCCTAATTCTGGAACTCCCCAATCCTAACTATCATTTTTTTCTGGAAGTCGACACATCGCAATGAGCCTTGGGCAGAATTCTTTCGCAGCAATCTACTCCTGATTCTCCACTACACCCTGCCGCATTCCCTTTGAAAACTCTGAATACAGCAGAATGTAACTATCCTATTGGAAAAATAGAATTGCTCGCAATAAAATGCGCCTTGGAGATCTGGCAACACTTACAAGAAGGATCATTATATCCCATTAAGATTTATACTGATCATCGTAATCTACAATACCTCAAATCTAATAAAACTCTCTCCTCTAGACAACTACGTTGGAGACTTTTCTTTGATAGATTTGACTTTCTGATTACTTATAGGCCTGGTGCAAAAAATGGAAAAGCAGATTCTCTTTCTAGACTTTTAGAACCTGTGGAAGAACCTTCTGCTCCATCTCTTCTTATACCATCTCATAAAATTATACTTGCTAATCTGAATTTAAAACAGTTACTTAAACAAAGTTTAGAAATGCAAGAAACTACGATCCTCAAGGATTAACACAAGATAATGAAGGATTTTTCTATAAGCATACTCAACTCTTTGTGCCTCCTTCTATAGTTGTACATAAACTGAACGTATTACATGATGCTCCCTTGGCTGGTCATCCTGGTATAGAGAAAACTACAGGTCTAATCCAACGCTATTTCAGGTGGCCTAATATGACTAACACCATCATGGTAACTGTTGATATGCTGACTAAAATGGCTCATTTTGTCCCTCTTAAGAAACTGCCTTCTTTCAAGGAAACAGTGCAAACCTTACTCGATCGTGTTATCAAATTACATGGGGTTTCTTCACGCCTTGTTTCAGACAGAGGTTCCCAGTTTGTCTCCAAATTCTTGAAGGCATTGTGCCATATTCTTCATATAGACCACAGATACTCCAGTGGTTATCATCCTCAAACAAATGGACGGACAGAAAGAATAAACCAGTGTCTCAAACAATATCTCAGATGTTATTGTTCCCATCTTCAAGATAACTGGTCCTCTCTTCTTCCACTTGCTGAATTCCCTTATAATAATTCAACTAGTCCTGTTGCGAGGAGTGACGCCTGGGGCCTAATACTGAGTTGTGGCATAGAGAGTAGCATTGAAGTCCTTGCTAACCGCAGTTGTGGTTCACTCCGTTCACCAGTGCTGTTACATAAGGACATTGATTACTGGAACCATGTCCTGTGGTCTGATGAGATCAAGATAAACGTATTTGGCTCAGATGGTGTCAAGTGTGTGTGGCGGCATGAGTGACGGCACTGGGGAGTTACAGTTCATTAAGGGAACCATGAAGGCCAACATGTACTGTGAAATACTGAAGCAGAGCAAGATCCCCTCCGAACAGAGACTGGGCCGCAGGGCAGTATTCCAACATGATAATGACCCCAAACACACCTCGAAGATGACCACTGCCTTGCTAAAGAAGCTGAGGGTAAAGGTGATGGACTGACCTAGCATGTCTCCAGACCTAAACCCTATTGAGAATCTGTGGGACATCCTCAAATGGAAGGATAGGAGCAGCTCCGTGATGTTGTCATGGAGGAGTGGAAGAGGACTCCCGTGGCAACCTGTGAAGCTCTGGTGAACTCCATGCTCAAGAGGGTTAAGGCAGTGCTGGAAAATAATGGTGGCCACGCAAAATATTGACACTTTGGGCCCAATTTGGACATTTTCACTTAGGGGTGTACTCACTTGTGTTGCCTGCGGTTATACATTAATGGCTTTGTGTTGAGTTATTTTGAGGGGACAGAAAATGTATACTGTTATACAAGCTGTACACTCACTATTTTATTTTATAGCACAGTTGTTGTCACATGAAAAGATATAATAAAATATCTACAAAAATGTGAGGCATGTACTTACTTTTGTGAGATACTGGGGGTTATTTCCGAAAAGCAAATCCACTTTGCGCTACAAGTGCACTACACAAGTAATGCGCAAGAGCCCAATAGCGACTAATATCCTGTTTAGTATATAAAAAAATTAAATAGCAATGGTAATGAGTGATACACAGGGGGATGTACAATCAGTGGGGGAAGAGTCCAAGCTCAGGGGGTATATGAGAGAGAGTCCAAAGACCATGAAGGGGAAAAGTTGCAGTGGTCATGTATACATTCTCAGGGCTGCCATCATAGGGGAGACAGAAACCGTGTTCCAATACTGTAGACGAAAAGCAAGGGAAGAGGCGCCTCTGAGTGTAGACGTTTTAAAAACAATTTAATAGAGAAGTTTAGTACAGGCAACTCACATTTAGCGAGGTAAAAGTGTGCATAGTTCGAATTCCATGGGTGAAAAAAGTCAATTTGTTCCTTCTCCTGCTAGGGCGCTGTGCTGCTCGAGGTCGTTGTGCAGCGCTGATTGGTGGTAGAAAGCCGGCGGCGGTGGGGGGTCTTCAGAGCGAGGCCTGGAGTGTGGTACGTCTAGGCAGGTGAGGAGCAGTGATGTCACTGGCAAGTGAGGCTTTTCATGAGCGAGCGTACTGCGTGTGACGCGCTCCTTTTGGTCTCATCTGACCAGAGCACTTTGTTCCACATGTTTGCTGTGCCCCCACATAGCTTCTCACAAACTACAAATTGGATTTCTTATGGCTTATTTTCAACAATGACTTTCTTCTTGCCACACTTACAACAGCTGGTGCCTCATGCTTTTCACAGATGAGAGCAGGTTCACCCTGAGCATATGTGACAGACGTGAAAGGGTTTGGAGAAGCCGCGGAGAACCTTATGCTGCCTGTAACATCGTTCAGCATGACCGGTTTGATGGTGGATCAGTGATATTCTGGGGAGGCATATCCATGGGAGGGACGCACAGACCTCTACAGGCTACACAATGGCACCCTGACTGCCATTAGCTATCGGGATGAAATCCTTGGACCCATTGTGAGACCCTACGCTGGTGCAGTGTTTGCTGGGTTCCTCCTGGTGCATGACAATGCCCGGCCTCATGTGGCGAGAGCATGCAGCCAGTTCCTGGAGGATGAAGAAATTTATACCATTGAATGGCCCCCACGCTCACCTGACCTAAATCCAAAAGAACACCTCTGGGACATTATGTTTCGGTCCATCCGGTGCCGCCAGGTTGCACCTCAGTCTGTTCAGGAGCTCAGTGATGCTCTGGTCCAGATCTGAGAGGAAATACCCCAGGCCACCATCTGTCGTCTCATTAGGAACATGCCCTGATGTTGTTGGGCATGCATACAAGCACTTGGGGGCCATACAAACTACTGGGAACCATTTTGAGTTGTTTCAATGGAATTTCAGCAAAATGGACTAGCTTGCTGCATATGTTTTTCACTTAGATTTTCGGGGGTGTCTTTGAATTCAGTCCTCTGTAGGTGGATGATTTTCATTTCCATCAAATGATGTGACATCCTTTCATTCCTAACACATTACCCAGTCCATATCAGTATAGATATCCAGCATGATATTTTTGCCCGTTGAGATCTGATATGTTTTAAAAGCAATCCTTTAATTGTTTGAGCAGTATATATATATATATATATATATATATATATATATATATATATATATATATATATGTTTTTTTTATCATTTTACTTTGTTTTAATTTACACAGTGTATCATTCTATACACATTCCAACCCAGCAATATGAAGGAGAAAACCACACAGTAAAGAAAAAAAGGGAAGGAAAGATGCAGAGTAAATATTAGGGTGCAATAAAATGGGTCACAATGAGTCATATTTATTTGTTAATATAATATGAACAAAGCATACCCCCCCTATAATGTGCACATGTCTCTGCCCAGAGCACTAAGTGTAATTTCTGTCTGCTGTCTTGTCCCTTTGTAATCTGCATGAGTCACTTCTGACAGGTTTTCCTGACACCAAGAGATAAAAAGGTGACAGGTAAGGGACATCCAGCACACAGCCTGCGTATGACAGCTCAACTCTTTTCTGTGTGCTGTGTGAAGGCATGTATACCTTTCTTCCAACTGATGTTAGAGCTCCAATGTAAGTTAAGCTCCCCTCCCTCTGTTTTCTGAAATCTTACACAAGCTGTATAAATGTTGCACTTTGAGAGAGAAGAGAGGGCTGCAGATAAACAGGCATAACCTATGTGGGAAGATCTGTTTCATCTCTGTGTATCACCTGAGGCCAGTCACTTCACTGGTTATATGTCAGGGTTTACAACTAGAGTTGAGCGGACACCTGGATGTTCGGGTTCGGCAGGTTCGGCCGAACTTCGGAAAAAAAGTCCGGGTTCGGAAACCGAACTTGACCCGAACCTGAACTCGAACCCCATTGAAGTCAATGGGGACCCACATTATTGACTACTAAAATGTCTCTAAAAAACTAAGGGAGAGGGCTAGATGGCTTCAAATGGCAGCAACATGTTGGTAATAGCATGGCAAGTACACTGCAATCAAATGTGGATAGAGAAATAACTTAATATAAAATACATAAAAAAATAAATAAAAAAATCTTGACAAGCAGGAACCATCCCCAATGATGGGACACTATTCCTCCCACTGATACCAATGATGGGGCACTATTTCCCCCACTGACACAAAGGATGGGGCACTATTCCTCCCAATGATACCAATGATGGGGCACTATTTCTCCCACTGACACAAATGATGGGACACTATTCCTGCCAATGATACCAATGATGGGACACTATTCCTCCTACTGATACCAATGATGCGGCACTAGTTCTCCCACTGACACTAATGATGGGACACTATTCCTGCCAATGATACCAATGATGGGACACTATTCTGGTGCAATTAGATTTGTGAAGTAGGACTGACTCCAAACTAATTCTCTCCCTATAAGCACAATCAGGAACCTTTCCCTACAGTAGCTAATGCAGAGTATGTTACAGGAACATATGCATTGCTGGTGCAATATGCAGAGTATCTGACAGGAACATATGCAGTGCTGGTGCAATATGCAGAGTATCTGACAGGAACATATGAAGTGCTGTTGCAATATGCAGAGTATCTGACAGGAAATATGCAGTGCTGGTGTAATATGCAGAGTATCTCACAGGAACATATGTATTGCGGGTGCAATATGCAGAGTATCTGACAGGAACATATGCAGTGCTGCTGCAATTAGATTTGTGAAGTAGGACTGACTCCTAACTAATTCTATCCCTATAAGCACAATCAGGAACCTTTCCCTAATGTAGCTAATGCTATGTAGATCGATCGTTGAGTATTGTAATTCGATTTCTAAAGCAGGAAAATCTAAATCTGTCCCTGAGAGCAGCTGCAGCCTTTCCCTACCCTAGCTAAAGCAGACTGACAAGCTGTGCTGTGTGCCTCTAGCTTATATAGAGGCTGGGTCACATGCTCGGTCACATGCTGCACTGGCCAGTCACAGCCATGCCATTAGTAGGCATGGCTGTGATGGCTTCTAGGTCACACAAGTAAAAGAAATGCTGATTGGCTGCCCTGCAGCGCGCCGTTACATAGCCGAACTCCGAACCCGAACTTTCAGCAAATTATTCGGGTTAGGGTCCAAAAAAAAACAAAGTTCGGTACGAACCCGAACTTTACAGTTCGGGTTCGCTCAACCCTATTTACAACCACTTGAAAGGATCAATAAAAACATGTAAAAAACAACTGCAAAATACACAGAGTCAACACTTACTTTGAGGCTACCTTAAATAAGAACTTGTTTTGAAAACTACTTAAAGTGGTGTTCCGGACTTGAAAAAAAAAAATAAAAGCCAGCAGCTACACATACTGCAGCTGCTGAGCAGTGTGTATATATATATATATATATATATATATATATATATATATATATATATATGTTTTTATGATCAATTTACTTTGTTTAAAATCACACAGTGTATCATTCTATAAACATTCCAACCCAGCAATATGAAGGAGAGAAGCACCCAGTAAAGAGAAAAAGGGAAGGAAAGATGCAGAGTAGAGATTAGGGTGCAATAAAATGGGTTAATGAGTCAATGAGTATTCTCCCTTTTGTTGTGCTGTTGATGGTACAGAACATTATATAATACAATATACATAATATAATATACAGTAAAAAAATAATAATACAGAAATAATACAATATTAACATAATCATTATTATAATTATTACAGTAAAAAATATAAATTACAGAGCCGAATACTGCATACATGAAGCAACATGGCCTTACTATTTATTCATTTATTCAGTAAATCATTATCTCCTTCTAACCTACTATACTGTGGGACTTACTGATACGGCGCGTAAGTCCACGGATGCGCCGTCGTATCTATGCGCCTTATTCTTGAAATAAGATACGCCTGAATTTTGGCTTCATCCAACTGTCGTAAGTCTCCCACGCCGTCGGATCTTGGGCGCATATTTAGGCTGGCCGCAAGGGGCGCTTCCATAGATTTACGCTTTGAATATGTAAATGAGCAAGATACGCCGATTCACGAACGCTGTAATCTATGCAGTTTACGTAAGGCGTACGTCCGGCGTAAAGTTACCCCTGCTATATGAGGCGCAGGTCATGCAAAGGTATGGATGTCGGAACAGCCGTCGGATTTTATGTTGTTTACGTAAGTCATAGGTGAATGGGGCTGGGCGTAGGTTACGTTCACGTCGTAGGCATTGAGCCGTCGTATCTTAGGGAGTATATGCGACGTGATTCTGAGCATGCGCGAACATGCGCCGTTCATTCGGCCATTCATTTGCATGGGGTCACGCTTAATTTAAACAGATCACGCCCACCTTCTTCCTACTTTGAATTAGGCGGGCTTACACCGGCCAATTTACGCTATGCCGCCGCAACTTGTGGAGCAAGTGCTTTGTGAATACTGTTCTTGCCGCTCTATGCTACGTCGGCGCAGCGCATATGAGATGCGCTACGCCCGCACAAATATACGCCGCCCTAAGTGAATCTGGCCCTATATGTTTAGTCAGAATTTGGTGGAAACACATACAGCTAACAATTTAATTTGGAAATTTTAAAAGGTATTCTAGCTATTAAGTCTGTTTCCAAATGTATGTGTTCTGTTACCTATGAAAAAGATTATGATTTCTTTGTAGGTCACCACTAAAGTGGTCATCTCCGTGTAAATATAGTTCACATTTTCTGAACTGTGCAATAAAGTAATTGAAGAGCCACCTGCCCCTTTTTATTATTTTTGTTCATTTGTCCACCTTTTATTTATTCCCTACGGAAACATCTACACCTGGCCTAAAATAAATATATAAATTGCATTGGCATCAATTAGGGTTCTGTTTTTTGGTCCCCCATCGGCTAGCCCCTCTTATTCTCCCTTTAATGCATAAAGAGCAAGAGCAGCTGCATGTGAAAATTGGACCCGTCTGTTTACAATTGCTATAGTTACAATCCATTAATAATTAACAATTTCATCCCCGTCAAATCCACCTTATCAGACAGCTCCAATCGTGTAACCATTCTCATACTTCATTTCTTGATCCAAAGCTTATGGTAAATTATTTAAGAAGTCCCTGGAGATTTGTACGTTTATGAAGTTTAGGCCTGGGACCATATGCTGTGAATTAGGAAACAGAGCTGAAAGGTGATCTTGAATATGTTAGAGAAAAAAATAGAAGTTCACAGCAAAAACATATGGACAATATAATAAAATATTAAGGACTCAGTCACAGTAACAGGACCTAATAAAACAAGCAGAACCCTTCACATGGCTCATTTATAATATGTCCCTAAAGGAATCTGCGGCAGTGCTTTGTTTCCATCAGGGAGACTGAATGTGTTTGGCCCTGTTTAAATGGACACACTGCTTGTTAGTTCTATTACCTGAAGTGCATTTTGTTTACAGGATCCATATGGCTGACACTGTAAGCTGAAACATATACATCAAGATTAGGGATACTTAAGAGCTGGATGTGCAACTTAGGAACTTCAGAAAGAGAGACGCTTGGAGATGGACAAGATGTGTGTCCAAAATGGACATGGTTAATTGTGCTGAATTTTACATTTGGCTTAGAGCAGGGGTCTCCAAACTTTCTAAACAAGGAGCCAGTTTACTGTCCTTCAGACTTTAGGGGGGCCAGACTGTGGCCATTGGGAGTAGAAAAGGTCCTGACATCAGTGGCAAAAAAACAATGCCCCATCTTTGGTGTCAGTGTGAGCAATTGTGCATTATTGGTGTCATTGGACCCAGTTGTTGGTGTCATTGGGACGAAGTGTGCCCCATTGTTGGTGCAATTGCGCCCAATCAATGGTGTCAGTGTGAGGAATTTGAGCCCATCGTTGGTGTGACTGGGTGGAATTGTGCCTCATCGTTGGTGTCATTCTGCCCCACGGTTGATGTCATTGTGAACAATTTTGCTTTATTGTTGCTGTCATTGAGAAGTATTGTGACCGTTCATTGGGTCAGTGGATGAAATAGTGCCCAAGATAAAGATCAGCAAAGGTCTGCATCTGCCCCCCCCCCCCCCCCCCCCCGGATCACAGTTTGGAGACCACTGGCTTAGAGGAGTAAGGTTAAATATTGTCAAAGTGGACAAATCACTCGCTGTACAGAACAGGTACAATATATGTTATAACAGAACTCCAGCCACAAATAACAAGAACAAAAATAAACTGCCATTAAACCCAGTCGCAGCAAGAGCAGTGTTTGTTTTTTTTTCATTTTTGTACACCTGTTAAAACATTTTAGGGCTGAAGTTTACCAAAACCAAAAACACTTGGGAACACCTCATCATCTTCTCATTATGTCTTCTCTGCTCTTTCAGTTAACCACTTAAGGACCGCCGCACGCCTATGTACGTCCACAACATGGCTTGTACAGGCACAAGGGCGTATATTTACATCCTCGCCTTTGTGCGGTTCGGGGGTCCGATCGGGACCCCCTCCGCGGCGTGCGGCGGTCACCCTGGCTCTGGGAGCGATCGCCGACGAGCGGCAATTATTTTTCTGATCGCTGTATTAGTGTCGCTGTTCCCGCTAAAGACATGTGGCTGAATTAATTTTGGCCTAAATGTTTTACTAAAATTTGTTTATTTGATTTTTTTTATAACAAAAAGTAAAAAATAGTGATTTTTTTCAAAATTGTCACTCTATTTTAGTTTATAGCGCAAAAAATAAAAATCGCAGAGGCGATCAAATACCACCAAAAGAAAGCTCTATTTGTGGGAAGAAAAGGACGCAAATTTTGTTTGGGAGCCACGTTGCGCGACCGCGCAATTGTCTGTTAAAGCGACGCAGCGCCGAATTGTAAAAACACCTTGGGTCATTTAGCAGCATATGTGTCCGGGTCTTAAGTGGTTAACTGACTCCACTCATCCCTGCAACATTAAGCAACTTTGCATGACTGCAATCCACACCTACCATGCTGTAACCATTGGCAACTGACTCCACTCATCCCTACAATACTAAGTCACTTTTCATGACTGTGATCCACACCTGCCTTGCTGTAACCATTGGTAACTGTCCCCACAATCCTGTCCCCTCACAATTATAACAACCCCCTTCTTGCGCTATCCTAAACTCTATAACCAATATCTTCAACCTCTGCTCCAGCACCTTTCCCTCCCCACTCAAACATGCACTTGTAACCCCCATACTTTAAAAAAACCTTCCCTAGACCCCATCTGTTTAAATACCTTAAGACCCTTCTCCCTGCTCCCGTTTGCCTCCAAACTTCTTGAAACGTTAAAAGTCTTTACAAGTCATCAGTGTAGAAAAAACAGTGATGGCTCTAGAATGATTGATCTCACTTAGATGTGTGGCGATACCTAATACAAGTGGTGCAATCATTATTTTTGATGTGCATGTTTGCATTTATGTGTTGGCTTTTTACTGCTATTAGGGCTCACTTCCTGTCCTGCTGACAACATTTTTCTAGGCAGGAAGTGAACTCTGCAGAGTACTGAAGCCAGCAGAAAACAATGCACATTTGTAAACAATACAGTTTTATACAGTGACCCCCTGGTGTAGGCTGTGCTCTTATAATTTAACCAAACTCCATCCAAAATCATTTTTTTTTCACTTTGGTTAGAGTGGTGAAAAGTTATATCCTCTTTCAGGCCCCATTTACACCTATAATGTATCCTTACCCACAGTCTAGCACAGTTGTACAGGCCCCTCTCCTCTTCTGAAATTGCTTACTCTGATTTCATTAAACACTTATAGCGTCTCACAGTTTGCATTCAGACCCTTACCTTAAAGCGGAGTTCCACCCAAAAATGGAACTTCCGCTTAATCCCCACCCCCTTACATGCCACATTTGGCATGTGATTTTTTTTGGGGGGGGAGTGGGGGCTTCAGTAGGAGTGGGACTTCCTGTCCCACTTCCTGCTTCCGCCGAGGGGCTGGTAAGGCGATTAGGCCTAATCGCCTTACTGCAGCCCCTCCCTTTGGCAATCGTCTAGGACACTGACAGGTCCTAGACGATCGCCTGTCCAATCAGCGGAGGGCCGCGCGCGCATGCGCAGTGTGGCTCGCGCATGCGCAGTGGGTGCCCGGCCGTGAAGCCGAAGGCTGTCACGGCTGGGTGCCCACAGTCGCAATGGGGATGCCGGCTGGGGAGGGGGGAGAGGAACGGAGCCCCGGTCGGCGCGTCGCTGGAACGTGGAGAAGGTAAGTGTCTGTTTATTAAAAGCCAGCAGCTACACTTTTTGTAGCTGCTGACTTTTAATAAACATTACATTTGGGTGGAACACCCCTTTAAGATAGGCCCAGCCCAGTGAGTCCCTAATGCTGCTTAGCCCTGCCCTGTGTGTCTACACATGATTGATATTGACATGAAATTGTTTGCTGTATTAAAATGTGAATCGTTGATATGTAAATTGTGGGTGCAAACATGAGTAAAGGGGATGTGTGCAGGGGGCTGGGGTGCAAAGATGAGCAGAGGCATGTGGAGTGCGCTCCTCACCTGCACATACTACCCACCGCCTTACACTCTGCACTCCTCTCCTGCACATACTACCCACTGCCCTACACACCGCACTCCTCTCCTGCACATACTACCCACCTCCTTACACTCCGCACTCCTCTCCTGCACATACTACCTGCCACCATACACTCCGCACTCCTCTCCTTCACATACTTCCTACCGCCATACAACCTGCACTCCTCTCCTGCACATACTACCCGCCGCCATACACTCCACACTCCTCTCCTTCACATACTACCTACCGCCGCCGTGCAACCTGTACTCCTCTCCTGCACAAACATGATGTTGGGATGATTTAAGCGCTAACACCAGCCATTCCCCTGACAACCAAATGCCCCCCAACACCAAAAACCCCTTCACCCCCCCCCCCCTCCCGTCCTTGGCAAATTTTACTCCATAAAAACCCAGTGCCTAAATGTTTGGGGACTGCTGGAGTAGATAATATCAACTAAGTTCAATAGTGGACTTTAGTTGTAGTGTTCGCTTAAAAGGTTTGATCTAGTGTACTTATCAGAGTCTGCTTCCTCTGGAGGAGGTTCTTGTGATTAACCATAAAGGGGAAGACATTACTAGATACAATACAACTACCCACAAATAATGGACAGGACTGGACAGCTAAGAGGCGCTACGTTTGATGAAAGCCTTGATGAGCCTTGTTAGTCTTTCAGGTGATTCAACACACACTTCACATGAATCATGTTAGCCCAAGTCTGAACATTCCAATTTCCTACTGAAAATGTTCCTATATGACACAACCCATAGCTTATAAATATTAATAGACTAAACCACCTCATTTTAATATTTAAAACTATCTGACTGTGAACGGGTCATGTAGTATTAATCACTTGGGAGCTATTACAAAATAGTGTATCCAACCTAAAAAAAAAACATATGTTTAAGTGTACACTTTGTGTATGTAAACTAATCACTAATCTTTTTACAGACTTCCAAAACAACTGTATTTTTGCATAGGTTCACCAGATGTGTATGAATAACTCTATCCATAAAAACACAGACCACACAGTGTTGGAAAATAGTGTTTTTCCATTGGAGATGAATAATATTCCATCTGTACTCAGTTCCTTTTTCCTTTTTTTGTTTTTTAACAATTTTGCTGCTTCTATTTTCATTATCATTTTTATAATATTGTTCTTGTACATTGTTTCATATTTTTATTACAAGTTTGCTTAGATTATATGTGCATTTGCTTATATTTTATTTTGTACTACAGTACAAAAGAGTAGGGTGTTATGGATCACCTCTATTTAAAAGCTTGTAGAAAATCACAGAGCAAGATGTAAAGGTTCCTTTTCTGTGGTCTGGATCAGGGTTGTAAGGTTATGAAAGCCTCATACTGAAATTTCTATTCTATCACTCAAGGGCTCAGGATTAACTCTGAGCGTTTGTGCCAGTGGTTGCACTGCTGCATGAATGAGCCCAAAACCAGCAAAGCATTCCTAGTATAGTCCACTTTCAGACCTCACCCCATGAATAAAGTAATGGCAGGGTTTTAGAGCTCCAGGACTTAAGCTTTTTCGAGAACCTTTTTGTGCAATTTATAAAGACTGGGCCATACTCAGTACTTTTTTTTCTGATGAAAGTAAAGACTAAATTTAATTTCAATATGGAGTCGTTTCCTGCGGTCTTTCCTGTTCCTGAAACGGAAGAGGAGAGGAAATGGCCTACTTTGGATCTAAAGAAAGAGGATGGCCTCAATAATGCAATTGGGCAGATTCTTTGTCCTGCCAGGGTCAAGTAGCTTCATCAAGGACCATCGCAACTTCTGCGAACCATCTCCCACAGCATCGCTGTTATGGATCCTCCGGCAGGACTTGAGATGCAATCAACGAGGGGTGTGGTAGCATCGTGGCCAGTGGCGAGAGTTATGGCTGATGTCATCTGCAGAGCTGCAAGTTAGTCTTCTCAGAGAACATTTGTCACCCATTATAAGCTCGATGTGGCATCAGTTTATCATTAAGATTTTGGTTCTAAGATTCTATCTTCTGCAATTGTGCACACGTACATTTTTATCCTTAGCAGAACCCATCTGTATTGTTGTTTTATTGCTACATATGTCCCAGATGTGGTGTCCTGATGAGGTGCCTAAAAAATTGAAAATTCATATAAGATACTTACCAAAATTTTATTTTCCTGGTGCCTCACTGTGTTAGCTCTATTACCCACTCAGATATCACTTTCTTGGAGTATGTTATTGGAGCGTTGACTGCAGAGAAGGGTAAAAGCTTTATAGCTAATCAAAGGGGCTGTCCTGAGGGTCTTGGAGGCAGAGCTGACCCACTCATAATGACATGGCAGGACACTGGGAAAATTCCGGTAAGTATCTGATAGAAATTTTCCAAAACACAGTTTAATTATTTGAGTGCTGCAGTCGGCCTGAGAGCTGTATATGTATGAAAGTTGGCTGTTCTGGGAACCAGACATGTACAATTAAAGCCTAAGTGCAGCCAAAATAAAAAGCGAAAACAAGGGACATAACTTACAGTCAGTAGGATGTGTCTCTTGTGCTGAGGCCTCTTCTTTTTGTTAAAAACCTCCTCTGTCTATGTATCTGTGAATATCTGTTCTAAAGATATCCAGAGTTTATGTTGTCTAAGAAAGAACCAGTTAACAACACTTTGCAGAATTGCTGGCTTATGATAATGTCCCATATGAAGTAAGTTTATTCCTCCATCGCTTTTGTGCCTTACTTATGTTCTGTTTTGTAGACATGGTGGTGTCCAATTACAGATTGCAATAGTGTCATGTGGAGGGACAAATAGAAGAAACACGGTGCCATACCAGGGAGCGTATAAGGACAAATTGATAATGAAATTCTGCCCAACCAAGAATGAGAAAGTTTGAACCATGATTAAAAGCACTGCTGAGTAACATGTAATAAGGGGAGGTAGTTTAGGGCATAAAATTCATAGGTTCCAGCCTCAATATAGAGTGATATAGAGTGTGAGGTCCAGCAAAAAGGAAGCGCCACCTTCAAATGTGTACCCTATCATCTGTAAAGGGCGATATCCAGTGCTTCTGATTTATAAACCATGATTTAAAATTTCTGAAAAGGCAAAATATACTTCACATAATAATAATGGAAAAAAAAAAACTTTATACATTTGCCCTCAAAGGGGGATTTACAATGAACTGGGAAATGTAACCAGATACTCCATCACCGACCTGCGGGTAGCCCGGATACGTGCCAGTGTGAATATAAACCTGGTCTGACAGTAGCAAACAAATACCTGTTCTACATTCAGCATCAGCAACAGTAGGGGGCATATGGCACTGGCTAGCATAGTTCATTAAAGTGATTGTTGTCCCGGACTTTTCGAAATGGGAAAACCTTTTTTGGTCAAGGTGGATATAAGGTGGTAATGGATTTAAGGGGGTTAGCATGTTAGCTATAATTTTGCTGTACATTTTTAAATCAACATTAATAATTTAAATAGGGCAACAACTGAAACATTATGTAGCATCCTTTTTCGTCTTAGGAATGAAAGAGATATGTGCCTCCTGCAATTGTCTAGGAAAAGGACAAAAGTCACATATACAGTGCCTTGCAAAAGTATTCGGCCCCCTTAAACTTTGCGACCTTTTGCCACATTTCAGGCTTCAAACATAAAGATATAAAACTGTAATTTTTTGTGAAGAATCAACAACAAGTGGGACACAATCATGAAGTGGAACGAAATTTATTGGATATTTCAAACTTTTTTAACAAATAAAAAACTGAAAAATTGGGCGTGCAAAATTATTCAGCCCCCTTAAGTTAATACAGTGAAAAATACTGCGCAGGTCTAAATACAACAATGATTAACTAATAATGAGAAATAAATATTAATCCTGTGTGATGTGGTCGTGGGTGCTGCTGCAGCAAAATTGTCAGATAAACAAATGTACATAGATAGATATGGTATGCTGCGCTGCATAGATTGACAAATCAACAATGAATGCTGAAAAGGTAATGAGAAAGTGTCCTTATGTACTAAACACAAAAAAACACATACAAACATAATAATTGAATAGCCAACACCAGGTGACCCAGTGTACCTCTAGTAACACCAAAGAAAAAATTGTGATAAATAATATTAAAAGTTCATAAGGTGTCGATTTCTAAGCGCCTCCAAGGTAAGTCACAGCTTAAGTAAGTTCAAAAGATGTCCCAGAGAGTTGTGTCTATGCAGGATAGAAGAGAGCCTCCACCTCCACCTCTTATTTAAAATCTGCTTACCAGATACATTCGATCTGTAAAAGATCAACAGCGCGTCTGGCTCAGTTGCCTTTGCAAATTTCAAAAGGGTTCCTGTGTAGGTCTCCTATTCCTGTCTCAACTGGCTGGGTCTCAAGCAAATCACTCCCAATTAAGTGGCCCAAGAAGGAAAGAAATGGATACCGACATAGAGTAGTAACGTTTTAAATAAATGTAATAAGAAAAATCGTTGCACTTACAATCGTCGAATATAAAAGAGCATATAGATAGTAAGCCGACCGGCTCTCACAATCTGCCCGTCCTTCCGGATGGTCGTGAGGATAAAAACAATAGTGACGTCAACACGCCGTTCCTCCCTAAGCCGTTTTGTCCAATAGCAGACTTCTTCCAGGGGCACGAGCGGCGTGCTGACTCGCCACTTTTTATTAGTTAACAACGTTCTAAGACCGCCCTTCTCTGACGTCCGGGGATCGTGAATGACAGTCGTCCATCTTTAAAGAGGGATCGCTTGCCCATAGTGTGTGACACACACACATTACCTACGTTCTAAGGTCGCCCGATCAGACGTCCGGGGATCGTGAACGGCAATCATCCATTTTTGAAAGGGGATCGCTTGCCAATAGTATGTTAGCACACACAATTGGAAATAATTGAATGACTACTGAACAGTTAAAATCATCCTTCAATAAGATAACATAAAAGGCCGTATGGAATAAAATCACTGTGCAGCAAATGGAGTTGGTAAGGCTCACATTCAATCTACCAAACATTTTTACCCCAAAAAAAGAAAAAAATATAATATATAAAAGAATAATTAAGGGTGGACATTCCATACATGCTACTAAGAAACATATATAAATATATATATATATATGAATGAAAATAAAATTACTCAATAATCATCCATATAATTACGGGGAAGATTCCCTATTAGTCACATATTGATTTTGAATGAATATAACTAATAAGAAAACACGTCTGTGTTGGAAACACCCGGCGTGTGTGACCATATTGGACAGGGGAAAGTACATATCAAAATAGTCTGAAATCAACAGCACCATGTCAAAAATAAGTAGATAACATGAGCTCAGACAGCCTTGTGACAGGGATCAGACTTAAATGATCAAATAAAGAATTTTTTTTTAATTTAAAACCTTAGAGTTTAAAATGTGAGCCGTCAAGGCCCACAATATGCCGGTATGAAATTACTAGAAGGCCAAAAAAGAAAGAATAAAATTAAATAAAAAAAACTTTCTAATCTAACCGGACATCAGAGCAGGTTTAGTCAGTGTCCACATTTAACCCATACGGTATGTATGTACGGACCCGGTAAATCCAGGACATTTCAAGTCTAGAGAGTCCCCTGACTAGAGAGCTACCTCTCCAATGGGGGTCAAATTTATCGATCCCCACAAATGTCGTGACCTCAGGGTTTCGATTATCATGTTGGTCATAATGTACTGATACTGAGTGTTGTGAGAAACCTGATCTGATATTGGCGATATGTTCACCTAGTCGGACCTGCATGGAGCGTTTGGTCCTGCCTATATATTGTTTTCCACAAGGACATTGTAACAAATAAACAATGCCAGTAGAGCTACAAGTGATAAAAGGTTCAATCTTATATTCCCTGGAGGTACTGGTTGACAAAAATGACGTTGTTTTTTTAGATTTTATTTAATTTAACGTGCATACCTGGCATCTACGGCATTAATGATAGCCTGTAATGCCTCTTTGGAAAAAAAAAATCTTTTTGGTCGGGGGATCTACCACATTTGGAGCTGTTTTGTCCCTCAAAGAGGGTGCACCTCTAAAAATCACTTGTGGATTTGGGGGTAAGAATGTTTTCATAACCCTATCATTCTCCAATATATGCCAGTGTTTTTTGATGATTTTTTTGATCATATAATGTTGGGTGAAATAAGTAGTGATGAACGGGACTGTAGGTCCCGCATGGCTGGTCTTAGGGATGCAGTCCAAAAGTTGAGATTGGTCTATTTCACCCACTTCCGTTAAAGTGGTTTCAAGCATTTTTTGATCATATCCTTTTTCCAAAAGTCTGTTTGCAAGAATACCAGCTTGTATCTCATAGTCATCTAAAGTTGTGCAATTTCTCCTCATCCTGATAAATTGACTTCTGGGAACAGATTTTAGCCAGTTGTCATGATGACAACTTCCTACTGGTATGTAGGAGTTCCGATCTGTCTTTTTAAAGTATGTTTTTGTTTTAAATCTTCCCTCTTCCTTTACGATGGTAAGGTCTAGAAAGTTAATAGAGTCTTGGCTGGCTTCGTGTGTGAGACTGATGCCTCTGTTGTTGGTATTCAAGAGAGAAATAAATTAGTCTAGTTCGAAATTAGTGCCGGTCCACAGGAGGAGGATGTCGTCGATATACCTGGCCCACAGTTTGATATGCGGGCTCAGGTCATTGTAGACGACATCCTCCTCCCACTTGGCCATAAACAAATTAGCCAGACTTGGTGCATATTTAGCACCCATAGCAACCCCTTGTATTTGTCGATAATAGTTGTGATTGAACCAAAAGTAGTTGTGACCAGCCGCATACTCCAGGAGCTCAATCAGGTAATCCTTCTGTATTTGGGATAAATCAGAAAGTACATTTGGATAGTGTTTCACCGCAGATATCCCTAGATGGTGTGGGATGATAGTTTAAAGTGAATTCACATCTGCTGTCACTATCCACATATTTTCATCTGGCTGGATTAGTGATAATAGGTTGATAATCTGTTTAGTATCTTTTAGGTAAGACGGCATTTGCTGAACAAGGTGTTGTAAAAAATGGTCTATATACTTGCCCACCCTTGAATCAATCCCACTAACAATGGGACGTCCAGGGGGGCAAGTAAGACTCTTGTGAATTTTCGGAAGACAGTATAGCACTGGGAGTCTGGGTGCTCTTGGGACTAAAAACATCTGTTCTTTCTCATTAAGAATTCCCTGATCGGCACCTTTTTTATTAAAGTCTCTAAGGAACCTTTGTATTGAATAACAGGATCTCCCAACAGTGGTATGTAAGTCTTCTGATCATCGACGATTTTCTTGGTCTCAGTAATGTACATAGACCGATTCATAACTACTATCCCTCCACCCTTATCCGCCGGGCGGATAACAAGCTCGTTGTTATTACACAGAGAGTCCAGTCCCTTGATTAGTTCCTGATCCATAGAGTTGTTGGAGACTTTAACAGTCTCCAAGTCTCTTAGCACTACATCTCTAAACACTCTGATTGAAGGGGCCAATGTACCAGGAGGATTCCATGTTGAAGCATTTGCCAATCCTGAGTGTTTAAAGGTTTGTTGGGCCAATGATCGATCTGTGATAGGCAAACCTGCAAAGTACCGTTTCGGGGGGCGAATTTGAGTCCTTTATTTAGTAAAATTAGTTCTGATTGGGTCAAAATATGGGAGCTGAGATTGTAAATGCCCGCATCACTCACACTCTCGGTTTCTTTTGACTTTGTTCTCCTCCCCCCTCTGCACCCTCTTTGTTTTCTACTTGTCTTTTTACACCCTGACTTGACCTGGGAAAACCCCAATGATCTCCTGGGGTATTCTCATACTGGCCAGGAGGGAGATCCCTTGATGGACCCTGTCTATATATTTGTTGAGACAGGAATAGGAGACCTACACAGGAACCCTTTTGAAATTTGCAAAGGCAACTGAGCCAGACGCGCTGTTGATCTTTTACAGATCGAATGTATCTGGTAAGCAGATTTTAAATAAGAGGTGGAGGTGGAGGCTCTCTTCTATCCTGCATAGACACAACTCTCTGGGACATCTTTTGAACTTACTTAAGCTGTGACTTACCTTGGAGGCGCTTGGAAATCGACACCTTATGAACTTTTGATATTATTCATCACATTTTTTTCTTTGGTGTTACTAGATGTACACTGGGTCACCTGGTGTTGACTATTCAATTATTATGTTTTTATGTGTTTTTTTTGTGTTTAGTACATAAGGACACTTTCTCATTACCTTTTCAGCATTCACTGTTGATTTGTCAATCTATGCAGCGCAGCATACCATATCTATCCCTTAAGTTAATACTTTGTAGCGCCACCTTTTGCTGCGATTACAGCTGTAAGGCCCCGTACACACGGCAGAGAACCTCGACGGGCGGAACACATTGTTCCGCCCGTCGAGGTTCTATGCCGGCCGGCAGAATCGGTGACCCGCCATTCATCCCGAGGCTTGAATCGCTTGGGGTATGTCTCTATCAGTTTTGCACATCGAGAGACTGAAATTTTTGCCCATTCCTCCTTGCAAAACAGCTTGAGCTCAGTGAGGTTGGATGGAGAGCGTTTGTGAACAGATTCTTGATTGGATTCAGGTCTGGACTTTGACTTGGCCATTCTAACAACAGGATATGTTTATTTGTGAACCATTCCATTGTAGATTTTGCTTTATGTTTTGGATCATTGTCTTGTTGGAAGACAAATCTCCGTCCCAGTCTCAGGTCTTTTGCAGACTCCATCAGGTTTTCTTCCAGAATGGTCCTGTATTTGGCTCCATCCATCTTCCCATCAATTTTAACCATCTTCCCTGTCCCTGCTAAAGAAAAGCAGGCCCAAACCATGATGCTGCCATCACCATGTTTGACAGTGGGGATGGTGTGTTCAGGGTGATGAGCTGTGTTGCTTTTACGCCAAACATTTTGCATTGTTGCCAAAAAGTTTGATTTTGGTTTCATCTGACCAGAGCACCTTCTTCCACATGTTTGGTGTGTCTCCCAGGTGGCTTGTGGCAAACTTTAAACTTTTTATTGATTTCTTTAAGAAATGGCTTTCTTCTTGCCACTCTTCCATAAAGGCCAGATTTGTGCAGTATATGACTGATTGTTGTCCTATGGACAGAGTCTCCCACCTCAGCTGTAGATCTCTGCAGTTCATCCAGAGTGATCATGGCTGCATCTCTGATCAGTCTTCTCCTTGTATGAGCTGAAAGTTTAGAGGCCGGCCAGGTCTTCGTAGAATTGCAGTGGTCTGATACTCCTTCCATTTCAATATTATCACTTGCACAGTGCTTCTTGGGATGTTTAAAGCTTGGGAAATCTTTTTGTATCCAAATCCAGCTTTAAACTTCTCCACAACAGTATCTCGGATCTGTCTGGTGTGTTCCTTGTTCTTCATGATGCTCTCTGCGCTTTAAATGGACCTCAGAGACTTGATTACACACAGGTGGATTAAGTTTATCATCATTATTCATTTAGGTCAACATTGGATCATTCAGAGATCCTCACTGAACTGGAGAGAGTTTGCTGCACTGAAAGTAAAGGGGCTGAATAATTTTGCACGCCCATTTTTCAGTTTTTTATTTGTTAAAAAAGTTTGAAATATCCAATAAATTTCGTTCCACTTCATGATTGTGTCCCACTTGTTGTTGATTCTTCACAAAAAATTACAGTTTTATATCTTTATGTTTGAAGCCTGAAATATGGCAAAAGGTCGCAAAGTTCAAGGGGGCTGAATACTTTTGCAAGGCACTGTAGGATTAAAAGTATAATTCACAAATGGAAGGAGTTATTCATAAAATTGTTTGTACAAGGTGTCAGTGAGTTCATCAGGAAAGGGATTCTTTCATTATGGAAAGGATATTATTGTGGCCGTGATCTCCCGATCCATGAAAGGTGCCACAGTGTCAGAAATGGCAGGAACTGGGAATAGGAGTCCAGTAGATGCAATTTAAAGGGGATGTAAAGGATTTTTTTCCCCCTAAATAGTTTCCTTTACCTTAGTGCAGTCCTCCTTCACTTACCTCATCCTTCGATTTTGCTTTTAAATGTCCTTATTTCTTCTGAAAAATCCTCACTTCCTGTTCTTCTGTCTGTAACTCCACACAGAAATGCAAGGTTTTCTCCCTGGTATGGACATTTAAAAGCAAAATTGAAGGATGAGGTAAGTGAAGGAGGACTGCACTAAGGTAAAGGAGCTATTTGGGGCATAAAAAAATCCTTTACAACCCCTTTAAGCTTGTAGATTACGCTACCATGCTGGTCTAGTGGAGGGATTTTGTAGAGATCGGCATAGCATCTATGAAATGTTTCAGTTATTTGCTTGAAGCTGTGTACTATCCCTCAGCACAGTCAGGTGATCAAGCGGATAAAATTGTGAGAATGCTTGGCCCAAATAGGACATCTTATATACTTACTACATTTGTTACCATATTCATACATGTTGAAAAGTGTACAGACTTTGTAATGACAGCTGGATTAATCCATAAGTTTAGGTAATTTATTTTTGCAACAGTAGTTAATAAGTAGTGTTGTCAATAGTAGGTTTAAGGGGTGTTTCTAAGGTTTGAAGCTCACTTAACATTGGTAAGATTGTAGAAGGTCGCTAATTTTACCCCTACTAATTGACTGCCACAGACAGCATGCAAGATTATACCTGTGCCACAGAGAAATTAGGACAGTGAGGAGATATGCCAATATCACAGCATAATTAAACATGGAAACAAAATAGAGTTAAACATATAGGGCCAGATTCACGTATTCCAGAGCATCTTTGCTCTGGAGTAACGCTTCTGATTTGCGTTGCGCTGCCGAAATTTTAGGAGCAAGTGCTGTCATTCACGAAGCACTTGCTCCTAAAGTTGCGGCAGCGCATCACAAATGAGCCGGCGGAATTCAAATGTCGCGGGTACGGGGCGTGTAGTATGCTAACTACGCGCGATCCCGCCGCCAACGTACTGCGCATGCGTCCAGTGTCAAAACATCCCCGTGCGCATGCTCCAAAATCTGTGAATGAACGTCAATGACGTCACATTCCCATTCATGACCGTTTTACGCAAGCGACGTTTTTTTTTTTTTTTACCCACGCGATGACGACGCCTATACCTAACATAGGATACTCCAGCCCCATGTAGGTATATCTATGCGCCGCGTATCCCGTCCGGAAACGTCGTATCGTCATTGCGTCGCGCCGGATTTCGATCGTGAATTGCCGATTTCCGCTCATTAACATATTTTTTGAGCGTAAATCGGCGGGAACGCCCCCGGCGCCATTTTTAAGTTGAAGTAACGATGCGATGGCGAAACTCAGTTACGCTGCTCGCATCGGAACTTCAACCCGGCGTTTCTTGTTTTCTGGTTACAGAAAACAGAAACGCCGGCTCAAAGCCACAGTTAGGCTGGCGGATCACTCGATCCGCCAGCGTAACCTTTGCTGAATCTGGCCCATAGAAGCAGATGAATCACGTTTGGCAAACATCGAACTCAAACTACGTAGACCAATCTGTCACAAACTATGATTTGCTTAGTTCAATTATTGGCAAAAAATTACATTTGTCACCATGCTTAAAAAATAAAGTTGTGGTTGCACAAAAGAAAAGGTTTTGAAATGTTTCCCTTTGTTTCATCTGGGTTTAATCTCAGGTTTATATATTTACCCCCAAAGCCATGCTTAGTGCATGCAATCCAAGTACTTTTTCCTCTTTTTTTATGGGGTCCTATGGGTTTTTGGAAAAGTCTGCAAAAAGTCTCCAAAGATTCAGCACACATCTGAAAGCAGAACATTTTTTACAGTCTTTAAATCTTTGAGCCTTGGGAAAAAACAGGAACTGACATCTTAAAATGAAGAAGACCGTACTTACTAGCAAGTAAATCCCTAGCATCCGTGTATCCAAAGTAACAGAGAACACCTGATTTTAATCTGTCTCGTTATTTACCAAACCATATAACCTTGCTTTTATGAAGTACAGGCATATGGTGACCTTTCCCTGTGACCAAGTCTTGTGTTCATCTCTTTGTTGAGCTGCCTAATTCAGGCTTTAATAATTATAGCTATAACATCTGATATAGTAATCCCAAAATATACTACTCCCTATAATAGGGTTAATGATCACTATATTGAGTGCTCCCTTGTTTTAGTGCCAATAAAAATATCTTTATGTATCGTAAATATAAAGTAAACCTGTAAGTAGATGTAGTGTATGTGGAGCCTCGCTGGTTTTATTACAGTAGATTCACATGAATGTGGAAGTATCCAGCTCTCAAAAGCTTATTTTGTATTTTGATGCTAAGTGTCTTATCGTTACCAGGTTCTAGTTTGCCCTATTCCCCATGCTAATGTGTTTTGGGCTTTGTAATGCTGGCCAATTCGTCTTCCTATACTTGACTAAATAGTTCACATAATGAGTTATGCCGCGTACACATGATCGGTCCATCCGATGAGAACGTTCTGATGGAGCTGACTGAGGGTCCGTCTACACCTACACACCATCGGATAAAAAAACGATCATGTCAGATCGCGGTGACGTAAAACACAACGACGTGCAGAAAAAAATGGAGTTCAATGCTTTCAAGCATGTGTCGACTTGATTCTGAGCATGCGTGGATTTTTAACCGATGGTCGTGCCTACTAACGATCATTTTTTTTCCCCCTCCTCTCCAACCAGCACATGATCATCAGAAAGGGGCACAGAAAATCTAAAAAAATACACTCCCCTAAGCTAGTAGTAGCGGCTGAGCGGGGGGTGTAATTCTGTTTTGTTTTTTTTATTAATTCTGCACTGACCGTTCTTGAAATTCCCCCAGCCCCTGTTCAAATCCAATCTTGGGATAAAACTGGGGACAGACTTGGTCCGGGGACAGTGTCCTCAGTTCGGGGACTATCCCCTGAAACCAGGGATGTCTGGTCACCCTATAGTAGGGGTTACAGCAAAAGTCACTGAGATCCTTCTCTTTTAGGTCTGTACTCACAGTGTCCCCAGGGCTTGGATAGCTCCCTCAGACTCAGGCAGACAGTCTAAATTTTATACTCAGTGGCACCCCTCCTTGGCTCGCAAAGGACTAGAATCAGGATGGGCTCCCCAGCTGAACACAGCTGGGACCTTAAAGCGGAGCTCCACTAAGATTTTTTTTTTTTTAAATGCTGAGTGCCTGTTGCTAGGCAGATCGTCCTAATCTGCCACTTTCTGATCTGTGGTCCGTCTTCATTCTTCTGTGTCTCGGCTGCCTCCTGTGGTCTGGTGGAGCAGTGGCTTCTGGGACATTGTGTGTGTCCCAGGAGACATCATCCATTCACGGCACGCCACGCGGCTCGCGCATGCGCAGTAGGGAATCGGGCGGTGAAGCCACAAGGCTTCACTTCCTGATTCCCTGACCGAGGATGGTGGTGGGGCAGCCGAGACCCGAGGGTTTGCTCGGCTTCAGCTACCGTCATTGTGGGCACCCTGGACAGGTAAGTCTCTTTAGTAAAAGTCAGCAGCTACAGTGTTAGTAGCGGTTGGCTTTGTTTTTTTTTTATTCACCGGACCTCCGCTTTAATAAGACACGTATAACCTTCAGTAGGACAGCGAGGATAGGCTGGCAGCACTTCTGGCTCTGAACCTCACCTCTAAGAAATGAACCTGCTCTCTGGTACTCCAAATAATTTATGTACACCCCAACCACTATTTGGGCACTCCTCCCCAGGGATTTGCTGGAGCTGCATAAATATTCAGGCTGCTTATCTGGCTCTCCAACCAACTATATTTTGGAAAACACCAGAAGACAAGGGGAAGCAATTAAATGTAGAGCTCAGAGCAGCCTAAAGCAATCACAAACTGCTCCACTAATTACAACAGAAGTAAAAACGTAATTTGCCTACTCCTCACTAGCAGCCTATCTTGGAGTGTGTTACACTTTTTTTTAATTAATTGTTGCACTTCATATAATTCATCTCCAATAACTGTTTTTTGCTACCTGCTACTGTACCTATTAGTCCCAACTACCTATGCTGTATACATTTACTATACTATTTTCAACCCTTTTTTTTCTTCAACCCTGTGTGCCCTTATTACCCATGAAATGGGTTGCTGGCAGCAACTCTAGATTTTAATATGGCTCTGGTTTACATTTGGCCCCTAGGAGTGGTTAAAGTAGGCAGGATGATTAGGCAAAGGGTACGTTTAGTATTACATTTGGGGTAAGTTTAAGGGTTGTAAGTTTAAGGGTTGGGAGGAGATTCAAATCAAGTAGTTAGTTTAGGAAAAGGGTTAATGTTTGGGGAACTTGGGTTAAGTAGAAGGGTAACAGTACATTTTTTTCTAGTTTTTGATAAATCAAGGAAAGAGTACAACTGTCATGAATTTATTGCTATCTCAGACTTCATTAGTGAGATTTACCCTCACCTACTTTCAGTGAACTGATTGGCTCTTTGTACTGCTTCTTTCTCTCACGCTCACTGTATGGATAGGGACTGCAAGAGGCCATTATCAGGTCAACTTCAAGCACTGCTTACATTTAAATGCATTCAATGATGTGTAGCATCCTCTACTGTAGGTAGGTGCTCGAGTAGGATTTTTGCTAGGGAAACTGTCAGTGCAGGTAAATTTATGCAGGCCTATGCTTCAGGCTAGGCCTGCTTGTTTTGATTTGGCAGGAAGGGGTTAGTGTAGCAGTGGGTGTGACCACCTGTGCTCTAGTTCTGGGGTGCTTTCCTTGGTTCTAGGGAGAATTATCTGAAAGAGGGGCAGGGCACAGGACTGGAGTGACAGGGAGCTCATGTGAGGAGCCCTGACCAATCCCACTTGATATTGGCAGGGGGCAGGCTTCCCATATAAGCCGGGAGATGTGGACAATGAAGCATTAGGCAGCAGCAGGAGGCCATCCCCATCTGGAGCGGTGCGCAGGTCACAGAGGAGCCCAGGAGAGCTGGGAGGGAGCTACATCCTTACACGGTCATGGATGGAGTGTCCTGGAACAGATGGGCTGCAGAAGCTGTGGAAACATGGGCAGAAAAAGGTCGGTGAGTGGATCACAGTGGATTTCTGGATGAGACATGACAAGGGGCACTGGGTACAAGGCCAGAGGAGAGACTGTGGGAAAAGTGTCAAATCAATGAGGCCTAGATTAAGACAACAACCTATCCGGTTACCCTGAAGAAGTCATGTAACATGACGTAACACGTAGGAAGTGATGTGAGAGGCAGAAATGCCAATCATTTTATCGCTTTGAGTGCTTTTTATTGTGCTTAGATGTAAGCAGATTTTATCTTTTAAATTAAATGGTTTTGGAACGTTATCACACTATCGGAGGCTCTGTTTACTTCACCCAAACATGTGAGCCTGGATCTTCTGAGTGGGGATTTGCTGAGGAGATTCTAGAAGAAGGGACCATCCTATCTCTATTGAATTTCCATTCAAGGCTCATGTTCTGTGCATATGAGGTGAGAGTTCTGTGAACACTGAGGTGTTGGTGGTAGCGTGTAGACTCTCTGGGAACTTTTATATTGAGGATCGATCACCACATTTAAACAATTTATTGAAGGACTGTGCACTGATTATTGGAACACTTGATTTTTAGTCACCATCTGACTTCACCACTGTTATATTTTATAACATTTTGTACTAATATCCAGGGCTTTTTTTCAGGGGGAACTTGGGGGAACTCAGTTCCACCACCTTTGGCTCAAAACCTTTGGTGCCCGCTCACCACATTCACAAAAATAGAAGTCTGGTTTATGTGACAGCTCTGCACTCTGTGTGTAACCACCTGAACTCTGCACTCTGTATGTAATGCAATCCTGGTATTTAATGCCCCTTTAACACCCTTCTGCTGTTTGTAAAAACTGAATGGGGTCGTGGTTCCTGCACCTATTTTCTGAGAAAAAAAGCTCTGCTAATATCATATTGTTTATATTTGTATGGTTTATATGTATAGAGGATGGAATAGCGCAAAACCACTTACCAATCCATTTATAGAGGAATATGCATCGTTCATATTTCATGTCTGAGGTTTACATCCACTTTAAAGGAATACACAACTGCATTAAATGGTGTTTTCATCTCTTCGGCGTTCAACTTTAAAAGCCACATTCTACACAGATCAAATATTGGCTCTGCTCATGTCTGATAATGTTATCACTAGGCTGTCAGTTGAGAGGTCAGATTTTCTGCCCGGCATGATTAATGCCAAATCAATCCTTATTAGATGATCAATGCTAAGTAACCAAACTGACCTCTCTTTGCAAATAACTGCAGATAGATATGGACTAAACGTTAATGGGTGTCAGTCCCTCCCCAAAAAGAAATACCCTAATTATACATAAACTAATAGGCGATGCTATATGAGTGAAATATACAGTATGTATAGAGTACTTAATGATGTTACAATGCCCCCTCTGATCAGCGTCTGGAGCCAACTCTGCATATGAATGTATTGCGTCACACCGCAGTCTTCATAATTGAATGGTGATATGTCATATACAGACAGATATTGAAGATA
The DNA here is from genome assembly GCA_029574335.1 of Rana kukunoris. Taxonomy (NCBI): domain Eukaryota; kingdom Metazoa; phylum Chordata; class Amphibia; order Anura; family Ranidae; genus Rana; species Rana kukunoris. The sequence goes on along the minus strand of CM056049.1, from coordinate 106,369,024 downwards.
AACTACAATGACTTCTAATTAAAGGATTCCCTTGGATGCAGCAGAACTGCCAGTGCAGAAGTGAATTTCAATCTCTTCCTGTTAGTATGCAGATATTCTGCCGGTTTCTCATTCTAAATTGATTTGTGTGAGAAATGAGCAGGCATCAGGCGTGCATGAGTTGAATGATTCCAGCATGATCTCCTGTGTATAACCCTCCTATTGTTCATGTATTTGTGCAAATTGCTAGGTGCTTTCTCATGCTGTGTTAAATAGCCTCTTCCTCTGAACTAATGAGTTTGTAGCAAGCTTCTATATGTCACAAGGACACAGAAAATTCTGCTTCTATTTCTTAGCATTTAGAAGAAATCTCTATTATAACTGAACATGCCGCACTAGGCTAAATGTGAAATTGGATGTGAACTCAATAACATTGATAATAGAGGGAGGTGTTTTCTGGCCTATGGAGAAAACCTACAATTAATTGTACATTATGAAAATAGTTCAATACTTCGGTCAGTCTATTTCTGGACATTGGCATTAAGATGTATTCCCCAGGATGTCTGGGAAATCTTTTCCCTTCATTTGTCATAGTGTCTTATCTTCTATTGAACTTTGAGTCATCCATTTACATAATGGATGCAGAATGAGTAAGTGTTTAGGAAAAGTACATTGATATTCTGGTTTATAATTGAATTTACACCATTCCTGTGTGTTTGAGATACACTATATTACCAAAAGTATTGGGACATCTGCATTTACAAGCAGATGAACTTTAATTGCATCCCAGTCTTAGTCAGTAGGGTTCAATATTTGGTTGGCCCACCCTTTGCAGCTATAACAACTTCAACTCTTCTGGGAAGGCTGGCTGCAAGGTTTAGGAGTGTGTCTATGGGAATGTTTGACCATTCTTCCAGAAGCGCATTTGTGAGTTCAGTCACTGATGTGCATGAGAAGAAAAGGCTTGCAGTCTTCACTCCACTCCCAAAGGTTTTTTATCAGGTTGAGGTCAGGGCTCTGTGCAAGCAAAGTTCCTCCAACCCCAAACTCGCTCATCCATGTCTTTATATACCTTGCGTTGTGCACCGATCCAAAGCATGTGGTCGAGTGGGGATTATGATGAGGGGTTTGCTTTTCAGGGGTTGGGCTTGGCCCCTTAGTTCCAATGAAAGGAATTTTTAAGGCTGATTCACGTCTTTATCGACCTTGCTTTATACACTAATGTGCAGTCATGTAGGAACAGGAAGAGGTCATCCACAATCGGTTCCCACCAATTTGGGAAAATGAAATTGTCCAAAATGTCTTGGTATGCTGACATCTTAAGAGTTACCTTTACTGGAACTAAGGGGCAAAGCCCAACCCCTGAAAAATACTCAGTTAAATGGGATTTTTGCTGAATTGCATTTGAGGTTCATTCCAAAAACACACCAAAAGCAAAAAAACAGCAACCGTTTACATTAGACATGTGGATGTTTGCAGGTGGAGGGGGACTGTGAAGGGGTACCATTTGCCCAAAGATGGGCTTTAAAATGATCAAATGTCATTTATTTGTCAGAAATTAAAATGTAGGCCACTTTCCCATGGGGAGGACTCCACTAGGAGTCCGCCTGCTCAGTAAGGAATCTGTCCACTGATCCACACTGAGCAGGCAGATGGCTGGCCCATGTCCCCTCTGCCTATGCAGAACTAAAGTTCATTTTCATTGGTTCACAGACTGATGGTCTGATGTGCGTACACACCATCAGTTCAAAAAACGATTGTGTCAGAACGCGGTGACGTAAAACACAATGACGTGCTGAAAAAAACGAAGTTCAATGCTTCCAAGCATGCGTCGACTTGATTCTGAGAATGCGCGGGGTTTGAACTGATGCTTTTGCGTACTAACCATCGGTTTTGACCGATGGTTAGGCGTCCATCAGTCCGATTTTAAAGCAAGTTTTAAAACTTTGGACTGAAGGACAAAAGACTGATGGGCCGTACACACGGTTGGTTTGGACCGATGAAACTGAACTTCAGTCCGTTTTCATCGGTTTGGACTGATCATGTGTACGCAGCCTAAGGCTCTCCCACTCCTGACCAATTGCACAAAATGAAGCGGCCCTAAATATAACATACAGTACAGTGCACAGTGAATCAGTCAGCCACACGTAAAGTACAGTAAAATCACCAGTATGTTACACACAGGGCACATTGTAGCAGTCAGCATTAAGTAATGTATAGCACAATGTGCAAAAGTCAAATGTATGCAAGAGCTGCACTGTATACTGCTTCATTTTGTAAACCATGTTGTACCTTACCTGTTCCACACTGCCTCATTCTATATGCTATCCTTTATTCCACGCCACATCATTTTGTACACCCTGCTATTATTCCACACAACCACAGTATGCCATGCTGTACATTATCAATGCCACACTGCCTCATTCTGTATGCTATACTGTACATTATACTGTATATGCCCCACTTAGTATGTTATGCTGTACATCTGTGCTGTACGTGACCTACTCCACACTGCCTCATTGCCTATTTCATAGTATCCCATTCTGCTTGCTGTTGCTACATATCTACAGGCCCCAGTGTTTTTAATCCAGAGGCAATGAAGAGAGCCAAAGGAAGTGTTGAAAGAAAGTAGAGCAGGCACAGGTGAGAAAGCTGCAGGCCACTTGACATGAGCATCAATTCTAGCTATGGCAGGTAAGTTGTGGTGGTGCTTGGAGGAGTCTTCGTTGAGGTGGTATATTGCTGCTCATGGGTAACGCCTGGGGCTTTCTGGGTGAATTTTAGACTGTAAATGGCTGTTTCTTTCTTTCTTTTTTTTTTATAATGTGAAAAATACTTATATACATGCCCCAACAAAATGTATTCTCTATGGAGAATCTGGTTGCAATTACCATTGCCAACTGTGACCCATTCAAGTGAATAGGGCTGCGATGCAACCCTGTGCAATGCAAGTGATTGTGCCACAGTGGTGAGGGATTTTTAGGGTTAAAACAGGCAATGTTAAGGAAACATATCACTTCTCTTTGAAAAGTGATGCACTGTGGATTGCTTTACAGAGGAGCAGCAAGGTCTGCCATCCGTGTAAACATGCCCTAACAGCCTTGTATAATGTGCAAAATGATCATTATATAATGTGCTGTTGTGGTGTAACACATACCTCCCAACTTTTTGAGATGAGAATGAGGGACACCTATCAGTAAAAGCATGCAGGCATAGGACACACCCCTTGCCACGCCGCTTAACCTCCCTGGCGGGATGATTATGTCAGATTTTAGGTGCTGAAAGCGGTACCATTATTTTGCATGGAAATTTAGGGTTTTAAATTGTAGGCCTGTAATTCTTAGGAATAACTTACTTAAATCTGTCCAAACAAGAGTCTAGTAGAGTTTGAAACACAAAATCATAAATTATAATATAACAAATATCCATAAATAATTATAACAAATAATAATTATAACAAATAATAATAATATAAATTAATCAATAATATAATCAAATCAAAAACACTGAAATTAGCTCAGTTGCAGAATTGTCACTGTCATTACTTTCAGTGTCTAAAGATGAATTTCCCCACAAATCTCTATCGCTCTAATTTATTATCGCTGTTTTCTAACTGGTCTAAAACCACTTTTGACATAAAGGGACACTTTTTGGTTGCTATGGACAATCTCCAGTTTCCAGGCAGAAAGAACAGTTTTTATTAAAATAAAAGTGCATGCAGGACACTGGGCAGCACACTAGGGACAAAGGGTGTGTGTATTTTGTTCATACAGTACTGTAATCTAAAATATTACAGTATACTGTATGTAGTGTGTTTATTTTATTTTTTTATTTGGTGCCGATCTCCGCCCCTGTGCATCGTAATGTTGCATGGAACTTAGCTCGGCGCTGTGAATCAAGCGAGGAGGACACAGCTCGATCACACAGCAGGGAGGCATTGTATGATCCAGGGTCAAGGTAAATAACTTGTGCCTGTGGACACTGCGAGGCGATCCCGAGTCTGGTTTGGGGTTACCGCTTTTGGTCCTGAAATTCCACCTCGAGCCAGACTCGGGAATACCGCCAGGGGGGTTAAAATTAAAAGTATAGATCCTGTACAGGAGCTCCGTTGATGCATCTCTACATTTACGTTTGAAGACGAATTTCCCCACAAATCACTATCGCTCAATTCTGCTAGGGATTCTAATTTATTATCGCTGTTTTCTAACTGGTCTAAAACCACTTTTGACATAAAGGGACACTTTTTGGTTGTTATGGACAATCTCCAGTTTCCAGGCAGAAAAAACAGTCTTTATTATATAAAAGTGCATGCAGGTCACTGGACAGACCACTAGGGACAAAGGGGGTGTGTAATTATGCTATACAGTACTGTAATCTGTAAGATTACAGTATACTGTATGTGTACTGTGTTTTTATTTTTTTGAATTTGTCGCCGATCTCCGCCCCCATGCATCGCAACGTCACAGGGAACGAAGCTCGGTGGCACTTGGGCACTGTGTGAATCGAGGAAGAAGACAGCTTGCTCACACAGCAGGGAGACATCCCAGGATCCAGGGGACAAGGTAAGTAACTCTCCCTGTATCCTGCAATGCAATCCCAAGTCTGGCTCGAGGGTATTGCTAATGGTACTGAAATTTCACCCCGAGCCAGACTCGGGAAGACAGCTAGGCAGGTTAAAGGAGAATTGTACAAAAAACAAGATTGGTTAAACCCACAAATACTTTTTTTTACTACTATTCCTTTACCTGGCAGGGGAGACACCATGATCATGAAGGTGGTTCTCCCAGGGCGAGGCTCAGCCATTGCACTCTGGCTGTGCTGGTCGTGGTGTCTTCCCTGCCACTGCTCAGCCTTTTGGCTAAGATCAGGTGTGGTATCCGTTCTTATCAGTTGTTAGAGGAGCGCTGAAGCACCTCCTATATGTGGAGGGTGGATGCAATCCAAAAACGTCATTGCACCTGGAAGGGTGGTTTCAGCAGGGACTATGCCGGGCTGCCCGACAGATACTGGGGGCCGGCCAATGGTTGCATCTGAGCCACCTGGAAGGGTGCTCCTGGTGAGGATGGGTGGCTGCGCCTGGTCTGGTCTTTTTGCTGGATTCTAGTCTGGCCTTCTGGCTGGCTGGTGTAAGTGCTGTCCCTGTCGGAGATCTGGTAGGAGGAGCTGGAACTGCCCTGTGGTACGACGGGGTAAGGCCATGCAAATCCCACCGGGTTGACAGGGAGTCTGGAAGGGTTGGTATTGGCGGAGGCTGCTACATGGGGGCAGCTCTCCCCAAGAAAACCTTGAAGGGCTCTCTATCTGGCAGGGGTGGAGGGCTGCACTGGCCGGTTGGGGGGTTGGATTTGGAACGGAAAAGCCTATGGTGCATGTGCCCCTGGAGTGGCAGTCCAGGGGTGTCTGAGAATCACTGTGAGTGAGGGTCACTTTGATTTAAAGACACCACGGTCACTGCACCAGCTACACGCTTTTTTAGCACCTGCCTCCTGGGCCGGGCCTTTTGGCCAGGACCGGAGGAATTTTTTATTCCTGGCCGGAGGGCCTGGCCATTGTTGAACACAATGACCACTTCTTTCACTCTCCTCTCCACTATCCCTTTCCCCTACTTTATTTAATTTATTGCCTATGTTTGTTACGTTTTTGTCTTTTTTTGTTTGTGCACGTTTTGTACACTGTGTGATTAGTAGGGTGCCGGTCCTCGGGCCAGCCCTGAATGTCTTGGGAGTGGGTGGACATGGCCTTCTGGCTTAGTTCGCCCGCTCTCATGGGGTCTCTCTTCGGGGGAGTCCCACCTAGTACTTGGAGGGTTCTGTTTCGGCAGTCCCTCCAAGGAAATTGGGTCCGTGTTGGCTTTGGTTGCTCGGACCACAGTACCTCAGTCCCCGTCTGGAGCCTAACGCCCCAGGGGATCAGGGTTTGGGTCCCTTCTGCACAGGAGGACCACTTGACGTTGCACCCCTCTGTACGTTTTTGTGAACACTCTTTATGTGTGTGCACATTTTTTCTGCACCGGGTGGAGTTTTTTGGGTGTGTTCACACGCCATAGGCTTTTAAAAAAAAAAAAAAACTACTATTCCTTTATATTGGCTTTTGGAATTTGGAAATGCAGCAATTTAGAAATCAGATGAAAGGTTAAGCACTGGGAAACACTTTTTGATAGTTAAAAAGTGCATTTTATATACTATATATATATATATATATATATATACATCAGACCAAAATATATGACAAATGAGGAAGAATGAGGCACAGAGAGACATTGCTCCTAATCAGGGACAGTCCCTCAAAATCAGGGACAGTTGGGAGCCATGTAACATAATGTACCATGGTAGCAAATTGTGAAGGCCTGTCACCATCAAACCATGTTCCTAAAAAAAGGCAACATTTCCACCCCAGCTGTTTGTAGTGGAGTATTGCACATCCTGCTTTAGGGGGGCCCTACCTCCCAATTCCTCTGGTGGGTACCAGGTTCCCCAGTCTGAGCATGGAAGTATGTAAATTAAAACTAAGCCCAAAGGGAATTAGCTTGGCAGCAAAACGGGTTGACTTTTAGATAGTTCAGCTGTGTAGTTAGGGTTTGTCTGTTTTTTTTTTTTCCTCAAAGATGACAGATGTTCTTTAAGCCTCTTTAAGTAACGGAGGCGTAATGTATTGAAGAGGTAATTGTTCTACTTTGCTGCATGAAGAGCTTAGTCTGTTATGAACTTTTACAATATGTATAACACTTTTGAGGACATGAACTTCTTCAAGCAGGGGGAAATTACACCATTCAGATTTCACATTTTTAGGGCCCACACAAGGCTCTTAAACATATAAGTATGAACCAGAAACGTGATAGCTAAAACGAAAGCAATCATCTTCACACTATTCAATAATACAGAAAATCTCTTTCAATCTCACTCTGAATATTAAAACTGTAAATCAGCAAAATCCTTTTTATGTAGAACTAGGAAAACATCAAAAACAATGTATTAACAACAAGAAGTGATACCCCTTTTAGAGGGTTTGTAAGATAATGTGGGCGCAAATATGCAAATGAGGTAAATATTTAGTCTCTATTTAATAGAGACACCTACGCCGCTCATCCATGCCCTCTGTTGAAGTCAATTCGACGAAACCAGTCAGGGCGGGATGTTTGCGGCGACCCGGAAGTGACGCGTGCGCTCCACAGGAGGTTCATCCAGGAAGGAGATCTGCATGCTGTGCTTAGTACTTTCTTCTGGGGATTTGGACACCGGTGGGAAGACACTGCCACTTCCAATATTCTGTGTCTGTTTCATCTACCTATGGTACGTGCATTTGGAGCGGGGGTCATACAGTGTATGTGGGGTTGCTGCTTTTAAAAAAAATTAAAACGAGATTATGCTATTTGGAGCCTTCTTGTGTTTTATATGTTTTATGTGGAGCATTAACCCTACTGACCCCAGCTATAGAGACTGATGACCCAGTGAAAGATACCTTGTGTTGCCTTTATTAACTGGCTCTCTGGTGAGTGTGTATGCCTATATGAAGTTGGACATTTTAACCAATAACAAACAGCGCTGTTTATCATTTTGGACTATTTTGTTATTTTTATGATATTTATTAATTATTAGTGTACAGGGACAGCTGGCTGGTTGGTGAGTGACATGGTAGTCAGGCATGACTGTCCGCCCCCATGATGCAGACATCACAAGGGGCACATGCACAGCTAACATCCTTCAGTCTCTTCCCTTCCAGACGACTCGGCATATGCACTTGGGCCCCATCTCCTCACTCCATACCGGAATCCCCAAACCAGAGGAGAGAGAAGATACAATGCTGCCCACATACGCACCCGTGCAGTGATAGAGCACAAATTTGGCACCCTGAAGTCCCGTTTCTGATGCCTGGAGGGGCCCTGTTGTATTCCCCAAACTTTGTGTGTCAGATCATCGGTGCATGTTGTGTACTGCACAACTACGCCATGAGAAAGGTCCTGGAGATTGACATATGTGATGACCTGGGCCCGAGTCACACAGTCCCCCCCTGCCCGAGGCTACCCCGTCTGCTGAAGGAACAGCAGTCAGGAGTTGCCTCATGGAACGTATCTTTGCACATTAAACACACACATTCAGCATGGCACGCGGACAATGCACGCATGCACACCACTGTGGTCCCTAGCTCACACACACCACATCCACCTCACATTGGTTTAGCCCAAGTCCACCGCACGGGACATGGGAGCAGCAACACCAAGGCCCCAATGATGTTGCTGTCCATTCATACCACATTCACACGGTCGTGGGGGCAACCTCTCCCCGACGATCCAAGGTGACACGTCTTGCTGGCAGGAATGTCACACACACATACACACACTCACACACCAGTCACACTGTAGCCTGCACTCCTGACCATGTGCAGTGACTAAAAAAAAAGAAAATAGGGATTATGCCATTGTCCGACATGGCATGCCCTTACAGGAGGACGGCACATCCATCTGTGCACGTCACACAAAACAAAAATAAAGCTTATACTCTGAGCTGCAAACGTCCAGAGCAAAGTCATTTGCCCTCTCGTGAGCCAGGCCTCGTGCCAAGGGTTCGGCTCCTCAATAGTCGTGGCGACGACTGGGGTGGGGGGGTGGCTCATCACAAGGAGGTTCATCCCCTGGGCTGTCGCTCCTGGAGCTGATGTTAGATGTTGCCTGCATCCCTTCCAAGGCAACGGCAATGCGTGTTAGCACGCTATTGCTCCCTGCCTGCATCCGCAGCTGCCTGGTGTTGGTCTGGCGCTGTAGGCGCCTGTTCTGCGTACCCTGCATCTGGATGGCGGCAGTGTTGGCCTGCACAATCTCCCCCAGGCTCTTCACCTCCGCCAGGATCCCTGTTGCTGTGGCCTGAAGCTCCACAATAGCCGCGGTGTGCCGGTCCTGGGTGGCCTGAACGTCCCCAGATCCCTGGTCCACAGATGTCAAGGGACCCCCTGCTACCATCTGGTGATGCATGGCATCGAGGGACTGCGTTTGGTCGCAGAGGCATGTGACCATGGCTGTGCAGTTGGCATTTACCTCCTGCATGCAGTCCAAAATCACCAGGGTATGGGAAGCCTGGTGCACGAGGCACTGCTGCATAGCGGCTGCGGTGCCCTGCACAGCCACTGTGCATTCAGCCTGGGTCTTGGCCGAGGACCCAACAAAAGAGGCCAGGCTGTCAGCCACACGATGCAGGTCGCAAGCAATATCTGCCATGTGGCACGTCTGACAGGACTGTTCCCTCTCAAGCCCTTCTTGGAGGGATCCGGCTACACCCCTAGTCTTGCACAGAGCCTTCCTAGGAGATGTAGCCGGTTGTGTCCATCTGGACGGGGTAGCCCTTGACTGGGATCCCCTGGATGGGGTAGCCCTTGAGGGGGTTCCTCTGGACGGGGTAACCCTCGAGGGGGTTCCCCTGGACAGGGTAGCCCTTGAGGGGGTTCCCCTGGATGGGTTAGCCCTTGAGAGGGTCAGGGGGGCCACCGTCTCGAAGGGACCAGGAAATATGGAATCCTCTTCAAGATAAACACACTCCTCCTGATGGGTGTCCACTTGCTCCTCCTCAACGACCTACAGACCAGATGTTACGGGGCTTTCTAGAGGGTCAGACACAGGAAGAGGATGTTCCCTGGATGTCGTGGGTAATCCAGCAGCAGAAGATGGCCCAGCTCCCTCCAGCACATCTGGATGACATAAAGCATTCACATGTTGGTGGACCCACACACTTGTCACATGTTCCCTTGCACCCCCTCACATGCTCCACACTGGATGGGGCATAAAACACACTTACCTCTCGTCAAGTCCTGTTCACTGGAGTCAAAGCCCTCCAGGCCCTCCACCTGCTCCTGTGCCAGGCAGGTGGCAATCACCTCCTCCTCAGCAGTCAGCTTGATAGTACTGGCTGGTCAGCCTCCCGTGCCCCTGAGGTACTTCTTCACCTTGGCCAGCTTCTCCCTGACCCTTCGACGCATATCATTTATCTTCTTGGCGATGTCCTTACAGGTCCTGGTCTCCTGCCCAAGGGCATTGATCTCCAGGGATCAGGATCGCCCTCTCCTTAGCAGAAACATTTTTCTTCCTCCTCTCCCTGTCAGTCTCAGTATCGGACATCTTGGCACAGATCACAAAAGTACGTCTGACCTGCTGGTGTACTTTTGCGCTGGACGGGCGTATGGCTGGGTGTACTTATGCTCTCGGCGTACGCGGTGGGCCGGTGTATCTTAGGGGTTATGCCGGGCGTAGTTGTGAGCATGCGCAGAGGGGTGCGGGACATGCGTCCTCGTCACATGCGCTGTTTGCGATACGCCGGGCGTAAACCACTGCGCCACGCTCGGACCATCATTTGCATGGGGTCACTCCCACTTCCACCTACTTCCACTTGCGCTGGCCTGCACCTTCGAAAATACGCTACGCTGGCACATCTTGGAGAGCAATGGCTTGCTGAATGCATACTGTGTGTGCGCTACACCGGCGTAAATGTGCGCCCACTCTCTGTGAATCCGGGCCATGGTCTCTATGTCTTGGCATTATTTCTGTCAATGTTTTGAAGATATCTGTTAAAATATTTTCCCTCAATAAAATCTTTATGGAAAAAATAAAAAAATTAAAATAGTGTTTTTGGTTTGTGGTTCTCAGATGCAGTGTACTTCTGCTTTAACGAATTGGGTATTTCCCAAATTATACATCATGATTAGGGATGAGCTTCGCGTTCGAGTTAAACTCATGTTCGACTCGAACATTGCCTGTTCGCGGAACAACGAACAATTAGGGATGTTCGGGGCAAATTCGAAAAGCCGCGGAACACCCTGTTAAAGTCTATGGGAGAAATCTAAAGTGCTAATTTTAAAGGCTAATATGCAAGTTATTGTCCTAAAAAGTGTTTGAGGACCTGGGTCCTGTCCCAGGGGACATGTATCAATGCAAAAAAAAGTTTTAAAAACGGACGTTTTTTCGGGAGCAGTGAATTTAATAATGCTAAAAGTGAAACAATAAAAGTGTAATATTACTTTAAATTTCGTACGGGGGGGGGGTGGGGGGTGGGGGGGTGTAAAGTCAGCATGTGAAAAAGTGCATGTTTCCCATACTGTACATAGTGTCATTTCTGAAAGAAAAAAAAAACATTTAAAACCGGCTTTGCGGCTATAATGAATTGTCAGCTCTGGCAATTCAGAGATTATTCATTCATAAAAAAAATAAAAAATAAAGCGTGGGGGTCCCCCCAAATTCCATTAACAGGCCCTTCAGGTCTGATATGGATATTAAGGGAAACCCTGCTGTCAATTTAAAAAAATGAAGTGGGGTTCCCCCCAAATATCCATACCAGACCCTCCAGGTCTGGTGTGGATTTTAAGGGGAACTTCATCCTGGGAACTTCATCCCAGATTTAAAAAAAAAATGGCGTGGAGTTCCCCCAAAAATCCACACCAGACCCTTATCCGAGCACGTTAACCTGGCCGGCCGCAGAAAAGAGGGGGGGACAGAGTGCGGCTCCCCTCTCCTGAAACGCACCAGGCCACATGCCCTCAAAATGGGGAGGATGTCCCCATGTTGATGGGGACAAGGGCCTCATCCCCACAACCCTTGCCCGGTGGTTGTGGGGGTCTGCGGGCAGGGGGCTTAAAGAGGAGGTTCACCCTAAATATACAATTTTCCATATGATCCAGCATACTGGCGTCAGCGCCAGTATGCTGTTTTTTTTTTAAATGCTCCACTTACTGTCTAATCTTGAATTTTGATTTATCTCCCCTTCGGTGGATGGCGCCTGTATATTCCGTCACGGCTTACGAAAATACCCGATTAAGAACCGTATTGCGCCGGAAATACCCGAGTCCTAAATCGGGTATTTTCGTGAGCCGTGACGGGATATACAGACGTCATCCACCACGGGGGAGATAAATCAAAATTCAAAACTTATAGAATCTGGGACGCAATATGTAAAGAAGGAAAATGGCCCTATAGTAGTTCGTTGTTGCCTCTTACAGGTACAGACTACTTCCCGCCCGGTAAGGGAGGGGGGATGTACCTGAGATGGACAACCTCGAATACATTAAGATTAAAGGATTTGATGAAAGGTAACTTACTATGCTCTTTAGAGGAACTACGAGAAACATGTGGACCTACCCCTGGAGATGAATGGAGGTATAGGCAGGTTCAACATTTTGTAGGTACCATTCATTCAGAGACCCCTGCGAGATATGAAGGAATTAATACCCCTGGGAAAAACTCTTGCATGGAGGAAGGGGAGGGCAGGGGATATCAAATATCTATAAAATTCTGACCTCTATTGGAGAACCTGGTACATTAAAAGTATTAGAAGGTTGGGAACAAGAATTGAATCAAAATATCTCAGATGATAAGAAAAGACAGGTACCAGATCTTGTCCTTTCTACATCAACAGACTCAAAAATAAAAGAAATGAATTATAAACTCCTCACCAAATGGTATTATGTTCCAACCAAACTTAATAGAATAATAGTGAAACATCACCTCTTTGCTGGAGAGGGTGTGGAATGGAGGGTACACATGCCCATATTTGGTGGGAGTTCCCTCCGGTACAGGGGTATTGGGTCGAGATTTTAAAAATGATTAAAAAGATTAGCGGCCAGGAGGTGAAACTGGATCCTTGGCAGTGCCTGTTCTATGGAACGGGAGAAGCTAGGAAAAAGTATAGAAGATCATTGATCCCATTCCTATTGAATGGAGCTAAAGCATTAATACCTAAGAGGTGGAGGGAAAAGAAAGCTCCATCAATAGAAGAATGGATAAAAGAATTGGATAGGATCAGTAGGATGGAGGAATTAATCTCGAACCATAATGAATGTAGGCCAGAATATGATGAGATATGGAGTAAATGGAGAGAATTTAAGGAACAGGAGGCTTATAAACAGGGAACATATGGAAACAGAGCTCTTTTGCTCTGGATATAGAGACAGAGAGAGAGGGAATATGTGGACCTCCCCTTTCCTTCTCCCCTTTTAAAAATTTTTTTCAACCTAATACATAGGTGTCAAAATGACCTCTTTTTTTTAAATTATGAACACTTATATAGATTGGCCTTTTGGATACAGGGGATAGTTCCCCCAGTAGATACACAACCCCCCCCTTTTTTTTTCTTTTCTTATTTCGATCTTACATCTTAATTTATAGGGGACATTCGATCCCCTTCGTACATTGAACACAATTTCATTTTTTTTTTTTTGTAGGGGGGAAAGCCCCTCTACTTAACACACACATAGGTTGTTTTTGTGTCCCCTATATGTATTTATATACAGGAGGACACCTAAATGGTTGAGGTTTTCTTCTCCCCTTATATATATATTTTTTTTCTTTTTCTTTTTATCTCTTTCACCTCCTAATTTACAAGGGACACCTGATCCCCTCCGTACATTGAACACAATCCTTTTTTTTCTCCCCCTTAGGTAAGGGGGAAAAGCCCTTATAATTAATACACACATAAGGTTTTTTCGTGTCCCTTATACGTATATATGTATAAATGAGGACTCCTAAATGGTGGAGGTTTTTTTTTCACCCCCCCCTTTTTTTTCCCCTTATTCCCTCTCTCTCTCTTCCATCCTTATGATTACCCAGTGAAAAGTCATGCCATCCCTCCAAAGAATCCTGCCTACCTCGGTTAATATCGCTGGGATAGAGGGGTTGAAGAAGGAAGTTACAGTATATAAAAGTAAACATCTAGATAGGGGGAAATGGAATTCAATCTGTAGGCAGTGTAGACAGTAGTAGGATGGTGTAAATAGGAGTATATATTGAGACAATGGGCCAGATATATTCCAGTCTTTGCTCTGGATGTATGTTTGTAGGAGCAAGTGCTGTCAACGAAGCACTGTGTATTGAGCCGGCGGAATATTTGTACGGGGCGTTGTACAGTCCCGCCGCCGACGTTTGAAAAATCATGTTTAATAAATACATTTTTTTTTACGGACGTTTTTTTTTTTTTTCCCGAACATATACCTAACATAGAATCCAGCCCCATGTAGATATCTATGCGCCGCGTATCCCGTCCGGAAACGTATGCCGCGCCGGAAAAGCTTTCCGCTCACTAGCGTAAATCAGGCATTTTTAAGTTGAAGTAACCCCATGCACACAACTTCAACCCGGCTTTCTTGTTTTCTGGTTAAGAAAACAGAAACGCCGGCTACTGTATGGCGGATCCATGGCTAACCTTTCATGTCTGGCCCATTAAGTATGTTTGTATAATGTGTATTTATTTGTTTGTACAGTTTTGAAAAATCATGTTTAATAAATACATTTTTTGGAAACATGAATTGTAGAGTTATGCCAAAAGCTACTAGCCAGGCACCCCATGCACACAGGCTAATACTGTATATCCATGGCTGTATTAAGCAGCAGTAAGTTTGTGCGTCTTTGGCATTCATATTTCGTTTGACATGCCCTTTGGCATTGGTTTGCAATTCAAGGGGGGTGCCAAAAAAAGTGTCGTCCCTTGCAAAGCACCTCTGATGATGGGTGTCTGTGGAATCAGCATTGTGCAGGTTGATTTTTTGACTTTGTATGTTGTTTCAGAGTTTACAAGGAAGGGGTAGAAACCTACTAAGTTGTTCCTAAACTCTCCTGAAGTGTCTGGTGTCTGTCAGGCATCACTGTTGTAAGTGGCGTGCCCATTCCTTTGGACAGACAAAAGCAAGTAGATTAGTAGATATCCAAACCCCATGAAGCAGATTACTGGATTACTGCCAATGGATTTTAAAGTATACCTAAGCCTCTGGTTACCAGTTTAAATGTCTGTACCGTAAAGGTGGGAATAATTAAAACAATAGCAAAAGTAGACTTTCACAATTCTATTTTGTGAAGCAATGAAACAAGGAATTCGATTGTCTGCTTAATAATGGGTCTGATTTTCTCCAATTATAAATCCTTCCTGTATAGTGGCCTAATATTTAGAGTCATTATGTGACCATAAGAGTGAATAGTCTGTACAATATCCCAGCGTACTTGTAATTTATACATAATATTTTTTTTAAATGTTCAAGTTATATTTCTATACCCAGCAAAATATATTAAAATACTCTCATTAAAAATGAGCTATCGCATATATAATTTCAAACTGCAGTAGTTCAGTAAATATACAGTTTCAACAAATAGGCGTACTGTTGTTTAATTGCACCATTTATATAAGCTATTTAAGTACTTTGGCTGTAATAAAAGTACATATATATGAAGTTATTAAACCCAAGACACAATATTTATGTCTGCATGGAAAAGACACACAATATTTATTGGCGGAGTTCTTTTTCCAAATGGTATCTCCAGATTTAATGGCCAACACTTATCTGGCTGGAGACCAATGAGCAGTTTTACATTGACTCCGGAGGATAAATTAGCCACAGGAAAGTCTGACATTATACATAAATTATACTTTACACAGAACCTCCACAATAGCTGGATAACTGAGCACATCAATTAGAATATAATAGTCCTCTCACATATTATAAAGCTTTGTGCAAGCTTAATTGTTTTTTTATTTTATTTTACTATAGACTATTTGGTGTTTTCTTTTCTTACTGTATTAACAAAGTACACATATTATATAGTTCCTTAGAATTCATGCTGGGACTTGTGTTTCCTTAACCACTTCAGCTAAGGAAGGTTTACTCCCCACTTCATGACCAGTCAATTTTTTGCAACATGCCACTGCGTTACTTTAACTGACAATTATGCAGTCGTACAACGTTGTACCCAAATAAAACTGACGTCTTTTTTCCCCACAAATAGAGCTTCCTTTTGGTGTTATTTGATCACATCTGTGGGTTTCATTTTTTGTGCTATAAACAAAAAAAGACAGAGAATTTGGAAAAAAATTAAATAAAAAATTTTGGACCGGCGTAATTTCGATAGACCGGCGTATCCGTCCGCGCAAAACTGCGCTAGACACACCATTGATTTGCTATTCAAATATGCAAATGAGGGAGTTACGGGGATCCACAAAAGAACGTTGGTGCAGCGCAGGCTACGCGCTGTGCGCAACAGCTGCACGTCCTGTCTAAAATTAGACCATATAAAAGGTGGTATAAAATTAGACAATCCGTCTACATGTCAGCTAAAGCAACACTGTTAGTGAGGAGCTGAGCAGTCACACTTGCTGCACAACAAACTGTATGCCAACAGGCCAGGGGCATCCATGCTCATAGCTATACTACGGACTTTAGATGAGCAAAGAAGGAGGAGGGCACGGGAGAGGATTTTTTTTTTTCAAAAACGTTTTCTTTGCTTTTAGAAACATTTTTACCAAAAATATACATACATATATACATCAATACATAACATACATAAAATTACAAACACGGTCTCACTATCTTTCAATAGCCCTTTAAAACCTTGATGGATATAATAATCTAATCTAATACAAGCCCCTCACTCTTCACTTGATATATCACACACGCATAGACATCTTTGGCATGAGAGATTCTGAGGTGTCTCGCATCTTCAGATTCACCCCTCATGCCATCCTGGAATTACCCACAACCCTGCAGGAGGACATCACCAGCCCAACACATGACACCACCCATGACACCCATGACAGCTACATATATAATCCTAGCCCCATCCCCACAGATTTCGAACAGAACATGTATGGGGACAGCTGGCTAGTTGGTGAGTGACATGGGTGGCAGGCATGACTGTCCCCCCGATGATGCTGAAATCACAAGGGGCACATGCACTACTAACATCCTCCTGTCTTATCCCTTCAGGGTGACTCTGCATATGCACTGGGACCCCATCTCATGACTCCTATACGGAACCCCCCATGGTACCCTGTTGTATTCCCCAAACTTTGTATGCCAGATCATCGGTGCATGTTGCATATTGCACAACTTTGCAGTGAGAAAGGGCCTGGAGATTGACATAAGTGATGACCTGACCCCTGAACCAGACAATCCCCCCCTAACCGAGGCTACCCCATCTTCTGAGGGAAGAGCAGCCAGGAGACAGCTCACATTAGGCATCTTTGCACGTTAAACACACACATTAATCATGGCACAATGAGAATGCATGCATGCACATCACTGTGGTCCCTAGCACAGACACATCACATCCTCATCACATTGGATTGGCACAAGCCCACCATGCAGGACTTGTGAGCAGCAACGTCATGCCACGGCTCCAATTATGTCACTGTACATTCATACAGCATTCACACGGACCTGGGGATCACTTTTCCCTGGTCCTGGGGATCACTTCTCCACCACAAATGAGGGTGACACCCCTTTTCCGGCAGGAATGTCACCCCCACATTCCAAAATCATTCACAAACAGAACCAAAAAAAAAAAATGCCCAGCAAAAAAAGAAAAATGCCCAGCAAAAATATAATAAAAAAAATAAATAAAAAAAAAGAAAACACAGAAAAGACAAAAATCACTCTGCAAAACAGTCCCCAAATATCTCAAAAACACGTCACAAACAAACAAACAAATGCTAATAAACAACAGAACAAAAGCACCTTGCTGTATAGGAAGGGATACAAAGGGATGTACTTTTGCAAAGGAAGGGCGTTTGTGTCTGTCTATTTAAGCTGTCTGTAGTTCTGTTGCGTACTTCCAATTTCACTGTTCGCCGTTCCCGAGTTGTGAGCTGCGCAAGAGGTTGCCTCCTCATGTGCCATGCCAGCCGGCCGGCCCTTCATCTGGGGTCACTCCATTCAATGTAACACGACGTCCTTCCCATGAATTACCACCTTACGCCTCGGAATTTACTTACACCGGCGCAAATTTCTGCACAAATACTACGAGGATATGGGATTGCGCCTCTACATTGGCCGGTCTAGTGGAGGTGCTAGCTCAAAATATGGCCAATGTACGTGAATCTGCCCCCAGTCTCTCGCTTTTTGGAGGCATGACAAAAACCCAGATAAAACCAATTTTCTAGAAACAAATATGCTCCACAATGGAGAGGCTTCAATGGTGTGTAATATATCCAGTGAGCTGTACAAAATTAAGGTTTTACCATTTGGCATGTTGAGGTTGACTTAACGCATTTATTGATAACTCGGGCTCTTTTATTTAGTTTGATAATTATCTTTTTTGTTCTTAATGTACACTTGTTACTTTGGATCTGCTATTTTTTTTGTCTTATATATATTATTATTTTTTTTTTTTTTTTTTATTTTTTTTAAAGTGTATTTTTGTGCACAGAGAGAGAGGAGCCTGCAGGAGTGAGTAGGCAGACTCCCCCCGGAGGCTGCCATCCTTCTCCATGCCCCTGGTGGCGGCGGGTGTGAAGGGGGGCCTCCCACTCACCCCGTCCTGCTCCTCTTGGGAGCCCAACTGGGGCCCACGGGACCCCAATGGGGCGGGGACTCCCCCTATAGGGAGTGAGGGGGCTGCCCACCCAGCCAGCCCCGTGCCTTCGCCTCTCTTTATTTTAAGAGACCGCATGGCCAAAGTGCATGTGTTTTAAACCAATGGTGCGTGCATGTGGTGGTTTTTGTGGGGGGGGGGGGGGTGGGCACAAAAGTACCTTGCACACCCACCGAGCCGGGCTGACCACCAAACTCAATTCACATGAGCCGACCGGGATGAACCCTTGGCTGCAGAGGTGAATGGCTTGTCCGCAGTCCCCAGCCACCACAGCTCCCTCGTCTTATATATATTATGAAACTCAGTACATTTTTTTATATATAATTTTTATTAACGTTTTTAATTTTTCATGTTTTTTCATTATAACATCTTATCAATTACTATATTATTCTAGTTATTTTTTTAGGTGTATATACATCCTTCTTATAAGATCTTGTATTAACATCTAATTGCTTTTCTTATTTAACCAGTGGGAGCCAATTTTTTCTTATGAGTATCAGCTGGTTTGTTCCAGCGCATATTTTAGTTAGTAATTTCATCGGTCCTCATCTATTTTTATTTTTATTTTATGGGTTTTTCCATTTGGAGATTCATTTGATCATTGTAGTGGTTCCGTCTCAAAGCTGAGGTGTGGTTCCCACCGTTTCCATGTGAATGCGTCATCCTCTCTTTGTGAAACGCCAAGTTGACGCGCTGACGTCTTCGCCCAGTTTCTGCTTGCCGGCCGGCTGTTTGTTTTTAGGATTTTATTCAGATGCTTCTGTGATTTACTCTTTTTACATTAAACTTTGTGCATACAATATTATGCTATGCGAGTATTTCTTCCCTCGGTACTGTACGAGATTTTCATGTTGGTTTACAGCCCAGTTTCCGTATTTTCTTAAACATCTTATACTTACCTGCAGGGGTGTATATAAAGGGGGGGGGTCAGGGGTGCATCCTGTAAAAATGCCCAGACAGTGTCCCTGTTGTTTATTCCCAGCATTAGAAGCAATCAGAGTTTTGGAGTGCAAAAGCTTTCTAGGTCACCTTATAAGGGATCTAAAAGTATGAAATTACAGTTTAAGAGAGGGCTGAATACTCCTCCTTGAATCATAGCCAAAAGGGATACCATAGACGTTTCCTACTTCTGTGCCGTGCTGATCAGGTGGTAAGTGGGGAGGCAATATTTTCTATTTTGGGAAGGAGAAAGTGAAAATTCATGGGTGAGTATCTTTTGGTGGGGGTTAAGAAAATGTGGTTTGCTTTTGGAGGGGGGGGGGTTTCTTGCAGTGGGGGTGGTTAATGGCATGGATTTGCTTCTGGAATATTTGAAGGGAGATTTCTTTAGCAATTCATGGGTGTTGACTAAAGGAGATATTTTTGCTTTGGGGGGTTGGTTTGGGGGGAAAAAATATATTTACATTTCTTGGGGATAAAATTTGATTGTTTTTCTTAGGATGTTTTTTTTTTCAAATTATACAGTTGGAGCATTTTATCTGTCCCCAGGTTTAAACCAATAACAGCAACCAAAGAGGTTCACCCTAAGCAAAGAGTTTTAGTGCCTGGCTCTATTCCCCCAATCATGGAATGCAGGCTGTGGAGGGGGCAGGAGTAAGGGTTTCTGCGGCTCAAAAGGCAGATAGGTCCAGCCTGGGGGAAGTGAAAATAATATTTCAAGCCTTGAGCTGGTCGACATGACAGCGGGTTTCTTGCCAGCTAAAAATTCACAAAAGTGCAGAACGAACTTTTCAGGAGAAGTACAACCAAGCGGTTGCTGTCCCTTCAGCCTTCGGTGACCACCGGCTTTTTTGAATATCTTCGCCACAAGTTTAGGAGATATTTACTGTACCTACAGGTAAGCCTTATTATAGGCTTACTTGTAGGTACAAAAGCTAGGTTTACTACAGTTTAAGACTGAATACAAGCCAACCATATTGATCAGGTGCAACCATCATGTGGTAGGTAGTGCACAATATTTTTTCTTTTTCATCTCTTAAAAACATTTCATAAAATTTCTTAGGACACAGTTTTTTAAGGTTTAAAGCAGAGGTTCACCCTAATTTTAGATTTCATTGCAATAAAACAGATAAGCCTTGAAAATAACAAAGAAATTTTCTTTTTTTTTTCATTTAGCTCTTTTCTTCTGTCCTTTCTGTCCTGTCAATCATCTTCCACCGCGGGGTAATTGGCGTTTCTATCTATTTTCCCCCAACGGCGCTATGTCTCCTGGGACTCAGTCCTCACAATCCCAGGAGACGCGCTCTGCTCAGTTAGCGCGAGATTTCGCCGGTCACGTGACTTATTTGTTTCTCTCATCAGCTCAACGCTCAAGTAATTAGCAGCTATCGCTGTGAGGAAACATATGTTGGGTGTCTTCACAACAGGGCGGGTCATTATGACGCCGGCCGTTGCGATGGCAACTGAAGTGTTGACGGCGCAACTCGCCGTCAACACATGCCATGCGCGGGATAGAGCGGTGAATGCTGGGACAGCATTCACCGCATCCCGGATGTATAGACAGGTGGGCTTCAGGAGTGCCCACACTAAAGATGGAAACGTCCATCTCTGTGTTTTATAAAACATCGTTTTGATTAAAATCGGGACAAATGTGGCTGCAAGAACGGGACAGGTGAGTGTAAGCTTACATATATAAACAGCGTACGAATGACAGAAAAAAAAAAGTTTTTCCCGCAGAACCGCCGCTTTAAATAAATTACTGAATTTACTGCCTACTACAATATGTTGCCCCTTTTACCTGCTCAACTTGCACAGTAAGTTTAGCTAGTATCTTGGGTCTCAATCAGTGATGGTCTGAAAAAAGCCATGGCTGTCTGCTACTGTAAACATGTATCCCTTGGATAAAATGTCACTTAACCACTGTGACCCACGGTTTGTTAGTGTGTTGCTCAGACTCAATCGCATTGAAAACAATGGGAGACCACGGCAATACCGCCCGCAATGTGCCTCTATAGAGGCGCATTGCGGGCGGTATTAACACTTTCACGGCCGCTAGCGGGGGTTAATACCACACCGCTAGCAGCCACAACTCGCGGAAATTCTGGTGGTATAGCGCCGCTATTTTTAGCACCGCTATACCGCCAGTGCACCTCCACTGCCCCATGTAAAAGGGGCCAAAGATGCTGCTGACAGGAGATTTTTTTGTCTCCCGCCAGCGCATCGCCTCAGTGTGAAAGCCCTCTGGCTTTCACATTGAGGTTGCTGGGGCAGGAGTTTTTTTTAGCTATTTTTAGCGCTGTACCACCTGAAAAACTCCTCAATGTGAAAGGGGTCATATGGTAATGTAGTGATGGTAAAGACTACCTCAGCCAATCACTCAGGTGAACAGGCTGAGCAGCTGACAAAAATTGGGACATCTGGGATCCTGGCTGTAGGTATTCATTGTATATTTTCCAGTCCATGGCCATTTAGAACATATGAATGAGATCTAAAGCCTGGTTGACACAGTAAGTTTTTTTAGTTCAACCCAGCGGGCTGAACAAAAAACATAAAAAACTAGGAAGCCTAGGAGGAGCTCGCTATACTAATGAGTAAACGATCGCACCACAACTGCGTGCAACTGCGCTGCATTGCAAAGCCTCATGGACCCACTCTTTGAAAGATCTGAAACCCCCAGGAAAAAAAAGTATCTACGGCCCTGCTTACCTGCTCTGTGCAGTGGTTTTTTACAGAGCAGCCCAGATGCTCCTTTTCCCAGGTCCCTCGCCGGTGTGTGTCCATTCAGACGTGAAGATGCGGGATGGCCCTACCCACTCTCCCTCACTCACTCACTGGCTGGATACTGATAGTAACAAGACTGCTCTAACCGCAGATGAGAAAAGGTATTTAGAAGTTTATATTTACTAAAACAATTGAATTTCCATGCTGTGGGAGACCACATATAGTAAATTCAGGGTCCTGGGTTTAGTAACACTTTAAGAGTTTTGCCATTATTATGGTTGCTGTTTCCTGCCTATCCTGACTGATGGCATGATCAGCCTTGTTCCTTGTACGTCATTGGGTTACAACTGGAAAAAAAAAATTCTACTGGGATGGATAACACAATCCACAAGTTCCAATTCAGTGGTGTTGTGCTATGAGAATTGACCCTGCTGCGCTTTTGCGACGCTTTGGGGGTGCTAGCGTTTTTTCTAAGGTCATGTGATATCTTAAAAAACGATAAAAAGACCAGTTTTGCTGCGCTTTCAACGTGCTTTTGAGGTTCTTTGGAAGTGCTGTCCATTCATTTCAATGCGCAGGGGCGTTATGGAAGCGCTATTTATATCGCTCCCAAAGCGCCCCAAAGATGCTGCTTGCAGGAATTTTTTTAACGTCCTGCAAACGCACCGCCTCAGTGTGAAAGCGCACATTGCATTGAATAGGAGACAGTTTTCAGGTGCTTTTCAGAGGCTATTTCTAGCGCTAAAATGCCTGAAAATTGCTTCAGTGTGAAAGGGCTCTAAGATAGAGCGGACACTTCTCCTTAGTTACCACAGAAGCGGCAGGACAAAACACTATAATGCACACTGGACATTAACCCCCCTGGCGGTATTCCCGAGTCTGACTCGGGGATAGATTTCTGTGCTGCGATCGGTAACCCAGAGTCAGACTCGGGCTCGCCTCACTGAATCCACAAGCAAGATTTACTTACCTTGTTCCTGGATCCAGCGATGCATCCACGATGTGTGAGCGAACGGGTGCTCGCTCGATTCACACAGTGTCCCCGCGTGCCGCCGAGCTCCTTTCCCTGCGACATTACGACGCACGGGGGCGGAGAACGGCGCCATATTCAAAAAAGTAAACAAACACTATACATACAGTATACTGTAATCTTATAGATTACAGTACTGTATGTAAAAAATACACCCCCACTTGTCCCTAGTGGTCTGTCCAGTGCCCTGCATGTTCTTTTATATAATAAAAACTGTTCTTTCTCCCTGCAAACTGTAGATTGCCCATAGCAACCAAAAGTGTCCCTTAATGTCAAAAATGGTTTTAGATCAGCTAAAAAACAGCGATAATAAATCAGAATCATTTGCAGAATTTAGCGATAGCGATTTGTGGGGAAATTCGTCATAAAAAAATAATAATAATGACAGCGACAATTCTCAGTGATTTTGATTTGATTACATTATTGAATAATTTTTACTATAATTATATTATTATTTGTTATAATTATTTATAATTATTTATTATATTATAATTTATATATATATATATATATATATATATATATATATATTATTTTTAAATGTCATACCCGGGATGCCTATTAGACTCTTGTTTGGTCAGATTTAAGTGAGTTATTCCTAAGAATTACAAGCCTACAGTATAAAACACCAAATTTCCTTGCAAATAATGGTACCGCTTTCAGCACCTAAAATCTGAAAGAATCATACCGCCAGGGAGGTTAAAGAGAGTCTAATGACTGAAAAAAAAACCTCAACAGCCAAAAACAGCTGCTGTAAAAACGTCAAAAAATGTCCAGTGTCCATGTGGCCTAAGACCCCTTTCACACTGAGGGTTTTTTCAGGCGGTACAGTGCTAAAAATAGCGCTGCTATACCGCCTGAAAACTTCTGCACTGCATACTCAATGTGAAAGCCCAAGATTTTTTTTACACTGAGGCGATGCACTGGCAGGAGAGAATAAATTCTCCTGCCAGCTAGGGGGAGATGTGTCTTTCCTAGCTTGTCTGAATGGTTCCAACGGATTGACAGAATAGCTGAAATGGAAGACCTAATTCTACAGGCTAAAGACTCTCCCACAGTTTTACGAAAAATGGGCTTGCTGGACACTCTTTACTAAAACTGATGAATTTAAGGCAATGTCTCTTCAGCCTTCCTCGAATCAGACTTGAGGTGATAATTCTTTTTTTTTTTTTTATCTTCCCCTACTTCCTCCCCCTCTTACCCTTTGTTTATTAAATTTCTAATTTAATATTGTTATTTTAGATTCATTCCATGATTTCCAATTGTTATTCTCTTGTTTTTGTTGCCCCAAAGTTCGAAAACTACTGATGTATAAGTTAACATTTACTTTAATTTTAAACAAAAATGTGTACTGATGTTGTTTCTATTCTTGTTTTCACTCATTTGATATTACAATTCTACTACCTATGATACTTTATTTTATCTACATTTAATTATATGTTTACTATGTTATTTATTCTGAAATACCAATAAAACCTTTTAAATAAAATTCTCCTGCCAGCAGCATCTTTGCACCGCTAGTGGCCGAATCCCGCGGAAAATCTGACGGTATAGCGCCGCTATACCGCCACCGTGTCTCCCGCCCTAGTGTGAAAGGGGCCTTAGGGAGATTTACTAAAACTGGATCACTCAGAATCTGGTGCAGCTGTACATGGTAGCCAATCAGCTTCTAACTTCAGATTGTTCAATTAAGCTTTAACAATAAAACCTGGAAGCTGATTGGTTTCTGTGTAGAGATGCAGCAGATTTTACATGCTTAAGTTTTAGTAAATCCCTCCCTGCGGTTGCCCAATGATCTAATTACATTAATTATGACCCCTTTGGTTTTCTGACCCTCGGCTAAACATTGCAAGGATACGGCCGTGTAAGGATACGCTAAAGAAGTTTAAATTATATCAGCTCGAGCACTGAGAATATTACTATCATCTTTCTCTGTGCAGTGTAATTCCATTTTTTAATTATGTAGCTCTTTGGGTAGCCTCATAAACATTGGTTTATTTTAGTTTTTACTTGCTTTTGCTTTATTACTTATACTTTATGTGTGATGATACAATCTCACAGTGGGATTTGGAATGACTGCACATTCCTTTTGACTTTGCAAAACAGAATTACCATTTTAATGTCCATGTGAATAAAATTTCAGTGTGAAATAAAGAACTCAACATTTTTCACCTCAACGAGGAATCCAACTTCAGCAAAAGATGGAGCTGATGTCTCAGAATATCCTTTTAATATTCAAATATTTCCTCACCCCTGAGCAATTTCCAGAATCACCAAATGACTTTTTTTTTTGCCCCTTCTTCAGATTGAGAAGTGATTATCAGTTCTATTATATAAATAATATTACAGGATGATACAGTGATATCGTTTTTTATTTTTCAGGGAGATATCAGACTTCCTATGTTTTGTTTTATTATTCTTATACTGACGGGTCCTGATAGCATTTAGTTGCGGTCCTTTCCAAGTTTATCAATCATATGGGATACTTTGTTAGACTTTTCAGACGGAAACATTTCTATTTAATTGAAAGCTGTGATTTGTTTCCACGCAGAGTTGTGCTATAAATCTCATCATTTTGCTCCTAACTACAAAAGCAAATTCATATGTGTGTAGTCTGTTTGATATGTAGTCACTACCAAGGCATTACACTTGAATTATTATATTCTCCAACTAGATATTAAGTGTGTGGGGGAAAAATGAGCCGCAGCTGGGAAGGTGTCAGAGAAAAATCCTGATATAAAAGAAAAGTAAGTCAGTCTATAGCCCCCAGGAGCACAGGTGATGTGCCTATGATTTCCAATCATGTCAGCAACTCAACAAAGGCATCTACTCATTTATTTTTATAAACAGTTAGGCCTCGTACACACGATGAGATATGTCCGCTCAAACTTGTCCGACGGACAGTTTAGAGCGGACATGTCTCATCGGATTTCAGTCCGATGGCGTGTACACACCATCGGATCAAAATCCCCACCGGCAGACAGCGTGGTGACGCGGCGGTGACGTTGACGCCGCCACGTCACCGCTACGTCACCGCACCAGGAAGTAAACACTTCCGCGCGAATGCGTCGGATCCATTCACAGGATACGACGCATGTGCGGGAGGATATGTCCGCTGGTTTCCCGTACTAACCAGCGGACATATTCCGACGGACAGGTTTGTAGCGGACAAATTTCAAAGCATGCTTTGAAATTTGTCCGATGGACAAACCTGTCCGCTAGCCCGTACACACGATCGGATTTGTCTGCTGAAACGGTCCATCGGACCGTTTTCAGCGGACAAATTTGATCGTGTGTAGGCGGCCTTAGAGCTTGTCCACATCATGCATACATTTGTGCATTACTGTGGCATTTATGTGAAATGACACCCCAATGGCGCCCCACCAGAGCGCACCTGTGCCTCAATGCACCACAACTCACTAAAATGTGGTATGCACTACATTTTAATGCATAGAGGTGCATTACATAGTTACATAGTTAGTCAGGTTGAAAAAAGACACAAGTCCATCCAGTTCAACCATAAAAAAAAAAATATATATATATCGTACAATCCCATATACCCAAAAAACCCCAGCAAGGCATGATCCAATTTGCTACAGCAGGGGAAAATATTCTTTCCTGATCCCCTGAGAGGCAATCGGATATTCCCTGGATCAACTTTACCTATAAATGTTAGTACCCAGTTATATTCTGTACATTTAGGAAAGTATCCAGACCTTTATTAAAGCAATCTACTGAGCTGGCCAGAACCACCTCTGGAGGGAGTCTATTCCACATTTTCACAGCTCTTACTGTGAAGAAACCTTTCCATTTTTGGAGATTAAATCTTTTTTCCTCTAGACGTAAAGAATGCCCCCTTGTTTTTTGTGTTCACTTGTAAAGTGAATAACTCAACACCAATTTCACTATATGGATCCCTTTTGTTGATCATATCCCCCCTTATTCTCCTCTTCTCAAGAGTGAATAAATTCAGTTCCTCTAATCTTTCCTCATAGCTGAGCTCCTCCATGCTTCTTATCAGTTTGGTTGCCCTTCTCTGCACTTTCTCCAGTTCCCCGATATCCTTTTTGAGAACTGGAGCCCAAAACTGAACTGTATATTTCAGATGAGGTCTTACTAATGATTTGAACAGGGGCAAAATGATATCTCTCTCTCTCTGGAGTCCAGAGCAAGGGGAAAAGACACATGAACGGGAGACATAGGTCCTGCGAACCCCGAGTATAAAGTAGAAAAGAAGGAAAATCTCCCCATGGGGCTTTTAACAGCATGGTGGTAAGGGTCAGAACATAAATACAACAGTGATATTATAAAACATAATTTATTAGACAGTGGTCAAATGTCACAAGAGTAATTAAAATTGATATTAAGATAAACTTGCTGATCACAGAATACCACAATAAATAAATGCATATAAATAGTGTACACAACATCATTAAGTTACACAATGATTCGATTTGAGTTCCCCGACGCATTTCAACCTATGTAGGTCTCTTCAGGGGGATAGTGCGTTCATTAAAGACATGGATGATATTAGTGTGGTCAAGGGTGAAGCAAGCCGTAACACAATCCAAGGGGAAACTTGCGCTATGTGTGTGGGACCACCAACATGTGTCTGCTTTGTGTCATCCACAGATGACAGAGCTGGGCCATCATCTGTCGGCGGCCAGTCCACCCCAACCCCCCAATGGCATCCTGAGCCCGACCCCCTGGGTGGTGAACAGCATGAGATGGAGGAGAGTGCCCACAACCTCACCTGATGAGGTGGTTGAGGAGGAGCCTGCCTTTCCAGAGCAGGACTTTCTTTTAATTTTGGAGGAGTCCTCCCCTTCTGCAGGGCCCTCTGTAATCGCCTCCCCCATTCTAGGAAGCCCCTCAAGGGCGACTCCATCCCCCCGGGGACAACCATCTCCTGGCCCCAGGAAGGCGACCCGGAAGACCAGGGGGGTGTCTGACGTGGTCCATGACCAAATGGCCCAGGACCAAGCCAGGCAGACCCAGCAGATGGGGGAGATTGCTGGGCATCTTGACCAGCTAGTTGACAGCCTGGGCTCCGTGTCCCAGCTGACCAATGCTGCGCAGGACGTCAGCTGCAACTGCGCTGCAGTGGTGACCAGCCTGGGGGAGGTGCAGGCTGATGTTCGGCACCTCACTGCAGCTGTCCATGCCAACACTGCTGCCATCCGGGAACAGGGGAGGCAGAGACAGCGTGACCAGCGGCATAATATCACCCGCCAGCTGAGGATGCAGGCCCAGACCAATCAATATCTGAGCCGGATTGCCGTGGCCTTGGAGGGCATGCAGACAACACCTGCCAGGAGTGGCCCACCCGGGGATCAGCCACCTCCAGATGCCCCCCACCCCCACCCACTCCCTCCAGGCAGCTGAGGAGCCAGAGAGGGCCCACAAGAAAGAGCCCCCATCAGCCCAGATGAGGGCTTTTTTTTGGCTCGGGTTATGAGTTTTTTCTTTTATTTTTGCTCAGGTTATGAGTTTTTTCTTTTATTTATGCTCAGGTTATGAGTTTTTTCTTTTATTTATGCTCAGGTTATGAGTTTTTTCTTTTATTTATGCTCAGGTTAGGAGTGCAGGGGACAGATTGAATGTGTGAATGTGAGGGGGTGGCACTCCTGCCAGTAAGGGGTGTCACCCTCGGCCGTTGGGGAGAAGTTATCCCCACGGCTGTGTGAATGACGTGTGAATGGTGTATGAATGGATAGCGACATCATTGGGGCCTTGACGCCGGCGTTGCTGCTCCCAAGTCCTGCATGTTGGACTTGGGCTAATCCAATGCGATGTGGATGTGGTGTGTGTGATCTAGGGACCTCAGTAGTGTGCATGCGTGCATTGTCCGTGTGATCAATGTATTTGTTTAGTGTCCAAAGATGCCTACGGCGAGGACCCTCCTGACTGCTTTTCCATCAGCTGAATGGGTCTCCTCTGGCAGGGGGGGGCTGTCTGGTTGGGGGGTCAGGTCATCACGTATGTCAATCTGCAGGCCTTTTCTCATGGCAAAGTTGTGCAGAATGCAACATGCACCGATGATCTGACACGCGAAGGTAGGGGAATACAAAAGTGGCCCCCCCAGACTTATCCAGGCAGCGGAAACGGGACTTCAGGAGCCCAAATGTTTGCTCCACCACTGCACGAGTCTTGATATCTTCTCTCTCCTCTGGTTTGGGGGTTCCGGAAAGGAGTCATGAGATGGGGTCCCAGTGCATATGCAGAGTCACCTGTAAGGGAAAAGACAGGAGGATGTTAGTCATGCTTGTGCCCCTTGTGATGTCAGCATCATGGGGGGGGGGGACAGTCATGCCTGCCACCCATGTCACTCACCAACCAGCCAGCTGTCCCCATACATGTTCTGTTCGAATTCCATTGGGATGGGGCTCTGTTTGTATATGAAGCTGTCATGGCTGGATCCGGGGTGTTTGGCACGGACGTGCCATATGAGGCATTGGGCATCGGCTATCACCTGTACGTTGATGGAATGCCAATGCTTCCGATTGCGGTATATGTGCTCTGTGGCACTGGGGGGCTGGAGTGCCACATGTGTGCAATCAATGGCCCCCACGGTGCGTGGGAATCTGGCAATGCTGTAGAAATCTGTCATTGCCTTCAGCCGCAGGTCCTCAGTGGTGGGTCTGATGAAGTGGTTGGACATGCGTCTGAGGATTGCAGGGATAACCTGGTGCACACATCTGCTCATGGAGGACTGTGACATCCCAGCCACCACTCCACTTGTACGCTGGAATGATCCACTTGCAAGGAAATGAAGTGTTGCCAGTACCTTTACCAGTGGCTGCACTGCTTGTGAGCGGTGTGTTGGGCTGGTGATGTCATCCTGTAGGGTTGTGGTTAGTTCAAGTATTTCATCAGGGCTGAATCTGAAGAGGCGATACACCTCCTCATCCCCCATGCCAAAGAGGCTCATGCGCGTGCGGTATATCCTCTCACGTGCCCGCCTCCTCCGTTCCGGGGGACCCATTAGTAGTGCTAGGACCACGGCTGCCCCTGGCATGTTAGCACACAGAGGTGTTGTCCTTGCAAGTGTGGTTGTTCAGCTTGCTAGTTTCGTCGGTAACGCTGCTGCTGTAGCTGCTCTCCTGCTGACCTGTGGCCGTCAGGAGTAAAGATAAAGCAGCTATTTGTAGGAATAACTTTGCGACAGACGGACGACATACGCGCGGCGCATGTAGCCAGCGTATGGTGCTAATCCGTTCGCGAATCGGGAAATCTCCCTCATTTGCATATTTGCATGGGAAATCAATAGGTGCGAAGGATGCGACAAGCGAAAATATGCGCTTACGATACTCTGGCGAGGGGAAGTTAAGCCGATCGGAAAAAGCCCGTTTTCTGTCGCATCTAGTTTGGTGGGTACGGCCGCATAGATACTACGGCGCATCTTGACAGTTACGCGGCGCATATCGATATACTCCAGCGCAAGTCTTGCTGAATCTGGCCCATTGTGTGTATATATTAGAAAATTGTGCAAGTATGCAAACAGTAAGTATAACACATTCACTGTGCAAAATAAAATAATGTTCTAGGTGCAAACAGCAATAAATGAAAATAAATGTAATTCATAGATTGAAATCACTTCAATGTTCATATATGTTAAATGGCATTGTGAATAAATAACCTATGAGGAAAAAAAAACAAAAAACAGTCCAAACAGGTGAAATGAAATCACAAGTATTTAGGTGGAAATCAATACTGAAATTGAAGATATATTCGACCTCAGAAGCATAGACCCCCCTCTAGTAAGAAATCCTCATTGTAACGGTCAGGGGTTAACGCTGCTAACGATATTCCATTCCACCAACCCACGACAGCTTATCGACACTCCACAATCCAGTAGACGGACACGACCCATAGGATTCCCCAGAAACGAGACACACACAGCTCTGTTCTCTGGTTCAAAACAAATAGATTTTAATGGGAAACTCAGGCTTCTTGTATACACCAAAAAGCATGCTGCAGTAATCAAAGGGACAATGACACACTCCACCCACAACATCATATTCGCCGATTCACAAACGTACTTGCGCCCGTCTCTGTAATATACGCCGTTTACGTAGGGCGTACGTCCGGCGTAAAGTTATTCCACCTAAAGGTGGCGCAACCCATGCAAAGGTATGGACCAGGGAACAGCCATCTTATTTTACGTTGTTTACGTAGTACTACGTGAATAGGGCTGTGCGTAGGTTACATTCACGTCGTAGGCAGTGTATTGATGTATCTTAGGCAGCTATTTCGACGTAACTGTGAGCATGCGCACTGGAATGCGTCCAAGAGACGACGCATGCGCAGTTCGTTTTTTGAAGCTCAGCCCATCATTTGCATGGGGTCACGCTTCATTATAATATACCACGCCCACTTCCACCTACTTTGACTTACGTCAGCTTACGCCGACAACTATACGCTGCGCTGGCACAACGTTGAGCGCATATTCTTTGTAAATAGCATGCTTGCCTCTCAATGTTGCCCGGCGTAGCTTAAAGACGATGCGCTATGCCGGCATAAAGATACGCCGATCGACCTGAATCTGGGCCAAGAAGACTGCAATCAATGTACCATTGCTGCAATAGGAAGAGGTTTGGAAATATTTCAGCAGCCATCATGATCAAAATGATGAAAATGTACAGTATAAATAAAGGCAAAACATTTTTTTTTTAGTCTTAGGCGTTTTATATTTCATCCAATTTGCATGACACATGAATGTGACTGGTTCTCAGTGGAGCTGGTTCACACATGTCTATGGCGGCTTCGGTGCGAATTTGAAAAGGGTCCTGTGCATTTCTGGGTCGGGTTCATGTGCGAATTCAGGGAACATTTTGCACCTGAACCGGTAAATACAAACGCACAGGACATCGAACTGTATAAAGCAGCTGGACCTGTGGACCTTAGATGGAGAAGGATTAGAACACTTGCCAGGTTTTAACTGCTGTTTGTGTCCCCTTTGGAGAGTCTTGCCCTCTCTATTTTTCCTGGTGGCTTATTATGGTTATGGTTACCACCAAGAGTGAAAGTGAAAGAAAAAACACATTTTTTGGTTGTCACCAGAACAGGAATAGAGGGGAAGTCCTCCAATGGGGACACTAGTTTCTGTCACCCTGGTGACAACCACGTATTCCCTCCTTAGATTTTCTTTATTTTGACCTTTATTTATTTTGCTTTATTTTGACCTTTTTGTTAGGTAGCTGGGAATCAAACAGGGGCACAGTGCAGAAGAAGACTTTTAATACTTACCTTCCTGTCGAGCAGTGACTCCAGTCTTTGCTCTCTTGAGGAGCAGCTGCTCCCACTGGAATCAATTGCTTCAGGGTGTATGTCTTCAAAATATTTAGCCTTGGTTCACACCATTCGAATTTGTCATGCGATTTGACAGTTCAAAATCTCATGACCAGTCACACCCTTTTATTCAGGAACAGAAACGTTTAAATTGTTGCGACCCAAGTCGCAGTGACCTTGAAAAAGATTCATGTGCTGCTTTTTTGCAATTTCATTGCGACTTGCATTGACTTCTGGGCAATAGTTGCAAGCTGTAATGAAATTTGAGGTCCAAATCGCTGATCTGCTTCAAAGCCGCGCTGAAGTAGTGCGATTTCAAAGCCACACTGATGTGAACCAGGGCTAAGGGCACAACGCCTGTAAAATTGCCTTTAGGATCAGTGCATTTAAATGCTATACAAAATCAACTCTTCCAATATCCTTTAATAAGTTGTCAACAACAATATTTAAAAAATTATTTAAAAAAGAAACAACATATATTGGATTAAAAGCACCAGAAGTCCAACAGCAAATCACATATGAATATAGTACAATAAATATATGTAGGTGGACACCAGGTAATCCCAGTAATGGAATGGAATATTTCACTCTCAGGATACAGTAATTCAGATCTGGATTGGTACCAGTATATTGCAGAAACATGGGATCATATAAAGAGGCATAGTACAAAAGAAACATCACCCAATCAATATACAATTATCTAGCAATTCCTATGTTTGTATATTGTTTATTTTCTATACTGTATGTACCTCCTAATCACTATCCTTAATATGTAGAAGGTGTTTGTAATACTAAATAACTGTTTTATTTTTTTATCCATTGTTAACTGAATGCACTTATTTGAATGAAGTGTAACAACGTTCCATTAATAAAGCTATACATATTGAAGTGAGATGAAAAAATGTACTAAAAAAGGGAAAATAGATATATAAGTGTAGCGCCTGTGTACTTTCAGGACAGGTGGGATAAGAGAGTTATTTGGCTTTCATCCAGTGATTGATCTAAATTGGGTCTCTGTTTCTGCTGGACTTTGCTGTGGACTGTCCTGTTGTTCCCGGTGTGCTATACCACCCCGAGGCGATAGGTGGCGCAGGTAAGGTTCAGGTTGGGGTGTCTCTTGCCAGGAGGGGCATGCTGGGGGAGAGTACTTCTGGAACAGACGTGATTGAGCGGCTTCTTCTGGTTCCTGGTGCGGCACCCACCTTTAGGGTAGGGTGACCAGACTGTCAGGACTGTCAGGATAAGTACTCACCGAGGCCGAGATGCCGAGGGCGGCTGCCTTTGCGGCTCTGTG
The DNA here is from genome assembly GCA_029574335.1 of Rana kukunoris. Taxonomy (NCBI): domain Eukaryota; kingdom Metazoa; phylum Chordata; class Amphibia; order Anura; family Ranidae; genus Rana; species Rana kukunoris. The sequence goes on along the minus strand of CM056049.1, from coordinate 106,335,445 downwards.
CACTTCACCCCCTGGAGGTGGGGACAGCGGGGAAGGGCACAAAGGGGCACCGGCTACCAGCGGAAGGTGTTGTGCTGATAGGAGATCTCTGAAGACTTGGCTTCTGATCACAGGACAGGATCGCAGCAGGCGTGGATAGTGATCCAGGAGCAATAAAGTTTATCAGGCAGAGAGTCAGTTCAGGTCAGGACGGTAAGCAGATCCGAGATGCAAGCCAATGGTTCAGGGATTGGAGAAGGCAGAAGGTCCAAGGTGCAAGCCGGAGGTCAAGGGGTACAGACAGCAGCAGAAACTATGAGACAAGCCGAGGGTCAAGTGCAGGAGAAGGCGTAGAGTAGTCAGGTCCGATCCGGGTCAATAGGTCACAAGCTTTCAGGTAAACAAGGCACTGAGCAGGATAGCTGACAACAAACCAGCAACCCACCATGCGTCTGGAGCTGGTTTAAATAGGCCGGGCTGGGACTTGATTGGTGGACGTGCGCGTGCAGACGTACGCGCGCGTGTGCGTGCAGGTGCGCGCCCACGCACGCGCCGTGACGCAGAACCATGCTGGAACGCAGAGGCGTGCATGCGCGCGCCGCGCACAGGCACGGGCATGCGTCGTGGCGAGGATCGGCCGCTGGAGCCACTGATACCCTGACACAGACATCCCCGGTTTCAGGGGACAGTCCCCGGATTGAGGACACTGTCCCCAGACAAAGTCTGTCCCCAGTTTTGTCCCCAGATTGGATTTGAACATGGGCTGCGGAAATTTCAAAGACAGTCATTGCAGAATAAAAAAAAAAACTGAATTACACCCCCCCGCTCCGCCGCGCCTAATAGCTTAGGGGGTTATTTTTTTTCCCATTATATGTGCCCCTTTCTGATGATCATGTGCTGGTCAGAATTTAGTGAATATTTCTTCAGTTTCGGGTGCATGTCCACTCTCATGTTCTTCTGCCTTGGCTCACGTCTCGGCCAGCCGCTTGCCTGTTTATCTCCTTGCCTTCCCTGGCGAAGTGATCTTCCTCCGCTCCCCACCCAGTAGTAGCTGGAGAGTGAGACTCGACAGGCTGTGAGGGGGGCGGTGGCGGGCAGAGAGTCCCTGATTGCCGCCATTACTAGTAAAAAAAAAATATATGTCCCCTGATTTCATTTTAAAAATCTGGTCACCTTACTTTAGGGTGACAGTACATCACCGCGCCCCAAGCATTATGGCCTACCTGGCTGGGGCGTGGGTTCTACGTGGAGATCTGGTTCCGGGACCATGTCGACCCAGGGCAAATTAAGTTGTGGCAGGACCCCAGTGATCGATTGGGGTCCCAACTTGAAGATCCCAAGCGAGTTTAGCTGTTCAGTGTGGACCCAGTTGAGGAGCACCAATGAGAGGCTAGTGATCCAACAGCACTGGAGCAAACCATCAGGGATCGAGGTGACCAGACACTGAGAGGTTGGATGTTAGCAACCTGTCAGTCGGTGACCAACTGAGAACTATCTAAGGTCTGATTCAGGCACTAAATTCATTAAGGAAGATTTACCTCATGACCTACGTTCTAGGGATGGGTCTGTGGCAGAGGCCTGTTTCCCACAAAGTTCCGAGTGATACTCTGGCTGCCAGGTAGGTGTGAGAGGCCTGTCCAGGTACACTATACCCACTCCGGCTGGAATGGCGACGAAAGTGAAGTGTTGTTAGAAGCAGGACTGCTTCTGTGTAACTAGGCCAGAATCTGCTGTTTCTCCTCCTCATACATCTCTCCTATCTATCTCAAGTTTATCGTTTGTCAAGTTGGCAAAAAAAAAGCACAAGAAAGACACATGCCGCCTGGACATTCCCATTACTGCTGCTTTCTTCATAACCCTAGACATCAAAGTTATAGAGGAGCGCTACATAAGCATGCTTGTTATACTCACTGTGGAACCTAAGGTGTTTATCCTCTGCATTGTGAAAAAAGGCTATTTAACCACTTCGGGTCCGCGCTATTGACAGAATACCTCAACAGCGCGGACCTGAGGCGCCGGGGTCACGTCTTTGGACGTGATTTACTTGTAATTCCCCGCGGCAGGGAAAAACAGTCCCGACGCATCACCGAGGATTCGATGCGTGTACCCGGCGGCCGCCATGTCCGTCAGGTACACGCGATCGTCGGTGACAGAGCAGGGACGTGGAGCTCTGTGTGTAAACACAGAGCTCCACGTCCTGTCAGGGAGAGGTGACAGATGCTGTTTCTCTTGTACATAGGGAGACAGCATCAATCACCTCCCCCAGTCACCCCCCTCCCCCCACACAGTTAGAACACACCCAGGCAATACATTTAACCCCTTCCTCACCCCCTAGTGTTAACCCCTTCAATGCCAGTCACATTTATACAGTAATTAGTGCATATTTATAGCACTGGTCGCTGTATAAATGTGAATGGCGCCAAAAATGTGTCAACGTGTCCGATGTGTCCCCCGCAATATCGCAGTCACAATAAAAATCGCAAATCGCCGCCATTACTAGTAAAAATAAAATAAATAAAAAAATCATAATTCTGTCCCCTATTTTGTAGGTGCTATAACTTTTGCGCAAAGCAGTCACTTATTGTGATTTTTTTTTACAAAAATACGTAGAAGAATACGTATCGGCCTTAACTGAGAAAAAAAATTATTTTTTAAGATATTTATTATAGCAACAAGTAAAAAAAATATATATATTTTTAAATTGTCGCTCTTTTTTTGTTTATATCGCAAAAAATAAAAACCGCACGGGCGATCAAATACCACCAAAAGAAAGCTCTATTTGTGGGGAAAAAAAGGACGCCAATTTTGTTTGGGTGCCACGTCGCACGACCGCGCATTTGTCAGTTAAATCGACGCAGTGCCGGACGCTGAAATTTCGCCTGGGCACGAAGGGGGTTTATGTGCCCAGTAAGCAAGTGGTTAAGGCTGGATTCACACATTTTGCATTTTGCAGATTTTCACTACATTGAGCACGTTCTGTAGAGCAAAACTGCAAAATGCAAAAAACACTAAAAAATGCATAGGTGTAAATCCAGCCTACTCCTGTCTTCTCTTCTCTGATTCTCCTCTTCTTCCACTGTCCCCAATCTACTATATGTCCAGATAAGACAGAGTCTTTGGAGTCATCCTGCACATGCTCAGTTTGATGAGCATTGCTAGAGAGTTTTTTTTTTCTTGGGAAGGCGATTGTGAACAGCACAGGGCCAATCAGCACTTCCCAGATAGAGGGTCAGGGTCTTGCAGCCTCATAGGACAATCAGGGGAGAATTAAAACTCCTCCTACAAGCTTTAACCAGACACTGATAGAAGTCACAAGACTGCTATGTATTGCTGATAAAAAAAGTAATTAGCAGTCTATATTTACTAAAATAATTGCATTTCCTGTTTGCTGCGATTGACCAGATATACTGAATGCTGGGTCCTGGGTTTAGCAACACTTTAACCCCTTAAGGACCGCCGCATGTACATATATGTCGGCAGAATGGCACGTACAGGCACATTGGCGTACCTGTATGTCCCTGCCTAGACGTGGGTCGGGGGTCGGACCCCCCCCGGTACTTGCTGCGGTCCGGTTTGCTGTGGGCGCGATCCGGGATGAGGGGGCGGCTGTTCGTTTTTGTCCGCCCCCTCCGGATCGCTCTCAGCCAATGCGCGTCTTCCCCGCCCTGCACTTCCTTTGCCTGTATAATGTAAACACAGGCAGAGGAAGTGATGTCAGCTCTCCTCTCGGCGGTATTTTCAATCTGCCGAGAGGAGAGAAGACATCACAAGTGAGTCGCACCAACACTATACTGACACCACACACATAGGCACATTTAACCCATTCCGATCACCCCACCCCCCTGTCACAGTGTCACAGTGTCACTGAATGCAGTGATCATATTTACTGATCACTGCATTTAGTGTCAGTGTGACAGTTAGTGTGACAAGCAGTTAGTGTTAGGTCCAGGGTAGCCCTGTACCCCCCAATAAAGTTTTAACCCCTTGATCACCACCCTAGTTAACCCTTTCACCCCCTATTGCCAGTGTCACTAAGCAATAATTTTTCTGATTGCTTTATTAGTGTCACTGTTGCCGCTAGGTAGCTAGTTTTTTTTTTATTGCGATTTTTTTTGTACTAAAGACATGTGGCTGAATACATTTTGGCCTAAATGTTTGACTAAAATTTAGTTTATTTGATTTTTCTTATAACAAAAAGTAAAAATTATTGTTTTTTTTTCAAAAATGTCGCTCTATTTTTGTTTATAGCGCAAAAAATAAAAACCGCAGAGGTGATCAAATACCATCAAAAGAAAGCTCTATTTGTGGGAAGAGAAGGACACAAATTATGTTTGGGAGCCGTGTCGCACGACCGCGCAAATGTCTGTTAAAGCGACGCAGTGCCGAATTGTAAAAACACCTCTGGGCATTTAGCAGCATATTGGTCCGGGGCTTAAGTGGTTAAAATGTTTAAAAAAAAATGTTAGTTAGGATTGGCAGGAGTGGCCTCCATCCACCTTTACAAAAAAAATAAAAAAAATTTAAATTTATATATTTCCAGGCCAATTGAATATTTTCTATTGTTGACTATGACAACCTGTGAAACTGTGATTGTAGGATTCTATGGTCATGAATGTTTGAAGTCTCATTGTAATATCTGCAGGCCTTTATTTACACCCCTCTATACATATTTCTCATTGTAATATGTCATCATTTTAAACTGATTGAGAGGTACCGCTCTAAAAAAAAATGAAGATTCCCTCTTCTCATAGGATCCATATGCTATTGCTATGTTCAGATACACTCATATAATCTTTACCCTCCAATAAATAATCTTATTCATATGACCTAGATTATAAAAGAATGAGAATCTTGCCTAAGTGTCACATGATCAAGGAACGATCCACTGACACTTCTTTACTGACTAGTAGTAGAATGAAAGGCATAATTCTCCTAAGAGAGGCCTGGTTGGATATAGTCTGAAATATTGCTTGTTTTCGATGTTCACAGACGAGAGCAGTCCACCAAACGGAAACACCTGTTGAACACTCTTGTCTTACTTTAACATCAGTTAGTATTTTTTTTTTCTTTCTTATTGTTCGTTTCCCATGTTCAAGATTATATTTGTTCCCATGGCGTTTGTTAATCCTACAAATGTGTGAATCATCATATTTTATGGCTTCCTGCTACATTCGGGAGACTGACCATACTTCTTTGCTCGGAGCCTAGTGACATTTATGGAGCATACAGAATAGGCTTCCTGCGGGGAAACAAACTACGGCCAAAACCGATGAGTGAGAGGCAGTAAATATGTCCCGCAATGACACGCTATGTGCTGCGTGCTGTACACATTGCCATCCAGTGTCTGCTAAAATGGAACAGTAAAGTTTTAGTTTGGGTTTAATGTAGATGATGTGAGCCAATGGCAGATTGATGCTGGGATACTACAGATTTATTATATCTATGTATCACTTTCATTGGGGCATGCTTCTTCAACTGTAAGGCAGAAAAATGCCAGTTTTATTGTGCATTAGTATCTCTTACACACAACACCTGATCTAAAACTTGATGGAGTGGAGTAGTTTGCTTTCTCTCTAGCTGCTTACCCATTCAGGGTACAATATGGATAGCAGTGTTTTTAATCAGCGGAAGACTGGGGTGTGGGATGCCCTGCATGCCAGAACTAACGAGATATGTTGCTGGTGTCCAGTGGCGGGACAAGGTCATCTAGAGTCCAGGGCAAACATGCCAAACTGCACCCCCCCCAAGACTTTGAGAATTATGTGTCAGCAGAAATCCCTCCACAAAAATAAAGAGCACTTATCTGCATGCTTACCCCCTAGGCTTAAATTTCCTTTCCTCCCAGTACAAATCCCCCCTCCTGCTGAAATCCCCCTCCCCCTCCCCCTCAGCACAAATATTTGCCCATCCCCCAAATCCCCCCAAAGCTCAAAAGTCCCCCCCCCCCAAAAAACAAATTCAGCCCTCCTAGAACAAATCCTCTACCCCTAAGGCCGCGTACACACGATCAAATCTATCTGCTGGAAACGGTCGGCCCGACCGTCCCAGCAGACAGATTCGATCGTGTGTACGGGCGAGCCGATGGATTTGGCTAGCCGACAGATTTTAAAGCATGCTTTAAAATCTGTCGGCTGGGAATCTGTCCACCCGATATGTCTGCTGGTTAGTACGCTAACCAGCAGACATATCTTCTCGCACATGCGTCAAATGGATTTGACGCATGCGCGGAAGTAATTCACTTCCCGGTGCGGTGACGTGGTGGCGTCAACGTCACCGCCACGTCACCGACACATCAGCGTGCCGTCTGCCGGCGGGATTTTGGTTTGATCGTGTGTACACGATCAAACCAATACATCCCAGCAGACAGATTTGTTCAAATCGGTCTGTCCGACTGATTTGAACAAATCTGTCTGCTCGTGTGTACGAGGCCTAAAATGTCCTTTTCTAGGACACATCTCCCCCACTCCAAATCTCCCCCTCCCAGAACAAATTCCCTCCAAATCCCCCCTAGCAAAATCCCCCGACCACCTTCCCTACACAAATCCCCCAAAACCACCCAAATTTCCCCTCCTAGAATAATACTTACCTCCTTTTGCACCCCAAATTCCCCCTTCCAACACAAATCTCCTTCCCTTGTGGCACCCCCCCACCTCACATGATACCACAGTGCCAAGGGCAGCTGTTCCTCGTGCCCACCCCTTGTCCCAAACCTGCTGGTGTCTCTAAGTGGAGATACTTTAACATGCATAGCAGAAGTTCGAGCCAGTGACATGCACTGGGCATTAAAGTAGATGTAAACCTCATCCGTGAAATCTGGGCTTGTGGTGGAGTGATTATGCTATATGGAGGGAGAGGGGGTAGTTGTACTTGATAAGGTTAGGGTGGGGTCTATCGGTGTTAAGTGAGGGCCATCAGTGTTTATTTCCCTTATTTATCCACATTCTGTTTCCCACGCTGCTACCTCCCTCTGCTGGAACTTAAAGGATCAGTAAAGGAAAACATTTTTAACCACTTCAGCCCCGGACCATATTGCTGTCCAAAGACCAGAGCACTTTTTGAGATTCGGCGCTGCGTCGCTTTAACTGACAATTGCGCGGTCGTGCGACGTGGCTCCCAAACAAAATTGGCGTCCTTTTTTTCCCACAAATAGAGCTTTCTTTTGGTGGTATTTGATCATCTCTGCGGTTTTTATTTTTTGCGCTATAAACAAAAACAGAGCGACTATTTTGAAAAAAATGCAATATTTTTTACATTTTTCTATAATAAATATCCCCAAAAATATATTAAAAAAAAATATTTTTCCCTCAGTTTAGGCCGATACGTATTCTTCTACATATTTTTCGTAAAAAAAATCGCAATTAGCGTTTATTGATTGGTTTGCGCAAAAGTTATAGCGTTTACAAAATAGGGGGTAGTTTTATGGCATTTTTATTATTATTTTTTTTTTACTAGTAATGGCGGCGATCAGCGTTTTTTTTTCGGTACTGCGATATTATGGCGGGCACTTCGGACACTTTTGACACATTTTTGGAACCATTGGCATTTTTTTAGCGATCAATGCTATAAAAATGCATTGGATTACTATAAAAATGCCATTGGCAGTGAAGGGGTTAACACTAGGGGGCAGGGAAGGGGTTAAGTGTGTTCCTAGTGTGTTCTAACTGTATGGGGGGGGTGGCCTCACTAGGGGAATCACTGATCTTCTGTTCATACATTGTATGAACAGAAAATCAGCGTTTCCCCCGCTGACAGGAACGAGCGCTGTGTGTTTTCACACACAGCTCCCGTTCCCCGCTCTGTAACGAGCGATCGCGTGTGCCCGGCGGCGATCGCGCCCGCCGGGCACACGCACGGGACTCGGGGGCGAGCGGGGGGCGCGCGCGCGGGCCGCCGGCGGCGCGCACGCGCCCCCTAGTGGCCGCGAAAGGCGGGACGTAGAGCTACGGGCTCTCGCGCACCCGTGCCGACCTGCCGCCGTATTACTGCGGCGGCTGGTCGGCAAGCGGTTAATGCTAAATAGCTTGATTTACCTTATAGCAGTCCTGTTTTTATGTCCTCCATGTCCGTTTTTGCTTAGAAGTTGCTGTAATCCCTTGCTGAACTCCACACTTCCTGCTTGTCTGGCTCCTTATGAAAAAACTCATGGTAGCTTTTCAATGTGGTCCGTGATCAAGAAGATGTGATTACTATGTGTCTAAAACTCCAGATTCATTTTAAAAACAAACACTGCCCTGTGTTTATTTGTTTTTGTTCTGTGTGTCTCTGTACACACAGAACAAACTGAAACTAGTCTAAAAATGAAACTAAACTGCAGGCACATTATATGATTGATTTGTATCTATTTTTAATCATTTTTGAAAGGAATCAGTTAACTATTATGTCTCTATACCCTGTAAACAGTCATTTCAGCAAAAAAAAATGTTTTCCTTTAAGCGCTCATGTTGGGTAGGAGATCACTCCGTCTGAAAAAACAGCAAAGAAACCACAGCCATACAGTACATAGGAATAAGTGTTCCAGCTGGTGGCCAGCAGCAGGACACCGTCCAGATCTGCAGGGCTCCAGGATTCTCTGAAATTCACAAGAAAGTCCCAGAACTGTTGGAATTAAGGTGTTATAGAACTTGGTGTAAGTTGCAATAAATGATTTTTCATTCTGTATAGGTGGATATTTGCATGGCTGTAAGAGAACACTTTGCATAATAACCAGCTAGATCACACATTCACCATAACACCACAATCTCAGAAAATGTGTCTATTGTGAAACGGTGTAATATTCTAGGCTCAAAGTGTCCCACTCTAATCAGCTAATTAAGCCATAACACCTGAGCCTTTAAATGGTCTCTCAGTTTGGTTCAGTAGGAATCACAATCATGGAAAAGACTGATGTCCTGACAGTTGTGCAGAAAACCATCATTGACACCCTCCATAAGGATGGAAAGCCTCAAAAGGTAATTGCAAAAGAAGTTGGATGGTCCCAAAGTGCCGTATAAAAGCACATTAATAGAAAGTTATGTGGAAGGGAAGAGTGTGGAAGAAAAAGGTGCACAAGCAGAAGGGATGAGGCAGCCTGAAGAGGATTGTCAGGAAAAGGGATAATAGAGGAATAATGGAGAGACACACACTACCAGATGGTTAAAGTCCAGTGTGAAGTTTACACAGTCTGTGTTGATTTGGGGAGCCATGTCACCTGCTGGTGTTGGTCTACTGTGCTTAATTAAGTCCGGGGTCAACGCAGTCGTCTACCAGGAGATTTTGGAGCACTTCATCCTTCCTTCTGGAGATGAACTCTATTGGAATGCTGACTTCATTTTCCAGCAGGACTTGGCACCTGCCCACACTGCCAAAAGCACCAAAACCTGGTTCAATGACTGTGGGATTACTGTGCTTGATTGGCCAGCAAACTTACCTAACCTGAACCCCATAGAGAATCTATGTTGCATTGCCAAGAGAAAGATGAGAGACATGAGACTGAACAATGCAGAAGAGCTGAAGACCGCTATTGAAACATCCTGGTCTTCCATAACACCTCAGCAGTGCCACAGTCTTATAGCTTCCATGCCATTCCGCATTGAGGCAGTGATTGCTGAAAAAGGGGCCCAAACCAAGTACTGAGTACATATACATGCTTATACTTTTCAGAGGTCCGATATTGTTCTATGTACAATCCTTGTTTTATTGATTGCATGTAATATTCAAATTTTCTGAGATTGTGGATTTGGGGTTTTCATGAGCTGTAAGCCATAATCATCGCAATTATGACAAATCACGGCTTGAACTATCTTGCTTTGCATGTAATGAGTCTATCTCATATATTAGTTTCACCGTTTAACTTGCATTAGTGAAATACATTTTTTGAGTTTCACCCGTGTAACTTGTTTTTTTAAACCAGGATGTAACATTCTACCTTTAGAAGGTGTACCAAATCTATTTAGGATTACGATATATTTTATATATGATTTATTAACACATTATCCATTTTTTTGTTTTACGGTACAAAGTTATTTTACAGGAAAAGCGTTTAATAAACAATACGAAAAATGTAGTAATAATGGTTCATTCCATTGCCAAAATCTCAGCACTTTCTTCTGTTGTGCCTGCACTTGACAAATGAGCATTGTCATTTCTGTATTGCCCGAGGAGTAGAGAAACTGTAGTGTAAGCTGCTTTGGACGTTTCCTGCATCCTCTGTGATGAATACAGAGAGTGCTATAAAACTTAACACAGGGAAAACAAGCAACATTCCTATTACCAAACCCTTTCTGTCTGTTCATCACATTCACTAATCCTAAAACCTACTGGAAGGATCTGCTCTGTGTCTTACTAAACATACATCTTGATTTGATTTACACTTAATAGTCTTACAACAGGCCAACCCCTTAATGTCAATGTGTTTGACTACACGTTGTCAATGAGAAATGTTATGGAAATTTGTTAGCGCCTGATGTTTTCATGATGCAAAACTGATTAGCAAATAATATGTCATATGGTATCTCTCCCTGTGTCACCGGCGCACTAAATGAGTTTGAAAAGAAGCATGTGTTCACATTATTGAACAAAATCAAAGAATCGCCTTCATGGTGTAAAAAGCAAACTGCAATTCTTGCTGGCATAGATTGTATTGTACTTGACAGCGAACAATTCCTATATACATTATCATACACAGTTTTCTGTTTTTATATTTGGCAACTCTGTGTCAAGTTAATGTCTTTCGTCTTTTGTCTGTGAATAATGCCAAATAAAAGGTTATTTTTTTATCTGTTACAACAGCATATGACATTGATCATTTTGTTTTGTATAATGTACTGCAAAATAATTTGATTCTCTATAAAGAGAAGTTTGGATGATTTAATCCTAACTTGCATTTATGTAGAAAAAATGTAGATCAACTCTTGAAGAACACAAGTCACCCAATAAATGTATTTATTATTGATGATATTACATTAATAAACGATTTAAAGCTAAACTCCTGTAAAAAAAAGGGGGGGGGCACACAGCACACAGTACCACAGTTACCATAAAGTGTCTACTTACTGTCAGTTACAGGCGGTCCCCAGGTTACAAACAAGACAGGGTCTGTAGGCTTTGTTCTTAACCTCCCTGGTGGTATGATTATGTCTGAAATTTTGTACCAAAAGCGGTACAATTATTTTGAATTGAATGCAATTCTTAGGAATAACTCACTTAAATCTGTCCAACAAGAGTCTAGTAGACATCCCGGGTATGATAAATTTTGAGCCCTGGTTCACACTGATGCTACTTTGAAATTGTGCTACTTTACTTGAAGTAGCGCGATTTCAAAGTAGCAAGGTCATCGCGATTTCAGGTGCTACTTGATAGACATTTGTGTGGCTTCATACACAGATGTCTATAGAAATCGCACCTGAAATCGGCAAAAGTAGTGCAGGAACTACTTTTGCAAATCGGTGCGGCGCCGCAAAATCGGTGTCGCACCGATTGGAACAGTGCAATTGCCGCCAATGGGCTGCGACTTGTCATGCGATTTGATCTCTCAAAACGCATGACAAATCGCTTCAATGTGAATTTAGGCTCAAACACAAAATCATAAAATTATAATATAATAAATAACTATAAATAATTATAACAAATGATAATGTAATTATAATAAAAATTATTCAATAATGTAATTGTAGCGCCCCCTTTGCCTTTAGCACGGGTATTGCGCTAGAAAAAAAAAGAAGTTAGTTGGATTGGGAGAGTTACTTTGCTCCTGGTCACGATTTGTTAGGTTTGTGACCTGTATCGTTCCGGAAAGATCCACTGGCTCGGACTGCATTCTGGGGATGTGAATCCGTCCCTGGCCGGCAGTGGGAGCCAGAGGGATTTCTGGCGGATGGATTCTTCCTCAGCAGCCAATTGGAGAGGGATTTCTCTCGCTGGGCATGCTGGGAGGGGATATATCTGAGAGTCAGGTCATGTGTCTGGGTTCTTTTTTTGCGTCTCCTGCGGGGGTCCTGGAGTCAGGGTGCGGCATCCACCTTTAGGGTGCGCGCGCCCATGGGCCCCACCAGCATGGTCCACCTGGCCAAGTGTCCGGGACCTACAGAGTCTCAGTCGGAGACAAGTCTAGAGGGACCACAGTGAGTGGCTGGGCTTCCAATGCCAACGAGAGAATTAGGGGCATGGGCCATACACAGGTGCGCGCCGATGTCGCTTGGTATGGGACACTGAGAAAACATGACGGGGAGGCTTTGCTCTATTCAGACAACTGCAAATTATCCAAAGCCAGGTCAACGAGGGAGACCTGTGTTCCTCCCTGTCTGTGTCTAAATGGCGACGCAAGTGAATCTGTACACTTATGCTGTGCTCTAATTCAGGCCCGACATTACTCTATCCATAATGGAAAACAAAGTGTTGCTTCACTGATGGTGGCACTACTAAATTTATGGAGAGGACTAAGAGGATATAACCATGCCAGTGGTGCAGCAGAAAACATGTAGCACAGTGATGAAGGTATGTGGTCCAGGCAGTGAGCAAAGGAAGAATTGGGGGCAGGAACAAATTAATCCATCTGTTTATTTTTCTCATCAGCAATCAACAGAAATAAAATTAAGATTCCCTAATATGTACAACTGACACAAAGGATTGCAGGAGAGTCCTACTACCTACCTGACAGGTATAGGTGACCATGTCAGTGTCCCTTGTGTCTGCACCATCCCTATCATTCCGGCAGCAATGCGGCCGCTTTATGGGGGCAGCCCAGTCCACCTCACAAGACTGGTGCAAAACTAAAAGTGTAGCGAAAGTTGGCGGGGACTCTTTTCATGCTGCCCTAGGCCTGGGACGTTGCTTTGCCTGCCCATGCTTCAAATTCTGCTGACGTATATGTATGTGTGGCAGTCGGCAAGTGGTTAATGATGCCCCCCTAATTCTCAATCACAATTTCGATCCAGCACTATGCACGTCTGGACCAGCTCTTCTCCCCTCTCCCCGCTCTCACAGGCTTGGCTTAGAGCATTGGGATCCATTGGCTCCATCTGCTGTCAGTCAAAACCTGTGAGCATAGCCTGGGGGCAGGGCCTAGTCCCACTGTCATTGTGTAATTGTCAATTAAGCTTTTCATATTGATGTAACAATTTAAAAGAGACACTGCACCCAACCAGCTATAGTCACATTTCTTTGGGTGTTGATATATTTAAATACATTTTAGAGTGTTGCTTTCTCTGAGACTCACAATTATTTTCACTGTGTGATTTAACCACTTAAACCCTGGACCATTTGGCTGGTTGAAGAGTTAGGCCACTTTTGCGATTCGGCACTGCGTTGCTTTAACTGACAATTGCGCAGTTGTGTAAACTGTCTCCCAAACAAAATTGACGTTCTTTTTTCCCCACAAATAGAGTTTACTTTTAGAGTTATTAGATCACCTCTGCAGTTTTTATTTTTTGCGCTATAAACAAAAATAAAGCCACAATTTAGAAAAAAAAATTATATTTTTTACTTTTAATATATACTTTTGATATAATAAATATCCCCAAAGAATATATAAATATATAAAAAAAAAAATTCCCTCAGTTTAGGCCGATACGTATTCTTCTACATATTTTTGGTAAAAAATTCGCAATAAGCGTTTATTGATTGGTTTGCGCAAAAGTTATATTATCTACAACAGTGGTTCTCAACTCCTGCCCTCAGGGCCCACTAACAGGCCAGGTTTGCAAGATAACTGAAATACATCACAGGTGATATAATTTGCTGCTCAGTGATTGCAGTATTCTAGTCTGCATCTCCCCAAGGTAATACTTAAAATCTGGCCTGTTTGTGGGTCCTGGGGACAGGAGTTGAGAACCATTGGTCTACAAAATAGTGGATAGTTTTATGGCATTTTTATTAATATATATTTTTTTTACTAGTAATGGCGGCGATTTTTTCATCATGACACTTTTGACACCATTTTGGGACCATTGTCATTTTTACAGCGATCAGTGCTATAAAAATGCACTGATTATTGTAAAAATGACACTTGCAGTGAAGGGGTTAACCTGTAGGGGGCACTGAAGGGGTTAAGTGTAACCTAGGGAGTGATTCTAACTGTCAGGGGGCGTGGCTTTCCGTGACATGTCACTGATTGCTGTTCCCGATGACAGGGAACAGACGATCAGTGACATGTCACTAGGAAGAACAGGGAGAAGTTGTGTTTACAATGACATCTCCCCTTTCTTCAGCTCTGTGACCCAATCGTGGGACACTGGTGGACATCGAGTCCGCGGCTCCCGCAGGCACGGTCATGGAGCATGAACTGTGTCATTCTGTCGACTTAAAAACGTAATAGTCACCAAGTGCAGAAGTTTGTTTACACAATCGAGCACACACAAGTGCCCTATAGCAGGCAAGGGGAGGAGCCAGGAGTGCCGACGGTGGACCTGAGAAGAGGAGGATCAGGGCTGCTCTGTGCAAAACCATTACGCAGAGCAGATAAGTATAACATGTTTATTATTTTAATGACAACATTGTAAAGCTTTAAGTCACTTAGAAGCAAGAGATTTTAAAATTGAGAATTTTACAATTATATTGGAGACTAGAGAAAGGCTTAATACTAAAGTATAGATTGTGAGGGCAGAAAAACACCTTTTCTGAATAAAGCAGATCCTCTAGCCCTGGATAACAGGAAAGAATTCCCTATATATTTTGTGAGGAGAATGTGTAGGAATATAATATTTATTAAAAATGTATATAACATTCCCTGATAACTTGATATCTTTTCCTAGTTAAGGGGAATGTTTCATTACCGGATTTAATTGTATATCCTGTTCTTGGGGTGAAGCTAGAAGATCCCTAATGTCTCCATTAAGAGGACCTTGTTGTCACTACTGTCACATAAGGGGCTTGTCAGTACATACATATATACTGTACATGGTTAGGACACATGTTAATACATAAACACCTATTACATATCCCTACACACACCAGAAGTGTAAGAAGTAGTCATAGAGCCCCTTCCAGCCTTACAAATGTGGCCTGTGCATCCAAGTGGTAATAACCCCCAGTCATGAAAAGATTAAATAAAAGAGGAACAATTCAAATGTAAATTTACCAATTTTTTTTATTGTGTGTTTATGAAGGTATAAACATGGATCTATACACATTTTTTCCTTTTCCAACTATAAATACTCTGATTAAGCCAAGAGTCCTTTGGTAAAATCAATTGGCCAGAAGTGAAGTTCTAGTGATCCTCTCGCCCATTCCCTGACACACTTTTGATCAAGAGATTCCAAGCCTGCCCACCACGGCAAGGTAGACTCTTGTAGGGCAGGACCTACACTAACTACACTAAGCTACCATACTGGATGCTAGTCATCATTTTTCTAATGTTGGGTGTATGTTTGTAGTAGGCCTCATCCTATAAATCTGTGTGTGCGATCTACTCTCTCCTAATTTGGTTGTCTGTCTGTGTGCATCTCTCTAAAGCATGGAGCGGTCAGTTTATGTACATTTGGACGTCCTCTGTTAGTGTAGGTCAGTGCATGCCAGTCCAGTGTGTGTCAGTAAATAAACGTTCATCAGTAATCAACAGAATTCTTTTAAATTAAGATTCCTTAATATGTACAACTGACACAATCTAAGGATTGCAGGAGAGTCTTACTACCTACCTGCCAGATATAGGTGACCATGTCAGTGTCCCTTGTGTCTGCACCATCATACTGGCAGTAGTGTGGCTGCTTTATGGGGGCACCAGACCAATTTGTCTTGCGGCCCAGTCCACCTAATAAGACTGGCGCTACACTAAAAGTGTAGCGCAAGCCGATGGGGACTCTTTTCATGCTGCTCCCCTGCAAAGTGCTGCCCTAGGCCTGGGCCTTGTTGGCTTAGGCCAAGATACAGTGTTGGATCATGCACTCACACCTGCCTGCTGCCATACCTGAGCAAGCTCTGCATTGGTGATGCCATCTGATTTAAAGCATCTGTGCAAGATAAAGGAAAACCAGTAAACATGTCCTGTTGGTTGTACTTGAGGACAGGGTTGAGAACCACTACTTTCAATGGTTGATTTAGTTGCAATCTTAGTAGCAGCAATATCCTTGCACTTGTTTTCTTGCAGGAAGAACAATGATTTTAAGCACCGCTTTCCTTTTAAAGCTTCCAGTCTGTTATCCTAACAGAATTATAAAGTGATTTCCAGCCTTGTCACTGACCTGATGTGAGCTGTCCTTTTTGTGGCAGGGTCGAAATTGAGTGAAAATGTTTTTTTGGGGTGATGAAGTAAATTTTTATGGCAAATAGGCACTGTGCAATGAATTGCAATTCATCTGATCACTCTTCATAACATTCTGGAGTATATGCAAATGGCGTCTATAAAACTTTGGCAGCAGAGTTTGTGAAAATTAATACTTTTGTCATTCTCAAAACTTTTGGCCAGGGCTGAATATGTGTGAATATGTGTGCGTGCGTGTGTATATATATATATATACAGTGCGGAAAATAAGTATTTGAACACCCTGCTATTTTGCAAGTTCTCCCACTTGGAAATCATGGAGGGGTCTGAAATTGTCATCGTAGGTGCATGTCCACTGTGAGAGACATAATCAAAAAAAAAAATAATCCAGAAATCACAATGTATGATTTTTTTAACTATTTATTTGTATGATACAGCTGCAAAGAAGTATTTGAACACCTGAGAAAATCAATGTTAATATTTGGTACAGTAGCCTTTGTTTGCAATTACAGAGGTCAAACGTTTCTTGTAGTTTTTCACCAGGTTTGCACACACTGGAGGAGGGATTTTGGCCCACTCCTCCACACAGATCTTCTCTAGATCAGTCAGGTTTCTGGGCTGTCGCTGAGAAACATGGAGTTTGAGCTCCCTCCAAAGATTCTCTATTGGGTTGAGGTCTGGAGACTGGCTAGGCCACGCCAGAACCTTGATATGCTTCTTACAGAGCCACTCCTTGGTTATCCTGGCTGTGTGCTTCGGGTCATTGTCACGTTGGAAGACCCAGCCTCGACCCATCTTCAAAGCTCTAACTGAGGGAAGGAGGTTGTTGCCCAAAATCTCACAATACATGGCCCCGGTCATCCTCTCCTTAATACAGTGCAGTCGCCCTGTCCCATGTGCAGAAAAACACCCCCAAAGCATGATGCTACCACCCCCATGCTTCACAGTAGGGATGGTGTTCTTGGGATGGTACTGATCATTCTTCTTCCTCCAAACACGGTTAGTGGAATTATGACCAAAAAGTTCTATTTTGGTCTCATCTGACCACATGACTTTCTCCCATGACTCCTCTGGATCATCCAAATGGTCATTGGCAAACTTAAGACGGGCTTTGACATGTGCTGGTTTAAGCAGGGGAACCTTCCGTGCCATGCATGATTTCAAACCATGACGTCTTAGTGTATTACCAACAGTAACCTTGGAAATGGTGGTCCCAGCTCTTTTGAGGTCATTGACCAGCTCCTCCCGTGTAGTCCTGGGCTGATTTCTTACCTTTCTTAGGATCATTGAGACCCCACGAGGTGAGATTTTGCATGGAGCCCCAGTCCGAGGGAGATTGACAGTCATGTTTAGCTTCTTCCATTTTCTAATGATTGCTCCAACAGTGGACTTTTTTCACCAAGCTGCTTGGCAATTTCCCCGTAGCCCTTTCCAGCCTTGTGGAGGTGTACAATTTTGTCTCTAGTGTCTTTGGACAGCTCTTTGGTCTTGGCAATGTTAGTAGTTGGATTCTTACTGATTGTATGGGGTGGACAGGTGTCTTTATGCAGCTAATGACCTCAAACAGGTGCATCTAATTTAGGATAATAAATGGAGTGGAGGTGGACATTTTAAAGGCAGACTAACAGGTCTTTGAGGGTCAGAATTCTAGCTGATAGACAGGTGTTCAAATACTTCTTTGCAGCTGTATCATACAAATAAATAGTTAAAACGCACCTACGATGACAATTTCAGACCCCTCCATGATTTCCAAGTGGGAGAACTTGCAAAATAGCAGGGTGTTCAAATACTTATTTTCCGCACTGTATATATATTATACTTACACAGGGCTTTTTTTCTCCGCCCGCCCCCAATCCTACTTTCATCCTGCCATTCACGGGGAAAGAAAAGTAAAGTGATGCCAAATAATGGGGGCGGTCAACGCTCACCTTCTCTCCCTCGTTTAACCCCCCCCATGTGCAGCTCACCTTCTCTCCTCCCTTTGCAATTCACCCCCCCCCAATACCACAGCTCACCTTTCCCCCCTATCCACAGCTCACCTTTCCCCCTGTTCAAAGCTCATTCCCCCATCCTATTTGCAGCTTAAATTCTCTCATCCCTCCCCATTTTACCTCCCCACTTCCACAGCACCCACACCCTCCTTCTACAGCTCACAATCGCCCCCCATCCACAGCTCACAATCCCCCCATCCACAGCTCACAACCTCCCACATCCACAGATCACAATCCCCCCAAACCACAGCTCACAATCCCCCCAATCCACACCATCCACAGCTCACAACCCCCCCATCCACAGCTCACAACCCTCCCATTCACAGCTCACAACCCCCCCCATCCACAGCTCACAACTCCCCATCCACAGCTCACAACTCCCATCCACAGCTCACAACTCCCCATCCACAGCTCACAACTCCCCATCCACTGCTCCAATTACCCCCCCATCCACAGCTCACATTACCCCCCACCCACAGCTCACAGTACCCCCATCCACAGCTCACAATCCCCCTCATCCACAGCTCACAATTCCCCAATCCACGCCATCCACAGCTCACAACCCCCCCATCCACAGTTCACAACCCTCCCATTCACAGCTCACAACCCCCCCATCCACAGCTCACAACCCCCCCATCCACAGCTCACAACTCCCCATCCACAGCTCCCATTACCCCCATCCACAGCTCCCATTACCGCCATCCAGCTCACAGTACCGCACATCCACAGCTCACAGTACCGCCCATCCACAGCTCACAGTACCGCCCATCCACAGCTCACAATTCCCCAATCCACGCCATCCACAGCTCACAACCCCCCCATCTACAGCTCACAACCCCCCATCCACAGCTCACAACCCTCCCAACCACAGCTCACAACCCCCCCATCCACAGCTCACAACCCCCCCATCCACAGCTCACAACTCCCTATCCACAGCTCACAACTCCCTATCCACAGCTCACAACTCCCCATCCACAGCTCCCATTACCCCCCATCCACTGCTCCCAATCCCCCCATCCACAGCTCACAGTGCCGCCCATCCACAGCTGACAGTACCCCCAATCCACAGCTCACAATCCCCCCCATCCACAGCTCACAATTCCCCAATCCACGCCATCCACAGTTTACAACCCCACCATCCACAGCTCACAACCCTCCCATCCACAGCTCACAACCCCCCCCATCCACAGCTCACAACTCCCCATCCACAGTTTACAACTCCCCATCCACAGCTCACAGTACCCCCCATCCACTGCTCCCAATCCCCCCATCTACAGCTCACAGTACCGCCCATCCACAGCTCACAGTACCCCCATCCACAGCTCCCAATTCTCGCTCCATCCACAGCTCCCAATCCCCCTCCATCCACAGCTCCCAATCCCCTTCCACAGCTCACTACCCCCCCATCCACAGCTCACTACCCCCCATCCACAGCTCACAACCCTCCATCCACAGCTCACAACCCCCCCATCCACAGCTCATAACCCCCCCAATCCTCAGCTCTCAATCCCCCATCCACAGCTCTTAAACCCCCCCATTCACAGCTCTCAATTCCCCCCATCCACAGCTCACAATCCCCCCATCCAAAACTCAACCCCCCTCCATCCTCAGCTTACACTCCCACATACTATAGCTGCTGACTTATTTTACTATATGGACACTTACCTGTCCAGGGAGCCCACTGTGTCGGCACCCCATCCAATCTCCACTATTGGAACTCAGCAGTGAAGCCTTTTGGCTTGACAGCCGGTTCCCTACTGCGCATTGGCGCAAAGCACACTTCACGTTCTTATTAGCCCGGCAGGGGAGGTAAGAGGAGGGGGGCTGAACTTCCAAAGGATGGCGCCGCAGTGCCATCTCCTTGAAGTGAGGACAGGGACCAGTCATAAACAGGTACCCGTTCCCCCCTCCCCTCTGAAAGGTGCCAAATGTGGCACCGGAGGGGGGTAGGAAGCGAAAAAGCGGAGGTTCCACTTTTGGATGGAACTCCACTTTAATGTCCTCCTCCATCTCCCTGCTATCTTCCTCCTCCCTCTTCCTTCTTTCTTCCTCCTCCCTTTTCCTTCTGTCTTCCTTCTCCCTTTTCCTTCTGTCTTCCTCCTCCCTCTTCCTTCTGTCTTCCTCCTCCCTCTTCCTTCTGTCTTCCTCCTCCCTCTTCCTTCTGTCTTCCTCCTCCCTCTTGCTTCTGTCTTCCTCCTCCCTTTCCTTTTTACACTCCTCCATCCTCTTTCTGTACTGATCCTTCCTCTTTCTGTACTCCTCCATCCACTCTATGTACTCCTCATCCCAGCTTGTTCTGTCCTCCTCCTCCTCCCTCCTTGTTATGTCCTCCTCTTCCCTCCACTTTCTATCCTCCTCCTTCCACTTCTCTCTGTGCTCCTTCTTCTTTCTGCACTCCTCCATCAATTTTGTGTGCTCCTCCCACTTATTTCTGTACTCCTCCCTCTTGTTTTTATACCCCTCCACCCTCTTTCTTTGCCACTCCTCCCTCTGTTTTCTGTCTTCCTCCTCCCTCTGTTTTCTGTCTTCTTCCTCCTCCCTTTTTTTCCTGTCTTCCTCCTCCCTCCTCTTTCTGTTCTCTTGCTCCTTCTTCCTTCGGCACTGCTCCACCCTCATCTTTCTGAATTTTTCCCCCAATATCTTTCTGTCCTCCTCCTCCCTCCTCTTTCTGTCCTCCTCTTCCCTCTTCTTTCTGCATTCCTCTAGCCTCTTTCTGCATTTCTCAATCCTCCCTCTGTACTCCTTCTTTCTCTTCTTTCTGTCTACCTCCTTCGTCTCCTTTCTGCACTCCTCTGGTGTTTTCTCGCTGCATTCCTCCTCCCTTATTTGTTCCAACCACTGCCCCAACATCTTCCCAATGTCCTCCCCCTCCATCTCCCTTCTGTCCTCCCCCTCCATCTCCCTTCTGTCCTCCCCCTCCATCTCCCTTTTCTCCTCCCCATCTATCTCCCTTCTCTCCTCTTCCTCCCTCTCCTTTCTGTCTATCTCCTTCCTCTTCTGTTTCTCCTCCTCCCTCTTCTTTCTGTCTTCCTCGTCTCTCTTCTGTCTCTCCTCCTCCATCTTCTTTCTGTTGTCCTGTCTCTTCATCAATTCTTTCTCCTCTGTTATTTGCATCACCTCTTGATCAGAAATGATTTTAGCCTAAAAAGAAAAAAGACAATTAGTAAAAATATAGCATTTACAGTGGAACTCCACTTAAAACTTTTTTTTTTGGAGTGGGAAAGCGGTTACAACATTTCCATGGTTTTTAATGTTTTCTATGTCTTACTATTATAGTTTTTTAAAATGTTTACCAAGAGTTACTGATCATTTGGTGACAAAACTATTTCATAGAGTAAAAATGTTGAAGGTCCTAAGTGGCAGCTAATCAATTCCATAAGGTGACATAAGGGTGGAATGAGTAAGGGGCAGGCTTTCTATTTGTGAAAACTGTGCAGCTGGGCCTCATGGGACTTAGGCCTCTTCCACACGACACCGCCAGCTCAGCAAGAGATCGCTCAGTTGATCTCCGTTAACCCAACGGGTGACAGGTCTGTCTCTGCTCACTGAGCGGGGAGGGGCCTGTCAGAGCACTGCCGATTCCTATGGAGAGATTGTCTGAAAATAGACAGCATGTCAGTTTTCAACAGATCTCATCCGATCCGCTAAGACGGATGGCGAATGTATCATCATACATCTAATTTTAGCGTAACGGTTGGCAGATGGGTGTCAGCGGACCATCTGTCTCCTCATAGGTCTCAATGGTTCGGATCCGCCTGAAAAACAGACCGGTGGATCTGAGCGGGCTTGTCATGTGAAAGGGGCCTTAAGGGATTATTAATGATATTTATGCATAGTAAAAAGGATCTATAAGAAGTTGGTAAATGGGACCCAGGGGCTATTTGAAGATTTTGTCCACTTCTGGAATATTTTATTATTTTACAGAGGGACAGGACAGTTACCACAACAGCCAATGGTGCCTTAACGTAGGGTCTAGAGGTAAAGAGTCTATTAAAGGCCTTATTGTGAGGCCTGGCATATGCTAATGAGCTGAACTGTAAAGTCACCAGATGGTCTTAAGTATTAAGGGAAGTGGAAAAAAGGAAAACTATTTTACAAAATGAATTGCTTTATAGTTAATCTCTTTAATTAAAATTAAAATTATTTTTTTCCAATTTTACAGAAATTTCAGTCCAAAAATACTTAAAAAGACACACAATAGACAAACAAACACATACGGTCTCAATATAACCCCTTCATAACATTTAATTAATATTTATAGCAATTTTTTGTGGGAGGTCCTCTTACTCTATATATGCCCGACCCTATATTTTTAAACAACTATTTAAAGGGGACGGAGATAAACTAGAAGAGGATTTAAGATTGCGGAGAGAAGACCAAAGAGAAGCAGGGAGATAAGAGGGAGAGAGACACAAGGGAACAAAATGAATCGCTAATATAATTTTATGTAGTTCTATATTACAAAAGTAAAAAGAAAAAGACACTTACTGGTAAAAAAGAATTCCAAAGGCTGGCTGTCAAGTTTTGCATTACTCCAAAAACTGTCATCCTTGCAGAATGATATGAATTTCCAGACGATAATCAACAATTCAAAAATCGGTTTGCCTGCAATAAGAATAAAGAAAACATGATTACTCTTTTTCTTTTTTATTTAAATGTCGCACAAAAAAGACCTACAACTAATGTCAATGGGAGTATAACTAAACTTAAAATTAATAAAAGCTGATCCAACAAGGCAAATATGATTTCGACAGATTATCAAAGGCTAAACTAACCTTTTTGAAAATAAATAAATACACATATTTTTGCAGGAAAACAAATATGCATTTCAAATTCATTTCAGAGGAGTCAGTCTCCAGGGAATTGCACATGTGATCATTAGATTAGGGGAGCAATGTCAGGCTCCTGCAGACACATCCTGCAGCTTTCCTAAGGTGTAAGGTGTCGGAATTGTAAATGGACTGCAAGGCTGCTTTTCAGAGCCTTTGCAGTTCATTGAGAACTACAGCCTGTCTGTCGCAGTGGTAGATGGGACTTGTAGTTTACTCATTCACAGATTCCTGAAAAACAATGATGTGATTGTGCAAGTGGAGCCCTGCATTGCTGTGCTGTTTTTGTGTCAGCGGCTGTGAGGCTCCTCCGCCCACTGGGGTTGCGGTGGCATGAGCTGTAGCATGTTACATGTTGCTCCCTAAATATGGGTGTAACATGTAACATGCTCCGAAATGTAAAGCTATCCTTTAAATCCTTCCCCAATAATGAAAGGATCACACCACTCAAAACAGGTACTTCATTTCCTGATGGGTGCTGGAAAGGTAAACCATATGGCAGTTTCACCTATTTTTTGGGGACTCTATGAGTGAGATCTGTGATTCAAGCTTCCAAATCTGCACAAATGCTTTTATCCAGTATAAAGGGGTTCTCATTATCCATAATTATTTTACATGTATTTTATAGAATGGAGAACATTACATTTTTGTTTTTGGGCTTAGTTATGCTTTAAATGGTAAAAAAAGTAAAAAAAAAAAAAATACTAAATTCAAATTTTAATAGCATCCATTTCCACCACACATATGCGCAAGTGCAAATGCGCATAGGTACCGCACATGTATGCAAAAAGCAATTGCTTAGCCTTCCAGTCATTGAATATGGATGTTTTCTTTTTTTCTTTCAAGCTTTCATTGATTTATTTTAATTTTCCATATCAATTATTGGTTTAATTTGATGTAAAACAAACACCAGGCAGATTTGTGATAACATGAGCAGGTGATGGGTCTTTTTAGGGAGACATCAGGGCTCTGTTAGCAGTGTTTTATACTTAAATCTATTGAAAATGAAAATGATTGGTTGTCAATCACAACTGCTCATGTCTCAGTAAATCGCCCACATTTGTTATTTTATCTAAACATCTGAGTATTCATCCATCATTCCATCATCTTATATTAAAAAATCAATAATAATGTTTAAACAAACAAATTAATTAAAATCATTAATAATGATCTAGGATGATATAAAATCTGTCTGGTGTTTGTTTTACATCAAATTAAACCAATAATTGATATGGAAATTAGGAGAGAAGGGAGGCACATCTTACCTTCAGCGTAGCTCTCAGCAACTGCTGTTTTCTGCTGCTGCAGCAGCAGCTTATATTGCCGTGCTCCCACTATGATGTAATGTGGGCGGAGCTTAGGGCCTGTTTTGTTGTTCTCAAACTGCAGTCATGGTGATGGCAAAAGTGGGTGGAGCTTAAAGAGCCGTTTTTTTTAAACTGCAGTCACATGACAAGAAGTAAGCAGCTGCTTCCTTAATGTTGAAGCTTTGAGAACTAGGTCTAATATTGCCTGCAAAGTCCAAACAGTTCTCGTTTTCTTTAGAAGCAAGACACAGCCTGACCCCTTCCTAACCACTTACGGACTGCCCTCTGTTATTATACAGGGGGCACTTTGAAGTGGAATATCGTTGTTATGGCAGCAGAAAGCTGCCATAACCCCATATCCACTTCTTCAGCGAGCGGTCCGCTTTCAGCTTTCATGAAAGTGGTCTCAGTGGCGGATTGGCCACAAGATCACTTTTATCGGTGGTAGAAGAGGGACCCCCCCTCCAGCTGCTCTCCAGTGTATTGCTATCACAAGAGATCTAATAAGCCCCCTTTGTGATAACATGTGAAGGTTATGGGTACTTTTTAGGGAGACATCAGGGCTCTGTTAGCAGTGTTTTTATACTTGAATTTATTGAAAATGAAAATGATTGGTTGTCAATCACAACTGCTCATGTCTCAGTAAATCGCCCGCATTGGTTATTTTATCTAAACATCAAAGTATTCATCCATCATTCCATCATCTTATATTAAAAAAACAATAATAATGTTTAAACAAACAAATTAATTAAAATCATTAATAATGATCTAGGATGATATAAAATCTGTCTGGTGTTTGTTTTACATCAAATTAAACCAATAATTGATATGGAAATTAGGAGAGAAGGGAGGCACATCTTACCTTCAGCGTAGCTCTCAGCAACTGCTGTTTTTCTGCTGCTGCAGCAGCTTATATTGCCGTGCTCCACTATGATGTAATGTGGGCGGAGCTTAGGGGCTGTTTTGTTGTTCTCAAACTGTAGTCATGGTGATGGCAAAAGTGGGTGGAGCTTAAAGAGCCTTTTTTTAAACTGCTGTCACATGACAAGAAGTAAGACAGCTGCTTCCTTAATGTTGAAGCTTGAGAACTAGGTCTAATATTGCCTGCAAAGTCCATTGCACTCACCTAAATGACCATTGCACTCACCTTAATGACCATTGCAGTCACCTACATGACCATTGCACTCACCTTAATGACCATTGCACTCACCTAAATGACCATTGCACTCAACTTAATGACCATTGCACTCACCTTAAAGATCATTGCACTCACCTTAAAGATCATTGCACTCACCTAAATGACCATTGCACTCACCTAAATGAACATTGCACTCACCTAAATTACCATTGCACTCACCTTAATGACCATTGCACTCACATTAATGACCATTGCACTCACCTAAATGACCAAGGAAACTCACCTAAATGACCATTGAACTCCACCTAAATAACCATTGCACTCACCTAATGAATGACCATTGCAACTCACCTTAATGACCATTGCAACCTCCATTAAAATGACCATTACACACACCTAAATGACCATTGCCTCACCTCACTCAATGACCATTGCACTCACCTAATGACCATTGCAACTCATCCTAACCTTACCATTGCACTCACCTACCATTGCACACCTATTGCACTCACACCCTAAATGACCAGTGCAACTCACCTAAATGCACACTATGACCATTGCATCACCATAATGACCATTGCACTCACCTCCATTGCAACATGACCATTGCACTCACCTAATGACTATTCACTCACCTAAATGACCATTTGCACTCACCTCACACTTAATGGACCATTGCACTCACCTAAATTACTCACCTTGCAACTCACCTTGCACAAACCATTGCACCACATACATGACCATTGCACTCACCTAAATGACCCATTGCACTCACTTAAATGACCATTGCACTCACCTAAATTACCATTGCACTCACCTACATGACCATTGCACTCACCTTAATGACCACTGGACTCACCCTTAATGACCATTGCACTCACCTTAAATGACCATTGCACTCACCTAAATGACATAACTCACTCACCTTAATGATCATTGCACTCACCTAAATGACCATTTGCACTCACTTAATGACCATTGCACTCACCTAAATGACCATTGCACTCACCTCCTAAATTAAATTGCACTCACCTACATAATCATTGCACTCACCTAATGACCATTGCACTCACCTAATAACATTGCACTCACCTACCTGACCTTTGCACTCACCTACCTGACCATTGCACTCACTTACCTGACCATTGCACTCACCTAAATGACCATTGAACTCATCTAAATAACCATTGCACTCACCTTAATGACCATTGCACTCACCTTAATGACCATTGCACTCACCTAAATGACCATTGCACTCACCTTATTGACCATTGCACTCACCTTAATGACCATTGCACTCACCTAAATTACCATTGCACTCACCTACATGACCATTGCACTCACCTAAATGACCATTGCACTCACCTAAATGACCATTGCACACACACCTAAATGACCATTGCACTCACCTAAATGACCATTGCACTCACCTAAATGACCATTGCACTCACCTAAATGGCCATTGCACTCACCTTAATGACCATTGCACTCACATTAATGACCATTGCACTCACCTAAATGACCATTGAACTCACCTAAATGACCATTGAACTCACCTAAATAACCATTGCACTCACCTTAATGACCATTGCACTCACCTTAAGGACCATTGCACTCATTAAAATGACCATTACACACACCTAAATGACCATTGCACTCACCTTAATGACCATTGCACTCACCTTAATGACCATTGCACTCACCTAAATTACCATTGCACTCACCTACATGACCATTGCACTCACCTAAATGACCATTGCACTCA